>JAKKPZ010000033.1:0-699723 GCA_022814885.1 Ditylenchus destructor | reverse complement strand
CAACAACAACCCAATAATACCCGACAATTGGTAATGGCTCTCCGGAGCAACCCTAGACCATTATTCCGTCACTCAAATCCTTTCTAAAGCACTGCACAATGGCTTTGGCCTAAGAAGTTACTCATAAAACAATATCAGTTTTGGCATTCGTTGCCGCCTCTATGCCAATCTTTTGGTTTTAGTTAAAGTTACAATTTTAGTAACAGTGCCGTGTAGATGTCAAAAGAAAACGTCTCTCATTTACCAACGACTATTCAACTATGAATTTTTTAATTGGTTATGCTTGTGAGTACAGTCGAGTCTCTTTATAACGGTTCTCTATATAACGGCGGTGAAATTTGGACTCACGGGGCCAAAATATGTGGAAATGGATCTCTATATAACGGCGTTCTCTATATAACGGCGATTTTGTCCGGACCCGAGCCCGCCGTTATAAAGAGACTCGACTGTACTTTTATATGCTTGCGTGTATGGTATTTCATCGCTTTTGTACAAAATACTTACCAGCCCGTAATATAGCTAGCTGTCCAACCAATTCGAGCATTTATGGAACCCAAAGTGTTGATGAACTTATATTTATTTCAAAAACTTATTTCGATAATGGCCTAATTTGCTTTAGGAGTTGTTCCGGGTGTCTTTTTCCGTCGGTCACGTTTTGTCCCCCTTTTTTCGGGGAAGGCATTCTTAGGCGTGTCTTTTTCCGTCGGTCACGTTTTGTCCCCCTTTTTTGATAAGGCATTTTTATCTGTTATCTTATCTTTTTGTTGCCGAGGGCATACTGATACAGACTGGAGTCCTGTGGTCGGGCGCGCAGCGCCCGACCCTCCCCCTTGGAATGTGAGGGAACTTAGAACATATACTCCCGAACAACCCTTACTCCCGAACAACAGCTGCTGGAGGGCCGAAGGCCCGAAATAGTCTCATGCTGCTCTACTCCCGAACAACCCTTACTCCCGAACAACCCAATCTGACCGCTGATGGCGGTGCGCGAAGCGCCGCTGTGCACGCTAACCGCTTCCTAGCGAAGTGAGGGCCGCGAAGCGGCCCCACTTCGCTAATTTGATATGTATCCGAGACGTAAATTGCAAAGCAATTTTCGTAACTATTGATGTTGATAATTAATAAAGTTATAGACAGAAAGCTGTAACTCAACCTATCAAATATTTGTTAATGAGTTCGAACACGGTTAATGATTTCAAAAAGCAAAGAATAGTTTCCAAAATTGGTGACCAGTGGTTGGCAGCGGCTAAGACGAGCAATGTTTTGTCAACAATACTCCCCTACAATTATCATTATTCTGTTTCACCTCAACGCTCTCCAACGATGGTATGTTTCTATTTTGAATTGTAACAATATTCATTATGAGACAAAAATGGCAGCAAAATAACAAAAAATCAAGGGAATATTTTAATTTTTGAGAATACTTTAGGATTGAAGATAAGTCAGCAAATATTTTGACAGCTTTTATTTAATGTGACAACCCCTAATTAATCAATATTTGTAGAATAGTACTGTTCTGCAAGCAGAGAAACCTAACACTTCATCTATGTCGGAATTTGTGATTGAGTTCGAAGAGATGACAGATGGCTGCTATCGGCCCGGACAAACTATTACTGGAGCTGTGGTGGTCAGTGTTTCTGCTTCATCAGCGGCTATAGAGATTATCTCGTTAAAGGTAAATCTGTTAACACTTGGTTTCAGGTAAATGTATACCACATGATTCTAGCCTTTGAAAATGCCATTTCGTTTAAAAATTGAAACGAAACATGTCTATAGGTTTTCTCGATGCTTCTCTCTCTCCTTCTCTCGACCTATTTAACACTAACTTTTACACGATATCACAAAAAATATGAATCGTAGCTATTTTTGGCCAACAAAAAAGAAAAGTGGCAATTTTCGACCTCTTCATTTTAAACTGTTTCAAGGAGTACTTTTTCTTGCTTCTTAAAAGGTTCTCCTAGTGCTCCTATCTTGAAAACCTGTCCCTTCCGCAGCACATTTTCAGACTGTGTACTACTGAGCCTGGAAAATGTGGTGCAGAGGGATCCAGAGGCCTTCCAATCCCTCTGCGTTTTCATGTAACAAATCAGAACAAAAATATTTTAACAGAAATTATTATACTGAAATAGCTCGCAAACTTTAGATACGATTCTGTGGATCAGCTCGAGTAAAGTGCAAAGCCAAAGCCGTAAGTTTTATGTTTAATTTACTCAAACTTCTATTATATTTTTATGGTAGTGTTGCTAAATTGAATTTCCGACTTATTTCCAACTGAAAATGTGCCTACATCTATATCTTTATGAAAACAGATTTAAAATATATTTTCCGGTATAATAATTCACATGATGCAAATAAATTTTCTTCAATCTGGTTATGGAAACGTCTTTAAGAGAAATGAAAGGCACTAGATTTTAGATTGATCCAAAGCATGAGCTAATATACATGGACGAGGAAATCGACCTATTGGAGTCAAAGGGTCAGCAGCAAGTCGAATCAAATGAGGAACAATTATTTCCATTCGAGGTTCAAATTAATCAAGAAAATTAATATGTCACAATTATTTTTCAGAAGAAACTAAGGTCAGAAGGTTTATGCACATCGGTAGAAAGTAAAAGTGCGAGTATTCTCTATACATGTCGAGCTAGCTGTAGGTATAGAACACAAGGTCAGGAAACTTTTCAAACTTGAAAAGTAAAGTGGTTTTTATATTTTAGAAAATGAAATCAAAACGGTGAATGCGGTCCGTGGAATTACCATTGTCGAAAACTTTGATCTGAATCTCCTTCCATGTACTCAGTATTTTGAACCCAATCAGCATAATCTCGTGCGAAAGTTCGGTAGGATTTCGTTTTCATTGAGTTTTATCAAAAAATCATGGATTTTAGGGTTATTTTCTTGCACCGGTGGCCACATTCGTCTCAATTTCTCGATATGTCGCAGTGCCTTCGTTTGTGGAGAAAACATCATCATTGAGGGTGAGGTGTTTAAATATATAGTTTTGGCATTTCATAATATTCAAGGAGTTTAGGTCGCATCGAAAATAAAACGGACAGAAGAGTGGACAAAGTTGCAGGTTTGTAACTAAATACAGTCGAGTCTCTTTATAACGGTGGTCTCGGGACCGGACAGCATAAAAGTTCCCAAAAACGGTTTTCGTACTTTATCCATCTCAGACGGTAATTTTGCTGTTTTTAGCTACTTAGCTAAATATTTGCTAAACTGGCTAAAAATTAGGAAAAATATTCTCTAAAATGTTCTCTGGCACCTCTTTCCGCGGTGCCCAAAAACAAAAGGGGGACGAAAACAAAAGGGGGATTGTTTTTTTTCAAAATCTCATTTTTTTCAAAATCGCCATTATATAGAGAATTTTTCCATTTTTACTAGTAAAATCAACGGGTCCGGTCAAAAGCACCGTAAAATAGAGAACCGTTATAAAGAGACTCGACTGTATGTGATGAATAACGATGTAAAATGTCATACCTTGATAATTAAATATTGTTTCAGCGGTATTACAACAAGTGGTATGTTAATCTCTTATTGCTTGGTTAGCTGATTTAACTAACTTTTCAGATTGTTGTTTACGGTGATTCAAACCAGTCTAAGGTATTACAGAAAATGTTTCTTAGAAGCCATATTTATCTTGTTTATTCACCGCTTTACGTTCAGGATAATGAGACCAATCTTCTGGATGTGACTGATATCCACGAGGACAATTTGGCCCTTTTCATTGATGAAGGCGCGGCTGTCAGAATCGAGCGCAATTTTGCGCTCCCACCACTTCCGCCGAGGTATTTCGCTTATTCAGAAAAGGGCTTTCGAAATAACGGAATTAAGCAATGCCTCTGTACCAAATTATGAACAAATTTTGGCGTGCTTGAATTTTCTGATTTTACTTTAGCACATTTGCGTTAGATGGGACTGAGCCAAACGCCAGAACCGCCTCTCCGACTGATTTGAATGGTGACGCTGCGACGCGACGGCGGCGAATCTCATTGAACATGCCCAGGTTGAGTTACAGCTCCACCAAATCGTCTCCTACGTCCAACCAAAGAGGAGGCCGCTTTCTAAAAGTCCTCTACCAAATGAGTGTTCGCGTCAAAACTGGAGGTCGGTTTAAAACATTCTCTGCCCATAATAGCTTGATTGATACACGACTACCATAATTTTCAGGTGTGGAAGTTATGGAAATAAATGTTCCAATTGTGATTGGCTCGATTCCCCATAAGGATAATCAAAAGCCTGATATGATGAAGAAAAACGGTGTTGGCCACCATCTCTTACCGCAATCTGCGCCTGGAGAATACGGCGATCAAGCTTCCAAAAGCATTATGTACCTGCAAAATCGAAAGGAACGGCCAGTGCCGTTGGCCGCACCCAGCGAAGTTTACATATGCGGCAGAACACAGGTTTGCACAATAAATTTACTTTCAATTAGTTTTGGACCATGAGGTTGGCCGAAACGAAATTTATTGTTAAATATTATCAAACATTTTCTTATAACGGAAATTTAGCGGCTTTTTACGTTGCCTGATTTTTGAATGAACAATTTCTGATTTTTTCCTTGAGCGCAAGAAAATTTTCCAAGCGCACTGT
The DNA here is from genome assembly GCA_022814885.1 of Ditylenchus destructor. Taxonomy (NCBI): domain Eukaryota; kingdom Metazoa; phylum Nematoda; class Chromadorea; order Rhabditida; family Anguinidae; genus Ditylenchus; species Ditylenchus destructor. The sequence goes on along the minus strand of JAKKPZ010000033.1, from coordinate 695,130 downwards.
TCTGATGCTTAATGGTTTTAATTGTGTCATGCAAAGTTATTATCTCTAGTTTCTCTTTTATTTTCCTCTATATTCTGAATTTTGTATCGCAATAATTGTATGATTTAGCTGAGCTTTACGAACAAATACCCATTCTTCGTGGATTTGCCGACAAGTTCAAAGCAAAGTCGAAAGGTTAGTTTTGTATATTAGCCGATCATTTTATGTATTAAAATAATGTTCATAATATTTTAACGCCAGAACAAGATTCAGGTGTCTATGTTGGCCAATGCTATGCGTGTGGAAGCTAATATTCGTCAACAAATGGATAGCAATGGATCCGGTTAGTCCGTTTTCGCTTTAGTAATTTAAACGTAAAAGACTGAAATCCCAATTTAGTTCACTCCTCTAGAACTGCCGAATCTCCACCTGCAAACAATACAGAACCGACAAGCAAGCCAAAGTCAATCGACTGCTATGTAAACGAGGATAATACCGTTACAGTCCAATCTCCGCCACAAACTGCCCAAAGCGGGCATGGCTTTAGGTCGAGAATCGATCGACCATGTCGTCATAATCATGGAGCAGCAGGTGGACTCCCGCCCGTGGAAATACTGATTAATGACAGCCGGAATCATCGCAACAATCATATCGAACATCCACGAGAAAATCAGGGATGTAATCCAGAAGAAATTAAACAAGACTTAAACGAATAATAAAATAGTAGAGGAAAAGTCTCCAAATGCCATTGATCATGAGATTCAAGAGTTCCAAGTTTTTTGGTATGGCATAAAATTAAGAATTTTAGACACCGTGTATAAGTCAAACATTAACGGGCTGATTCATTCCGATTTTAAACAAAATTCACGTAATTGAAATCGGGAAAATGGCTTGTTAAAAATTCAAATTTTGCCATTAAATCACTCATATTTTATGCATTTATTTGTGTGCCATATATTTTTGTCGGACATATTCCCAGCTCTGAAGCGTATTAACGTTGGAATGTAAATTATTTATATACATATAAAATTGCTTGAACACAGCGGCCGTGCCTAATTAATTCGCATGATAAAAGAGCGTTCAAGAGAGCGCTGCTGCTCTTTTTCACTCGCTTCAAATTACTCGTTGTTTTAATTGTGCCCACAAGGGGGCCTCGTATTCTTTTATGGTAACACTTTATTGGATATGTACATATTTCTTGATTCAATTAATTAATGAAGCAGTCATCCTTCTCAATTAACTTTATGTTCATCATAAAATGTACACAAACCCTCTGACAATTGACCCTCTACATTCCTCTCTCCAATGGCAATAAACTCAATTTTAGCTGGTGAGTAGGTGGCGGGCGCGTTCACAAATTAGCTCATATTTTCTTTGGAGAGCCGAGCACAATATATTCAATTGTTCCTTTTTCGGATTTATGTATGTCACATAGAAACGTTGCATATTTGGTGAAATAGCCGGAAGTTCTCTCTCCAAACATGGGGTGCAAACTTGGGTCTTTCCATATGATTCCAAATTGGGTATCATTCCGCCTCCCCGGAAATCCATATTTTGGAAATATTGCAAAACGCAAAAAGGAGATGATATTTGGTGTCAACAATTCTGTAATATTTTTGATACCGTATGGAAAAAGGCAAACATAGGATTCATTCAACTGACGATATCCTTACCCTTTAAAGATTTGTTTGTTTTTGTAAACAAAGTTTTTAATGTTTATGGCATCTTGGTAAATAAAAATCATTAAGTTTTTTAGCCTTCAAAAATAACCTTCTGCCACCAAACATAATTTCAGGAGCATCGGTTTAAGTAAACATTATTTCCCGAAATGGAAATATTTTTCAAAGAGTTTATAAAGTTGGCTAATTTTGAAAATCTTCTAAAGCATAAAAATCAATGCCGCCCTCGCCTTTAATCGAGTTTCTTCTATTTTCGCGAACACCTGAATCCGTGTTTCCACAATGCATTCAACATACGCCTCTTGGATAAAGTTGTGGAAGCACACGAAGCGGCACATTCACCGGACGGATTTGTGCCAAATGCCGAAAGAGAGAAGTTCATAATTCGAAGGTCTCTTTTTCGGGCGAGAGCAGGATGTCTGTCAGCCGTGTTTGATTTGAATCCGCCCTCGTCCTCAGCCATAGCACTGTGTGATGTTCATTTAATTTGGCGAGAATGGGGTGAAGAGTACTCAAAACGGCACGCGTCTGGAAAGTAAGGAAAGTACGCGAGTTATCCTCGGAGTGAATCCTTTCGCTTTTGAATGCCTGCTACCCTTTTCACAGCCCAGCACAAGCTTGGATATTAGTAATACGGCCAACTTTAAGAGATTGACACGAATTTATGCTCCTATTGACTTTGTCCGTGGTTTTGACATCCACAATGTGGGAGGAAAAATTGATCGATTAAACAAAATTATGACAATTGAATAAGTTTGGGTTCGTGGTGACGTGTTATTACAGGTGTCTATGTGCTAAGGCAACAGCTGAAAATAATTTTACTGAGTTATCAAAACTTGCTCCAAAAAGATACAACATCGATGACATATTTTTTAATTATTCTGATGGCAACATACATCACCTTAGTGTATTCGTGTACACCTTAACTACCGTATTTTCTCTAATTAAGCCCCCGGGGGCTTAATTATTTCAATCCCCCAAACTCGGACAAAATTTTTCTCTAACCTCTCACTTTTACACACTATTTCTCTTTCTCTAGGGGGGTTAATTATAGGGGGGCTCAATTATAGGGAGGGGCTCAATTAGAGAAAATACGGTATTCTGTTTGCAGAAACTGTTGATATATTTTTGAAATTTTTCAAGCTAACTCCTCATGGTGTCCTTTAATAATAATGACCTCCGTTAGTGAAATGAAATATTTTGCTCGAGGTTGAAGATTTCTTTCATGAAACAAAACCCATGTTTGATATATATTTTTTGACAAGGTCAAAGATTTCGCGTGTCATCCAGACGAAAATTTGCTTGGCCAACGAGTTCTTGACTAAATTATCTTCCATATTTCTGCGACTCACTAACCACCAAACATCAATTATGGTCCTGAATGCTCTATTATATGTTGTCGCATTCAGGTGATATATTTAAAGGATAATAGAGCCTTTGGCAAGGAATATTTGGCAACATATATTATTTTCCGCTGTGGAATTAGAATTTATTTCCGCAAAAAAGTATTATTATACGAAAATAAATACACATATACTAATAAACTTTAAAAATATTTTAGGTTAAGTCTAACTTATTTGTCTATAATACATAATTCTTGTGCTGAAATCCCCAATTCATTACCAAGAGATTATGGTACTGTGGATTTAACACCCATAAAAGTTTAGACCTATGGCTTTAAATTAGAAGTAAACTTTTCCGATTGATCAATGAAAATATTTACTTCTTAGAGTTTAAGATTGCAAGTTCACAATGGACTTGAAACCTTTTCGACAACATTCCGAGAACTTTATACACCTTTAGCAAAATGAATAAGCGGAAAAGATTTGTGCTCTACTCGCTCATGCTCCATTGATTATTTTTTATGGCCGAGACTCGTTTTATTCGAGCGCTTCACAATCAATTAATTCGAGCGAATTCATCCACATATTTGGGTAGGAAGAGCGGTGAAAATTTGTGCATCGTCCTTGTATTACTTTTTCCATGATTAAGGTAAACCCAAGCGTGTTACAGCTTTGCCACACAAATGGATTTCAATTCCTCAATTACGTTTGAGTGATAAAAATAAATATTCGTGAAGATGTTTCCAAGCATTCTCTCTCAACACTTTAGGTCTATGCTTAATAAAATTTTGATATGAATCCAAATTATACTTTTTGTATTTGTTTCATCCATAGCCATCTTATTCTTTTAAGTTTTGGAGCTTTCCAATCAAACAAATACTGCATTATTTTTATTACAGGGTGGCCCATAAAAAAGGACCTCAGTTCAGGCTATTGTATTTCATAGATATCGGTGATGCATGAAAGTGACTAGTATCTTAAAAACTGCTACTAAGCTTGAAATTTTAATTACCAAAAAGAATTAGTTCGTAGCCTACATATTTCGTCATTTTCAGACCCCCAGAAATATGCAAAAAGTCAATTTTTCCCATACAAAAATAAAATTCAATGGCCATTTCGTCACTTTTTACAGAGAAAATGTCCAAACCAAGGTCAGTTTCAGATCCGCCGTGAAATTCTGCGTAGGATAGGCACTTTTGTAGTTGTCTACCGAAAATTGTAATTTTTTCGCCATTTTTTGCCCCGTTTTTGACACATTTTTGCCCGAAACTGATCAAAAATCGTCTCAGACGACCATACCGCTGAAGAAAAATTTGTTTAACTCATCGAGTTCTTGCCGAAAAACACATTTTCTCGATGATAAAAATTTCGACCCAAAAAGTCGATTTTCTGACCCATGTGGGGGACCACATGATACTCGAAAAATGGTGAAAATTTTTTTCTCGGTGATAATGTGTTTTTCGGGTAGTATTCGACTCAGTGAAAAACTTTTTCTTCAGCGGTATGGTCGTCTGAGACAATTTTCGATCAGTTTCGGGCAAAAACGTGTCAAAAACAGGCCAAAAATGGCGAAAAAAATAAGTTTTTCGATAGTCAACTGCAAAAGTGCCTATCCTACGCAGAATTTCACGGCGGATCCGAATCTGGCCTTGGTTTGGACATTTCCCCAGTAAAAACAGCCAAAAATTGCCGTTGAATTTTATTTTTGTGTGGGAAAAATTGATTTTTTGCATATTTCACTGGGTCTGAAAATGACGAAATATGTAGGCTACGAACTAATTATTTTTGGTAATTAAAATTTCAAGCTTAGTAGCAGTTTTTAAGATACTAGTCACTTTCATGCATCACCGATATCTATGAAATACAATAGCCTGAACTGAGGTCCTTTTTTATGGGCCACCCTGTACAATAGTGGTATGCTTGGTCGAGGTTGCAATCACGATACTTTAAAATTGAAACAATACCCAGAATCCAAGTGTAAATTTGATCGGTATTATCAGTATAGAATATTAGAAATCAGAGTTTTATCCCAAAATTAAGAGTTGCAACCGCAATCTTTTACTAATTCCCATTCGAACATTTATTTCTCCTTCAACCGCGCACTTTGTCTTATATGCTCGTGAAAAAGTTGAAGGCTTAATTATTAATGTACTGGTTTTCCAGAGATGGACGAGTCCATCGCAGTGCCTGTGGGATGCCTTTATATCGTGCTTGGGATACTCGGAGTGGTATTGAATCTGGTTACTGTATTAATGATCATAACCAGAAGAGTTTATCGCCTCTCGGCCTACACTCTTATGGTAATCCGTTTCAGGATATCTTAAATTTTGATAAAAACTTATTTTCAGGCGAATGTCGCTCTAGCCGACGCTTTCGTCATGGTCGTAGCGGGCCTTGCTTGCGGCATCAACCTTATACTATGTTCCCATCCGAATACATGCGTGACGCCTCATCAAGGCAATACGCACAGTGACATATCCTCGGCTGTGATCACACGGATTGGAGCCACAATCAATGCTCGCCAAACAGCGCATACTTTCCCCATAAATAACAGTACATTTGAACCTCAGTTGGAAATGACAACGCACCCATTTGTTGCCTTGCAAAAATCAAAACGGTCAATGTTGAATCTGATTGACCAAAATAACTATCAAGGAATTCGTCACATTCGAAAACGGCATCGACGACGAAAGAAAAATTATCATATCTTACATAATTCTCCTTTATACAGGTTTGTTTATAGCAGCTTTGGATGGCTCTATTCATTGTTGTATTTTTCCTTGACTTTTTCTGAAAAGTTGAAGCATTTTTACCAAATTTGATGCGTGGGTGAAAATATGACATTTGGTCCATTGTCTATCCTTATATCCTTAACTATTCCCGCTTTTCAGATTTTATTATCAAAACCCGAAAATGTCTTGAAATTTGCATTGAAATAAATTATATCCATGGAAATAATTTTAGGTACCCGCGCAGGGTATTGTGGGGACCCAATGACGACTACGTAAACCTTTCTCTTTCATTGGCATATTCTCAGCGTGAAAGGCTTGGGCAAAATATCTACGTCAGGGTGATATATTCTGTTATGGCTTTCATGGAAATATCAGCGTGGACTGCCGGTGTGATCAGCTACGCATTTTTGGGGCTCAATCGCTGTGTCGCTATGTAAGCGTAAACTAAAAATAGTAATTTTAACCTAAACATTTTCAGTTGCTTCTATGGTACCAAGGCCAAATCACTAAATCGCGTTTCAGTCGCCTTGATAGCATCAATTTTGACATGGATAGCTGGCATTGCTGCAGGTAATCAATTCCAGACGATTTTTCTTTTATTTTTATAATTTAGGCTGCGTTGGTACTTTTCCACAACCGTTAGTTGGCGTGCGATTAGATTTGTGGACATTCAGTTTTCTTACGGTTTCCGGATATAGATCAGGTATTACTTAACATTTTATGTTCAACAGGTAAAATGATAATATTTTCAGCCACATTTATGGTCATATCCCTATCAGTTCACTGTATTAGTGTACTCCTTCAGTGGATTTGTTCGACGCTAGTTCTTGTAAAAATCCGACAAGTGAAACTGAAAATATCCAAAAACATGCTCAATCAAAACAGCGCCAACCGATTCCGGAAGCAGGTACGTCAGTTGTAGCTCATTGGAAACATTTATTCTGAGTGATCATTTATTTAAAAAAAATTATACGCCATTCACAATACCGTGTTGCACGAATGGTTGCACAGTATTTTGGAAATAAACTCTTCCGCATAAATAAGCTAGCAACGCTAAATTTATTAAAGATTTATTTGTGGATTTGTGTTAACAGTCGGGATATTATTTTTATTTCAGGCCCGACTCACATTCCAGTTCTTCTATCCGTCCTTATTTTGTACAATTTCATCAGTGCTATATTTTGCGAAGCCTTTCACATCTCAACTTTTCTCCGACTATCATTTTATTGCCTTGCATCTGGTTTGTTTAATTCATTGCAAAGCCAATAACTCATTACGGTTATAAAAATGTGGAATTTATCCAAGGTTTCATTTCGCATCATATTTTTATCGAATTAATGCATTTGATCATAAATAATCAAAATTAGCTAGAAAATCTTTATAAGACTCAATAAAATTTGTAACTTGCTCAAAGAAAATAATATAGGTATTATATTTTGACTCACGTCTACAACTATCTTATATATTGTTTTCATCATTCTAGGTATGGCTTGGAAATCATTTGTGTAACCCTTTTATTTATGCGTACTTTAACGAAAGGATGAGGGTGTCCTATTGGGAGATTCTGACGTGTGCTTACATCCGAGTGTTTGTCCTACGGAGAAGAAAACAAGCCGGCTTGCGAAAGCGCATAAATGTGTCTAGGTTAGTGCCAAAGAGCCTAAACCAATTTCCGCTTGCCTAATTTACTTTTTTCAGACGTTCCGCAGGACAACAATCCATGCATCGCGTGTCTGTGCGCTCCACCAAATCAAACGGAAATTTCGTCCGCAATAGCTTGCAATTGCAAAGCCGCGATTTTGAGCAACTATGCGAGTTTATGATGAGGGTGAACCCATTGGCACAGAGTAGTGAGGGTTGGAATGAGTCCAGTAGTGATATGGAGGAGTTGGACAACGGAATCAGTCCTCGAGAGACTCGCAGCGAAGTGATTGCCGGAAAAAGCACTATGACCCATGGAGAGTCAAAGAGGTCCATCGTGGGGGATCTAGGTAAGTAAGAGCATAATGAACATCGTGAGCATGATAAAAATATGTAGCATAGTGTATAAATCGTTCCGTCGAACAGGTCCATTTTTGAAAATTATAGAACATCGTATGGGTTTGGGAATATTACTTTTGGAGATCTGTCTAAACGTTCTGACAGATTGTTTCTGGTCCTGTTTAGAAGTGTCTGAGGATATGATTGTGGTTGAAATAGTTTAATTAAATTTCTAAATTTCGTGTTTTCAGGAAGACAAACGATAGAACATTGGGCTGCATTTGCTAAGAAAGCAAGTATATAATTTATTCTACTATGCAGGCTGGAAATTTAGGCACGGGTTTGTTGATACAATTGTTAGTAATTGTTCAATACAAATAAAACAATATTTTATGACAACAAAGAAATTGTTACAACTCGATGCATAATTCATTTAAACCCGTTAAAGCTCACTTTTCTTGTTCTGTTGCGCTGACTTCTTAGTGTCTTTGGTTTTTGTATCCTCGGTTTTGCCTTCCTTAGATTCGGCCTTTGCCTTCTTTTCTTGTTCCTTCTTCGCAGCTTTGGCTTTTGCGGCTGCTGCATGGGGACATCCACCCGATGGCTTTTCTTCGTCTTTCTTATTATCGGAAGTCTGAATAAATATTAATGCTGACTTTAAATCCCTAATTATACATGCTATGCTAACTAAAAACTTGGGGCACTAATTGTAAAATAGTTGTAGGCTGCCATTTTATATGAATTCCAATGTTATCTAAAGTTATTTAAAACCGCGTCAGTAAACATAGAAATCTCATTTAATATCTATTCGAAGAGATTGCATCAGAGAGATTGTATGGTAATAAAATTCTCGCCTAAACTTTCTACCCGACTTTGCGATTACGAAGCTAACTACGTAAGATATTTACATAGCTATTCACTCTCAATACTTGTTCTTAGTAGAAAATATTAGCAAAACTAGCACGTTTTACTTAAATTTTCGCCTCAATTCCTACGTTCGTCTATTAATAAAAATCTAACCTCTTCGCTTTTCTTCTGTTGTTTCTTTTCTTTTCCTTGTTTTTTCTCGCTTTTCTGAAATTATTTAAAAGTTAAAATTATGTTTTCACAATTTAAAGTATAATAATATAATTTATTCTAATTTTTGTTTAACTGGACTGATATTAAACCTTGGTATGTTACTTTACTAAGAAACCGTTGTCTGTGCGTCCGTGACTGCGTGTCTGGACTCCTGTTTAGTCCCCTTCCAGTGCTCATTTCCGGGCAAGTGATAGCTTAAAATGTTCGTACGGATGTGCTGATGCAGATTTTCAAAAAATTTAGACAAAATATAGACAAAATTTTTTTGACCATTTTTTAGACAAAAATTTTTTTTCGTCGCGAAACGCCGCGATAGCGGCGGTGCTTTTGCTAGCTAATAGGCTTCCCCATTTACACACTTTTACAAGCGCCGTAGGCGCTTGTATATACAAAACTAGATGAGTAGGTTTATTACGTGGATTTGTTTACATTTCTCTACTATTTTAAAATGACATGATCCGATTCTTGGCTTACTCGTTTGATACCCTAATCATAATTATTATTAAAATTTGCCTCCTTATTTTCCTCATTCTTTTTGCTCTTCACTTCAGTGTCTTCTTTTTTCTGTTTATCTGCTGGTTGTTTCTCAGATTTTGATTTTTTCTGCTCTTCGTCCACTTTGGTTGCTTTTGCTGAATCCTCTTTGGCTTTGTCATTAATGTCTTTTTCTGCTTTTTCAGTACTTCCTTGTTCTTCTTCTGAGGTTTCCGCAGGCTGCTCATCTTTGTTGGAAGCATATTGTTTCAGAGCCCGTTTCATTGCTTTGACTATGTCGGCTACCAATGGATAGTAATACGCATTTTTTGGGTAGTTCTTTTCGTTGTTCACATCCAATGGCACTCCGTGTTTGTCTAAATTTTTAAAACGGTGATACATACAATCAATAAAGTGTTTGAGTAAGAATTTTTTTGAAACGGTATTAATACTACTTCAAAGTGCCAACATTTAAAAAATTGGCACAAAACTGAAAAAGCACTAATGACAATGATGAAAATTTATTAATTAAGTTCATAAAATGTATAGGACATTCATAAAGTCGCTTAATAGCAGAAAATTTCGCACTGGAAAATATGCTTAGGCTTTTCTGACAACTTTGAACTTTTATTCATTAAGGAAATTTCTTAGTCTATTCGACAGCAGTTTGAAAATCATTTATCAAAATCATAAATTCACTTACTGAGGAATAACAGGCGTGGTATGTATCCGCCGTCAGGTGAATACATTTTGTCTTCTGGTTCATCGTCATCTTCAATAACGAAAAAGAATTAACAAAATGTCACATAACTTATGATGCTCAGATTTTTGTTCCAAATATGCAAACGATGGCTGTTCTTTTTGAATGATGCAGATAAACTTTTTTCACACTGTACATAAATGTGAGCTTTTACTCAAATTTCACGCTAAGCTATATAAAACGTTTTTAAATCAGAAGATAACTAACTGATGCGAAACATATATGTGCATGTACATATATGCATATGGGTGAGATTGCCGAATGGGCAGCAGTACTTTAAGATCAGCAGCTAATGCTGCACGTCAAATTTGGCGGAAATTTGAAAATAAGTTATTCATAACTCACGTTTCACGTGAGTAAACACCAAATCTGATATTGCTAACCCCCTCTAAAATACGATTCTAGAGGGGGTTAGCAATATCAGATTTGGTGTTTACTCACGTGAAACGTGAGTTATGAATAACTTATTTTCAAATTTCCGCCAAATTTGATGTGCAGCATTAGCTGCTGATCTTAAAGTACTGCTGCCCATTCGGCAATCTCACCCATATCTTATGTAAGTTGTCGAATGAGTGTTTTTTTATGAAATAAAACGTCTCTTTTTCTAAGGATCTACAGTGAGGAAGAAATTTCGTAACGACCTAATATAAATATTTTGTGACATAGCAAACATTTCTGATTTAACAAATTGCAAGCATACCCTCGACATTGACCATAACAAATTGGCTGCTCAATTCAACGAGCTCCTTCCTCTTGTTCGATGTTTGAAAATTCTGCTTCAGTGCTAAAAATATTTCAAATTAAACAAATTAGCTTAACGCCTTGATTTTTCAATCGCAAAACTCACATTTGCAAGCCCCGCACCAAGTTTTGTGGATCAAGAAAAATATTGGCTTGTCGAGATCCATTGCTATCGATTGTGCTTTCTCCCATCCTACCCAGTCAATATCCGCGCCAAAACCTGAACATTTATATTTATCGTGGAGATAGATTGAGATAGTGGAACTGTCACTCGTGACCAATTTAAGTAACATGTTGCAAACTTATGGACTTTAATAGTTTTACATATAAGTTTAATAACTTTCATAATGACAGCTATTCCCGTTGTGAATATAATTTTAATAAATTCACCATTCGACAAATCAGGAGAAGTTTTCTCTTTAGTTTGGTCGTCATTCTCTTCTACTGCCGAAGCTGAACTGAGCAAGAGGATCAAAATAACGGCAAAAGGCCACATCTAAATTTAGTCAAATCTTCACTATTGAATTTTATTTCACGAAACAGAACATTTTCTTCAATAATTTGGCAAAGATCAAAAATCCTTTGACACAGGTTTTCGGAAAATGGGAGAGTGCGGAAGGCATGTAAGAGAGAATATTGAGGTCAAGGCAATGTTTTGGGGAGGTGCCTGTGCGACCGAAAAAGGATAGAGAAGGTATCATGGGGAATGTTAAGGAGCATGGCAGAGAGAAGTGATTGAATGGTTTTGAAACAACGGATCACAGAAGAGACAATGGGAAATTTGGTTTTAAATACTTTGTTGGTTTATAAAAGTTTCATAATAACAATTGAGAAAGTGCGATTTTCTAATAAACCGTTTTGCAACAATGTATAAATTAATAAACTCGTATGAATAGTTCTCGTCGTATTATAAAGCACGTAAACTACTAACAGCAAATTACTCAAACAATCTTCGTAGGAGAGCTACCGTATTTCCTTTAATAAGAGCCTACTCGCCTGGCGCGATCTTTATTTTTAAAATGAAAAATTTAAAAGTTTCCATAAATGTTTGGTACTGGAAAGTAGCCAAGAGCATGTGCTACCTTCTGGTACCAAATACTTTTAAAACCTTGTTAAAAAGTTTTGGCCTAATATTAAAGGAGCCATCTTATATAGAATCGGGTCCCTCTAAATTGATAGGTGAATGTTCCCCCTCAATAGAATCTCCCACTTTTTGGGGGTCCCGGACCCCAAATTTGGGGGGTTCAGAACCCCCCCCCCCCAAAAAAAAAAAAAACCATGATTTTAGGGGGGGTTAGCAATGTCAGAATTGGGGGTGACATACGTGAAAACGTGACTTACATGAGTCACGTGGGTCACGTAAAAGGGCAAGTACCCCCGTCGCAGCTCGGATCCGGGCGTGTGATACACGAATCGCGTCGTCTCGACGAGCTGAGTCGATTGGTACCGGTTTCGCCGGGCAGATCGGCGATTTCCGGGATTTATGGCTTCCGGAAATCCGGAAAATCCTGGATGACCATGGGCGCCGCCATGCGGCGAAGCCGCTAGGTGGTCCTATGGAATTTACGCTAACTGAAGTAACGAGCAATTTAATGTACCGCAATCCAGTCGTCAAAGGAATAACTCTTTAATTTATATTTATGTATTGAGAAAGGTCTGTTCAGATTCTTTGCAATTAATGTAATGCAACAGTCGCACCAGCTCAATTCACGGCAAATAATTATGTCTTCCAGCTCCATTGCGTCACTTGGCAAGAATAATTTGGTAAAAAATGAGAAGGTCGTTAACGAATCATTTCAAAAATTCATTTAAAGCTTTATTTTAAACTACAGTCTCATAGTTTTGAAATTCAAAACTGAATTTCTTAATTACAATCATTATTGTTCTTTTTATTAATATTCGCAAATCTGAAAACAATTCGATTATGCGCAGCAGTTATTTATAATATGGTTGGTCACTCATAATTAAAAACGTGACTTCAAAACCAGCAACTTTTCGTTAAAGCGACATTGCATTCAAATTTTTGACTTAACATTATTTGAAAAGCAACTTTTGCTTTACACTTCCCTGGAAAAGTGTATATTCACCTTTGCTTTCGCCCCAACAATATTTCTGCACATCCTCTATTTCCGGTCAGAAAATGGGTCCAATCGCTACGCGCTTCATCCATTGTTCCTTCCATTAACCTGGCATTATTCCATATTGTCCAGCTAACTTCCGCACTCTCAAAATATTTCTTTAGAGACTCTCTTCAATAATAGCTCGTCCTAAATCTGGCATGATATAAAGTTCGAAGGCTAGACAAAATACGAAAGTGAGAGAGTGCGTCAGAGAGACGATAGAAACTTCACTCAGTGGCTAATAAATGGAAGCGAGCCAGCGTGAAGCCGCAAATGGCCACACTGGGGGGGGGCAGGGGTGCGGTGCTGGCCTGCCATGAAGTCTTTGAATTTATTCTTTGGCCGGCACTTTCTTTTATGCACACATTTTTGGCTCACTCGCCGGCGTCCAATTTCATTTTTGGAGATCCCTTTAGTAATAGTCAATGCCCTAAACCTTTTCCTTACACATTAACCTTAGGCGACCTGCAAATGACTAAAAATAAGGAAACAATTTCCTGATATGCTTTGGCGAATTTACTTCCGATAAATTGCTTCTTGAAGCGTTTCGTTAGCTGTTCTTCGAAAGAGAAAGACGTTATTTTGTCCTAATTTTCGGTCAGAGAAAGAATTTCAGTAGAGGAAACGAATAAACCGCTATGCGATTTGAAGTTAAGTTGTAAATTATGACACATATTCTTTTGCACAGAAATCAAATTCGTCAAAATTTTTTTTTAAAAACTGATCAATACAAAATTTACCTTTTTATATTCATTATTGTCCAAGCACTGCACTATACTGTTATTTGCTATCGTAAAACATCTGCTTGCAATAGCTTCGCTCATTTATAAAATAAACAGCGCGCTTATTTATCCCGGATTTACATGGATACCTCTCATTGATTGCGGATTTAACCACTTAATCCGCTATCCTAAAATATTTTTCCAAGCCATAATTAGACTACACCAAGTTCTAAACAAAAATTACATGAAGAATCTGGAAATAAGCAAAATTTCACCTTCATACTTTTAGTGAAATTTTGAAGTTTGACGGATATCTCTGTTAGGCTGAATCCCTCTATGTATTTTAAATACGTACTATACATATCTAATCACGAATAATTCCCTTTCATCTATTTTTTTTCATCTGAATGATTTTTTTGTATATTACTGGGTGCTTTTTATTTTTTAATAAATTTACATATCACCTCACTCTTGAATATGGATCCCTCCTCTCTCAACGCTGTCACTCTCGACTTTTATTTGTTGACAGCTTTTATGCAATTTGTTCGAATGTCTCTAATTTTGAGATTTCCACATTATGCTTTGTTAATGTATCTGCTGTCCCGCAAGTGACCACCAGCTTGGCGAGTAAGTGGCTATCACCCTTCGAGCGTCCAATGGCTCATTATATAGGGTGGCGTGAAAGGACCCCCTCCTTTTTGCTGCTCATTTACGAGTGTATGTCTAGTCTCATTGTGCCCCACTTTAAATTGGGGCGGTGGGACCAGCTGAAGAAGAATGAAGAGCATATCTCCAGCCCTTTCCTTGTGCTTTCCCCAAAATCCTGGGCTCTGCTAACACCAGAGTGCAAATTTTCACTGGAAATTCAATGCACACCCATCAAAAGCCGATGCTTCTCGATGGCCGCCACTGTTCTTATGTGTTCGTCGTCTTTGACCGCAACCGACCTCCATTTTGTCGGCTTTTTATATTAGGCAACCAAATTATAACTGTCCTCTTTTTACATGACAATATTGCTACAGAGAGAAAGCGTTTGTGAGAATCCCAATTATGAGAAATGATTGGATAAAACTACAAACAACGGAATGTGTTTATTCATTTTATGCGTATAAATGTTGATTTGTTGCGAAATTTGTTTGCAGTTTTTATGCATTCCAATGTTTATTGCATCGAACGGAGTAAATGAAAACATTCTTTTAATTATCGAAATTATAGAAAGATTTCTTATAACTGTTTCCCGGCCAATCTATTATTGTAAATCCAATATGGAAGATTTACTAATATATTATTCCAGGAATGAAGACCAAAACTGACTTTACTGATTCGGCACTTATATTTTTATTTTGCTCCATCTATTTTGATACCACCCGATTTGTCCCATCACGAAAATGAGTGGCTGTGTATTTCGCGTGCGCCTCAACAATTTGGGTTCCATTTGGTAAGGAAAGTTTGCAGATTTGTAAGCCACGAGCATAATTTTAGCTTTCTCCTATTTACATTTGTGGAATTCAGAGCACAGAATGAATATATAAAAAGGTTTAATTTTGCAAAAAAATCGCTAAGGACTGGTTTAAAATGTTGAGTTTACTAGAGAGAATGTGAGTTATCCAAAAATAAATGCAAGATTTGGAATTTTTATAGATATAAAAGAACTATTTCTGTCAATTTTTATCAACATAATTGGAGATTTGTTGCTTGGAAATCTCAGAAATTCTTTATATAAATCTCGGTGAACTTTATTTTGCTCATCTATATTGCATTTTTTAGGTACACTATACTGAGCACTCTTGTTCAACTATATTTGCTTTACCTGGGTTTGGAAAGGTACCGACTCTATACAGATCTCAAATGGCCACATGGCTCATATCCGCGGGAGTGGCTTACCGCATACGTTTCACTTTTGGCAATTTGTATTCCTCTTTTGGTTTGTGGACGACTTTTTATTTCACACGTTATTACCACATAATTTTATAGGTACTATTCATGGCCTTCGGCGTGTTTAAATCTGGAAATCTCGCAGGTAATCATGTTTGTTTTTATACTTTAATATCATTATATTGTAGGTGACAATGAATTACTTGGTGCTAGACCGGAAAGAATCATTGAGCTCTCTCGCGGTGGAGGCCGTAATGTTCGCAGGAGAGGAGGACCTTGTAATATTGAATTTTATATTAGCCAAATAATACATAAGAAGAAAAGACGTCTAAATTATAGCTGATCTGTGCTAAAATAAATTTCTGTAGATATTAACTGTCCAAAACTTAAGTGCATTTTGTAGTTCACTTAACCCAACAGTGGTTATTTTTATGATTCATAATTACCTAAGTGCTATTATCTCGGATGAATGTAGAATCTTTCCCAATTAACTATTGTCAATATATGCATTGTTTTACATTTTAGGTTTCCTTCTGTGTCATAGTATAAAATCAGTGTGGCAGCATTCTGCTCCTTTGCCACAGTCGATCCATCTTACGTTAGCGCTTTGCCAACTTCTTGCACAACAACTAATGCTAGCTCAACTCTATCGATTCGGCTTCATCAACTCAGGTGAATTTTAAAGTTGTGTAATGCCAACTATTGCCTTGCAATGAACATCCTCTGTTACAACCTTATACTAGTAGCTGTCACTTTTGATTAATCCACAACAAAATTTATTGATAAATTCGGGACCTTTGATCCAGCAAAATTAAACAATAAAGTACCAGCTGTGCTTCCAGATTTCATTAAGCTGTACTTTCAACGAATGGTTTTACATTAATCCGCATCAAATAAAAATATGAACTGGAATAATAAAATAAGTCAAAATTGACAATTATCTTTCACGAACATGTCTACAAATTTTATTAAATCTGTCTAAATTGTACATTCCTTTAGAGAATCAGTCACAATACCCTTTGCAACATATTGTCAGAAGTTTTAGAAATATAATCGACTAAGTTCAGCAAAAGAAATACCAAAACGTAACCAAGATCAAAAACCGGAACTAAAATTACAAGCCTTCTTTTAGGAGACTTTCTAAACACAGAACTCGATTTCGTATATCAACGGGCAAGGCAGTTGGCGACGAATCTTCCAATGGGTGATACTCGGCTGCAAGGTTTCAGGATCACATCGGAGGAATTGGCGGATTCACCAATGGCTCCTAACTTATTACCGAGTAAGTTTTTGAAAATCAACAGCGTCTGTTTAAATTTGTTGGTTTAAGTTCTGATGCACGCCCGGTTATTTGGCATACCTCTGGAATTCGTAAATTTCCTGGTCGCACTTGTCGCATTTTCGTGTGTCTATCCTGCAGTATTTTGGCGACTGAGCAAGCCATTCAGCATGTGCTTCTCCCTCCATCTGCTCATACACACCGTCACTGTTATTTGGTCCTATCTGTCTTTCAGTATCCTTTTTCGTGTCCAAGAAACTAACTACTACAGCAGTCGACCTGTGGGCATTGGTAAGCATTGATTTAATTCCATAGGAATAAAATATATATGAATTAGTTTTAATTTTAAATACCAATTAAAGCTGGAAAGTAAAATTTCATTAATTTTAAGAAAATTATTGACTGTACTCAAAGCACAATTTTTTCCTTATTTTTACTTATTGACCTGAGGCTTGAACATTGCAACAAAGTAATTTTAGAATCGCAGAAAGTTATTCGTGCTTTTTACTTTACTATATGCACCCATTTGGTACATAACAACGAGTTTCCACTTTTTGCTAATCCAAGCCCATAATTGCAAGTCATACTCTCTGGACTTTCATCCCCAAGCCCACTTCCCATCTGCCAAATTCAGTGCAAACTCTTCTGGACTTTGCATTAAACTCATTGCCGCATTAGGGCAGGCATTAGCTCAGTGAAGGCATCCGCAGTGCCGGAATTATTAATCACTAGTGACATGGCAGTGCCAATGAAAGTGCACAGCTCTGCACTATAAGGGGTGGGCTTAGAAGTCTTCCCGCCGAGCGGCACCACAAAAAATCGATGAAACAATGAATTTGGCGCAGGAATGGGTCCAGTAAATTAGTGGAGCGTAAAATCCGCATCATTGCATTATGTTACTGGTAAAGGTTAAGCCGAGATTAGCTTCAGGAATTAGGAAATAGCGTTAGACAAGATACTTAAGAAAATTTCAAAGTTTTGATGATAATATGGACACATAATAAATACAACATGCGATATTAAACTGCTAATTTTTAATTTCCGAGATTTTGCATGAAATTAAAAGACTAAGCATTCTATATTTTATACTCTGATAAAAAATTCGCTTAATAGAATAACTTTTTCAAAAGCCTAAAATTTTTTTGGACAAAAATTTACCTGTACCGTATGCCAAAAAAGTGTTATTTTAGGCCAACATCTATGGTCTCTGCGACCATTGCTGCTGTATCATCCTCTGGCGGTTTTGGCTTGCTTCGTGATTACTCTGTTTCTAATGCACATCTCGCCGGTGGCTCTATATGCATATGGCTATAACAAGTACCTGCAAAGTGTCTACATGTTCCGCCGATCGCGCGGTCCTCCTTCTACTGCTATGAACGGAAACAATGGAGTTATAAACGGTTCCTCAATGCCAGGCACACCATCCTCTGCAGCGATAGGTCGATTTACGAACGAGAATTGCAGACCACCTGCAATGTGTTGCGATGGCTACGGACCTCATATTTCTGCAATTTTCATCTTGATTGCAATTGTCGCGGCGAAATCATCCACGCTATATGCACTTACTCTGCTATATCAGGTATTATTTTAAAGTGATCAATTTGTAGCAGGAATGTCCGGATTATTTGTTCAGTATTATAACTACCAAATTCAGCTATACATTTTAACAATCATCAAAGTAAACAATGTTAATAGATATCAGACAGCAAAGAAACAACTTCTCTAGTTCTCAACCTTTCTATTGTAATCAATATGTTTTCCTCTTGTATACAGTATTCAAATGCAGTACACAAATTCTTAGCCGACCCTGCTTAGAAATTTTAAATGAAATTATTGTAACATGTAATCCCTAATAAAACCTATTGTTTTCAGCACGAAGATAAGCCGCTAATTCTCTCTTGCATTGTAGTAGATGTTGTCTATCTCTTTACGTGGATCTTATGTTGGCTATTCCTCACTTTGAAGCGTGAGTGGAATTTCCGAGTAATCCACGAGGTTCGCGAAATACTTTCCCTCCAGGAGGCTCAAGTGAGTTTATTTCTTGTTTAATCATAATTGAAATCTTATTGAACCATATTCAGAGAACCGCAGATGGAAATATCCGCAACAAAAGTATAACCGATTTGAAGAATTCGCTCCTATTGATGCACAAAGGACATGTGAGTTTTAGAGTTCTTATCGAAAATTCGATAAATTTGCATTTTCAGTTATTTGTAACAGACGATCCTGTAGCTAAACCAGCCATAATGCGGCATGTGCTCAAAAGTTGCGTCCAGGACGATATTTATTGGCTACGGGGCAATCAATCGCCAGCAAATCGGTTAGATTTATTGCCTTAACAACACAAATATAGTTTATTGTGTGAAAATGTGTAATTCTGATCGTAAATGCTCAAAATTTTAAGTACTTTAAAATCCAATCTCCACTTTTCAAAAATAAATAACTTGTCTCTCGGATAGTTGTGTATTTATGCCTTAACTAATAAGTGAAAAGTGGATGGTTTTTTAATAGCCCTAGGACTTTTGCACCTGTGATACGTAAATTCATATGATTTTCGATAATTCAGTTGAAATTATCGACTTCCATTCAAAAAATTCAGGAAAATTCCTCTGGAGGATCGCGCTACAGAAATGGGACATTTGCTCGATGCGTCGTCACCTGGAACGCAGAACTGCAACCACAACGAGATTCTGGCTGCTCCGCCATACTCCGCCCGACTCTCATCACTTCCGCCCATTGGCACGCCAATTAATGCGCAGAACAATTCCGGGAATTCTTTTGGGACATTGCAGGTAATCTTAAATAACAAACTTCAACATATTGTAAGTGAAATTATTTTAGCGAGGTATGAGAAATGAGTATGGCAGCAGAATGATGGGCTCTCCATATCAATCCAGCGTTGGCCGATCTTCGCTTCAAAGCTCTTATAATCCCATAGTAAGTCCCTTTTGGAATTGTTAATGATTAAAAGAACGACTCAGTAGGCACACTATTTCTCACGCATTACTAATTCTGTTTTCATAATCAATCTAATAATCGATCAAACTTGGTTCCGTCCATTTGAAATTCCGAACTACCTACTTTCAACCGCGTTTTACTCATGCAATTTTCAGCATCCAGAGGCTTATGCTACCATCCACAGATCAACAAACAGGTCCGCATTATCCTCACTATCACGAGGAGGCGCGGGAGAATATGGCATTGTTGGTCTTGGGCCGACAGTCTCACCCCAAATGATGAGACAAAATCACCAGAGCACTCGTGGCTCCACCACGAGTAACGGCTCTCGAGAGGTCATGATTGGAGGTCCGCCAACTAGCAACGGGAACAATCAAATTTACGGACAAATCTATGACAGTCGGAACAGTCAAAGTAGATCTGGACCAAACAGTATGAACAGAATACCAGTAAACTCACAGTCGGCAAACCAATACGGCCAATATGGAAATGGAGCTTCACAACCACAAGGCTTGCACAGTCAAAGCAATTATGACGGAATTGCGGTGAGTTCTAAAAGTATAATTAATGTCGACAACTTAATTTTCATCCGTATTGATCTTAATGTTTGCCTCTGTGAGCGTATCCCAAATATTTTAAGCTCGAAGATGAAAAACAATTTTTGAGATATAATTTCGATTAAAACTAGCTGAATTTTCGACCTGCAGTTAATGCACAAATCTAGGAAATAAGACAAGGTCGCACCCCACTTATGATCAATAGTGTGCAAATGAGCCCAAATACAGAACGAAAATGGAAGCGCGACAGCCGATCTGCGACTAGGTATTTTGTTTACTTATGGAAGATCAAATGGTTTTAAACGTAACATTGTTCTAGAATCTCTGGTATAATTTTAGATTTAGGGAGATATCTGCCCAGCAAAACAACGCTATTGACAGATTACCTCGTTTCAACAACGCTGAGCCGAGCAATGGGCCATCGTCAAACCAACATCCAGACAACTCACTAGAAAATCGCATCGGTGATTCGAAAATGCAAAGGCAGGCTATAACTGTGAATGCTGCCAAGAAACCACCCATGCCTTCTCTGTCGCAATTGTCTGCGACAATGCCGAAGGTATTTTCAAAGTTGCCATTTCCCCATAATTATCCACACTTATTCAAATGTTTAACATGCTGAAACGCATTTTTGACATAAGAGAAGCAATACAACGCTTGTTCTATTTTGACATTTATTTACATTTTGGAAATTTCATTTTTGATCAGAGCATTTATATAAACTTCAAAAAATATAGATAATGTCAATTTCTATTAAAAATTGCGAAAAGGCAAATTTATCCACATTTTCAGACGATGCTGAATTCCAATGGACAACAAGTAGATGCAGTAAGTCCCACGCCGAGCTCTTCTGCGGCCGCGAGTGTGTCTAGCAACGTCACTTCATCCCTTCATGCGGACAACTCGACGGGCATTCCAACGCCGACACTCGATCAACCCGTAAATGGCGAATATCAGACAAACACACTGAAACCTGCGCCAAACCCCGCAACCGGCACCAAACCACAGATATCTCCGAAACCCCTTTACGGCGGAAACGCAGTCGGGCAAAATTTTATATACCAAAACGGTTATCGAAGTAATCAAATAAATGGAAATCAGTGGAAGCCAAACTCGGAAATTTACGATTCGCGCCGAAGGGCGGACGATCCAAAGCAAATGGACGAATTCGCAACTAGCGTTGTATAGTGCCAAAATATAGTCATCGAATGTATTTTATATATCGCAACGTTTCGCTTCATATTTTACTTTTGCATATTACTTATCAAAGCTGCTTTTAATTCGATAATCTCTTCCCGATTCTGCTATTTATATTAATCAAACACATCACGGGTCAACTTTTTAATTATTTATAATATTCCGAACGACTTCAATAAAAGCTTGAATTTATTTGGACGGATATAATTTATTACAATGCACTACATTAAAAGTGTGCGAGGTTGCATAAAAGTCATCCGAACTACGGTTTCCGGACTTTTCTTAATTATTTTCGGTTTTTAAGAGGTTTTTTTTGTCTATTTTCTAATTATTTTTGTTGAACTCTATTTCGTATGACAAATTTTTTTTGAAGAGCTTCAAATCCACAAAATGGTATGGGCGAAAATATTCGTTTGTCCCCAATCATTTGCTGAAATCAAGCCCTGCACATCAAATGCGGCAAGGCGCGAATTTGAATGATAATTTTGCGGAGGGTTGCGCTCTCGACTCTAGGAGGGGGTTAGCTTAAATCTGATATAGCCAGTTTGTAGAGCTTAAAAAGTTGGCATATAGTTGTCATGATCAGATTTTGTATCCGGTATGAAAATTCTCGAGAAAATTTGAGATTAAAGTTTACTAAGGAAGTTTACAGTAAACAGCCAAAGCGTTGTGGGACAAAAATCAGCAAATGTTTGGGGACAAGCGAATATTTTCGCCCATATAAAAATGAAATTTCGAGGTCATTTTATATTTTATAACCTACAATCCTCCAAACAAAATATCAGAAATCATTTTGCTTTTTCCCAAATTAAAAATTATATTTAACGCACAAATTTTTTTAAAGTATGGCCCATATGTAGGTTTACTCGAAATTTGTAATGTACTTTTATTTTTCTAAAGTAAATTATTAGCACAACATTCCCACGCGTTTTAACAGTAAAGTGATATGAATGATATCAGGCACTAGTCCAAAAATTCTCAACTCTAAAACCTTTTCTTTATCACTTGGCTTATTTCAGCTTGTTTCCCTTTTGACCTCACTTGTGAAAAATTGAACAGCTGATAATCGATGTTCGAAGGAATGAGAATGCTAAGCAAAATTCTTGGCTCAAAATTATGTTCAGCAGATTTTTGGAGAAGAACACGAGAGAACGAACAAAGAAAAATGTTGACGAAGAGGTTAAAGAGAGCGAAAGCCCTGCGGATAGGCAATGTGCTTGCCCTTGGCACTGCCTAACCTTTCAAACTTTGATTGAGCTGATCGCTGACAACTTTCTAATTTTGTTTCGTTCCATTTTGTGTCTGTCTTTCTGAAAGAATACGCCTACACACAATATATCCGTCTCGATAATTTTTTCATAGGGACACGCCTCACATTTCTGATCGGTATTTGGACAAGCTTCTGCTACCTGGATCACCTGCATTCATTGACCTACCGGTCTTTAAGAATGGATGAAGCCGGTTTTCTTCCTTTTATTTTGTTTGTTTACGAAAAATAGGCTTGTTGGTGTTTAGGATTTTTCATTAATGTCTTGACACTAAAGGATGACTACGAAAGAAACCTACTTTTTAGACGATATAGTTTTACCTGGAGGAACGAGCAGCATGTCAGCGCCTGCCATCTACGGACAACCCAAGTAAGAATATTTTTGGGTAGTCTCGTTTTACACTAGCAACTAAACTGCCAATGTTCATGTACTCTCAGAGGAGTTCCTTAATAGAATTTTAAATTGCCGTAAAGCCTTAGTAGTTGAGATGCATTGTTGTTCATTATTGGCTGCTTCCCAAATAGATGCACACAGTTAATTATGGCCTTTAGTGGAATCTGCATTCGCAAAATGAAGTACAGTTTGCTTTTAGTTCATGTCATTTTTTGAAATATTTGAAGCCGATTCCACGTAAACAGGAAAAATTGTCAACTTTTTACGTAATTATACACGATTCTTATGACAATCTAATGCCTGGGAATGTCAAAAATTTCTATTTCAAAAGTATAATTAGATATTTTCCTAAATTCTATCTTTGCATATTCATCTGAGCGGATTAATGGTACGAAATAATAATTGCCCAAACTAGACGAGAATATATTTCATATACCTTTATGGATATTTTATTAATGGCCTAATTGGTATTATTCGATTATCGAGCACAGGAGCATTATCTTGCTTGACTTCGGAAATTGTTTGACTTCAAAAGCATTCTTCAAAACCGGCTCAAAGGTTGCAAAATAATACCGCAATTTAACTTAAATCATGAAAAATATATAGGGAACGTTATTGGGTTATGAATTTAAAAACTGACACCAGACTAACAGATTTCTATCTTTAGCACATTTTTCATTATTCCTTCGTGCAAAACGTGGGCGTAATTTGGAAATATTTTGTACAATTTGGTCCAACTCTAAATTAATTTTGAGAATTTCAATGAAAGGTTTGACTAATGTTTAAAACGATAAATTTGCATTGCGAATAAATTAAATGTTTAGGATCACCCACGACGAGCAGAGCGGAAGTGTATTCCTCGAGTGCGTCGTTACTGGCGCAGATTCTTCCAAGACCAAATGGTTCCTCGGTGACAATGAAATTGCCGCAGGAACTGGCGCCTATAGATTCTCCCACAGCGATGAAGGTGGCAACCGCAAAAAGTTTGTATGCGAGATCAAGGTATTTTTAATTTTCTTTACCATATTATTAGCATTCCATTCCAGAACTACGAAAAATCGCTTCAAGGCGTATACAAAGCCGTCTTGGCAAATTCGGAAGGAAAAGAGAACTATGCCACATTCACCGTTCAATCAGGAAGTAAGCTACATTGGTTTTTCTGTTTATAACAGTAACGCCAATCTCCTCTGATCACATTAGTTTGCTACTAGGCCCCTATTAATTCTGATTTCATGGGCGTCCATAAACGTTTCCTGGAGTTACATTTTCATCTGCGTTTCAAAAATGCAGAGAGATTTTAATATGTCAAATATCAGTGAATTGCGTGAAAATTTAGGAAACAAAATTTTTGTTTCCTAAAGTTTTGTACTTATACAAAAGTTTAAAAACTTACACTTGCGGGATGTATATACAACATACTTTCCGCTACTCTTTGTACTTTAACGATAACTGATCATTTTTAAATTTTATTTGATTGTGAAAACATTTAATATCATACATTTAATAACACTTCAAAACTACCGTTTAAATTATCGAAGATATCACTGTTACATTTAGTTTAAGTTTGTACTTGTTCTTTTGTACAAAATATAATGAAGAAAAATGACAAAAGGAAGCAAAGAAAGATGATAAAGAAAACTGCGTCTATCTAACGGAAATGAATTGTCGGAAAAAAGTTTATAAATGAAAAAGGGGCTAAAGAACTTATATAATAATGATCAACAATCATACATGATGAAATAAGTGAAATAACGGACGCGGTAGTTGAAGCATGTAGCTGGCTTTTCGAAATTTTTGTCATTAAGAATTTTTAATTTAACAAAAGAGATTGTGCGAAATTTTTACATTTTTATGCTCGTTCATTAGAAAAATTCTTAACCTTTTCCAAAATACGAAATCAAAACAATGCTGCACTATAATACTTCCTAACTTAATTAACTAAACTTTTCACTCTACCATTTTTCTAATGATACAATGCTCGTTTTAGACGCACCAGAATTCTATGACAAGCCGAAGATTGTACAAAAGGATAACGGAAGTGTAATACAAATAAAAGCGCGAGCAAAATCACATCTGGAAATGAAAGTTGAATGGTTCAAGGTTGGCCAAATTAAAACAAAAGCCAAAATATAATCTTTTAAGACCAGTAAATTCAGGATGATAAGCCAGTCAAAACCTCCGATCGTCTCAAAGTTGTGACTAAGCCCGACGACAAAGAAAAGGATGGTATGCAATTCCTGCTCGAAATCACCGGTCCCCAGAAGGACGACCAAGCCAAATACAAATGCGTGGTGAAAAATGCCGAAGGCCAAAACCAGGTTTTAATTCAAAAAGTATTTTCATCGATTCTCTAAAAATCCGTTTTCAGCAATCTCTGAACCTGGTGTTCGATTAGTTCGACTTCGATAATTTTGCTCAATTATTGCATATTTCGTCTGTGCTTTGTGAATGAATGTGCCAATAAACGTGCCAAATATAGTGCCTCTTTTGACTTATTCATAGCTGACTGCTAACAGACAATTCATCCTCTTTCCATTCTCGAATGGTGAGAGCAAGAGGTGAAAAGAGTTCCTTCCGAGAGTGGGAGCAATTTTTTATTTGTTGAACTTTCAAATGCCGTTGGTTCCTTTCGAATAACTTTATCCGCCGTCGGTGCTTCGTTTATAGGCGTGAGAAGATTGCTGAGTGCTAGAAAATAATCGAAGGGCTTTATCTTTATTTATAAACTATTATCACGGGGAATTTTTTACTTTAAAAAACATATACGGACTAGTTTCTTGATGTTGTTCTTCCCCAAAAAAATTTTGGAAATGTGTGTGACCGCGTCCAGATTATTCACCTATATTGAAATCTTGATGTTTACAATCATTGACTTTTTAGTGATGTATGAAAACGTATATGAAAATTGACGACGCAAATATTTTCATTCGAGAAAGAAACTGAACGACCGTCTGAGACTATCACCCCCCAGACCGCTGCCTTGACTTGGCCTGGGTTGACAAGCCAAACGATACACTTAGAACTGCTTTTTGGTACAAAAGCGGTTGTTTTCGAAAAAACTTTCCTGTTAGAGTACTTGACATGTAAGTAAGTAACTTTGAGTACGAAACAAGTGTAGTCCTTTTTAGAGAATTCAAATTTTCTATTAGTTTTGTATCCTAAAGGCTTCTCTTTATTGGGATGACCAAAACTTCTACGGTTCTGTCTAAAACTCATGTTTTTAGGGCCGATATCGCATTTCTGAGCGCACTTTTCCAACCTAACTCGACGGGAAATAGGGGGTAGGACAAGGCCGTTTTTTCTGAAACGCCGTTTTTTGGCTTAAAAATGACATGTTTTGTTAAAAAAATGACCATTTTTGCCTACTTTTCACATTGTGTAAGGAAAAATTCGATAAAAACGCCTCAGATGACCATGCTACTGAAGAAAAAGTTTGTCAATGGGTGAAAGCACATCCAAGAAACATATTTTTCGCGAAAAAATTTTTCGAATTTTTCAAAATTTATGTAGGTTCGAAAAATCGATTTTTAAAAACCCTAAAATTTTTTTGCAAATATGGTTTCTAGGGATAATCCGATGCGCTGATTCCGAATCTGCAATTAGTTTTTAGATATTACGTCAAAAGTGGCTATTTTTGGCCAAAATGTTCCCTTTTCTGCCAAAAATTGTCACGAGTTTTAGAGAGAACCGCAGAACTTTTGGATCAACCCAATAATGAAAAATCATTAATTTGACAAAAACCATTTTTGGCAAAAAATTATACGTTTTTCAAAATATACTTCAACAACTAACATGGCAAAAATTATACCCGGAAATGCACAAAAACGAACTAGGAAATGAAAACAAAATGGGTAAAATAAAATGGCCAAAAAAAATTTTTGAACTAAAATGGAAGAATATCGAATTCGATTTGTTCGAAAGAAACTATTTGTCCGGCCCGGACTTTCATGTTGACTTTTGTCTGATATGACTGATTTGCATAGTATCAGACTCCGAAACTTTGATTCATGACAAACAATGTCGGAGTTCAATAATGGATTTGAACCACTCCGACGCTCGTGATCGGAACACATTCAAAAAGTGTCTCAAGAATTTAACCCCGGAAAGCTGGTGTTCTGAAAATATCGGAAATGTGTCTTTATTTTCTGTCAACAGCAAAAAGTTGTGCCATCAGTCAATTTTTCATGCTCATTGTCCCAAAAAATTCGGTCGGCGGTTAAAAAGCCGATCTATCTCTTTGTCTTATTAATTCGTCTTCGCTATCTTTCGAAAGAACAGTTGGCCGAATTTGACTTGTGTCCCTGCTGCCGGAACCTGTTAATCCCGTCCACCAGCCGAGCCCCTTCAACCCCAAGAGAGCACATATTTTAAGTAAAGTATAACTTCATGGAAAAGAAAGCTTCATATCCATGATGCCATAGCCGGTGGCGCCTCCTGCCCACGGCCGCTTGCCCTATATCCAAAAGTGGTCCGGCTGAAGATTTATTAGATGAAGGCGCTCGGAAGCAGCAAAGTGGTGGTCTGTATAACTGACGCTTTGCTTTAGGGGAAGTTTGTGCTACGGATATTTTGGACTTACAAATCATTGATTGTGAAATTTTGCTTATTTTTAGCATTTTTGTTGTGTCCTTTTATGGGAATGAAAATGTACGAAACCTATTATACCGAACTTTTACATTTTTTGGAAGAGGTAGGCAAAAGAGGGAAGTATATTTCGTGTAAAACTTTTGGAACTACAATTTAACGGGTGGGGATATATTAGAGCCGTATTGTCATATCTCTAAAGTACAAAACTCGACTTTTTTTCAAACCCGAATTCACCTACCATCCGAAGTCAGAAGCTTCGGAACACAAGGCGAAGTTTTATTTCCTATGTGCTTTGCTCAATTGGATTGTCGACGGGGGATTGGTTTTTTGTTTCGTCGTTGAATTAAATAAATGTACGAGCAGCGGCGGGGATGTGCCGTTCTCTCCGGGATTGAAATGGACCCGGTGGGGCTAAGAGGCACAGCCACTTCAAAGGATACGGCCCCTTGCCTTATGCAAATTATTTTCCGTATTCACTCAGCCCATTTGTTTCTCCACAGCTTTAAACTCTTGTGCTCTTAGAGCAATTTCGAATTACTTGTTTTAACACGAGACGGAATTTTAATATTTAAGCAGTTTATCCCGTCACGAAAATGGAAACGTAGACAGTAACTCCAATTTTATGTTAAATAACTGAGACGGTTATCATAGCGTTTTCATAACCTTATTACTGTTACTATTTTCGTGCCATTATGGGAACGATTGCCGAGTTCATTATACGTGTTTTACCATCATATGTCCTATGACAAAAATGCTGTACATTAACATTCTTTCAATTGCGGACTCCCTTTAACATATTTTAATCACACCTTTTATTCTCCACATTTTATTCCTGAATCATTCTTGTTTTCCATTTGAGAATCCTCATATGTATTGAATCACACTGCACTGTATTTGATGATGTTCCTGCAAAATTCCATTCTAGCTCAGCATTCCTGGCCTTTTCCATGCCCATAACATTCATTTGCGTGGCCCGATTCTTATTTCCGGAGAATAGCTTTTGTCTTTGATTTTCAACAAACCAGAAACTTGAGTTCCGTATATAAATCACTTTTCCGCTTTTTAATTTCCCAACTCGACTTTTTTGTCCATTGGGAATAGCATGAATCAGAAAAGGGCAATCTGACGGAATGAATTGGCAGCTATTCCTCTGAAAGTCGTCAAAAAAGTAAACCTTAATTTTTGCAAAAATACTCAGTGATAGACGAATTGATGAATTTCACTGTTACTATTTATTCTATATGAATGCTAACAGTATCCTATGAAATAGATTCAGTGCCGCCCTTTTGTTTCTGTCGACACGCAATTCCGATAAAATTTCACCTTTCATTCCATTAATGGATTTATGTTAAATTAATTTAATTTACGCAGCTCAACAGTACTATTTATCCTTGAATCCACTCGCTTGAATCCGTACGAGAGAACATAATTTTATGACCTGAAGCATTTTAGGTTGGTTTCGTTCTTATTTCATGCAGCCTGTTATAGGACAATTCGATAGTTTCAATACTGTACAATTGAATTCAAAATCTCTACATAATACTTAGAGAAATTTATTAATCGATTTATTGAATCACCTCATCATTTCCTTTCGTGATGGGACAAAAAGGCAAAAAATGGATTTTCTGAATGATTTGGCATTTGCGCCTGCAAAGGACTCTGAAACGCAACTTCATATTTGCCTTATGCATTTTCAAGACCTTCTTACCACAAGCTTCTTGACGTCAACGTCATAATCTCTTCCAATTCTTTTCGAATTTTCTGAAAAACGGCATATTTTCAATTTTATTAAGTGTTCCGTATACATTACTCCTACAGCTCAAGATTTAATATCCAAAATTCATTATTGGACACGATGCAAAGATTCGAGATTCATATAACGGGTAATAAATTTAATAACATTTTGAAATTAATAACCGGAATAGTTAAATTATATTCGAACACAAAATGATGGCATTTAAAACTCCTTTTTTTACGCGGTAAAATGAAAATGTGACCGATATCCCGGAATGGACCGACCCCAGCACCGCATCCTCGAGTAATTAGCCTTGTTAATCCCAACGCACGACTTTGTTGCTTTTCCTTCCTCCATACATCTCAATTTATAACGGCCGTTTCACTTTTTGCTATCTATCTCGTATATTTCTTTTAAAACAAATACTACGTGGGAACGCGACTCAGCCTCGGGGTTGCCTCAAATCCTCGCGGTGAGTTTGGCCGAGGATAGGGCACGGAGGATAAATTGGTTACCCCTCTCTTCGGAGCCTAACCTAATTTTTAGGCGTTTATTTCCAACCATTTATAGGCCTTTGCTTTACCGAAGTGCGGTCTTCGCAGTCTCAGCAACAAGACAATAAGAAGCTTGAAAAGGACGAGTTCGGCCCAGCCGCCCACTCCGAAGAATCTGGAAATATTATTACTAACCTCCTTTCTCGGCTGCAAAGAATATTCGGAAATTTGGGCAGCGATTAGATTTGCTAACCCTTTCATATTTCAAGAATCATTTTCTTCCGCGCCACCGGTATCGACATTTTCCGAAATTTGACGTACTTTTGAGAATTGTGTTCCGTATTGCCACCGAAATGCCTCAAAACGAAATTGAGAAACGGTGACGAAGAGGATGAATGAAGGTTGGAACGAAACTAAGACCAGTTTTACACGAGTTCATGTGGCAAGACATTCTGGGACGTCTGGTGATTTGGCCTCTCAATTTGGCTCGAGCTCAACCGTCGACGCTGATTCTGCGTCACCGTTGCGGGTAGACGATGTGATAGTTTTTGTGGCACTGGAGTCTCTTGGTTAGTCCCTCTCACCACCTAGCACAAAACAAGTGCTTCTTGCCAAAGCTAAATGTATCTCATCACTTAACCTAGCTTGAAAAGAGAGCTAAAAATAGGGTTGCAACCTGATAGCATGATTCCTCTCATAATCCCCCGCCTTATTTTCATATACGGGTTTCTGGATTACCAATCAAGTCTGAACTTAGCATTGATTAATCTTACAGTACATTAATCATTGCAGGGACATTGGCCATCACCGGAAATCTGTGCTTAATTATTGTCCTTCTTCGG
Source organism: Ditylenchus destructor (assembly GCA_022814885.1). Taxonomy (NCBI): domain Eukaryota; kingdom Metazoa; phylum Nematoda; class Chromadorea; order Rhabditida; family Anguinidae; genus Ditylenchus; species Ditylenchus destructor. The sequence continues at coordinate 664,335 of JAKKPZ010000033.1, read as the reverse complement.
AATCGCTACTTGCAAAGGGCTAGGTAGAGTTTTTGGGATTTTTAATTTGCTTTCAGTTTAATGTCACTTATAGCTTCATTCTCATGCTCAGCCTAGCGATAGCCGATGTACTACATGGTATGTTTGTCCTATGGTTCGACAATTTAATACAGTGCCTTTTCAGGAATAGTTACAACGTCGTTCTTTTACCCGCCAATTGTGCTCAAATCCATTCCAATTCCACCTCTCGCCGTTCGTGCTTTCAATATTGTCGATTGGACTGCGTGGAGTATTACTCTAACGTAAACGATCTTACCTTTAAAAATGATCTCTAAATTTCCTTCTTTTGAAGTACGACTTAAATTATGTTTTAATTTCGAACAAAAAACGACATATTTTGTTAGTGGAATGCAACAATTTTTTGTTGTTGAAATGCTATACTTTCTTTATTAGACGTAAAATTCATACACTTAATACATATCCGTAATTCTTTTCTATTTCAGGCATATGTCAGGTAATTATTTACTTGTCATAATTTGTCCGTATTGGTGCGTATTTTCTTTCAGCCATTTGCCTCGATAGACTAATTGCCATCATGCTTTATGGTAAATTATTTTTATTGTTTTCATTAACAATGTTTCTTTAATAGGACGCTACAATATGATCGTAACGGTTAAACGGGTATCTATTGCTTCTTACGCTTTACTTTCATTAATATTCGCTTTCCAACAGATTCGCACATTTACGATCACCTGCTGGACCATCTTCGCATTACTTAACACTGCCTATATTCTTCTGGAATTTTGCTGTTTAATAACACCTCTCAAAAGCAACCAGTTCTATACATTTGGTTATGGCGAATTTGAGCCAACTCGTAAGTTTTATGTTCTAAAACGCCAATATTTATTTTCAGTCTGACTAAATTGTTATCGTTTTTCAAGCAAAAGAGATAACTGGTTCGTTACAGTCCAAAAAGGACTAAAATATGTCATCGAACTATGCCTAAAACAAGATCAGATCAGGTATATAGTATTTAGAAAAATACAAACAATAGTTTGAAAAATGAAATAAAAACAGTTTTGAATATGTTTAAAATATTTATAAATGTATTTATGAAAGTGCTTTTAGATGAAATACGCACAAAATTAAACGCTTTCACGCTCACTTACTCTCCCATCGAATTGGCAACTATTGCCGTTTTGTCGATCAGCAATCCAATCACTTTGGTGCAACTTTACAGGAGACACAAGCGCAAACTCGCCCTCCGACAGTGCGTTTTTGGACAAAAAATAATTTGATTTTCTATCACTCTAAATTCTTGTTCATTAATTTTTCCTTTATTTGCTCTCCACTATAGCCGCATTTTAAGCCAAGTGCCGCCGGTAGAAGATTATGGGAGCGGTTCAGCCCTAAAAGCCCGCTCCCAATGGCAAAGGTATAGCAAACCCTTTTTGGCCGGGTTTTGTGGCTTTTGATGTGTTTGTAGTTTTATTCCTTTTCTTCCATAATCGTTTACAAATTTTGTAGTTTGCTTTGAAAATGACGAAAATTCGTGGCATTGTATTAGAAACTGTCATTTGAGTATTGTAAATCCTCTACTAAAATTGATAAATTTTTCTAATACATTTTCCAATAAAAAAGGTTAAAAATTCTAAATTTATAAGTACCTTTTAAACTTCTGCAGAGTGTTAAAATCAAGCTAGTCCTTCCAAAAAATGAAACCAAGAAGTCCAATCCAAAAGACAAAATCGCTAAAAATACTTGTCTCACTAGGTTATGGAAACTTACGAAGACATAACTTTCAACTTGAGATTTTGATCAAGATCTTTATGCAAAAACACCCAAAAAAGCATAATGCCAAGATTTTCATCAGTTTCTAAACAAGCTGCTGCAATTTTAAAATTTGTCCGTTTGACTGCTTTGCACCTTTCTACGCTTACGCTTTTCATTATTTAATGCATTTGATATTTTTTGCACTCTGCGTCTTGTGACATTGAAAATTGTCATGTCAGCGTGATGAATCATACCAAATTTCTATAACTTGATAGCCTTGTATTAATTCAAAAATTTAGAGCGAGCACGATGCTACTGGAAATGTCCATGCGAATGGGCTCTAAAGCTCTGACGGGTGATGTTCGAGAATTGGCTACTCGACGCTCAAACCGGCAACAGCAAAGGATTCTGCTACAGGTAATAATACAATATCAAAAGTGATATAGAAATAGGCATATTATATCTGGTTGTTTCATATGAAAAGGCAAAATGTTACTCTTTAACATTTTAGCACTTATTCTTAGCTATAATGGGATCTGTGGTTTGATATAAAGTTGTTTTTCTTCCTATCCACGAGAAATTTATATTAAATGTTAAAGGGTAGATTATTCAACATCCCTACAAATAGTTTAGCATTTTATCACGATATGCCCCGTTTTGGTATCAATCATTCTTCCTGATTCAAAATTAACTAACATGGTTTAGGTAGTGACTGTGCGTGCTGTGGTCGTTTACAATTATTAATATCCTTAGAAATATAGTTAGTCGGTGTTGTTTGTTTGTTGTGATTGTTTACTTTGTAATTGAAATACTGAACATCTTTTAGTATTGCTGTGTTTCAGATCTCCGTTGTAGCTGCGATATTTTACCTCTACATGACCACTTATTATTTGCTCTACCACGTATTCCTTATAGAAAACAAGTAAGTCCATTTGAAAAATTAAAGAAACATTTTGCAGGTAATTGATAATAACATATAACGTACAAAACGCTAAATTACATACGACAAACCGATTCCTATATGAAAAATCTCACTTTTGTATAAATGTGAGAAATATAAATGAACACTTTTCGCATTGATTTTTGTGATATTTTATATTTACCAAACCCAAATTTTCCTCCCTATTATCCTGAGATATCAAACAGATCCTTAAAAAAGAAAATTTCATAGTGCTAAACTTAAATATTTTGTTTCAGATGGGTTGTCCTTTTTAACAGGTAAATATCTATGAATATTCTACGTTACAAATATTTCAAATTTTTAGCTTTTTCTATTCCACTACTCATATGATCAATCCGGTTATTTATTTTTCACTGAACAAAGAAATGCGCCTTCAACTAATCGCTGCCTTGAACGTTTTTTTGAATTTTATTTGCTGCATTGGCTCAAAGCCGGAATATGGATCCATTCGAAAGCCATCGGGTGAACAGAAGTATGTTAATCTTTTTCTCCGTTAGACGGATTCTGTTGAAAGCGGAATTTCAAATATTTATTTTGAACACTGCGAAAAATAATTTCCGTTCACTTTATTAACACTTCTGTTTGTGGTTGTATTAGACATTTCGTATTAACACTTAATTGCACAAATACTGAATTGTAAAACATTTTTTTCTTCTACATGGAACTCATATTTTTCCAGGAAAGTCGGAAAAGAAATACGATATATGAAATTTCTTGAAATCTTTCAAATTTTAACTTTACTTGGTCATTCTGACACATTTTCTATATCTCCGCAGGTCTGAATCCAACGGAGGCCGTATATCTCACGACGCCGTATCCAACGATCCAGGCTCTGTTTCAAACAATACTTCTGCAAGAATGAAAGATATTCGTGCCCGATGCATTTCTTGTTAGCCGGTAGAGGAATTAAAGCACTTATAACGTTCGTGGTGGTTCCATATTTATATTTTCATATCCATATTTATATGTGTTTGTTGGTGATTCGCGATGTTTTGTGTATAAAGTAAAGTACATTACAGTTTGTATATTTAAAAAATTGAACTCTCATGTTGTGCCATAGGTTATTCACTAAGGGTCGGTAAGAGTCAAATTTTTGTGCATTTTTGCGATGTACCCGGTCCTTTTTAACCAGAAAAAATCCTTTTTTCTCCTGGTGTTAGCTCAGAACAGGGACTATCACTTTGTACAAGCAGAATTTAAATATCTAAGGAATTGCAATCGGACATGGGAAGGACTTGTCAGACTCGGTAAAGCCCGCCGGCAGGAAAAATCGAGTCCACGAGTCTTTCCCGAGTCCGATTTTCAATTCCTGAGATATTTAAATTCTGCTTGTGCAAAGTGTGTATAGTTTCCTTTTACATTACGTTGCAATGAATATCCATTTCAAAACTAGACTGAACCGCGCTCCCAGATTTCCGATTTTTTGGCCAAAGAGAACAATTGGATTTTCAGGAATTCTGGAAACATTTGAAATGCCCAGTCCGCTACTGTATATACAACCGGGTGCAATCAAAAGTGCCCCCCTGATTTCGTAATGTAAACAACGAGGCAGTCGCTTCTCCGTGTTTACAACTTTACATGCAATGTACATGTAAAGTTGTAAACAGGGAGAGGCGACTGCCTCGTTGTTTACATTACGAAATCAGGGGGGCACTTTTGATTGCACCCGGTTGTAATTAAAAGCCATAACATAGCTATAAAGGAAAGTGAAACACTGGAACTTGAAGTATACAATACGCTTAGGTACCAAATGGACTACCATTTAATTTAATTTAGTAATCCGTGAAAACGGTCAGAGTTAACATCAATATGATTATTGCTAGCGAATCGAGATTAAGGAGAAGCACAATAATCGTTGGCAACATTTGTTATTTGCACTACACTTCTCCTTTAGAAATTATTTTTACATTATGGATATTTTGTAATGTTGAATTTTAAATTACTCCTTTAAAGTGCTTTCAGGTCGTATTCCCGAACTTCTAACAAATTTGAGAATAGCTTTACTGCCACAGAAAGCTCGCCATTGATGGCATTTCGCGGCAACAGCGCTTCCAATAATAACATCAAATGCAACAATTATCAAACAACCACTAATAATTTTCACTACATTACACGGAACCCCTCAAGGAATCGACACGCTCACTCAAATGAATTGCTTTCATCGCTGAACGAAGTCCCTTTTGAAAGTACGGGAAATTCCATGTTCCTGCCAGCTACTACTGTTCCTCCAGAGGAAATATCTAAAGCAAATATTCCGAACGGAAAGACAACATCTTATTCCATGATCGTTGACATGGAGCCACCCGTTGAGGCACTAGAGTTGGACTTGGTCAGCTCCTCGAGCATAGATCGAGAAATGTCGGGATTATCAGCCTCGGTGAGATATTTAAACGGCAATTTGAATTTGAAAATTTGCCATTTCTATTAATTTTTTCTGTTTGATAGATTTTAATCATTTTTATCAACCGTTTTTGCACAAAGTTTACTTCTTAGTAAAGTCAGTAAATAGCTATATTTACTTGTTTATGTTCGGATGTTTGTCTGACAGTTTATGTAAGCTTGGGGCGAATTGCAGAGAATGAAGTGCTCGATGTTTTATAATATGTAAAACATCGCTTGCATAAAATATAACCGCTATTTGTAGATCATTACAGAAAAAAATTTAAAATTAGCTGACATATAAAGGCGAAAATATATATATTTGTTTCACCGAATTTCACCACCCTGCACATCAAATGCGGCAAAGGCGCGAATTTGAATGATAATTTTGCGGAGCATTGCGCTCTAGACTCTAGGAGGGAGTTAGCTTAAATCTGATATTGGTAACCCCCTCTAAAATACGATTCTAGAGAGGGTTACCAATATCAGATTTGAGCTAGCCCCCTTCTAGAACCCATTTCTGAATAACTTATTTCATAACCCATTTCAAATTACTGTACTTGCCAAAGCGTTGTGGGACACAAATAAGCGAATATTGGTGAAACAAATATATTTTCGCCTTTAATTGAGCAAACGAATAAGAACATGAAAACAATAATTCTCAAAAACGGTTGTCATTAGACCATATTTATGCTTGGTTTTAGCAGACGAAGCTGGATCGGACGACATCTTGCGGATTGGCGAAGAAGCTGGAAGAGTTTGCTTGCACATTTATAGAAGCCCAAGATGTTGCTATGAATAAAGCTCGCGAACAGAGATCCAACCTTCTGGATGTCCTCATTCGTGCACTAAGTCAGAACGCGCCTTCTGAAGGAGAAGGTGCGTGTGCACAACTTGACAACATTCCTCTCATAACTGAGGACCCAGCGCCTGAAGACCTTGCCTACCTCTGTCACTTTGAGTCAACTTCTTCGTTTGTTCGCATAAATGAAACAAGCTTGAAGCCGCATTTGCGAAAACAATCAAGATCCCTAGAAATCAATGGCAGAATCCCAAATTCCATCTCAGCGTATGTTTTAATAAGTACAGAAGGAAGGTTAAATTTCGGTTTCAGGTGCATCCCGTCGCCTATAATTGGTAACACAATTCGAAGAGCATCACTTCTCTCGTCTGCTACGTTTAATAGCCGCGTCGCTGAACGGAACAAAATGAATAAGTATGTTTTGTATTGATTTATGGCAAAGACACAGGGTTTATTTTAAACAAATTTAAACCTTTAGAGAAATCATAAAATTCTTAAATAACAGATTATTTTATTTATCCTTTATTAAGCTCTTTCAGTGTCCTTCCACTCATTCACCAATAACCAATACTATTCGGTATTATTGAAAAACTTGGAGTAGCAAAAATTGGATTGAATGTTTTTATTACGTTCAAAAATTAAAATGAGCAAAATTCATTAATTTAATGTTGTATGATTGTCAGGAGAACAAGTATTCCTGACGCACAATTGGCCAGCATTTCCAACTTTCTGGCAAAGTACCACCGACGTTACAGTTCCACTAGCGACAGATTTGCGAATTTGGAGCAATCTACAAGCTTTCAACAATGGAAGGATCTAAAGAGACGGGGCTCTGCCACTCCCTCGCATGCAAAGATTACGCAAGCTCGCGAGATGCTTCGAGAAAGTTTACGAGTTTTGCTCGACGAAGGCTCATCCTCTTTTCTTCCGGATGATCAGGAGGAGGTTATGGACGACCATAATGGGAAAAATGAAAGTGGTTCGGATGAAGAAGAGGAGGTCGTTTTTTTGTAAGGGATATATGCATAGGGTCTAGGCCAAGATCCAGATAACCGGGTCGTGAATTTAGTTTGGACTCAGACAAAAATTCCTATTCTGATTTTGACTGGACTTTAATGCGTTTCTCCCTTAAAATTATCACCGTGTAATACTTAACATTGTTATTACTATTGCTCATCCAATCGGGTATAAATGTATTAGTTTATTTGAGTCCTGAATGCTGTTAATTCCATAACCGACGCAAATCAGAGTTTCATTACACGCAACCAATTTTGAATGTCTTAAATGGAGAGCTTAAACTCTGTTGAGAATTTATTAAATGTAATGTAACGACACACTTTTTATCTGTTCTAGCCACATTGCTCTGAAATTCGTCTGGATTATGGCAAACCATATAACGTTTTAACTTGAAATCGTTTAATAAAGATTTTATGACAAGGTGCAACCCTAACAATCGTCAAATCCAATTAAATCACGTTGTCCACTAAATTCTCATTATCTGACTCAGTTGTTGTTTGACTGCATCAACTGATTGTTCGGGAATCAGCGCCGAGATTTGCGCCGTCAGTGCTTTCTTCTTTTCAATAGTCGTCAGTGTGTACATCTGGAGTTAATTTATTGTGAGACTAAGTCATAATTAATTCAAAAATTCACAAAAGTCCAGGAGAAAAGTTTAATCTATTTTACGAGAGTGTAGCGCCGCGGTCTTCGCCGCGCATACGTGCCAATATCATGAAAGCTTCTAGAACATTCTGGAAGGTCCAAGGTAAATTCTGACCCCGGATTCAATCTCAGCGGGGTCGATTTGCTATATAGGGACAAAATTTTGGCCTTATCCTAGCTTTCTGCTCATTCGCATAAAATGTTCATTTTTGTGCCAAAAATCGAAAGGTCGGTCAAAATTCCAGGAAATCTGTTCTCGCCAGCTCACGAGGAGCAAAATGGCATATCACACGCCCCGAAAGGCGTAACGTTGAGAAAGTTGGGTTTTCGGCCTCATACGGCGAGTATTCCATAGGACTGCCCCCGCGGCTTCGCCGCTTGGCGGCGCCCTTGGTCATCCAGGATTTTCGGAAGCCATAAATCCCGGAAATCGCCGATCTGCCCGGCGAAACCGGTACCAATCGACTCAGCTCGTCGAGACGACGCGATTCGTGTATCACACGCCCGGATCCGAGCTGCGGCTCGTGATCTGTGACCTGTCCAAATCCAGGATTTTCCGGAAGCCATAAATCCCGGAAATCTTCGATGTTCCCGGCGAAACCGGTACCAATCGACTCAGCTCGCCGAGACGAAGCGATTGACGTATCACACGCGCGGAACCGAGCTGCGACGCGTGATCTGTGACCTGCCCAAATCCAGGATTTTCCGGATTTCCGGAAGCCATAAATCCCGGAAATCTTCGATGTTCCCGGCGAAACCGGTACCAATCGACTCAGCTCGCCGAGACGAAGCGATTCATGTATCACACGCCCGGAACCAAGCTGCGACGCGTGATCTGTGACCTGCCCAAATCCAGGATTTTCCGGATTTCCGGAAGCCATAAATCCCGGAAATCTTCGATGTTCCCGGCGAAACCGGTACCAATCGACTCAGCTCGTCGAGACGAAGCGATTGACGTATCATACGCCCGGAACCGAGCTGCGACTGGTGATCTGTGACCTACCCAAATCCAGGATTTTCCGGATTTCCGGAAGCCATAAATCCCGGAAGTCGCCGATCTGCCCGGCGAAACTGGTACCAATCGACTCAGCTCGTCGAGACGAAGCGATTGACGTATCATACGCCCGGAACCGAGCTGCGCAGCGAAACTTGCCCTTTTACGTGACACACGGATGTCACGTTTTCACGTATGTCAACCCCAAATCTGACATTGATAACCCCCTAAAATCATGGGTTTTTGGGTGGTACTCGCGAGTTTGGGGTCCGGGACCCCCAAAAAGCGGGAGATTCTATTCGTGGGGAAGGACACCTATCAACTTAGAGGGATCCGATAGATATTTTTAAGGGTTTATTAGGAGGTGTCCGCATTTGAAGGCATGTTTGAAATCAACTCTAAAGCTGGACGAATCCAAAAGTAACAAATCCATGTTTTCGTTCAAAAATTTGCTTGTTTTCTTCTTTTAGTGAAAGTAAAAACTTTAGAAACGGTTTGAAAATAAATTTAAAGAAAAAACAAACCATTTGACACGTTTGCTGTTTGACTGTATTCAGCGAAGCTCCTTGCGACCTGAGTTCCGCAATCTTTTGGTCAACCTGGAAGAAGAAAGTTGAATGAGGAATTTATTGATGTTAATTCCTTACCACTCCTTTATCGTTGGCGATAAATTGAAATGCAACATTAAGAGATTTCTTGAAGATCTGATTAGCCATTGTTTCACTTCCCAATTCCTGGGCAATGTTGTTGTAAACATCTGTCATAATATTGATTTGGTCAGGAGAGAATCCTGAAAATGTATTGGAATAAAAAGAATATTTGTTTTTAAATTTTTTATGGAAAAATTATTTACGAAAAATTATCTTATCTAAATTTTATCAATTAAACAAATTTACCGAAATTATTGATGTTGTTTCGCATATAGTCCGTAATCTCCTCCAATGTTTTATTCTGGACCAAATACATATCAAAGCATATTCCGGTCATCTGAAAAGGTAATCGAGAAATAAACAATAATCGGACATTGAATTATACGAAAAGCACACCTGAACTCCTTGCGATTGTGTAATGAAACCGCCATTTAGAGTGCGCAATTTTTGAACGAGGTTATTGTAGCATCTGTCCACCTAAAACCATTAATGTGGTACTGGAAGGAGATTAAATTGAATTTGCTTTTCACATAATTTTCACGTTTCTGTATGAGTGCGAAATACTTAACTTTAAATACATTTTTATTGGGAAATATGAAAAGTTAGTGCGAAGCGATCTGTTCTATGAATTCCCCCTATATAGAAACGAGATCACGTTTGAGCAAATGAACCTCAAAACTGGCCTTCCCGCGCTTGGTTCGGGCCGAGTTTGGTGTCAATCGACAGCTTAGCTCAGGGGAAAGCGATTGGCACCAAAATCAGCTGGAACCGGGCCGCGCTAAGGGAGATATCCAGGATCTTAGATCCAGGATATCCGGGATATGCCCCAGGTGCAGATGGGCCCAGGTGCACACGCGCCCAGGCGCAGATGCTCCCAGGTGGAGATGCACCCAGGTGCAGATGGGCCCAGGCGTAGATGGGCCCAGGTGGAGATGCTACTGCTTAATGTCCTAGAAACAGTACAGGCCGCGTTAGCGGCTTCGACCCCCTAAACCATTTATTTACTCCAAAACAAACAACATTTAAATTTATTTTGAAATTAACAATTTTCCCCCAATTTTTTTTACTAGCGCCTTCGGCGCTAGTAAAACGAAATTATTCCGTTTTTTTTTCACAAAACAAGCATCTCATGGACGTGCACCAATCTAATACTTATTTTGGCACGAGCATTTGAAACATGGTATTATAAATTTATTTACATCTTCATCCGTTGCGGCTGGTACCGGGCTTGCTTGACAAAAGAAGTGCACCAAAGAAAATAAGAAAAGCACTTGTAGGAGCGACATTTCGCAGTTGTAAGAGTGGGATTTGATATCGAAAGTATCTATTTAAACAGTTTCAACACGATAATCTGCCTGGCGAACGATAACACAAAGGGATATAATTGGAGTTCCGTGTGATCAACGGTACGCCCTCGAAGACAACTGTAATCGCGGATAATCGCTCAAAATCCAGACGCCTGCCGCCCACACAATTAGGTAAAGTGAAAGTTTTATTGTTTCAAATACAGACACAAAGATCAATTTGTGCATTATAAAATGCTACCGCTTTTTCACACTTTTGGTGGACTGAATCATTCTCAGTCTACAACGTATCTCGTAAGCTCTTTGCGTAATACTTTCCAACATGCTAAAAGGTGCGTGACCACAGTCTAAAAGACGAAATACAAATTTAGTTAGCCGAATACAGTCTGGAGTACTATGCATTGTTTCTATGCATATATATGTTTATATTATAGACGTAAGCAGTTGGAATGTGCAGGGGCGTTATTTTTTAAGTTTAAGAATGGAACAAGTACACAGCATTTCGCATTTTTAATTTTGCTAAAATTACTAGAATAACAAAGCGTGTTTTGGAACTCTAAAGTAAGTTTTCTCACCGAACAAAATTTGATATCCTGCATGTAAATTTTAGTATGTCAATATATCATAAACACTTTCCTACTACTAGCGAGATAAAAATGAAAAATAGTCAATTTTTGGCAATGAAAGTAATAATATATCACTTATAGGTAAACTTTTTTGCTCATTTCTTATCCTCCCAGTAAGCTAGCCCTGTTAGTCCTGACCTGGCCGCTAGACTCCTTGCACAGCCGATTTCTGGGCAAGTGATAGTTTAAAATGTTCGTATGGACGAGCTGAGTATGTTTCTGCAAAAATTTAGACCAAATGTAGTCAAATTTAGACAAAATTTTTAGAAAAAATTTTCGAAAGGCCATTTTTTCTCAGTTTTTGTCAGGCTGCTTTTTCTCAGGTTTTGTCACGCTTTTTCTGGAAGGCATTCTTAGGGGTGTCTATTTCTGAATGCGAGGTTTTTTGACTGTCACAAGGGAGAGGGTCGGGCGTGGAGCGCCCGACTCTCTTCCTCGGAATGTGAGGGAACTTAGAACATATACTCCCGAACAACCCTACATATTTTCAACCAGACTCCCGTAGGGAGTCCCTGCCGCTAGTGTGTTATATCTTGCATCTTTCTTTTAAAAATAGTAAACTGAACAATTTATAAATTTTTATTACACCAACAAAGCAGTATTTTCTTGACCACATATCACAATATTTAGAGTGTTTCACAGGATAAGTTTTTTTTGACCTAGACATAAATTATACGATCTTAGTCATGGTCACTGATGTAATTAGAGGTAAAGCAAACATAATAAATACATTTGTGAACTCATTCCGAGGCGCGTTATTGCAGTAGTCTCGATCGTTGCAAAAACAATAATAGTACCTAAACAAATGTTTAAAGACCACTTTTAGCAATATTTCGCTTTTTACTTTTTAGGTGGCGACGATCCATCTCGATACGTGTAACAATGCTCGTCTGTTATAGACGTGACATTTTGCGAATTTATTTGCAAATTGTTTTGGTAAAAACAATCACTTTTGTAAGTCGCATAGCCCGCTTCACTGCTCACCGGGTCGACGATTTTCACACAAAACTGAAATCACAGATTTAATATTCTCGAAATAGGATAAAACCTGTGTAGTTTCACATTGGTTATTCAAATTATCACACGTAGAAGACTTGCGATCCCGTGAAGGAAAACGGCCGTGCCATCCATTGCCTAAAAGGATACAATTTAGGACTACAGTAATACCGATAGTATGTAGCAAAGTGTTTGTACGTTTGACATGGCTTTCTAGAAAATTTATTCCACCGACGTTTTGTGCAATTTGGAACTTTTATGCAGAGATTTGAAATTATCCGAGTGTATTTCCTCGGATTTTCTAATTTTTTAAAAAGCTCAAAAAGTAAGAAAGTAACTAATAATTAAGCATTTTCCAAAAATGGGTTAACAAATTAGAGCAAATTTTTTTAGGTGCTAACTGGCCGATATGAAGCAAACTAAGTAACATAGCCTGAGTAATATACTTTAAAGACGCGCATATTTTGAACGATTTTACAAAATTTTCAATTTTTCGTTATATGTGTTGCAGTTAATCTTGACGCTCAGTTAATCTTGACGCTAACTAGTTAATCTTGACGCTAACTGAAATTTCAGTTAATCTTGACGCTAACTAGTTAATCTTGACGCTAACTAGTTAATCTTGACGCTAACTAGTTAATCTTGACGCTAACTAGTTAATCTTGACGCTAACTAGTTAATCTTGACGCTAACTAGTTAATCTTGACGCCGATTTATATTTGTTTCAATAAAACCTAATAAAAATTTATTTTTCAACTATTTTTTACAAAAAGTAACAATGTGTACAATAATTATTTGTTTTTGCAAGTGGTGCTGTTATGGCATCGACTGTTGCAGAGGCGTTCGAGAGACTTGCATTTACATTTGCCGGTTGTACAGCCTCGGAAACAACTGCAATGCACAGGTTGTCAGAATGTCAATAATGGTAAAAAAAACAGCTGAACAAAAACAACTGAACGAAATCAGCTGATAAAACCAGCTGGAAATAAGCCAAATGGTTTCGTAGCGGCCGCTTTACAAGCTTTGGCGTTACGTCTTCCATACAAACAATAATATTTACCAAAAATAGACGCTTTCGACAAAGAAAGTGTCGCTTATAACGTATAAAGTGATAATAACACTAGTTAGCGTCAAGATTAACTAGTTAGCGTCAAGATTAACTAGTTAGCGTCAAGATTAACTAGTTAGCGTCAAGATTAACTAGTTAGCGTCAAGATTAACTAGTTAGCGTCAAGATTAACTGAAATTTCAGTTAGCGTCAAGATTAACTAGTTAGCGTCAAGATTAACTGAGCGTCAAGATTAACTGCAACATATGTTTTCTTTCCGAGCTTTTTCAAAGATTGAAAAAAATTCTCATCGGGCTTGTAAATTCCAAAGCTATGCGCAAAATTGCACTAAAACGTCGAGAAATAAGAAACCCCACATTGGCACTCATTTCGCAATGCTTACGTGAATTGATGTGATTACTGTAGATAGGATGCAAGCTAAATTTTACATTGGGGCGTTTCAAAAGAAACCGGACTGCCTAGTCAGACACAGTCCTTTTAGTCGATTGAGCAAACTCACGTTTCACGTGGGTAACCCCGAAACCTGATATTGCTAACCCCCTCTAAAATACGATTCTAGAGGGGGTTACCAATATCAGATTTGAGCTGGCTCCCTTCTAAACTCCTCTTCTGAATAAATAATTTTCAAATTTCGCGCCAATTTGCGACTTGTCTCTGACTTGGTAGTCCGGTTTCTTTTGAAACGCCCTAATATTTATATAATTCCTTACATTGATGGCATACCAATCCGTCCGTTCCTAGAAACAACTTTTTTGAAGAAATATGTGTAATATATTTAGAAGACAGGAACCCGATAAAATGCTTAAAAATAATGAACAAAAACATAGGACGTCGGTTCAAAAATGTTTTGATTTAAAAAGTCTATCTTTTTTATTATTAGTTATACCTTGTGGTATGTATGTAATATAAAGTTCTAAGATTTTGGATACACGATCATTGACCTAGTCTCGGAACCCAAAAATCAAAAATATATCACTTTTATTCTGGTGTTATTCAAACCAAAATTCGATATTGCGTTAAAAACCGCCATTCCGAAAATTCGGGCTAGACATTCTGGATTGAATTTGAATTAATTCATTGCGTTTGCGTATACACACGCACATTAATTGAAATGCCCTTATATGGCTTGAGTAATAAATTGAGCTCAAGGGACTTTAATTTTTACTTTGAATAAAAAGTCGAAGGTTTACCATGAATTGTCAATCCGATAATTGAGATTAAGAAGAAAAATATAGCTATAAATAATAAGGAATGTGTCATTTTGTTAAATTTAGTATGCACTATTATAGTGCACAGACTACGAATTTTTCCAAGGTCTAGTCTTGAGAAGGTATTTGTATTGCTTCAGCAGCTTAACAGCTTCTTCATTTAGGCGACTTTTCTTAGTCACTCGTCGCTAGGAGTATCTTTGTGGTCCAGGACCGTTTGAAAGGTGAAACGTCTGCGTGTATAGTGCGGTAAGGAGAGTATATAAATTATTCATTAACAGTATTTATTTTAATATACACGGGCGATTCATTACAATAATGATCTAATCTACACCTGAATTCACCCAAAATGACATACAAACAATATGAGAAAATGTTGCAAATTATACAATATATTGTGACAAAAATCACCAAAATTCTGATCTCGTTTTAAACATATATAGATAATTTATATATATATAGAATAGAAAAATGGCGTTTTATGCAGCTATATCCATTCACTGGGCATATTGACGGGCGCCGGTATTCTCGAATATGAGTACGTCTGAAAATACCAAATTTAGACTTGTTATTTTGATTACTTAGTAAAGAGATTTATTACTTTAACATTCAGACGTCAGTTATAATTTTTGGCTAATATTTGACATTTGCACGTTTACAATTTTTCGGGTCTCAGCATTCAGTGTTTTACCTTTTTTCTACACTTTCACCTGGTCAAAGATATCCAGCAAAATTGTGAGGCGATGCGGAAATATAACGCTGTATTGGGTCCATTAAACACTGGCTTATGAAAAAGAGTATTTTTCAGGTGAATGTCGACCTTACTTACAAGTGATATTTCGATCAAAAAATAGGCAAAAACGGTTGTCTTAAGTTAAAATTTCTAGAAATATTCATAAAATACAATTTGTCTAACAAATTTCGAACTTGTTATCATAGACTGAAATACAGAACAAAAATATACCGATAATGGACTGCGCTTGCCGAAGCTCATCCGAAATACGTTTGGGTCTACGACTGCCGCTCCTCCGGATCTTTTCTTTTTGCCGAAACTCATTCTGAATGCGTTTCTGTCCATATAGTTTGCTCCATTCCAAGGTTCTTCCACAGCGGAAAACGGTGACGCTTTTCGTACTTTTGGCTGAAGAAAGGGCCCTTCCGATCCGACAAAATAGTAGGCGGGTGACTGGAGATTGTTTCCCACCGCATATGGTAATACCATCTGCCTGTCATCCTTTGAGACGTTTTCCTGAAAGAATTATGCACTTTATTACTTATATCTTTTATAAGTGTATAATTTTCGTGAATAATTTATAGGAAAGTGTTTTGAACAATTGAAGCCTTATAAGTGTTTATCGGGTGCGGAGAATATTCAGGAAGTTCAGAAGATGGAGACGGCTCAAAAATTCTGTCTCGATATTATGCGTGGGTGATAGGAAAAATTTGCAAAGAATTGGCTGCTTTTTTATTTGCGCAAAATACTTTGAATTGCTTAGTCTTTATCTAATTTGAGTACTTATGAAATTGTTCGCGTTGAAAGGCGCAATTAAACTAAATTTCACTCTTTTTACGCTATATCCCTCACAATAAAGAAATCTGAGTTGGGCCATTTCCGGTCCAACAAAGGCAGGTGACATGTAAAGAATAAAGGTCGTGTTTTGGCCAACGATCACTTGACAAAATTAGTTCTATGCAGAAATTATGCATAAAAGAATATTGTATATAAAAACAATACAAATTCAAGGAAGAAACAACCCTATTCAAATTTGTTTCTTCCAGTTTCCGCTGGAAAGGGCAACAAAATAATAAAAGCAATTAGCATTTGAGCATTAAACTTTGTGTTTACAGTTTTCACAATGCCGGCAATTACATCTTGACCCTTTGCGAACTCAAAGGTCGAGGATTTCAAATTAGCATTCGGGAAGAGATTTTGAATGCTTCCGAAAGCACCCGAGTAATATAATCGGAAAATAAATAATTATGCGAAAAGAAGACTAACCGTAGTCGGAGCCGGGGCTGCATCGATGATGACGATAGCGGATTCAACCAGCAGAATAATGGCCAGCAACACACTCACTCCAAGTGGCTTCTTTAATTTATAGCCCTGAGCGCAAATGCCTCTGGGACTCAGATTTGGGGTCATTCTGGCGGCCATTTCTGTGACGAGAGCGAGTCGATGGACAAATCGGCTGAAAATGTGACGTTCAGAGTACGATGTATATTATTAAAGTGCAGTTCCTAGAGAACTGTTAAGGCACGTGCAATATAATTGACGCGAAATATTATACGAAATATACGCGCGAAGGTAACCTTGTTAAGTCTCCAATATCGCATAATTACTACCTACATTTTGTATCACTTCTGGCCGTTAAAAGTACATTTGAGTACGTTATTCTCAAACTTAAATATCTACGGTATTTTTACACCCATTTTTATCGTTCGAAAAGTTCGTTCTAAAAGTTGCCAAAACATGTGGAATGCAATCTTGAAATCGGCCATACGCATACGTCTAAATTGCTATTGCTTTAATGCCCAAAGCGTACGGTATTTGTTTATCGAACTTCAACAATCTCATTAAATCATAATTAAACGTAATCTTGATTGCCTTTTCCGAACTAAAAACCGAGGAAATTAGGCATTCATTAAAAGAGAAATAAAACACACTCAAATGTTTATGGCAAAACGGAACATTATCTCATCAATATTTAATAGCGAAAGATTGTTAGGGTTTCGAAGTTTTGTTTGTGTTTAATGACATTAAGCGCGTGAAAACAATCATTAAATGCCAAATATCACAAGATAACGGTTTCGAAGCTTTGTTTCGACGAGCGCGCAATATACTTTCCTGGGGATGGTCGGGCGACCAACCATAGGTTGGACTAAAGTGCGCATTACAGAAACGAGACGGAGTCTCTTGAAATTGTTTGGGACAATAATTCCAGCTTATATAGCCGGTCATAAGCTTAGGTAGTCAGAAATCGGCTGGCTCAGGTTCTCACACTCCGGAGGCGTGGCACGCGAATTAATTGTATTAAAAAATTTTACATAATAGAAAAATCCCACGGGAATGAGGAATGAAAGGTGTGCTCTAAAAATCGTGCAAAGTTTCGTATTAGTTCGCAAATATCAAAACAGCAAGAGCGATGGGTGGGCGAATTTAGCGGTTTGAAACTCGCACTTATAAAGTGGAATGGTTCGCTTAAAGTTTATGCCTGGATTGAATTGTCATGAATAAACAAGCGTGGAAATCCAGGCATCCGGCCGGCACTGGTGGGTGGCGATAGGCGCAAAGTTCTTTAATCCACCATCCGGGCACATGAAAAATTGTTCCCTTCTTGGGTTAAAAATACACTCTCGGCTGAAAAATACACTCAGGATGGGCATTGTTCTCCCGTTAGCGCGAGAGATGCAATTTTGGATGGGAATTGCACCGAAAGTAATTCAATTTTCGAATTTTACCAAAGATGATTTTACGCCATTGTGTTTCTTGTATGGCTGCGACGTAGGCAAAATAACTTATTTTGTGGTGATGTGGCGCCTTTCAAAATTTGCAACACAAGAAAGATTTTTGATCCCAACTTTCAAATTAGTTTACCTATCCAGGAGGCTATGGGACTTAAAGAAATATAGAACCGTTTTGATATGACTATAAGCGCTTTTATAGAGTAAACTATGAAACTAACGAAAATTATTCTTAGAATTTTCGAAAGTAAAAGTCGAAACGGGTTTCTCTTAAGTATATCCAATCTAACATCATCCAGGATTCTTGATATCTCGGTTTAAAAGTACCCACCAACGTAGGTAAAAATTCTTATTTTTGGCTTCTAAAGACAAAATTCGAAAATCCAAATACGGATTCCCATCAAACATTGCTTCCTGGTTACCCCTCTGATTGGACCTATTCAATGACTACGATTTGATTCAAGCGGACTGAATTCGTACGTCAACCGGTGCAAACGACACACGGTCTTGGAGCTAAAATTTGGAGCTGAGGTAAAACAATTATGGAGCATCGCCTGAGGGAGTCACCTTTTTGTGAAGTAATTTAATTTGGCCGGGATTCAGAACAAATCCTCAATTTGGGCACATCAACAAAATAATACGACCAAACTAAGAAACAACGGAAACGAACCTGGGATTAAAGCGCCATTTCGCTAATTGGGAAGGCGAAAATTAATCCGCGAAATGACAGTTTTAACGCCGCTAATGCGAATGTACCCGATTTGGCTAGCCAATTTTGAACATTTTCGTGAAATTAAATCTGTGGGTGGTTTAGTGGATTCATTCTATTCATTTCCTTTGGGATTCCTCCTCCACACCTGATTGTATTTTTAAAAGAACAAACCTTTAATTAAAATCCGGAATATTCCTGTAAACAATTAGGTTGGCGGGCGGGAAACAATGAAATCACAGAACAACAAGAATTAATTTTTGCCGTCGTCGGCAAAGTGCCATCCGGAGGTGTCAATTTGACGCCCGCCCATTTCGTTCGGATGTATGGGACACCGTTAGGAGAAGCAATCAACGGAATTGTGGAAGGAGGTACAAATCCTCTCAAATTCTGCAACAATTCCACGGATTAACCGATTTGCTGGGAAAATGTTCCAAAAAGCATAACTGCTCCTTGAAGCAGCTCAGATGACGAATGTCGCCAACAACAAAAAGTCATCCTCTCAACTTCACCCTCCAGTTTATGAGTGTTTATTCCCGAAATTTGATTAAGCCAAGTGCCTAGGGCGACTATCGGTGTTGAGCGGAACGCAATAGGAGCGATTATTGAGTTGAGTGTTATTCTCGCTTCAAATGTCCACTTTTCTGATTAATTAGCCATTCCCCTCGGGGAGTGCTATGCGTTTAGGAAAAAGCATATGGCCGCCGGAAGGGAGGCCGAAATGTGATAAAAACAAAAAAGTGTCACATATTCCAGCCGAAGGGTTCAACCTAGAGTACATTTCAGAGCGACGATTCACGCGACCTAGTTCTCAGCTCTGAGAAGCGCCGGGACCCCACGGCTTGAATACGGAAAACAACACATCGCGGGAAATTAATTTCGTTCGATTGCTCAGACCAAAGCCGAGAATCCAGCTGAGTCGCTCAGCCATGCAACAAGTTGCGTGAGAGGAACCAAAGTGAGCCAATTTCCGACCTAAAAATGTTTACATTTTGTCCCCCTTACACTTTTTATCCCTGTCCATAGAGCGGGGGAGAGAGTGGCCAACTCAAGTAATCAAGGCAGGAAGTTAAATTTTATCAGATTCTTAAAATGATTACGTAATTCCGGGAATTAACTCAAACGGAGATCATTGATGTTTGAAATTAAGTAAAGATTAAAGGATTTAAGGTAACTTCTAATTTCCTAGCAATCATGGGATTTGACGCAGATTTAATGCCATTTTTATTACCTAACAACGTAACGGTGATAGATTGTTAAAAATTTAAAATGATTAAAAGTTGCAATACTCGATTCTATTCAGACATGTTGACTACAAGATATGAATCTAAGAAATTCGTGTCGCTTTTGCAACAAAGTCGTGTTACGTAGAGGTCACATATTCTTTCAAATTTTCATTATTGTAGAATAGAAATTATGCCTCTATTCATATTTTCTTTGGGTTTGATCTTTTGATTTTCTTTAATGAATGAACACAGCTTCGCGCTGAAGAAGAAGTAAAATGATGTAAAATCTGCAAATATGTGACGAAAATGTTGCAATATAAGTTGAAAAGGTGAACTCAATCGTCTCATGTATGGTTTTGAAATGTATTTACCATTTATTCATGATCGAAATATCAAGCATTTCGAAGTTTGTAAATGAGTTCGACGCAAAAGTACAAGTAGAAAGCAATGAAAATAAATTAGATTGAAAGTTGTTGCAAAGGAGGAAATGCTTTGCTATTTAAGGAAATGTATTTATAGTATCTCCTTTGCTGCGTTGTGTTCTGCTCGGGAGCAAAGTTCAAATAAAAGTCGAGAGGAATGAATTAAAATTGCAAAAGCGATGACGAATTTTATTGTGCAAAATTTACAGTTACCAAATAAAAAAATGAATAAATTTGTGCAAGAGCAAAATCGCCACGGGATATTTACTTTGGAAAGCAATAACTATCCTGGATCATAGTCTATATTAAAAGCGGAAACCTTAAATGGTCGATAATAACTGCAAACAATTACACGGACTTAGAGTTCTTTGAAAGTTGACGAGAAGGTCAGATTGATATTTAGTGTGCGTCAAATCCAGAAATTGTCACGGGCATAGATTAGAGGCCCATAGTTTAAACCCAAAGCATGTAAAGGCAATAGAATGCAATTACAGTTCCTCGGAAAGGAATAATGATTTAGAGCGCGAAGCCCCATCGATATGAGATTTACGGAAAAATTCCTGGTAAATCCGGGAATAGACTGAAAATTCTGGCAAATATCATATTTCCTGGAACGTTGGATATCAAAATTGTGGATGGAACAAAGAGTAATACACAATCAAGAGCAAAGCGCATCCAAAATTATCACCATGAAAGCCGCTTTTGATGGCTGTGAGAGATTAGAAACGACGACTCATTGACGCACCGGCACCTTATTGACGGCATTCCGACCTTGCGAGATAAGTGTCGAAAGCAGAGAAGATTAAAGGCTGCTTCTGCGGGGCGGACTCAAGAATATGAGCCATGGATAGCATCACATTTCCGTATGTGTCGATTAAAAGTTAACTCTCCAAACAAATGCCCTCCGGGGCAAATTCCAGGTTATGCAGAGTAATCCAAAATGTTACCCCGAAAATCCTCTCATCGAGAAATCTGAAAAATCCCTGAAGACCAATTGTATTTTTCCCCGGCAACGTAACATCTGCCACCCGACAAGTGCCACCCCGACATGTGCCACCCCGACATCTGCTACCCCGACATCTGCCACCCCGACATCTGCCACTTTTCCTTCAACTTTTCCTTCAGACTCTTATCAAATGGCTGGGTCAAAAAAGATATAGGACCAAATGTCGGCAGACGGTTAGATAATACACACTATTTCGTAGTCACTATCGCACGCAGAGGCTGTTCTCTAGTATGAGGTGGCAGCTGTCGGGATGGCAGATGTCGGGGTGGCACTTGTCGGGTGGCAGATGTCTCGATGCCCTTTTCCCCTCCTTGCTTTCTCAGACGGCAAAATAAAAACCACACCTGAGACTTTGCCTCGGTTGTTATTCTGTGAAAATAACGGTTACTCACGTAATGAACTTAAAATTTTACAAATGGATATGCTTAAAAGCAAGCATCATGGCTAGAGCTATGCCTAAGGCAATGCCATAGATCTTTGGCTGCAAGCTACAATTATATTTGCCAATGGTAAATATGAAATCACTTTTATTTGCATCGTCGGAAAATGTGATGTGGGTGACAAAGAATATCACATTTTATATGGCTTCTTTGTTTGTTGACTCATAAAAGCTTAAGCTCAGCTTATAACACTCTATAGAAAATATGGATTCCTGGAAATAATAATTGGTTGTAATCAAACTTTTTGCTATTGTGTACAGTTTAGAAAATGCTTGAATGAAACGTGGGAACTTTGGAAATGCCAACTTTCCGGGAACGGCAAATATATACTGGAAGAATGAATTTTGACATTTAATTTCTCGTGAGAAATATTATAGATCAAATGATTAATTTCGTTTGCTATCGTTCTGTAAACTGAAACAATAAACAGCACCTTTTATGGTACCATATCCATGCTCTGTCATGAAAATGCATGAAAAATACTTATGGCACCGTTACTTGGAAATGAAGATTCAGCACATTCACCTCATACCTCAGACAGCGGTAACAAAACTTCTACGAATTTCGTTCGTCTGATTCATGACATTTTTGCATGCGATTTGTTGAATTCGAGATATATCAAGCTACGAAAGTGAAGTGAGGGGATCAACTGAGGTAATCCTTAACCTACAATTATTCCATTTGAGAGGCAGATACCATCTGTTCCTTGAAGTGAAATCATTTAGCAGACAAAGATCACGTGAAAGGGAATAATGCGTCACATTGGGACTGATGAGACCTGAAGTGATCCTCAAGTCTATGCACACTTCAAGTATTGCGTAATTTTCGGAGAAATATAAATTTAGTTATACATGACATCGAAAATTCGCAGAAATTTTATGTCACAACGCTTTTGAATTCGGATATATGAAAAGCTGGTACAGTGGACTCTCGATTTACCGCACACACGATTTACCGCACTTTCGATTATCCGCATTTTGTGCGGATAAATTCGATTATCCGCATAGGTTTTTGCGGAACCAAAGTGAAATTTCCAAGTAAAATTTTTCGTTTATCCGCACAAAGAAAAATGGTTCTGTTTTTGGCGCAAATTTGAATTTTTATATAAAATTTTCCTGTTTTTTATCAAATTTTTCGAAAATATTTCAAAATTTTTGCCATTTTAGGTAAAAATTTTGCAAAAATCGGACAAAATTTGGTAAAAAAATCAATTTCTTTTGAGCGGGAAGTCAAATTTTATTTTTATTTTCAAAAAATGACAAAAAATATAGGAAATTTCGTTTATCCGCACAACTTTGCAACGGAAGGATTTTTTCCATACAAAATTCCCTCGATTTACCGCACACCCGATTAACCGCACTTTCGATTATCCGCACAAAATCGCCATTCCCGACGTGTGCGGTAAATCGAGAGTCGACTGTATTTAAAGTCAGCGTTTCAGAACAAAGTTAACTTTTTTCATTTTTATTTCCATGATGATGGAAAGAAACCATCACGTCATTTCATTTTCTCAGCAAATTTTAGGAAGTAATTCGTATCAGTCTGAATAAAACAGACGGCCAGAAAAAAGAAATTAGTCTTTGCCGAGTCTCAACAAGTGCATTCGAAACCTGCAATTATTTCCGCCGACAACAAAACTGAAATCATATTTCCGACTGTAATCTCGTTTACCAAAAAAGGTGATGAGAAAATCACAAATTGCGCATTTTGGCATGAGTGCAGATATTGCGGGACATGTGAAAGTTTTCCATATTTGTGCGAGTTTTCGGAGTTATTTCGGGAGTGATATCTTTGGAATACGGAGTCGAGCACAAGCACAATTCACACCGTTATATAAATAGCACTTTCACAGCCCTTTGAGAAATGATTATTATTCTCGGCAATATGCTGGCTCATGACGCGAGGTATGTGTGCAGAAATAAAAAAGGAAGCCAACTTTGACTCATTAATCATTTCAGTAAATGATTTCATTGCACAACAGATTTATGATAGTGATTCATAATTGCATTGAATTAATTGTTTCCGTCAATCGCATTTATCCCTGCGCTCCGTTAGCATTAATGCGTTCACCTTAATTGCATTTTGTAAATTATATTTGAGAAACTTTGGTTTATATTTTATTGGATAGTATATAGACAACAATATTATTATATAAAATTAGATTACCCAAATTGCATGACATTGTGCCACACCGTCAAAAATGATTAAATGAGAATCACAATAAAAATCACATTGGGTTCCGCCGGTCAAAACAAAATTTATCAAAGACAGTAAAGAGAGATAATATCAAAATAAATACAGCAAACACCTCGTGGCAGACATTTCAGGTCACCTCACGACAGGTCCCACGTTGGCTGCGTATTCCCTCGGCAGTTGGACATTGCCTGGAGGGTCGTAGTGCATAACAATGTACAAGTAGTAGCCGGGCAGTCTTCGTGGCATACAGGCACCGCTTCCAGGCGCGTATGGTCCGATTGTCACACCTGTGGATAAATATCTATTTATTTGGGTGATTTCTATGGACAACTTTAAAACACAATGTTTTCAATTTGTACGACTAAATGAGTCAAATTATTTAAAAATTCAGGAAGAAATCCTCTGAAAACACATACCAACGCCAATTTTCCGGCTCGATTTCCATACCATTTGAGTGAAATGACCAAAGCGAAACGTATCTGGCCGTAGATGACCAGAACCGTAATTATAGGACTGTCCTTCCATATAGAACGAGTGCACCGCTGCTTCAGCCATTGTCCTTGGATCAGTAAAGTAGTCCATATTTGCGAAGAAAAACAAATTTTCCCCAAATCTATAAATTATATATAGAAAATAAATTTATTTGACCTACAAGTTATAAAAAAAGTCTTAATATAATTTTCCCCAGAACCTCAATTTTAGAAACTCAGAATTTGCAAAATTCAATTTACATAATCATTATTTTTACTTTTCACCAGTCAAAAACGGTTGTAGGGCTTCACGGAACGAGCACAATGATAATTGGGAGAGATATTTTGGGTGCATGTTCAATTTTCGAAATATTTCTCTGAATTTCAGTGATTGTTCGTCGATAAAGCCGTTTTGTTATGTATTCAAATAATTTCACCTTCTCCTAGGGCTATGACTCAGGCAAGCTTTCCGATTCGCCATATTATCAGCCCAATTTTTCGCAGATCCTTCACATACAGAGTCGTACGACAAGGGATCAATATCGTGATGCCATCGGTACCTGTTGTGAATTTCGATAACCTGGAATAATAAAGCGATTTTAGTTGACTTCGTTTATTCGAAATAACGTTTCATAAATATATGCGTTGTGTTTGGCATCGTTTCATAAAAATCGTTTCGTATAAAGTAATATAAATTCGCACATTTCTAAAAGTAATTTTTAAGATGACATAGCTCAGTTCGACTCTGTCTTTTTCTTTGGCTGTGTAAAATTTTGTGTTGCAGAATTTTTATTTTGTATGAATTACAATTTGCAAATTGCCTGATTTTTTCCATACAGAAAAACTTCCGAATGTAAACTTTCCGTCTGCAATACAACTGTAATTAATTGCAAGAGTCAGTAGGACAGGCGTGGAGAGAGCTTCCCCACATTATTTTTCTGCAACCAAACTCGTTTTTTCTGGCAGCCAAAAAATCATTTTATGGAACAAACCAAAGATTGATTGTTTCGAACGAAATTTGCGGTGATCAATGTTTCTATTCTATGAACCCACCGCTTGTTTGAATCCGGCCACATCGAACGATAGTGCGTGAATTTTTTGAACACGGCCGACTGCCAATAGGAATTCACGGATTTGGTTTATCTAAAAATATCTGTTAGAAATAATTCGCTTCGATTTTTGTCCATTTCTGACTGCTAACCATTTTAGAAATACCAAAAAAGTTTGAATTTGTTCAATTTTTCTTTTAATTGTGTAGAGCGGAGTATAAACTAAATTTTTACAGTTTAGAAATTTTACGATATTTATTTTTCACTCTCCTTCTTCTCCGGGAGAAATTCTTCCATTACATTTCCTTGTATGTATTAAAATGTAATTCGAGTAAACTTTCCTTTGCGCAAACATTAGCTCTACCTAAACCCAAAACAAAAAGCGGCTCACATCGTTGCCCATCCGCCTCAAAAGTTCCGCCGGAGTCGGCATAATCGCAGCGTTGGCACTGGAAGGAAGCATAGCTGTCGTCGAGGCTTTCTTGGGTTGTGGTGTTGTTAAATCCATTTTTCCTGGATGATCCCATTTTTCGAACAATCTGCACAATGGCCGAATATTGGGCCGAGTTCCTATCTCCTTGGTAGTATGACTTGTTTGTATTGCGGGTACTGGAGATGGGTCGCTTTGAACAGGAGAGAAGCTTTTCAATAATGCGTTCTGAACCGAGTAAGAAAGCCTAAAGCCAACGTTTGCTTTGATAAAATAAAAAAGTTTTAAACTTTTCTATACATATTTTCGAAACATTTTTTGTTGCAATAGTCCAAATTGCGAATTTCGAAAGTGCAATAATCACTGTAATATTCGAATTCTGAACATGAACAACCTCAAGAATTTCATCAATGGTCGATTTATGATATTTAGCCATGAATTGATGATTTACTGCCTATTCCCTATGCTGAGGGCCGATTCTTCACAATTTAAATGCACTGGAGATCTTATCAGTGATTTCAAATTCGCGGCTGTGCGGACGCGAATGGAAGGCGGCTGCCTCGCTCTCTTCGTTTCGAACGAAGAGAGAGGGAAGAGACGAGAGACATTTTATTTGGGCAGAGCGTTCTATTTGTGCAGCGCCCAAATAAAACGCTCTGCCCAAATAAAATGTCTCTCGTCTCTTCCCTCTCTTTTCGTTCGAAACGAAGAGAGCGAGGCAGCCGCCTTGCGATTGGGCCTATCGCGGCGGGACAAAACTTTTCTAGCGCGAACAAATGCAGTGGTGAAATCGGCCCTCAGCATAGGGAATAGGCAGTATATGCTCAAACTCAAAGCTTGAAAACTATTACGTGATGAAATTGCCGGGCGATGTTGTGGCTAATTTTGTACTGGTTTTCCGCCCAACGACCAATGACTGCCATTCAGGATTTGTGACGGAAAAATCATCGATCCCAACACGAACATATACAAATCGGGATGGGTGCTAGAAATATAAATTTATTATTCGAAAGTTCAGGATTGATGTAATCCTATATAATAAGTGGCAGGTAAAACATAATAAATACTTACTGCATACATTCTTCCCGTTAGGCATTTCGTTTGATCCGGCTTTGACAAACAGCTCTGAGAATACGTTGCAGTCCAATGGGGACACTTTTCAACCATTTTGCTCGACTTTCCAATCAAATTCCTGTGGCATTTACATTTGCCGTTATCCGTAGGGTTCTGGCCATTTTGCAACAATTCCTCAGCACAAATGCAAAAGCCGAAATTTAGCGCCAAATTCGCGTGTTCTTCGAGAGCGCACTTTCTTTGCGAGCGAGAAAGTGAGGGACTGAGATCGTATTTGAGAACAACGACTTCGACGATTGACGACGATAGGCACTGAATTATTTGGCTTACTTATAAAATATTGGCAACATATTGTTTACCTTGACTATAAATGTTTCAAGAATGATTAGAAATAAAGAGATCGTTGAAAATCTTGAAAGTGTCGCCATTTTCTGTATATCTAAATGGCAAATGTTACAATCGTTAATTCTACTCTGCTCCTGCATTCATAACATTTTCACGTGGAAAGTGTTTTATTGTAATACAAAATAGAGAAAATATATACAAAAAGATTCGCAGCAAGAAACTATCCCTAGGCGTTGAAGAAACGTTTAATAAAAAGCAGGCATCGAATAAATCAAAAATTTAAAAGGTGTCCACTGTACAAGATGATCAAAAATTCGAAATTAGTTCCAGATTACTACAACACGTTCTATATTTTAGCTAAAAATGAAAAATATTCAGATATTCTATTATTTTTGCATTATTTTGGCGTCCTGCTAGAAAGTGAAGTTACCTTTTGAACCTATCAAAGGAACACATCCAAACCTAATGGAATACCTGACATGTTTCCAGGGAAGGAATACTTTTTCTTTCTTAACTGCACATTAAAATGTTACTACAAAAGTTGTTCTGAAAAACTTGTGTGTGAAAACTAACGGAAATTTTATTTGTAAAAATATGTAACGAGAGATGAATAAAGTAACATACGGAATATCACAAGAACGGAATTGGAGACATCTTATAGCTTGCTTAGTGATCAAAATTTTAACACATAATCCTAGAAATAGCGAATATCGAACATCGATATTCTCGTCCCAATATGACCTGTTCCTGAATGGCGTTTGCGAGAAAAACTTTTCCTCAGATCACCTCATAAAAGGACAAACAAAACATTCTGAACGAACAGTCGTTTTTCTGTTTTACAAGGAAGATCGGTTCCGTTTAAATAAGAATATTTCGTGGGAAACCACCATCAATTTCCCTCCAAATCTAGCAGGAGAACTCCGGCAAAGAAATCATAGCCCATTTCTAATGCGATTGACCTTGTAGGGCGATAGTGTGTCGTTTCTTGGCCCATCACCAAACGGTTCCCCTTCCGGCCGTCTTTCTATCCTGTGCTTTTGTATGTCAATCGAGCACGCAGTAAACGATCGAGAGGTGTCTTTTCGCATCTTTCTGTCTAGATTGCCCACGGAGTCGATTTTCCTTCAAACAGCGCCAGAAGCGCTGTTTAAATCTTGATAAAAAGTTAATGATATTATTGGAAACATTTTCCACAGTCTATTAATTACATTGTTTTTGGTTTTTAGCCATGCTCAATTTTCTTTGATAAAATCGGCGGTCATGCGCCCGTTTTTTGTTGGCATGGTCGAAGTTTCTAATGACGGAAGTCATTAAATGAGATCAAAGGAGAAAAATTAATCGGAAATGAATTGGAAGGAACCGCAACGGAAAAGTGTAAAAAGTCGGCCGCCAAAATCGGACGAAGGCGCCGTTGTGTCTATTGAAAGTTTTTGATAAACTCAACTTTGGGAAACCTCAATAAACAACAATGTTCAGCAGTTTTTGTAAAAAGAGTATATTAAAAACGGAATCACATAATTGAGTACTGGATGAGAAAAAATTGCCAAGCAACGAAGAAGTGACAAAATTTCACAGCATGTCATTGAAATAAATCTGATTGCTTTGAGTCATAAATTATAATCGCACTTTTAGAAGTAATGTGGTACCAAAATATATACTTTGGTATGGATGTTTTCCGGGTTATATAAATGGATCTCTTATGGCTCTACTTGTAACGTTATTCTCTTACACTGTTACTTACAGCTGTAGTAAGTATCCGTCTCAGTTTTTACAATCCTTCGCCTTGATGTTGCGCTTGATTGGAATGCAATTTTCACTTTATTTTACTTTTGAGAAATGCCTTTCCTCACTCCTTTTTCTTCCTGTCATCGATATCACTTCACAAAGTCGAAAGAAGGAGCGAAATATATTCATGTCTGCATATTTTTCATTACTTTGATATCCTCGAAAGAAAAGTGTTTCGGTGGTTTTGCATATAGGCCAAAAATTTACGTAAACATTTTCGATGTCACAGATTCGCCTTTTCCTTGTAACAAATTTTTGAATTTCCCGCTTAATTCAAACAATAATTACGGATTTAAAGAGGTTAAGTAAGCCTAAGCCTAACCTAAATCTCGGTAAGCCTATGACTAAACCTAATCAGTTTATCCCTAAAGATTTGCACAAAACGGCAATGTTATTTCTGTTACAAAAAAGAGGCCAATCTGTTACACAAATAAGGATTACCTGAAAATTTTGGATGCTTATTTTACTGGTTCTTATTTCTGCCATATTTGTACATCTCTAGACGATAATCTTTAGGTGTTATGTACCGTTTTAATGTCGGATTTAATACAAACTATCAAGCTAGCAGCGCACATCCGTCCATACGACCCATTTGAAATGGAAAATTTCTGCTTTCGAAATGCTAATGCTTGTTTTGGGCAGAAAGTCAATTGATAGCCACGTCCTGGGGTCATGTTTACACTTTGTGTTTGTTGGAAACTGGCTCACCAAAATAATAGGAAATAATATTTGCCTGGTTTCCAAGGCAAAACCTCCAAGGCAAGGCCTCTTCCTATCGAGAATAACATTAAAATATAAAAATTTTGGTATAATGTAATTGCCCATTGTTTTTTATTATCTCAAAGAGCGCCGGAAAATGTTATTTAAAAATGCGTGTTTTAGATTGGTCTTTTTTTTATTTTAATGAAATATAATTTTCTTTCAAAATTTGTGAAATTTGAAAGAAAATTGCATATTTCGACCTTGACTTTTGAGGTGAACCTTTTCAATGTTGCTTATTCGTCTTATTTCTGTCACTGATTTCAAATATTTCCCGCCCAATTCAAACAATAATTATGGATTTACCCTGAAAGGGGGTCTCAGCCTAAACCTAATCCTATGCCTAAGCCTATACTCTAAGCCTAAAGTATGCCCTTTTAAGGGTTTTGCACAACGGCACATGCCAAATTAGTGACAGAAATAAGTTGAATCAGTGGCAGCAATAAGGTTTTCGGGACTTTTGAATATTTTCAAATTTCTGTGACCCAAAGTTTGGAGGCGAACGCTGTCGATCGTTGATATCTTGTTTCCCATCTGCGAGAAAAGCGACTAATTAAGGCAGGTGGCGGTTACGTTCAACGTAGCATATTATTGACGAGAGTGTCATTATTCGTCGCTTTCGTCCCCGAGCTATGATGAGTGCTTGACAAGCACCACTATTCTCGATTTCGTTCTTAAACCCCGCAGGCTGGTAGCAAAAGGGCGGCCGCCGCGACCCAGCAGCAATGTCCCCTTTCTTTTCTTGCCACTTCTTTCCAAAGGCATCGCCAGGGTATAAGCCGCTTTCCTCATCTTTTTGTTGCCTCATTCCTCAACAAATGACGGTGATCGTTATCCCTTTTCTCCCATAATTTTTTCTCCCATTTGAATTTATTCTATTATGAATGTTTATAAATTTGCGTCATTTTGTTAGTAAAAATGGACTAATATTGAATGATGATCAAATTTTCTACAAAGATTGTCGAAGACGGCATTTTTATTTTCCGCGTAATTAGAACTTAAATTTTTGTTTTCTATGATCTGGAAATATAATGGTTAAAATAGGTTAAATTTTAAACTAAAACTTTTAGGATGTTAAAATCGTAAACTATTTTACAGTACATTCCAAATATATGCGTTTATTGTTAATAATGTAATATAAATTGGTTATTCTGTTTACCAATTTTTTGCAAGCTATAGCTTAGTGCAATTTTTTCTGCAGCGTCTACGTTTTATAATTGCGTAATATTTTGAGATCCAGCTATAAATCAAAGTGTAAGAAATTCTGCTTTGAATTTTCCCGTGGTAGATGTATCATTATTGGACTTTAGAGGCTTGTATCCATAAAGCTTCTGGCAATAGCACCGATTCCAGTCACCTTTTAATAAAGCCGCTAATCCGGAAGGCGGCTTTGTTGGGAAAAAAGCAAAACCGAATATTCGGTTGTTTAATTTTTAATCCTGCGCGTTCATCGGTGATTGAATGCAACAAACAATGAAATCGATTTAATTCACCTGTCTGGTAGAGTATCAATCCTAAAATTGGCTAAAGCATTTCAGAATAAAATATTGTCCGCACAACGAATAAGTCCGGAAGCACAAACTCTTCATCCACAATCACGCCCAGCAGTGCTTCAACTGTTTCATCGGCGTCCAATTCACTTGGCGGAGACTCAAACCAGAGACCTCCTGAATCGGTATTCGTATTTCCGAGAGCGCCGAGCCGGGCATCTATTGATCACCGCATAATCATCACCGACAGCCAGAGTTGGTTATCATCAGTATAGTTGCAAATTCGAAAACTAGTGACAAACAAAAACGAAGAAGAAACCTGCTTTGTTTGGCATGCTCTCCTGAGTTTTCTTTCTGTCTACATTCACCATATGCTTTGTCCATAACCGGCAATTTCATGTTATACTTTCAAGCATATATTTTCAAACTTTAATGTGAACCTAACACTTCAATTCAAAATTATTAAAAACTAAATTCCAGGTAGAGTGAAAGGGTGCCAGTGCTCACTCTGCTTGTCTCCATTAGCCGAAGTTGACGGTCTCGGTAAGCCTACTTGCTGGTGCCGGTGCAGCGACTGCTGTCGCATCGAGGATTGTTGTGCAGCAGCCAGGGCTGCGCAGAGCAATACTTCCCCAGAGGAAAACATGCTGAATGGCAGCAGTGCAACGAGCAGTTCGGCCAATAGCACCATAGGGTATTTCGTGCCAGGCAACTCAATGCAAAGCCCGCAGACCATCGAGGAACAAATTAAACACGTGGATCGCATCATCAAGGTTAGCAAATTTTCTTATTCAAAATGGAATCACTCGACTTTTTGTCGGCTTTGAATTACCAATTTTACGTTTTTCCACAACTGAGACAACTTTTCACAGTGTTTCAGCTAACTTTAAACGTGTTAACTGTAAAGGTCGTAAGACTGTTTTGCTATTCACCTTTTTGACAACTTTTTTGTTATTGTCTGGATTTTCGACGGCTTCCAGGAGGCTACCCAAGAGGATTTGCGTGTGGGAAAAAACAATGAGGAACACTTTTTCTTTTGTTTATCCGCCATTTTCGCCTCCACTAAGTCCTTTCAGTCTTTGTGAATCGATAGAATAAATATGTTAAATATGTGTGCCGACCGAGGCCATTTTCTCACCTCTTAGTGGAGCGCTTTAAAGACGACCAACGATGTTTCCAAAAAGTTTCAATCCTCGCCCACAAATTTTCCCATTGCTCAATGGGCTATGGCCTCACACATTGAACCGCCGAACTACGAGGAGCCGTGCTGAAACTAAACCAAACTAAGAAAGATAAGAAGGAGCGGAAACGCGGGACGCGGCCACCATATGGAGAAGGGGATATTGCAGGGCACCAGGCGATGGAATTCCCATGAGTAACATTAGGGGACGGGGACCAACCGGCGGATAATGGCGCTGCTTGTTGTGCCAGTTTTTGCCGCAGTGTCTTTTTTCTGGGAAACCAACACCAGCCCGCTACTATCCCGCTTAATCCCCCAACCGCATGCGCTTGGATGGCTCAAATCAACCAATGGCCATGGAAAAGAGGGCAAAAATCGGCCGAAATTGAGTAGGACGACACTTTTCACGCGTTAAAGATTAGTCCGGCAATTAGGGACAGGCTAGTAATATTGTGTCAAGTGCTTGAAAATGGGATACTTTCTAGTCAAAAGTGTTTGGAATGACCCAGAATTGACATTCCACAGAGCAAATCAATTTTAAATATAGAATAAGAAAACATAGCATAACAAATTCCTTACGCATGACCAGTTGATTAATGCGGTCACAATAAAGTCAGTCTGTAACAAAAACAACCTGCAAGTTGCAATTTTCACGCCGTAACAATTTTTTGTATGCGTTTTCAATGAGGACACTTCCTGGTTGACACCAGGGAAACAATAAGTGTCACATAGCATATGGGTCGGAAGTGACATAACTGTCTGAAGCGAATCTCACAGAATTTAATAATTTGGTGATTGTCAAATAATTTTAACAAGCATTGAGTCGTAAAAGGAAAGATGTAAAATTAAAAATATTGAATTTTAAATTTTGAACAGTAAATTTTCTATTTGTACATTTTTAGGATTGCGATATCTCACGAAAGAACCTCGAGCTGATGAACAGAAGACTTGACGATTTAAACGACGAAGTTCGACGGTGAGTAATAAAATGCAAAATATATTTACCTAGAAAAACAAAAAACACTAGTGCCTAGCAAACAGACGTAGATGTATTTTGAGCTGCACCTAAAAGATTGTAATAAGACACCGATTCACATCATCGAACAAACTATGTTTTGTGTGTTTACGTTACAATGTTTACGCTTAACATTGAAATAAGGTTTAAAATTTTTATTGTAATTAACCAATAAAGAAAAATAACTGTGAAAAAATTTGAGAAATAGACTATAATGGCTTATAAATTGTTTGCAACTTGGGTTCCAAAATTTTTGACAGTTATTCCCATGATGTTATGTTTAGGAGGTTGAAGCCCCGACGTTATTATAGTTAGAAAATATGAATGAACCTTCGAAAATAAACGACCGCCATTTTAGCATAAGAAGCTCCCAATTATATTTAATCGCATAATTGCGAACTGTTTTCAGATATCGGGAATTTTTGGCCCATGAAAAATCGAGGCGCGATCCTGCAATGTACAAAACAACAAGTGCCGAACAGCCAAGTCAGTTCAACGATGGCATTTGCAGTATTATTGGCTCACTTACTTCTCAATTGGCGCTAGTAAGTTACTTTTCTTCGATTAGAAAACTATAAAGGCTGTATTTTCCACCATCAAAATTAGTAAAATGCAACAATTTACGAAAGCAATTTTATCTTGGCAATAAATTGATATAGTGATCTACCCCATGTGTAATCTTCTGTTCTAGGAAGATAATACAGACCTTATCAACTTATCTTTTTCTTTCTTTCAGGCTTGTTTTATCCGATTACCATATATGGAATCATTTAAACAAAAAATTTGCTAGTCAAGTTAGATTTTTTGTTGCGGTATTAAACGTTCCAATAATAAAAAGCTGTCAAAAGTGATTTCTCAAGCCAAAATTGTCTTCGTTAAAATACTAGGCCCAACCTGTTCATTGCATTTGATGGAAGAAAATGCACCTTTTTCAAAACTGCTAGAAATAAAGTACAGTTGCTTTATTTCTTTCGGTCTAAACTTTAAACATTCAATATTCCCAGTCGTATTATAGTGAGCTGTTTTAGGAATGGACCGATAAGCTCCGTGCAATCCAGAGTCAGACCCTCGGATCGAGGCTACATGACAAAAACTAAATTGTTTATTAACTCGTGTAAAGCGTTGTTCAGTTTTGTCTAGTAACTGTAATGACCTGTATTTATAAATCCCTTATAGAGGAATTCAATAAATTAATGGCACTAACAATGACAATACAAACCAATTTAAAGCATTCTCTTCCAGAAGCTTGCTAATATGTTAGGCTATCTGTATACTCTTGCAAACTACGAAAATGAGATCTTTTGAATTCTTCACTTATATGATTTTGATATATTATTAATAATAATAAAATTTGTTGCCACGGAAGCTACTGTAGCTGAATAAGTTTTTCAATATAAGTTTATTAATTAAAATTTTACCTTTGATATTTACAAAAACGTTATAATATTTGTTAAGTATGCTGTCCAGGAAAATAAACCACAATAGGACAAATATTGTACAGATTGCTAGATGTTGTACAAGTGAAATTTTACAGTTACTATAGGAAATATATAAGTGGAACAATCGTCAAAAATTGTTGCATTTCGCCCATTACAAAACGGGTTCATGGCATCACAACCGAACAGTGACGAGAAAATAAAATATTCATGCGATCACAACAGAAATAAGAGACGAGATTCAGAAGCGCTCGAATAATTTTGCATACAACACAGAAACAAAAAGCGAAACATGAATGGTGTATGTTACACATCACACACATATATTGGTTACAGCAAATTTGGTCATGGATATACGATTCTTGAATAAAGTCCTTCTGGATCAAAATTGGTATTAGAATGGTTAAACAAGGACTAAAAGTTCAAAATGTAAAAAGGTTCGTTAATTAAATAACAGAGAATTAAGAAGTTTTATCAATTTTGTTTTCTTATCCAACCAGGACTTTCTCAAAAATAGTTAAAGAAATCTGTACAATCAAAGAATCGATCCAATAGCTTTTATTTTAAAGAAAAGCACCTTTTCATGAAAATAAAGGCGGGAGCGTACGGAATTTAAGTGAACTGTCGGCTCCACAGGAAAACAATCGCAGTTGGTCGTCTATAAAAATCTGCTGGACTCCTTGTAGGCTAGAAGATGGGAGTTGGCGAAGGCTGAATCCTGCTCCGCGAGATGTGTGCTCGCCAGGGAGATTGTGCAATAGTTGCGGTGATACATCTGTGGTCCATACCTGCAATATATTTGAATAAATAATATTGTTTCACAAATGAAACTAGATGATTAACAAAATGTAATGTTAATGTAATATTAATGTAACAGTCAGCGCTAGAAATAACTAATGAAAAAATGAATAGCCAAAAATATCCTCTTTTAAAGTGGTTTTGACTTGATAGTTGTGAAGGTCTTAAGAAGAACTTCTGAGGAAGACCTGACTTCAGAATTAAATGTGTTTAGTCATCTAAGATTAAGGTCGCAGCGACTAAACTACAAATATTCGTTTATAAAATCACTCTAATATTCCTATTCTCTTTCTTTTCTTCCTTCTCTTTCTCAAAAACTTAAAAATTCATCACAAAAATGCGTAAAAACGCTTCTCTATTACCTTTATGTCTCCTTCACTGGACCCAGCCGCCAACACATCACAATTCGGGTCTACTGCCAAACATTTTACAGAGGCAGTTTCAAATGCTTTCAAGACCGATCTCAATTGCCTTTGCCGGACATCCCACATGCATATTTCGCCGTGACGTCCGCCAGAAAGAATGGTCTAAAACACAAAATACTATATAAAAATTTCATTACTTGTTAAAACAGACTCGCGGATGCCATGGGAAAAATCCACATTCATTAATATATCATAATAAAAATATTAATTATTCTCATAATTTACGAAACAATGCGATTATGCCCACAAGGATATTTAAAAAATATTATGGACGGAATAAATTAGCGTTTATTTTCACGACAATCCCCAAAAAAATTAAAATTTCCACAACCTAAAGTTTAGAATATACAATAATGGGAAACGAACAACGAATGATTATTGTTAGAAGGTTCGTTTAATATAGAATATACAAACAGTATTTTAAGGAATAGTGATCAAATTAAATTTACCTGAGTGTTCGCCAAATATATAGCGCAGGTAGCACCATCTTGATGTCCAACAAACGAGTGAATCATACACTTGCTTTGAGGCATCAGAGTGTCCCACAAAACAATATTCTGATCTCCGGTGCTATGGCCTGCAGTTAACAGAATTGATGACGTCTGACCCAAGAATTTAACGTCTGTCGCTGCTTTGGTGTGACATTTATGACTCTGAAAGGCATTCGTAAAATTTTGAGACATTAAATAACAAAGTCATACAAAAAAGGGTTTTCGAGACGGCATGCTCTGCGATGCTTGCCAAATGCACAGCAGACCATCTCCATCGACGGCCGCGAATTTGTTTCCGTTGCGAGCGAAAGACAGTTTTGATACCTTAAATTGGACATTAGTTTTTGTACCTTGTTTTTGACTGGTAAAATACTGTATTGAATGTAATAATGTATATGTTGCAGTTAATTTTGAGTTAACTGCAACACATATACTTCAATTATATTCTCACTTTTGCGTATTGACCCGCTGTGCGAGCAGTGAACAATGGCTGATCCACTCCCCATTCCCATAAGAAGATAGACCCGTCAGACGAGCCACTCACATCTAAATTTTAAAATCGTTAATCCAAAAGCAAATTTTACGGTTTAGGTTTGATATTCTAATTCATTAGCTAATTAATTACGATTAAATTATTTGAAAGCAGTTACAGATATAAATTATGCCACTTGGAAAGTGTTACACTATTATATTCTCGAAAAAAGCTCCACTTTCAGGAACAATTTTAATACATTCACGCATAAGTTAGACCCAATTTTTGACATGGAATAGAACTTACAGTATGGCAAAGAACTATGCGCTTCTAGCCGCCGAACTCCAGAAAATGGTCGCTTTCGAAGCTGAAATTTTTCAAATACCATACGCAACATATATAATTTCATATAAACAGTTGCAGAACAGAACAAAACACGACAAACAACTATTCAAATTGACAGTTAATTAATAACTTTTATAGGTACTGGGGCGTAGTCTGTAGTTTCAAAAATTTCGGTGTGGAAAATTTTCTAGCTATGCTTATGAGCAAGAAGTAAATCTGTTATCTTAAATAACCCGGCATCGAGTTATCATAAATTCTTGATCACAGTCTATCAAATATGAACAACTCATAAAATTTCGTAAACCACATTTGTAAGCACACGTATGACAGTCGAACAACGTTACTACCGCTAAACGATATCGAGATAGAGTTTCTGTCTTGATTCAAGTCACAAGAACTGAAATTGCCAGTGCAAAGCTTTTGTTTCACACGCATAAAGCCAAGATTTGCAAAAACACTCAGGATTGGTTTTATTAGAAGTAGACAAGTATGGGGCCTTGTTTTTGAACCAGAACAGAAACCCAAAATACCTTCTGCAAAGCAACTCGGCTTCTATCGACAATAAATGAGGTAATCTGCAGAAAATGGCGTATCGTTTGTGATTTAGAAGTTATTCCAAATTTTTGCAGAAATGGAAATAAACATACAAAAGATTTCGTAACAAAAAAGTATGGAAAAACAGTAAGTCCTTACATAGGAAGATCCTTGCACGCGCCCTTTGCTTCCGTCGGTAATCAGCTGATAATCGTCGTTGTCTCGGAGAGTGTCACGCTGCAAATTTTGAATAGCCACGTCTAATTCGACGCGGTTGTTCAAGAAAGAAGCCGTGCTCTGTTTCGCGGAACGTTGTTCCTCCAGCACTCTTTCCAAACTCATTTCTTGAACCTCTCGTCCAGTTGACACGACAATGCATCCTGGTCTTATCTGAAACGGTTTTGTAGTGAATAGAGCTTTTTTTAATTATCTTATTATAATTTCAAGCAAAAATATATGCACATATTAATTATCATACACATGGAACTATATATTTTTGTAAGTTTCGGCGAAATAATACAGTTATTTAGAAAAATTCTAGCCATAGTATAAATCAAATTTAAATTAACCCACGAATTTTAGTCAAGATGAATATGGCAATCAAACACAAATACAGTCAACCCTGAGTTAAGTTTGAATCTGATTTAAGTTCGAGTTTGATCTGGAACGGCCAGAAATATATGGATATCCCTTTACCACCCTCAGTTAAGTTCGACCCTCAGTTTGACTTTACTCAGGGCTGACTGTACTAAAAAACTTACTGCATTACAAGCAAAGGCAATAATAGGCTCGTGTTCTCTTTGAATGATTTTAACCGATTCAGACACAACAGCGGAATTTGCGGTCGCAGTAGAAAGTGAGAGGCTACCTTGATCTTTTCCATCCTGAATGCAATACCGTTTAAATTGGCACATTTCAAATTAATCCAACCATTGCTGCTGCACTTTTGGCGAAAATGTACTTGATGAAATGAGGCGATAAGTGTTCCTGCTTCACCAAAAACTCCCATAGTCTCTTTACTGGACCCACACCTTTTGCTTCGTATTCAAATGGGGTATTGCCAGGTTCTACCAGAGAGCGATATTTGCGCAGCAATGGGGCTGACTGAACTGCGCTCGAAACGGGCTCAATATGGCTATTCCTCAGGAAATTGTCCGGGCAACCACCGGGAAACGTGTCCAATTGATTCTCCAAGTAGCAAACCCAAGAGTATAACACTTTTAAAATGTTGTCAATGTGCAGCGAAATTGTTGGAATATCTAAAAAACTTAATAATTATGGAGTTTTGTATTGTTTTACATTGTTTTGTGCCATGGGGAATTACTTTTTTATTTTAATTATTATCGAAAGTGTAGTTAGTTTTGCCAGATTATAATTTTCCAGTATTTTCTGTACAGAAAACTGGACCTTTCCTTGAAGATGGGTATTCTCTCAATCGATAATCCCCATTCTGAAACGAATTGAAGATAATTTAATGAAAACCATGGTTTGAGGTTTGAAGGTGTGGAAAAAAGCGAATTTATTCCGTTCCAATTTTATTTATTGCCTTGTTTTTAATAAAACTGACCTGTTTGATCAAATCCTGCTAAGGTCAGGAAGTTGTGGAGGCGGTGTTGGATGTGTAATACAGCGCCTTAAATTAAAAGGATAAAAAGGTCTGAATGTCCAATGGACATACCTAGGCGCAATAAGAGCCAAGCATAGCTGTTGGGATGATCGTGTGGTCGATATTCGGCGCCTTCAGCTTCTTCGTCGTGCTCCTCATTGTTTGAATCTCCGCTCATAGATTCTTCGTCTGAGTCAAAGTCTAAATCCGATACACCTGACTGAGGTAGTGGTTCCACCTTAATATAAATAATTAAATTCCATAACGAAAGGTAAAAATAAAATACCTTTTCTGCGTAAAATTGGACAATGTGTTTCCTAGGTGGAACCTAAAATGTTTCGCTTATAAAGGAAATACTATTGGAAACTCACCCAGCAAGATATTATTTGTTCAGAAGCACCTGGTGCTTGTGACACTTGTTGACTTTTTCCCCAACTTTTGACATTTTCTTTACAGAACACCTAAAGCATCTTTCAAGTTTACAATACTATTCTGAAGGTCACTCTCATGTCCGAAATTTCTTCAGATTTTCAAATATACCTTAGCATGGAGCTTAGCTCGGATTGCTGCGGAATCATCAACCTGGCCTGTTGACTCTTCGTTCTGGGCTGTGGCTGGTCCTCGCATAGGCGCTAAAGACACTGTTATTCAATACATTCTAAAAAATTTTCTTACGTGGTGGACGGACTGGAACGGAACTTCTGAGCTTCTTTTCTCCTCCGCCTCCAAAAATAGTAGCGTATGCCTCCTCATTAATCTCATGAGCGCACAGTCGATATAGCCATTTGGAATCATATATAGTGAAAGCATAGCAAAACAAAGACATGGTTACAGCCACGAAGAATTCGGCTAATAGTAGCCGCAAATTAGGCGAATCGTCATCCTTTTCACGAGCCAGCAATGCAGTTAGACTTTCAACACCGGGCCATTTAGAGGGAGATGATTTTACGAAAATTTCTTCATACATCGCTGAATGGAGACGGACACGGTACGTTAGTATGCCAGCCGAGCCGGAAGATGCGGAAGAACAAAAATGGTCAATATCTGTAATAATTATACTATCGTACAAGAAAAGTAAAAAGATTTTGCACATTTTGGATCAATTTTTAATTATCTGTATAAATTCAACATAAACTGGCACTTCTTGTATGTCGTAAAACATAGGAACATTTTATATGAGACTTTATAGAGCTTATAAGATTATTAATTTCATATAAAATTCTATTGTCATTATAGTTTGCTGATCATTATTTAGGTTGACAGAATGTTTAGGTCGACAGAAAGAAAAAATCGAAAAGTGGATCCCATCCCAATAAAAATGTTATCCCAGAAAATTTTAGGATTTGTTAATAATTTAATTCTTTAAGATCTTCTTGAAGGTTTTCCGTATAAATGCACGTCATGCCTTTCGGTTATCTTCCAACAAAAAACGGAAAATGGGAAGAATGGTTATATTGGCAAAAAACGGTTCTGAGGAAAATTTTTTCTAAAAAAATTTTGTGTTTCTCTTATAAACCAGATCCTTGAAAATATAGAATTAACTCAAAGTATTGAGTCAGCTTTTGTAAATGTTACATAAATATTGCATTCACAACAACATATTTTCGTTCGTCAATGTGGTATATATTACTTACCTGACAGTGATTGATATACACATGATGAGAGGCCTTGGCATAGGTTGTACAGCATATAGACCTTAATTTTTCACTACTTATTTCACCAAAAATTCGAAGCATACCTTAGCTAGAGACGTGTTCATAGCAGGCGGTTCTTTTAATTCGGCAACTGACAATAAAATATCGAGACATTGATTTTGAACGAAGTGAAGTGGCGATAGTACAAACATTCTGTAAATATTCAGTACGATTTCTAATGCTATGAAATTAAAACAAACCTGCAAGAAGAAATGGAGGACACAAGCAGAGGGAACGAGTGAATATCTGGTAGGGGTTCTGAAGGAAAACATATGGTTCATTATTGTATATGATGTTGTTCATCTATAAAAGCCATCCATCTTGACGTGGACTAGTTCGCGTCAAGAAGGACCATAGCGTATATATAAACCCTACCATTAACATAGCGGATTTGGCCTGCATCTCTTTGGACTTCTAATAATAAAAGTAACAGTTCCATTTGAATAGATGTCAGGCGATAATTTTGAGCACTATGAAGTGAGCAGTAGGATGTAAGCGTGCGAATCAGTTTTTGATGAGCATTTAACCAATTCCGTCGACTGCAAAGTATTTTAAATTATAATAATTAAATAAATTGGCCTATCAACATTATAACTTTCATTTTGCTTTTCATGACAAGTAATATCTACTGAAGAGCTTTATAGTAAACGCTTCAAACTATTATCAAAATTAACCGAAAACAACTATTTTATTACTATTAAAAAATCAACTTTTGACTGAAAATTCTGGAGATTCGAAAAAATACCTACGAGGAATATTACTGGGTTACATTTATTGTAGCTCAAAAAATTTTTCGAGCTACAGGAAATGTAGAAATTTTCATATGAAACTTTCCACATATAAAATCCGAAGGCCTCTGTCAGAATGAGATTTCCGTCCACAATCTTACCCTATTTATCTTACCCAAATACCCATACATTTGTCGATAAAATAACTAACCGAATCGTATTTCTTATTTTATGTTTCATATCCACACGATCTAGCCTCAAGGATTCATGCAAGGGAAGCTCACGCACATCACTAAATATTTGAAAAAGGTATCAATTTACGGCAATGTCAGATAAAAGTTACTTGTTTTCAACATCCGCCTCAATATCCATTTTTTCCAAGTCGTTCACAAATGAAGGGTCATTGCGCGTTCCATCATCCCGAAAATCACAAATGTCGTGCAGAATCTCACATTCGCTCTCTAGCCATTTGAAAAGGGCAAATCGTAACTGGCCGCCGTCCTGTAGTATTGAAATTGCAAAAATTTATGATACTGCAAAATTGGCTCACAATTTCAAATCCACTTGCCAAAGTCGACAACTCATCCATCATGATCTAAACTCATGGATAAAAATATTTAAGTTTTAAATTATCAAATCTGACCCTTAACACTGCGATAAATCTCAGATGTT
Organism: Ditylenchus destructor; assembly: GCA_022814885.1. NCBI lineage: Eukaryota > Metazoa > Nematoda > Chromadorea > Rhabditida > Anguinidae > Ditylenchus > Ditylenchus destructor. The sequence continues at coordinate 621,673 of JAKKPZ010000033.1, read as the reverse complement.
GTGAGATGAAGTCGATCACAGCCGGCAAAGAAGACTGTTTAGGCATGATTTCTCGATGGTTTTGAGCAATCACTTCTGAGTCCGGTTTAACTTGATTTCCTTCTGTAATGTCTAGTTTTTCTTCGTCTTCTTCATCGCTCCATTTCAACTCAAAGTCGTCGTTTGACACAACTTTAGTAGGCGCGGACCAATCAACGGTTTCTTCTTTTGGCGATTGTATAGTAACAGTGGGCTGTGGTGTCTGAAATAAAACCGAAACTACATGGAAAACTTTTAAAGCATTTTGAAATCTCCGCATCATCCCATCAAAAATTATGCCTAGCTTTTAATTTGGCTCATATTGGGAAATACAACCGAGTATCTTTATAGCTGCGGTCTCCGAAGTGGATAAAATCGCCTTTAAATAGTGACTCCCATTTTTACGGTGTAAACCCTCCGAAACACGGAGTTTTTATTCATCTTAGACGATTATTTTGTAACTTTTTGCTAACATTTTTAGCTACTTTTAGCTAAATGTTTGCTAAATGATTAACGTAGGAAAAATATTCTCTCTATTATATATTTCCTACTCATTTTAAATATGGGGCATTTTGAGGCTTTATTTAAACCAATTCCAAAAATTTTGAATCTTACCTCATTTTTCATTAAGTTGGATTGTGAGTTTGGCAAAATCGTTAAACTCGAAGTGATCTCCTTTGGAAGTCGCGACAAAACGTCCAATGCTAATAAGGGACAACCGGAAGCTAAAGTAATTTTACGTCAAGGTGTTGCAATAAAAAACAATAAATCATAAATACCCATATGAGCAGCCGCTGTCCTAAAATTACAAGGATAGCTACAAAATTCAAGAATTACCGAAAATACCTAAAATAGAGCCGACGTTCGCTTGGAGTAATCTGACCTTCAAGTTCTTTCGCAAAAGCCAAAAATTCATCCGTTCCTTTGAAATTAACGCCTGCGTCAGTTAGTCTTTGTCGAACCTGTAGATTCATTTTGAATATTGGTTAATATTTTTCAATGGGTTACCACTAGAGGATGTCTTCGTATGAAAGAATAAAAATTGAATATGTCTGAGAGTGAATGCTCACTGGCGGCGACGGAAATTAAGTGATCTTTACTTGCTTCTTCAACTAAAGTAGCGGCAGCTTGCGCGTAATCCTTTATCAGCCAGAAAGCCATTGATCTTTCAAAGGGATCCCTGTAAGAAATTAATCATATTATTTTGCTATGGATATTGAAAGTAATTAAGATTGGATCCCGGCTTCCTTAGCATGAAATTCGAGCCAAAAATTGCCTCATTAGACGTTATTTTTAAGCTGTTTAACCTTTTACGACCTCAACACAGTGGAACAATATAATATAGCGGAATAACTCGCCTGCTCGCATGCGGAAATGACGGCAATTCTGTACTTTCGAACGAATCTTGTCCTTGAAGTTTGCGCTTTTTTACTGCCGAGACGTCACAACCAAATATTTCGCGGCACAATAAATCCGTGATCAATTCCGCCTGTTTCTCGGCATCAGTTTCATAAAGCCTCAGCACCACCAGAGCCAATTGCAAATCATTTAATCTCGATAAAATTGTCTAAACATAAATTATAATTAACTGAAAACCACAAAATTGGAGCACCTGTATCGCGTCTTTTAACGATCCACCAAGAAGGAAGAATGCCGCAGCATGTTGGAAGCGTTGTTTGCTAAAAAATGAATAGAAAAGATCTCAACTACAAACAATTAGTAATAAGGTTTTTTCCAAAGAGACGCAAACTATTTTTGAATACGTTTACAAAAATAAAATTATAGTTTATTTGAAAGTTCCGGGACACACTGAGTACGTAAAGTCGCACTGATTAATCCAAAAAGATACAGGTTTTTATCAAAGTTTTCATCAATCATGCTCTCAATCTTACAATAAAAACTCAAGTAGGGCATATTGGAAAATATCTAATTCTTCGTATCCAACTTATGCCATGTGTTGGTTCTTATCGGAACAGTTATCCTCATCAAATGAAACAACGATACCTTTGCAGCGCAAAAGCGTTTTTAAGTGCAGCTTTTTTCCATTTATCTTGCGTAAAATCTTCGCAGAAGAAATCATGCATTTTCGTCTCATTCACGGTCTACAAGTCGATATAGTAAATAGAATTAAAGTATTTACAAAACTTACCTTGAACAGATGAGTCAACACGTTTTTCTTTCTCATAGCTAAATAAAACAACGAAGCATCCATGGGGTCCTGTTTCTGCTGGAAAGCGGTTTTTGCAATCTTCTCGACGCATATTCTCAACGTAGTGGTGTTTTTCAGCCACCAAGCCACTCCGTAACACCGCAGTTCCTCCCAGTTTTCAGTGTTCTTTTGACAGCAAGGAATTGCATTCAGTAATTCCATTTCTGTGTCGGAGTGAAAAGCCCAGATTATATGAGCCGTGGATATACCTCTGAAAAGTACATATGAACTATTAGAGTAAATGTAAAACTGAAAACAAACTTGGCCTTCAAAAGTTTGCGCTGTTTTAAAGGCAAACAAAGCAAAAGGTATTCATGTTGTTTCATTGCCATCAGAAATCGGAGACCGCTTTCATCGACAGTTTCAATGCCCTAAAATTGTTTCAGATGATTCAATCGAAAGAAAAAAGAAACTACCATAGATGCACTGGCATATCCTGCGGCAGAGCTGTCTCCGAGCGTCGACGTTTGCGTCACGGATTGTAAAGCAGCGTTTGCGTGTGTGAGCTTGTCCATAACACCACTCGAGGAGAAGTGGGAAATTGTGTCAGCAATCGCAAGCAAATGCATTTGGTCTACGCTAGAGAGGCCTAAAAATAAATATGTTATCTGGCTTTCATTTAAATTACGCGTTGGAGGTTTAAAAAACTGAAAAGTGCACAAACAGGTACAAAATTTCAGCATATTTGTTTTCATTGTATCAGAGAGAGAGAAAGAATTAGAGAAAGTTCATTTCGTTGACATTAAGGTACTCAGATAAAAAAATCTTATATTTATATATATCTTATATATATAAAAAATATTGTACCTTTATAGTGTACAGAGAAATCCCTAAGAAAGCCTTATATGTGAAAATCATGTATCTAAATATAAATTCTCCTTAACCCTTCATTGCCCGACCGTGGAATTTTGCAGATTTTTCGTATACAGAGCCCATTGGGGCCCCTAATAACGGGAAAAATATTATTTTTTAAAAGTCGATTAAAAAATGGTGATTTTCACGGGTTCGAAAATTTGGCGCGAGTTCAAATTTACGCCAAAAAATCAGGTTCTGCACGAAATTTGACAAACTTATTGGATTCCGCGTAGCCGATTTACTCGGCAAGTTTTTTTTAATTTCCGCAAAAGGTGCCAAATTTCGAAAGTTACGAAGGTTTTTAGAAATCGGAAAATTGAAGGTGACCCCCAAAATTCGTCAATTTTCCACGATTTTCGGGGTATGCCTCGAAAACGACCATTTTTCAGGGCAAAATCGTAGATAAAGTGGCTAAACAAATTACATATCCTGATTCAGGACAAAAAGTTGAATTTATAAGAGTAATATCAGATTTGAGCTAGGAGGCCAAAAAATTGAACAAAAATTACTCCAGAGTTTGCGTTGCGTTTTCGCAACAGTGGGAAATGAAGGGTTAAATTAAGAGTTACATAATTTGAAGTTTAGAATTACGTCTCACAGATTTGTATTTAAATCATTAATATACAGTCGACTCTCGATTTACCGCACACGTCGGGAATGGCGATTTTGTGCGGATAATCGAAAGTGCGGTTAATCGGGTGTGCGGTAAATCGAGGGAATTTTGTATGGAAAAAATCCTTCCGTTGCAAAGTTGTGCGGATAAACGAAATTTCCTATATTTTTTGTCATTTTTTGAAAATAAAAATAAAATTTGACTTCCCGCTCAAAAGAAATTGATTTTTTTACCAAATTTTGTCCGATTTTTGCAAAATTTTTACCTAAAATGGCAAAAATTTTGAAATATTTTCGAAAAATTTGATAAAAAACAGGAAAATTTTATATAAAAATTCAAATTTGCGCCAAAAACAGAACCATTTTTCTTTGTGCGGATAAACGAAAAATTTTACTTGGAAATTTCACTTTGGTTCCGCAAAAACCTATGCGGATAATCGAATTTATCCGCACAAAATGCGGATAATCGAGGGAATTTTGTATGGAAAAAATCCGTTCCAGCCAATTATGTGCGGTTAATCGAAAGTGCGGTAAATCGTGTGTGCGGTAAATCGAGAGTCGACTGTATCTGTAATTAGTGTCTATGTTCATAAGACTCAAGTGAACGACATAATTAAATTTACAAAAGGGCCGAAGCCCTTACCTGGCAAGTGCGTGTGTGTCAAGAGTTCCGTCAGTACTCGGCTATGTCGACTGGTAAAACTCGTCGATACGCCGGACTGTTGAATTGACTGAGGAATTAGCTCGCTACTCCCGGATGAATGCCGCGTTCGAGACTTATTCATCTTACCACCAGATTTGTCCTTATTCTAAAATATTTGCGCAATTATATCGTCATGAATACATTTCCATTCCGCAAAGGAATCACCTGCACTATGTCATCCAACATATCATCCAGATCATCATCAGATTCCTGGCCGTTGAAAAGATTGTCGTATGTTTGCGTATTGTTTTGGTCTAGGTCCTCTGTTCTTTGGTAAACCGTGCTAGCATTGTCAGCAGCAAAAAGCGAATAGAGTGGCAGAGGCGCAATTGTATCTAATTCGTCATATGGATCAGGCTCTATTTCATCCATAGGCGCCATAGCCACACTGCTGTAATTAGTAAAACGGTTAATATTTACAATTACTTCAATCACATGTAAAAACTTTATTTGATTCACTTCAACTACGTTTCGTGTTATGACAAAATCATTCGAATGCTCAAAGTTTAACTCAGTTAAATTACGTAGCAGTAGTCAACCTTACCTTCTCCGTTGCATAGCAGCATCCATGGATTGCTCCCTACTAGCCGATCCGCCGGCCATAGTCATTTTTCGTATGGAAGCTGCTCTAGATAAAGGATTTGGAACGGACACTTGTCGGTGCTAAAATTTTTTTTGTCATATAATAACTGTGAAAACGCACCCTACCTTGAGAACTCGCAACACGTGAAGAAGTACCGCTTTGACCCTCTTGGTTTTACCAGCATTCAACATTTCGATGAGTTGCTATAAAAATGTTGCATGAAAACATATTTTTCAATCATTTTTATTAAAAAAGTAACCTTCGGATGATATTGTGGTAGCATAGGCGAAGACAGCCGAGAAGCTTCAAAGAGCCCTTCTTCACTTATCGCCTCGAGCACTCCCTCCTGCACATTCAAATCTTGTAGCTTTGACGCAGACAATACACGGCTCATAATCTCCTTGATCATTTTCGTGCTTGTGACATGGTCGACTTGTTTGCGACTGAGTTGATCCAACATTGAATGAGATCGGCTAATGTTCAGAACGGACGGTGCTAATGAATTTGCAGCGTTGCTATCCCTCCTCCTAAAATGGCTACATTATCGAAATTTTATATGAGATTTTTAGTCTCAATAGAAGAACGTCTGTTTATCGTTTCATAGTCAATTAAATAGTATTAAAATATTGATCTCATTCAATAGTTATTTGGTCATATTTTTAATTATCATAACTAATACTTACTCGTCAGCTGTTACTGAATCTTTTACGAAACTATGAGCCTTGTGATGGTGCAACTGATGTGGTTGAGAGCTTTCGAACATTGTCTGATGGAGTTTTGTGGACAAATTCCATTGATTGTACACACGCATTTCGCTGTTCATCCCAACAATTAACAGGCCATCTCTGACCCAGCTCATGGCAGTAGGCAATGGTGGTAAACCGTCAGCGGATTGCAGTTCTAATGTGCGAATACACATCCATTTAACCTAAAATTCGTAAAAATCAGAAGTACTATATTTAGAAAAACATTCTCTTGGGTAATTTTCCAATCATTTTACACCTTCATTGGCATTGTGCTCAAACCAATAGACTGGAACAACTTAGGCTTAAGTTCAAGCGACTCTTTCAAGCAATAAACCCATTAATCTTTGAATTTTGTGGGAAATACACACAACGGGTACGAATAAACTGAAAGGTGCAAGGAAAATTTACATCCATTTTTGAGATTCTATTTATCCATTTGAAAACCTGCAATGAAAAAGTCGGAAACCTTGTGTTAATCAAATGGGCAGAATCGCAGAATATGCCACAACAGCGTACCTAGCGCTAAAAATAAACTCGAATCTGGTATCACTACCCCCAAAACCCCCGCATTCGAAAGATTTCAATTGAAAGGGGAGAGGGAATTGCTAGAGCAGGGATGAAATAGGACAGTGAACATTTACCTGCTTTGTGCAAATATTTCAAAAATAAAGAACTTACCAATCGGCTGCTCCCATAGGTATTGCCTGCTAGCGACGACGATTTTCGTAGAGGGGCACGTTTTCCAGCTTCGTGTTCCTTCATCATCACGATGTTCTGCTGGGCAGTGTTCTGTGAAACTTGCGTGAAGAGAGAAATTAGATGACCAATTCCAACTAAAATTAAAAATGTAAAATAAAAAATATCCATGAGCAAAATTTCACCTGTGAGAATATGGGATCCGTCCTCTGTGCTCACCCAATCGATTCGTACCCATTCGCGCAATGTATCTAAAATAACTTTTTCTAGAATGCAAAATCGCATGCATAACTGGAAGCTATTTTATCCGGGAGCCGGACAATTCTTCCCTCGGACTTCGTCCCCGGGGACGAAGTGTCCGAGGGAAGAATTGTCGCATACCCATTTTATCCAACGTATTTTATTGATTTGAATATATAATGAAAACGCGTAAGTATATAATCTAAAAAACTTGCAAATATTCGCAATTTTGTTACCTAGCCTAATCTTGTTACTTTAATAAATTTGTAGAAGAGATGAAGGCGAGAGCAAGAAGGTGATACAATTACTCCAGATTAGGGAACCATCCTATTTAAACACCAATTTTAGCAATGTATTTAGCTTCACCATTTCATCATATATCTAGATAGTGAAGTAAGTTAGTTAGTGTCGGACTCTTCAGTAGACATCCTTTAGCTTGGTATGAGGAAGAAAAATAACATTAACTTTTGCTAGGGTTTTTATATTAGATTTTTGTTTCAGAAAAATAAAATAAGATATAATCGTACATTAAATTTCTTACCTAGATTAACAAGATCGCCAAGGATATTGACAATGCTTTCTCCATCTGTTTTCATTGCGAAGCTTAAAGTAATTATATTACTTGCAAATATGCAATAGTTGCCGGAAAAAGTTAGGGTATTTTGATGGGGGTTGACTCTAGGAAAATTTTAACTACGTTTTTAGAGGTGCATTTTCCATTCATTTTTCGAATCGAGGGGAATAGCCCCAATCCAGGATATGAGCCTATGCAAATGTCATTTCATGCGTTACCTCAAAGGCGGCACGAAACATTTTTCCAAGTTAAATGTGTCTTCTCGTAGCCACTCTACACCTGAAATTTAATTATTTATTATTCAACATATACTGTTGTAACTTCATCTAATTTACCTCCAGATGATTCACATTCATAAACTGCGAGTTCCAGATTTTTTCCAATTGAAGTAGCTTGCATGGTTCCAGCACCGACTGAACGATAGGCTACCGCAAAGCGACCACTATATGCACTTGAAACACTGTACACTTCTCCTGAAAATTTCAACTGGATTAAATTTCCTTGAGATTAGTTACTTATACCATCCATTTCCAAGGAACTGTCGATGTCCTCATTGATCATCTTCCACTTTTCCCATTTGTACATTTTTGAATTTGACGGATCAACAACGCAGCGTAAAAAGCGGATTTGATCATCGGAACAGACAAGCAATAGAGTGTAAGGTGCATGGCATGCTGGATAGAGACTGGCAGAGGGAAGGTGGCCTGCAGACACCACACAAGACGTCACCTTAATTGGAAATTAATTAATTAGTTTGCTCTTGACAAACAGAATTTGTCGGGATCGACCGAATCGTACGCATTATCGAGTGTTAGAATTATTGAGGCGAGTTTAAATTCGAAATCGACTTATGTTGATTTTGATCTCAAATATCGTTCAGATTATCTATGACATTTTCAAGACAATGGCAACTTCGACATAATTATTGTCACTAGCGAGTTCAGATCAGCCAACTTTAACCATTAAATATAAACGTGATATGTTTATCTTTCAATGCATTTAACCCTATGATGTGCAATCGTATTTGGATATTATAACTTTTCACACTCGAATTTTGTCAGTTCTCTTGCATTTAAATGTTATCATCCATTAATATAAACATCTCCGAAATTAGACAGTTATGGTACCAACTTTTCTTTGAAATGTACAAAGCTATGACAATTTTGAGATAGAATCGTATGGGAGAACCCTATACGAGGTGTTAATGATTACCGGTGACAAAAAATATATATGCGAGGTCATTATTTTCGGTAAAAATGTAGCAAAAAGTTATAAAACCCTGACATTCAAAATTATATTACCTGAATGTCACTCCCAAAGTCGATCGACTGGTCATATACTTTCTCCGATTGGATCATTAGTTTTGCTGAAGATGCAGGAATTGGCACAGCAGATGGATAAAATTGAGAGTTATCCTTTGCGTTTTTGTTGGCATCGGTATCACTGTGTTCTTCATCTAAAACGAGTCCCTCTAATTAAAATCCTATCATGCAATATGAAATCAGAACACAAACCCGTAACATGCAAAGACTGTTCGGCATTCACATTAATGGACCACATCCTCAGCCGATCCTTTTCTCCGCTTCGGACCACCATGACAACCAAATACTTTCCGTGAAAAGTAATTTGTGGGGGGCTGCTTTCGGAATCATCTTCTACATGGGAAGATTCCTTTGCACCTCCTGAAGCTTTTGTTTCTGCATTGGATACAACTAGTTCTTCATCGAATATATGAAGAAGAAGAATTTCATCTGGAGACTAAAATAATTTAGATGTATAATAATCTCAATATTTTATAAAATGGACTGCCCAATCATTTCCTTATTTTTTTTCACAAAATACATGAATCAATGATTCTATACATTCACTGCCTAACCAAGAAAATCTGATACCGAAAAAATTAAGAAATTAATGCGTGGCCAAAGTTGTTAAAATTGAAAATCTCAGAACAAAATCAGCGCTCAGTATATTTATCATGGAAGTCAATCCTCTCAAAAGGCTGTGCAATATGAGAGGATTATGAGAAGGTTGGTCCCACCACGATCATGCAGTTTAGCCCGTTACAAGGGGCTAGCTCAAAACTGATTATGCTAACCCCCTTAAAATACGATTTTAGATGGAGGTTAGCATAATCAGTTTTGAGCTAGCCCCTTGTAAAGGGCTAAACTTCATGATCGTGGTGGGACCAACCTTCTCATAATCCTCTCATATTGCACAGCCTTTGAGAGGATCGACTTCCATGATATTTATAATGAACTCACATGATATTTATAATGAACTCACATGATCAGAATTGTCAATATCATCAACATACAGGACGCACCCAGGCTTCGCTGTTGATTGTGTTGAAACCACCTTAAATGTTTCACTTGATGGTCCTTTACTAGACTCTCTTCCGTTATGAAGGTCGCCGGTTGTCATACTACTTAAATTAAAATCATAGAGAAACAATTTAAGACAATGTGCAAACCCGTATGATGATTGGCGAGATTGGCTCCTTTTCACCCGAAGATGCGATAATAAGCTCCGGGCGTCCACAATAGCTTGGTACACGCACAGATGTCCGTTATTACTCGCGACAAAAAGTGAGCTTGGAGAATTGCATACGGTTCCGAGAACAGAACTAAATAGATCGATTTTGGAGAATATTTGTCTTGGTTTTTGGCGACTATCCTGCTTTAGAGACGTGTAATAGCTTTTTTCTAGAAAGCGCTTAATATCACTCGTTATAATTGTAAGACATTCCCTATTTTATTCTCAAAGATTAATTTTTGTGTGACTTTTTACCTTGGTAAGATTGCTGGCACCCAGGAAATGCATGCGAAAGCATTTTCGGAATGACTCGTTACTCGCGCTAGTTCCCTAACTCCACCACTTTTGCAGAGGGGTCCTACAGGCGAGACTTTCCAAAGAATCAGTTCGGCTTCTTTAGCTGAACGCACTGTCTCCTTTGCTGGTGAAAATTGACTCGCAGTTACCAAAAGTGGTAAAGTTGGATGAGGAACTACCTAAAATATATAAAATATATAAAAGTAGATAGAAAATAAAAACGTAAATTTATCAATATTTCCAATTCTTATTTTGCATCTCAATTAGTCATCGTTATTGGTTTTGTTCGTATTGTCATACATGGATCTCAGAAAAACTATGGTTGGAACAAATTATAACCAAAATTTTGTTGTTAACCAAAATGTTAAAAAAAACTGTAACAACAAATATTTGTAAAATAAAATGTTCTTGGAAATAGGTAAAAACGATTTCAGTAAAATTTCTAACAAAATTCACCTGCGAAATATGGAATCGATGCCCACACATCCGCGACTCGTGCACAATGTTCACAATTGTAGACAATCTATTCTCGTCCATTGTCATTCTCCATAGATTCAATGACCCATTTTCATGGCTTGTTAACAAAAGTATAGTGCTTAGCAGCGAGGTACTGAAGCGATCCCGGTTACCTAAATGTTTGAATTTGCTTTCAAGTTGGAGTTATTTGTATTACCAGCAGTTATTTGATGGCTTTCGGCATCGACGAACGTTTGTCTGCGTATCAGCTCAGAATATACCGGATCGTGGGGATTGAATGTGTGCATGGAAAGATTCAGAGATGAAGCATCCGTCAGAGGAAAAGCGTCAGGGAACCGCGACGCAAAAGACGCACTTGCTTGGTGCCATGAGTCGTCAATCCATTCTAGGGTCCTGTAAAGTCAAGAGTTGGGTCTGAATTTTACGCCTTTCGCTACAATCAGAGAATCCAGAAAATATCTATCGTAATTTTTCGCTTTAAATCCACAAGGTTCACTGGATAGAATGGTCCGAAATCAAATTGGCGCAATTTTTCTTTTTGAAGCTTTTTATGATTCCTATAGACATACTAAATACTAGAGGTCGGCCGATAACGATTAATCGACGGTTTTATCGCGATAAAACCGATAATTTATCGATCATTTTATCGAACGATTAATTATCGTTAAAATTTTTGAACTATCGATAAAAACCGATAACGATTAATCGTTATCGTTACCGTTATCGTTATCGGAAAAATGGCGACCGATAAACGATAAAAGGTAAGCACCCCTAAGAATGCGGTCGGCCGCGCCGGACAGGGCGCGGCCGGCGAAAATTTTGACAAATTTTCGTCAAACATTCAAATTTTTCCAAAAATTTCGCCTGCGGCGCTATTTTATTCTTTCCTTTTTATTATTGCTTGTGCAATAATTTTGATTTACTTGGCCAATTCCTGTGAAGACATGCTATGATTAGAGTTTTAGACGCAATGGCCAAACTGGATTGAAGGGAAATTTTGTATTAAACAAACATAGACAGAAACTTGAGAGCAGCAGCCAGATTTTTGTTTTGTTTTACTTACCGTGTTTGACAAAAATCCGAGGGCCAAAAATTGCAAAATTTTTCGAAAAATTCAAAATTTTCAAAATTTTATTTATTACATTCAAACCTTTTTATGCTGTAAGCAAGATCTAGTCCTCCTGCGTCGACAGGTATATAACATGCATATATGACAAATACAAAGCAAGTAAGAAAAAAGGTCCCAAAAGCAAGCAGTCCATAAAATAAAAATATCCATAAATAAAATATTGCCATTATAGTTTCGGCGCGAATTTTAAAAATTTGAAAAAATGCACCCCTAAGAATGGACTTGGAAAAAGTTTTTGCTAAAAAACCATAGGGGGGACCCTATGGTTTGAAAAAATTATAAAAATGTTCTTATTTTTGACCCCGAAATCTTAGTTTTTGGGGCAAATGTTCTTATTTTTGGAGCCGAGTCTATGAAAACCCTGCCTTTGTATAACTACAAGTACTGATTTTTCGTTGAAATTGTCTGTTACATTGTCTGGTATGCCATAAATATGATACTCTTTTCTGAAAACAGCAAAAAAATGCACTTTTTATACCATTTTGGGACATTTCTGGTAAATCTGAAATTTATCGGTTTGAACCGATTAATCGTACGATAACGATTAATCGATCGTTTTATCGAACGATTAATTATCGTTAAAATTTTGGAATTATCGATAAAAACCGATAACGATTAATCGTTATCGTTACCGTTATCGTTATCGGAAAACCCGTTTGGCCGACCACTACTATATACCAAAATGCTCCCCAATGGCTAGGAAACATGTTGGTATACCGCATTCTCTCTAATTCAAGCCCGCTCTCCATTTGAAACCAACTTTCTAATATAAGCCCCTTTGGGTGTTGATTGAAAAATAAAGGTTCTGTCCCTTCAGTGAGAGTACCACTTTCAGAGAGAATATACCATGCCATGATATATAACATGCCTATATTAATAATAAAAATTGCGCCCATTTTATTTCGGTTTATTCTTCCTATTGAAGCCAGGTATGTATATCTAACAAATAAATTAATTAATATTTTACTAATTAAAATTATAGAAGACATGAGGATTATTTAATGCATTCAAGATTTCCTAGAAAGATGCAGGTTTCCAAATTTCAGGAGCGAAATTTTTACGGAAATTTCCATATCAATATATTCAAAGAGTATTTTTTAAATTACGGTTAAATTATATAATATAGAGTATTTAAATTTCAAATTGCTGGTGTAATTATTATATGCTTATGATGTGACATAAAACCTACCAAGTAAGCAAACTTCCGTCGACTGGATGGATTGAAAAAAGAACATCGTACGATTTACTGAATATAGGTATTTTATATTAAAATACAACACCAAAAATATTACCTCCACTGTCTCAATAAAAGTTCCAATTTCACGTCCAGGATGTCCTTAGCCGCGGTGATATCCTAAATCCGAGCAATGAATGCTTTGAATATTCCATAGCACTAACCCGCTGCGGTGTGTCGTCGTGTGTTGGAGAGGCAGGTGTAGGCGTAGTAGGACCTGCAGTTTCCCCGGGAACATCTGCCAGATCCATACTGGGGGCACTGGAGGAGATCATGGTTCCGCCAATTGGAGATATCCCTCTGGAATGATCTCCGTTGTGACTCGCTCTTGTGGAGGTGGAATCGCCCTAAAAAAGTTAGTTATCGAAAACACTATTTTCCAGGAATGTACAAGAAATGATCTGTAAAATAATCATACTTTGTCCGCACTTTCACTCAGTAAAGCTTCCGCCAGTATTCTTTCAGCACCCGCCGTGAAAACAAGTTCTTTGTTGTTAAGCCAATGAACAGTAAAGGGCCTATTTGACCTCGAAAGTGGATTCATAGAAGGCACAAGGAAACAGTCTGCAAGGTAAATTTGTATATAATCCCCATTAATAGAAACCGAATAACCCGGAAGCCCCACTTCTCATAACTGGCCTTGCCCGGCTTGGTTCGGGCTGATTTCGGTGTCAATCGACAGCTAAGCTCAAGGCAAAGCGATTGGCACCGAAATCAGCTGGAACCGGGCCGCGCTAAGGGAGATATCCCGGATCTTAGATCCAGGATATCCGGGATATCCCTTTTATTGAAAATGGCCTTGCCCGGCTTGGTTCGGGCTGATTTCGGTGTCAATCGACAGCTAAGCTCAAGGCAAAGCGATTGGCACCGAAATCAGCTGGAACCGGGCCGCGCTAAGGGAGATATCCCGGATCTTAGATCCAGGATATCCCTTTTATTGAAAATGGCCTTGCCCGGCTTGGTTCGGGCTGATTTCGGTGTCAATCGACAGCTAAGCTCAAGGCAAAGCGATTGGCACCGAAATCAGCTGGAACCGGGCCGCGCTAAGGGAGATATCCCGGATCTTAGATCCAGGATATCCGGGATATCCCTTTTATGGAAAATGGCCTTGCCCGGCTTGGTTCGGGCCGAGTTTGGTGTCAATCGACAGCTAAGCTCAAGGCAAGACGATTGGTACCAAATTCAGCCGGATATGCAAATATGAATCTCGAGAGTTATCGAAGCGCCGCTCCCGGACCCTTATTAAAGCGCTTGGAGCGGCCGAAGGCCGCGACGGACGTACAACCCAACCCTTCCCGGGCCAAGCGGCGCGAAGCGCCGCTCCCGGACCCTTATCATAGCGCTTGGAGCGGCCGAAGGCCGCTCCCAGGTTTACCTGGGATAGCCCGTATACTCTCAGGCTTACCTGGGATAGCCCGTATACTCCCAGGCTTACCTGGGATAGCCCTTATACTCCCCTTATACTGGGATAGCCCGTATGGGAGCTGCGCGAAGCGCCGCGTTTACTTATCATAGCGCTTGGAGCGGCCGAAGGCCGCGACTGACGTACAACCCAACCCTAATCATCAAATTATCGCAGTAGCTAGAAGCAGGCCAAGCCGCGTTAGCGGCTTCAAGAACAATGACCGCTTTCCACTTAAAATCACAAACCCATACACAATATTAACACAGTCTCCACCATTTTTTAACTAGCGCCGAAGGCGCTAGTTAATAGTTTTTTAATTATAACTGTAAGTTCATATTTTATTAGTGCGAGCAACAAGTAAATATTATTACCATTTTCGGCGTTTATGGAAGCTATGAGGCAGAAGACAACAGTGTTTGTGGTAGCGGGAACGGCAAAATCAGCCAGAGTGGAACTCCTAATCATACCACTCGGCATTAGGACAGAACCTGCTAGTGTTCGTGTTGGACTCTTTTTGTCATTCCTTAAATATTAAAAACGCTTTTAGATCTTCGTGAAATCTCTTTTGGCCTACATAAGATTTGTTAGCTTCGTGACTAGTCGAGTTTTGGTCTTTTTGAGATGAAAGTGTCTGTGAGTAAACTTTTTCCTTCTTTGTTTTTCGTGAGTAACTATAGCGGCTGCTTCGATGAGCGATTCAGCTTGGTTAGAGTCTTTGTTGGGTATCTCTTTCCATATCCTGGCTGTGCTGTCTTCGCACCACGTAATTATCGTGTTTTGTACAAATTTTCGAGGCATATATCGACCAGTTTGTCGCCATTCAAATCCACAAACGGGGGCCGGATGCTGTATGTAGATAAATGAGAAAGCATAAGTGCCTAAAATAAATATCGAATAAGATTGTGTGAAAAACTTGTGTAATAAATTGGCTTTTGAGAAAATATTGATACTGTTTCAGAGAAACTTATGAATCACTTGAAATAATTTTGTGCTGTTTTTGCAGGAAAATTTTGTTTTTAGATTAAATTTGGAATGCGAATTCTTTTCTAACAGAATATGATTTTGTATTTGTCTAACAGAGATACAAAATTGTCCTTGCCTCTTTCCTGATACCAAATTTTGACGAAACGATCTTTTTCTCCACAAGTGGCAAACAAGGATCCATCCGGCGAAAATTTTACATATTTGACCTTTGACGATAGTTTCGTTCGCCAAACTATTTCCCATGCACTATCCTAAATCGAAAACGTTAAATACGTTTCGCAAAATTGATTTAACCTCGTCGGAAAGGACGAATTTCACGCCACTGGGACTCGGTTTGTCATTAACCGCTGTAGAGAGCATTTTGTGTTGGTACAATAACAAATCGCAATCGGCCAAAACCAAAAGCCGCAGCCCATCCAAAACCCACTGCACTGAATCCACGATTGCATCCAGTTCAATGCTCTGTGACTCCACCCATCGATAGGAAAATATCTAGATTGAAAACATCCAGATCGTGATGTTGAATATCGAATCATAAGAACTTCAATCAACGAAATTTTTTGGACACTTTTTTAATGATATTAGTTAAAAGTACTGATAGACTTAGGTTATTTTATCTTTTATCACACGATTCTTTAGCCCTCCGTTTAAGCACGGAGATAGAATAAAATTGCTATAATTCCGATGTTAGCACCCAAGATCTATATTCGAATATTCTCTGCTAGGTTATAAGAACCAATCGACAATTTATACTTCGCCTATGCGCTTTTGGTATGATACTATACCTATGTTTTCCAACCGCTAAAGTA
The DNA here is from genome assembly GCA_022814885.1 of Ditylenchus destructor. Lineage (NCBI taxonomy): Eukaryota > Metazoa > Nematoda > Chromadorea > Rhabditida > Anguinidae > Ditylenchus > Ditylenchus destructor. Next base: position 605,570 of record JAKKPZ010000033.1, on the reverse strand, counting down.
TTTTTAATTTCCTGCTTATTAGTGTTTCTTCAAGCTATTTTTGAGATCAAGGTTTACTCACATTGCCTGATTTTCCATCACTGAGTGTTGGTTCCAAAATTCTGATTGTGCTGCCATAGCAAACTGATACCTAGACATGGAAAGGTGAAAATATGCATGTTTGCAAATTAATGTCAAAATCCACTTTTCCCGAATCCGCACAGCAGTTTATGGAGCTGACAATTTCCTCCCGTTTGTAGGCACTGCCTGGAATGACTTGGATACGCTGAAAATCAGACGCCAGAATAACCACATCCGAACCCACTGCACAAGCCTAAAAGGTCACAAATTGAAGAACACTTTTGATATTCTGAGGACAAAATTATGAGGACTATAAACTGCTTACAATAAAATTGAGTCCGTCCACACTGCCAATGGAGTAGCAGTTTTCATGGGGGTTTAAGGCCCCTATCACAACCTGATGCGCACTCATTTATCGACAAACGGGAACTTTGCTGTACAGCCTCGCTATTTACACTATATACTTGTCACTCGAGTGTCTGAAAAACAAAAGAGTTTATCCGGAGAGTGTCAAACACATGTAAATACTCTCTCGCAAACGATAAAAGCCCGTTTTACCAAAAGTCGAATATAAAACAGAACGCCAGAAAAGTAGCAGATTTAAACTAGGTAAAATATTTTTAGATATTCCTTTGCATCATCTGGTAACATTATACAACTAAAAATAAATAATAAAATATGTAAGCAAATAATAAATGCTATTAACAGCTCAAGACTTTAGCTTAAGACGATTTACTGTTGCAAAGCATGATTTATAGCGTTTTGGAAATCTGCAAATTCAGCTGATTTCTGGAGTTCGGGGTTAGGAGCAGAGTTGCACGCAATCGCGGAATTGCGGCAATTTTGCCGTTGCGGATTGTGCCTGTTTTTGCCGCAATCCGCAATCTTTAAGCAGCCCTAAGAATGGCCTCGGCCGTGCCCGATAGGGTGCGGCTGAGGAAAAAATTTTCAAAATTTTGCCTCAACATTGAAATTTTTTTAAGAAAATTATCTCCAACCTCACACATTTTTTTAATTTTCGCCTCCAGCCCTATTTTTTCTTTGATTTTTCCAATTTAGCATCCAACATTTTTTCACAATGTTTTCCTTTCCGGTACGATTTATCCTTTTGTTTTTAGTACAATTTTAGATAGCGACGCAATTTTAGATGTCATTTTCCTCGGTTTTGTTTCGAATCTGTTTTATAACAGTAATAATTTCACAGACACAGGGAATGCTAGTACTAGACATAGCGCCGCAGGCGAAAATTTTTGAAAAAATCTAAGACGCAGTGGAAAAATAAATAAAAATAACGCCACAGGAGAAAATTCTCAAAAAACGTGTGAGGTTGGAGATTATTTACGTTGAAAAATTTCAATATTGAGGCAAAATTTCAAAATTTTTCCCGTATGAGTATAAAATGAATAGAAACAGCCATAAGAGATATAGAAGATATGGAAAGAAGCATTATACAAGAAGAAAAAATGCAAGTAAAAAAATTGCCTAAAAATGCAAATGCAGCCCTATCGGCCCACAAAAAAGCGGAAAGCGACATTGCCGAAGGCAAGGGAAATTTTTCCTAAATCCCATCTTTGCAAAAATCGAGTTTTTAGGTATGTCCAAAAATGGCGTTTTTCGGCATTTTTTACAAGGAAAGTAATTAAACTGAGCTCGGGTTTGGATTCCCCACAATTTGTTGGGTAGGATAGTGATTTTTCAGAAATTTTCCGAAATTTTATTTTTTGTCAATTTTTGGACCCATGTAATATGGTGTCAAAAATTGACAAAAACTGGTAGTCTTGGCTACAAAATGAGTATAAACATTTATATATGGCACGAATTAAAAGAAAAAGATAGTTTGAAAAGAAATCGTTACGTTTAAATTCACCACCCTGTATTTGCATTTTTAGGCATTTTTTTTACTTGCATATTTTCTACTTGTATAATGCTTCGTTCCATATCTTCTATATCTCTTATGGCTGTTTCCATTCTTTTTATATCTCATACGGCATAGCTGTTTTGTCGGAAAATTTCCGCCACATGACGGAAGCTGTGTAATAAATTTTACAATCATTGCCCAATAATGTTGCTTATTTTTGCTTGTCAAACATCGTTTTAATCTTCAGCTCTTCACATGAACATCGGCACACACGGATTAATGCACTCTATAATCCTAATTTTTTCGAGTTATAATTTCTTTGTCTTTAGAAGTAAAATCAATTGGACGCATAATTTTTAAAGTTGGCATTCAAACCATTTTGTATAACGTGGATTTGACGGGGCATGCCCCACTTTGATACGAATATACACACCAGGCCATAAATTTGAGGGTTTCAAGAATAAGCTTTAAGTTTAGGCTTAAAATTAGGTTTTTGGGGCTCAGCGGTAATTAGGTAAGACTCAGGCTTACACTTGAAATTTACACTTTGAGGCGCCTTAATGTGTCCATTTTTATGTCGTAGCGTAGCGTAATCGCCTCAAAGTGGTGTGTGGTCAATTTGAAAAGGTGGGTTCATGTTATTAACATTTTCAATATATTTCCTACGGGTTGAAACCTAAAATGGCGAAATATATTTCAAACCGAAATGTTTCATTTGAATACAATCTTCCCTTCAGCACACTTTATTCCTCCACTCTACCTAAGTCGCACGTGTCCGGATGTCTGTCGCACGGCGTAACTTTTTTAGTTCCCCCGATACAGGGGTGTGTGATAGCTCATTTTGTAGGTCTCGAGCTGTAGGGCCCAGGTTTTCAAAAATTTTTCCCCGGAGGTATCAAAAAGTGGCACTTTTTGGCCAAAAAGTGCAAAAATACAGGTTTTTTGACGCTACAAAGGAAACTTTTTTAGTTCCCCCGATACAGGGGTGCATGATACATGAAAATGCTCCCCTGGGCATGCTGAAACAGAATCCGGAAAAATTTTTCCCCGGAGATGTCAAAAAGTGGCACTTTTTGGCCAAAAAATGGCAAAAATGCAGGTTTTTGAAGCGAATGATGCTTTTCTTCTGCAGGGTACTAGAGTGACGCGCCGCGCCTTCGGCGCGTTCATGGGTTAGCGCAATGTTGGGGACTAGACATCAGTTTGCAAGAAATTAATTTCCAGATAAAACTCTCGAGGCCGCCGCTTTCACCCCTTTTTTTGTACCTAATTTTGGCATATTTAATGTTTGTTGTTTAAACCGGTTCCTTTCGTATTATATCGGGTGAGAGCTTTCAATCCTGATACTCAAAGCTCTCACCCGATATAATACGAAAGGAACCGGTTAAAACAACAAAAATTAGGTATTGCTAACATTTAGTATTACCCCGAAAAAGAATTAGCCACAAAAAAGCGGCGGCCTCGAGAGTTTTATCTGGAAATTAATTTCTTGCAAACTGATGTCTAGTCCCCAACATTGCGCTAACCCATGAACGCGCCGAAGGCGCGGCGCGTCACTCTAGTTGTGAATTATTGCATCCCAATAATCTAATCGCATGTAAAACATGTACATGCAATATTATACGGATTATCTAACATCGGTCTGTTTGAATATTGTAAGTCTCGCGACGAATTCATTACGCGTGGAACTTTTACTTTTTTCTCTGAATGGATTGTCTAACGTGTAATTGCACTGCATAAGGTGGCTGGGAAAAGGGATAGCGTGTTGGAATTTCGTGTTGCTACGGCGAACGGAACCTTATCTTACGAGGTGGTTATTGTCTTGTGTTTAATGCCAATCCTGCCCACTCTTAAACATAATTTAATTGAAGCTTTCATTTAAGGATCTGGGCTTTCGCTGAATAATGAACCAGACGTACACTCCTGGCTGGAACGACCCTCCACCAATTGCAAATGGTGCTCAAACGGCGAACCATTTCAGCGGTCAATTCAGCAGTCAGCGACGGCGAAGGCTTCTGGATCCCTCTGTTCAGGTGCGTAACCTTTAATTATACGTTTGCCTTGAGCTAATTATAGTATGTATAATCAGTGTCCCTCGGACGTCAGAAATAGACACTATACGCAAGGAAATCTTGTAAAACTAGTGAGGTAGTTAGTATATTTTGTCCCAAACAAGTTGGCTTGTAGATTTTTGTACCCGTAATTAAGTAAGATAGACTAGAATTTTTATAAGAGACTAAAACAAATCTCTTGATAAAATTAAACACTTTTTGAATTACTCATAAACATTGTTTGTCTCACGACGAAAAGTAAAACATAAAAAGATAGCAATGTTTGAAATTATCTTTCTATCTGTTATTCCACTCGCGATTATTCTATTCGTCTTTTCTATTTTGTTATCCAACTCGCGCTTATATTTCACCTTTTCAATTTTATCTTATTAGTAATTCACACTCGTTTTATTCTCCCCACAAAATTTCATCTTATTATTTTTTCACCATGTCGTAAAGGTCTGATTGACGAGCCCTAACTTTACGGCAAATCCCAAACATTGTCTCAGATTATGGGCGAAACAATGTTTGCATTTCACCCATAGAAAAATATTTGTTTAAAACAAACTCTTGCGTTTTATACGCTTCAATATTACATTTCTCCTAATCACTAAAGGTATAGGGAGAGCCTTCTGGGCTCACGACCATTAGATGTATTAGGCTTGAAATTACCATATTTTAAACCCGTTTTTCTATAAAACAACTATTAGAAATACTATTTCACCAGATCTTACCCTTATGGGATAAGACGCTAGCGTTAGCCGAGCAATCGGTGAGGCTAGTTTATGACTGACCCCGAAAGGGGCGCCCTAGCGTTAGCCGAGCAATCGGTGAGGCTAGTTTATGACTGACCCCGAAAGGGGCGCCCCAGCGTTAGCCGAGAAATCGGTGAGGCTGGTTTATCACGAGCCCTTCTGGGGACCCACTAGCGTTAACCGAGCAATCGGTGAGGCTAGTTTACTATAAGTCTCTTATTCTTTATTACAAAGTGTATAAATTTTTTATCAAAAACGATATCGTTGAAAATTTTCTGATAACCTTATTCCGTATCTATTTAACAGAACCTATACGGAATATTTTCACTTATTTATGTGCAGTTTCTAGGTTAGAAAAAGGAACTTTGCCATGGGAGTCTTTGGTTCTTCTCCTCCCTAAAAGTCTCCTCTAACCTCGCACATTCTCCATAAATTTACGTGCAGTTTCTAGGTTAGAAAAAGGAACTTTCTGTTGGGAGGTCAAATGGTATAGCGACTCCCTTGAATTTTCCTCTAACCTCACACATTCTATCTATCTAACTGTATCATAGGTTATAGGAAACTTTGCTATTGGACTTGTCACCCTAGAAGTCTCCTATAGCCACATCAATTCAACGATGTTTAAAATATTTCTTTTTTACACTTTGCATTTTACATCACCATAGTAGCCCTGAGAAAAATTTTACAATTTAACTATAACATAAAATGTTTTTCTACTCAGGGCAATTTTTATAAGAGACTAAAACAAATCTCTTGATAAAATTAAACACTTTTTGAATTACTCATAAACATTGTTTGTCTCACGACGAAAAGTAAAACATAAAAAGATAGCAATGTTTGAAATTATCTTTCTATCTGTTATTCCACTCGCGATTATTCTATTCGTCTTTTCTATTTTGTTATCCAACTCGCGCTTATATTTCACCTTTTCAATTTTATCTTATTAGTAATTCACACTCGTTTTATTCTCCCCACAAAATTTCATCTTATTATTTTTTCACCATGTCGTAAAGGTCTGATTGACGAGCCCTAACTTTACGGCAAATCCCAAACATTGTCTCAGATTATGGGCGAAACAATGTTTGCATTTCACCCATAGAAAAATATTTGTTTAAAACAAACTCTTGCGTTTTATACGCTTCAATATTTATGTCCAGCATTAAAATAAATGGTCGTGTCATAAACAAGTTTTCCTCCAAAGAAATAATTTTCTTAACCTAAGTCAAAACTATAAGTTACGTCAAATAAAGCCTTGGAAACAATAGCATTTATAGTTATGTGAATGCTAAGAGACTTTGATAATTTAGCCTTTAGAGGCGTTCCATATATGGGACGCAAGATTTGGAGTTGTTTTTGACCCATTTTTTGGCCACTTTGATCATATATCCATTTTTTGTCTCGAATCGGAATATGCATCTTGTTTGCCCACTTTATCTGCAATTTCGGATGGTTTAGTCGTGTGTAAATTATCAGTTCAACTTTAGGGCTATGCCGTTTGTATATTTTGAAACCAAACGCAAAAAATAACATCAGATTCATGCTCAGCCTCTCGAAATTGACCTTAAAGGTGGCATTGGGGAATGAAAATCCCGACTACTTTTGACACTATAAGGGTATCATGAATTCTTGATTTTGAATCATGCAGAAAACAATTTTTCACAATCGATTCAAAAATAAAAATGGTATTTATTAAATTTCATGAACTGTATACAAAACAGTGACCGAAACATGACGGACTGCCTCTAATTGGTTAATGCTTTTTATGCTTTCTCTTAAAATTTATAACCTGATTGGCACAAATCATGTATCTGCTTCTTCTATTAATTTTTCATAACTAGATTCACACCACAGTGTGTATTTTGGCTATCTTTATTTAATATAACAACTAACTATGTTTTATATTTAAAGAACAATTAAAGCGCCCAAACCATTTTTTGAATGAAGTCATTTTCAGGCCAGGGCCTACTTGGGGGCCTCAGCGGTTGGGCCCGATGAGGCCCCCAGAGAAAAAAATTTTTCAGAAAATCCGATTGGTTGGAAAATCCATAGTGGTTTCCAATTTTTTCATGGTTTTCACAAAAAAACTTGAACAATATCTCAGCAAATTAACCGTCAGATCCATTTCTTACACATTTTTTGCACTTCATTATGGCCAATAAGACGATCTACCGTTGGCACACCACGATAACTGTAAAATACGATGAGGCTCCCAAGTGGGGGGAGGGGGCATTTTCAATCAACGTCACAGATTGTCACATGTTTAGGGATCAAATGTGTTCCTAACATATAATATATGTTAAAAACCAACATATCGCTAACTGGTTATATATATATTTTGCTTTAGCAAGGTAACAGCGCTGGCTTTGCCCTTGTGAATAACCCTACCGGATACTCCAATCCACATCATCAACAGCAGCAATACGCTCAGCAGCATCAACAACTGGATCTTAATTATGCCAATCCCGTGTCCAACACGCCAATGAATACTACTGTTATTCCACAACATCCCGGCCATAATTCGCAGTATCCCCAACAGCACCAACTACAGCAGATTCCCGTTCAGCAACATTACACTCCACCAATCCAAAATACGGCTCCGCAACCGAACTCAGGGATACAACATCCACAGGGACCAATTCAACACCCGCAACAGTTTAGCACTCATCCTGCATCGGCATTTACTCCCACCATGTCCGCGACTAACAACAATCTGGTTGTGCAGCAGTCCTTCGATTCCCGAACTAATAATGTGCAGAGTATGCCCAATACACAATATAATCAAGGTTTGCTTTTTAATCTGCGGATGTCACCTGATTAAAGACAAAAACACATAGGAGTTATGTGGTTTTCTAATTTATGATGGCACTTCTAAAAAATCTGTATCCAAAGGTACAAAATAAACTGCTTTTAGCTAGTACTGATATTTATCAAACACCGAGTAAAAAAGAATTAAAAATACAATTTTCTGGTTAATAGAAACACCATAACGATTATATTCATGTTCCAATAATTATTAGAAAGTTTGCTCTAGACGTGATATTAAAACTAGTAACTAAATTACTAAAACTAGTAATTTAGTTACTAGTTATAACAGCTATACTGTTATAACTAGTAACTAAATACTTACTAGTTATAAGTATATATAACTAAGCTTATATATACTTAGCTAAGTATATATAAGCTAAGTTATATATACTTAGCTTATATAAGTTAAGCATATATAACTTTATATGCTATATTCAAAAATAGTATATAAAGTTAAACACACATAATTCTAACAAATTACTTTTGATTCATTGTTATACAACCGATTTGCGAACCAAAGTATTTTGCATTGAAAGCTCAACTATAAAGAAATGTTTCGTTGAAAAATTTTACTCGTCGTTGTTTGCTGGATCTTTAGCACAACGACAAAGTGACAAACATGCAGCTAAGCCAAGCCATTTATATGGTCAAGAATTATGTTTATCATTATTCTGCCAATTTTAGAGATGACGCCGGTCGCTTCATCCAATTTCACACCAGCGTCATCCGTCCCACAATTCAATACCGGAAACCAATCCAACATCGCGGTAAATCTTTCCCTTACCTAGGTAGCGGATTAAAAAGAATGCTTTACTGGCTGGATAAAGCCATCCATAAGCAGCCTTATTAGCTTTCATTGTGTCACAATCCCGAATAGGATTTTCTACAAATCCCTTGGGAAGACACTAGCGTAATAATTTATTCTCAATAAGAATATTGATTTATGGTTTCAGTAGTGCCACTTTTATGTCCAATAAGTTGGCTATATATTTTATTTTCTTGGTACAATAATTTGAGGGTATACATATGTTATATTTTTAGGCAGCGCGTGGAATAGTTTGAGGATTTTATACATTATTAATTACATCTACTTTTATGAATAAAAGTGTAAATTTATGCTTTGAGATATAGCTTTGATACTGTTCTGTAGTTTTGATTTCTTTCAGTAAATCTTCCATCTTTCAGCCTCCTGCTTCAACCCAAACACAAGTCCCGCAATACGCTCCCGTCAGTTCCCAGCAAAACATAGTCCAGCACAATCCGATTCCTGAGGCATTTAACTCCACTCAACCCATTACAACGCAAATTTGTGGACCGCCTGTGACAACACAATCTGTTATATTCCAACCCACACCAATGATGCCACCCGGCGAGGATCCATCGTCACTGATTTTTTCGCCACCAAATTTGGTGAATTACGCTAATCAAGGCAGGCCAGCTACACAACCCGACCCAAACACTTATGTGGCTCCTACCAAAGCAGCTGGAGACGTTTCGGTGAGAGAATTTGGGTTGATGCTATTTAGCTTATATAAAATTAATATGACACAAAATATTCATTGGATGGTGTGGGATAGGGAAATTTACAGAAATATCCAGCCTGCCTGAGTATCTGGGTGAAATATTTTTCTCATAAAAGATATAATTTGTGGACTTTTAAAATTGACATTTTTAGTAACGGTGTAGGAAAAATTGCGATTTTTGCTGGCGCTTGCAAATTTGCATTCTTTTCATAGGAAAATTTCAACTTTCATATATTCTAAACATTGTGATGATACTACGCTAACAACATACGGAAGGAATATTTTGTGTTCATTAAGTATTCCGCGATAATAAAATTCTAAATCTATTGCTTTTTAGTTAAATGGTCCGCAACTGGTTAATTTTTTGATCAAAGCAACGATTCGATTACAACAGGTTGAAACAATTGTATCTATTTTTCTATCAAAAATAAATTTTTCTTTTTGCAGGGCACCATGCGTGAGGGAATCCAACTCAATCTTTCACAATTGAATGATCTCGTTTTGGCGGGTCAATTATCTGAAGCGTGCCTAAAGAAGCTGAATTTTGTTGTGGACGGTAGGTAATTTTAGTATTGTTTGCTCTAATTCAATTTTGTTCAATACAACGTACAATTTTCGGGAAATACAATTCTAAAAAGCCCAGGTCTCTTTAACGGCCAAACTGTAACAAGAAAAACGAATAACACGAAAATATAGAAGTATTTCGAAATTTTATGAAAATTTACTAGGCTTTACTTTTGTTCTGCCTTATCGAATATTACATATCAAAATTTTACAGCTTTGGACCGTGGCGCATATGATGAAGCACATTCGTTCTTTGAACAACTTCAGTCAAATTTTCCGAATGAAACCGCTGGAACCAAATGGGCGCAAGGCGTAAGATTTTTGTTAACCATTTTATTCCAAAATCATAACTCCTCTTTAGGTGAAATTCCTCATACTCGAACTGAAGAAACAGAAATGTAATCAGCCCACCTCAATGGACCATCACTCCCAAGTGCTTCGGATTGGCAGTGCTGGCACGCGAATGATGTAAAAATGAACGGTAACATCTTTGTTATTTGATATTGTTTTGCAATTGCAAAAGATGGTTTAAGATTAGCATTTCTGTCAATTAAGCGAGAAGATATTTTAATTAAGAAAATTACTTTTCATGTATTGGGAATATAAGTTTCTTTGAGTATAGCCCATACAATTTGAAATGTTAACAGTATGACAGCCATGAGTGCTTTTCAAATTCCAGATTACAATTTTGGAATTGTTTTCCGTTATTTCAAACTAAGCGCTGTTATAATATCGTGGTTTGTCGCAATTGAATGCTCCATTTTAGATCATATCTAGATGTCGATACACGCGTATGTGGAACTCCAAATACGCGAATTTAAATTATTCCCTTATGAAGAGTGTCTTTGGAACCAAATAATTCGTCACAATTTGATATTCTATTTATAAATTGTAGTATTTATTGCAGTTTTTGTGATTGTACTTGGTTGTGAAAGTATATCATTTCTTGGCAATGTTATAAATTTGACATATTTTGAAATGGTTTCTTAGATGTCTAGAATTATATTGGATTTTGCCTATAAATAAAGACATTGGTGTATTATTTGTATTCAACGCATTACACGAATGTCGTGTTTTTAATTGTTACCTTTCGAGAATGTGCAGCGCAATTGTTTAAACAATCAAACTTTAAGATGCGTCTCACTCGCTGTGTGAGCAAATGCTTGAACAAACGTCATGTAAGTTGATATTCTATCATCCAACATTTTTGGTAATAGTATGTCTAGTAGATCGATAGTGAAATGAGAGAGGAATGGTGTCGAAATAGCGCCGCAGGCAAAAATTTTGCGCGAAAACGTTGGATATTTACTAAAAATTTTCTTCGGCCGCGCCCTCTCGGGCACGGCCGACCAAGTGCATTCTTAGGGGTGCCTGGCTCGAAGCTCGGTTTTTTTTTTGCCTCATTTTCGAGCTTCGAGCTGCCAAAAACACCGAGGCTCGCGAGCTTCGAGCCTCGCACATCCCTGATGTCTACCTTTTACTCTAAAATGCTGAATATCAGACTGCATTAATAACAGAATTGGATGGACAGTCCAATTTAAAAATTACATTTTCTAATTAAATGTGGTTAGAAAAATTCTATTTATTGCTCTTCCCACATCACTTACATAGTATATTTCTGTCGTATGATTGCTTATTATTTAGTGGGATCGAAGGATTTGGGAAGTGGGATATCGCGGTTCTCCTCTGCCTCAAGTCAAGCCGTATGTTATTATGATACATTATCTCTTTGAACATTATATAGTTGATCGATTTCAGTTATAAAGCCGAGACACCTTTGAAACCGGACGCAGTGTTTCATCTGAAGAACGCCCTAGAGCGCGAATATAAAGTTATGCAATGGCTTTCTAATCCATATATAAATGAGGTAATTTTATTCGTAATTTAACACTCAAAATTGCGAAATTTTTTACGTAATTTCTATATGAAGCCTCAACACATATATCACAGGCATATGATCAATGACAGAATTATTGACGTTAAATACTTTAAAAAGTGCTTATTTTATGAAGCAAATAATCATTTTAGTCATACGGTCAAACAATTACATATTTTATTCCGTACATCATACCATTTGGTCCTGTTATATTTTATTTTCCAGGAAAAGGAACAGCCTTATCTCGAGGCGCACGGGGACATAATTGATCAATGGAAACAAAAAGTAGTTGCCGATAAACAAGCGAAAATGCCTGGAAAAGGAAAGCGATACACCGTAGATGGACGTCTAGAGAAAAGGAGAGCGAACGTTGGAAATAATCTCCAGAACCACATCACTGTAGAAGATTCGCTAAAGGAACTCATCAGGAGAGATCGTTGGGCTTAAAGGATCAGAAATACTTTTTTGTTTGTATAGAATTATTTCTTGTTGATTTACTAATAAAGAAATTTTAAGCATGAACAAAAACTCCCAAGAACATAAAAGCGAATTTAGTTAATTCATTAATCTCTGTCTCAATCTCAAACTTGTTTAATAACCCATGTTTGAGCGAAATGTCTACAAGACTCCAAAGACTGTGGCAACCGAGCAATCCCCAAGTGCGTGTTTTTCTTCCCGATTTCTGGATAAAGCTGCTGGAAACACAGAAGGCTGGCAAATACAGATTGCCGAAGAATGCAGCTAAGTTCGAAGTGGATCTCAGGATGTCGCGCTATGATGTGAGGGAGTATCTCGAGAAGATCTACAAACTGCCTGTAAGGGACGTTCGCACTGTTGTACAACAAGGAGAAATTTTGTGGGACGTGCCGAGAGATCCTCGAAATCGACGTGCATTATGGAAAGAAGAGGACAAGAAATACGCTTTTGTATATTTTAAGAAAGGCTTCGAAGTGGAGATTCCTGAATTATGTCCGAACAAAGACGAAACTGTGGCGGAGAACACTGAAAAGATGAAGGATGAAACGGAAAGAAGGATCGCCCAACGGAATAAGGATCATGTGAATCACGATCGAGCTGGTATTGGCGAATTATTTGGATAATGTATAATTATTGAAATATCTCAAAATTTTGTTAGCTTTTACTTCCTTTTTTGTTGATTAGTGTATCTTAAACGATTTGAGAGATTTAATGGATTTGATTCTTGTTACGCACATAAACGAATTATTTATTATGTAATGCGTTACATAATAATATTAATGCAAAGTACCCGTTAAGAACAAAATAATAACAATTTAAAAACAATACTCAAAAACGATCAAAGTTAATCGACAACCAGTTCGCCGCTAGTATCTTGACCTTGTTCACTGCTTTCCCACCACGATAAACATCTGAAAACGCAGAATGATACAGATTATATAAATATTTTTTGGACATCTAATGGAAGAAAACCATAACTCCATTTTTTATAAAAAATTATGAAAGCCCTGAATAATATTTTTCAGTGCTAATATCATTCCATTATTTGTTGAGAACGACAAAGACTTTTGTATAAAAACTTACCCAAGTCCACTTTCTGCGAATGAAGCCTGAAAATGATAACTTAGTATCTGAAGTGAAATAAACACACATCAGTATTAATTTGGTCTTGTTTATGTCAAATTTTGAACCAAAGGGTGCTTTCCGTACACTAGTTACCCTTTTGTGAAAGGACATATAAAGCACTGAAACAAACCTTGATGCTGAATGCTTTAACGATATTCTCCGCCCCAGGTTCAACAGTTTCGTAGTGAATGCTAGACACACGGAACCTGAAAATCAACCTTTATCAATTTTTTAATCAACTTTAATTTAAAATTAAAGTACATATATTTATTTCAACAGAGTCATCAATAAATTTTTTTAATTAATCACATTTATAGCTTCTTTTTGCATATTCATATTGCAAAGTACACCAAGTTTATGGCTATGAATGCTGACCTTACGCGCTTGCTTGCTTCCATAAACATTTTGACTACTGCGCCATCGCTTGAATACTCCCAATACCACGCTTGTTCATTATCATCGCTAAAAAGTCATTCATTAATTTGGTGATTGTTGAGTAATAATTAATCACTTATTATTTTCCCTTTAAAATGACGATGTGATAATTTACAAAATTATTAATTTGTCTACGATCCATACAAGAATGAAATTAAACCCATTTTTGCAAATATTTGTGTGACCGCTACTCTTTCAACATTTATATTTGACGTAAAACATACATGCTATTCAACAAAATAGAAGCGGCATTTACATTATAGAGGGGAACGTCTTAAAGAAAACTGAAAAAAACAAGTTTTTTCAGATAAATATTTTTGCCGCGAAAATGCCATTTATTAATTTTATTGAAGTATGGTAAAAATATATGAAAATTTGGTTATCCTAAAACATGTTAAAATAGAATCAAACACTGAAATAAAATAGAGGGTTTTTTAAAAAATTGATTAAAAATGTCATTTTAGACGTAGCAATAAAGTTTTCTAGTATATGAGTTATATGAGAGAGACTAGAGAGTAAAGGTAAGAATAAATTTGTGCATAAAATATTTCGCTTAAGATTTACAAAAAAAACTTACAATTTCGACACTTTTGGCAATTTGTCCGGTTCCACAATAATGTCTTGAAAGAACATCATCGAAATGAACACTCCTTCGCGACTTGAACGAGAAATTGTCCCTTCAATAATTTGGCCAACAAATGGTTGGAAGAGCACATAGCGAAATACAACCGGAGTGCATGTAAATCCGTCTCCCGGTATTATAAACCTGAAAAATCTTAACTCTTTAAAAGGTAAGTTTTATATTATAAAACTGAAAAATCCTGACGTTTTCTGTTTTGTACAGGTTATAGATTCTGGAAGAACGTACGCATTTAATACCGTTCAGTATGAGGTTATGGTATTAGTTACAAACTTGTAAGTATGTAGTCACATTTTATTATCATACAACATATTTCTTGTTTTTGTATCCGTTAATTACTTGCAACTCTAAATGTAACACAGTACGTGTGAATAAAATATTCAAATACTTTCTCATTTTAACAGGGAGCAGGTAAAGTTGTTTAAAAATAATATTTAGAAGAATGAACTTTTGAATCTATTTTAGAAACACTTACGATGCGCCGATTTTCTTAAAATCATAGAACGTGATGCAGAGTCCAACGTCAGGAATCACCTAAACAGTTAATTCAAAATTGGGGTAGTATTTTAAACAAATTCTCACGTAATTAGCGAATAATCTGTCGATTTGCTCCGTTAGCGCAGTCTTGAAGTCCTTGCCAAGGTCTTTAGGAGCAATCCGTATTGCGTGTTTGAAGGTCGAAATAACGAACATTCTAGCCCTAGCGCAAGAATGGTCGTTGTAAATTTTGTAGCAAATATGAATGTTCAAAATGGACAGTTCGCCAAACCTAAATGAATAACTCGTAGAATAAAGTTGAGGATGGCCCTTATAATGAAAATACAGGTCAAGTGTCTAGTCGTATTATCGATAATATACACAATTAGGAAATCTGAGGAACAGAACAAAATTGCAAGTTTTTAATCAACAGATCGAGACTCTCGAATGTCAAAAAATAACTCAATAAAACTCATCGTAGAATATACACATTGTATACGCATTACTGTACACTTCATATCGCAATATTCCACTCCAATCGAACATATACTGTCGTTATACGAAAGAGTCAACGATGACGTTACTAAGGAGTAACTGCTTTAAAATCTTGCTTTTGTATCGCATACCCAATACTCTATTACAATCATATAAAATACGAGTTATTCAAAACGGATAATACCCCGAATCGGAATTACCGAATAATAAAGAGCAATTGAATGTGGCATTCCCATTTTTGTATCAATGCCATATAACAAATTATAACCAAATATTATTAGGTTATTCACTAAAAGCAACACCTTGTATAATCAAACAGCAATATTGATATGTTCGACGTCAATTCATATTTTTCTTTATTAATTTTTCACACTTAAACTTTTAAAGTTGAAGCAGGTTTACAATGAGTCCTAACTTCCATATTCTCATAACCTCACCTATAACGTGTTACTTCTTCTTAGTCACCTATAGCCTTAGTTCTTTTTTCTCGAAAATTTCATACCATATAATAATTGTTTCTTGTAGCGAATAACTGAGGGGTATTGCAAAGGTAGCGCACAAACATCCCTCTTTTAAAACTCCAATTCGATCGCACCAAGTTCAAATTATTACCATCATATGCCTTTGACATCATAACACCTGAGTTTTCCTTCCTAAAATTGCGACGCAAAGAATCCATCAAAACCAGTTCCTTCGTTCCTTTGAATACCGCATATCGAACTCCAACTGGGAATTTGTAACAACTGTTGTCCTATACTCAATTATATCCATTGTTATTTTAATTAGATCGAAATCTTTCTATACAAAATTTCGATTTATTTCAGATAAAATGAGAAAAGGCGTGTTTAAATCACTGCCGAAACCTGCGCAGTCCTTGCTGACGAAATCGAATTCTATACTTCGCCGTTTCAACGTCTCTTTCAGCAGTGATAGTCAAGAATATGGCGAGGAAGGTGAGCTTTGATACGTTGTAGCAAACAACACTGCTGGCTAAACTTTTAGAGTGACGCTAATCTTTTAACATAAGCGCAATACTCCATTTAAAGATTAATCCGATTTTGGCTTGAAGTTAATTATGGGAATGTCGAACTTATCTTTATCCTCACAAATATTTATAACGTGTTTGAAGTGTATTAATAACTGGCCTAAACATGATGCTAAAGTTAGCGTTTCCGATATCAATAGAAATGTTTTACATACCTATCTCGGAGGTGCGCCCCATTCTACTAAATAAAAAATGCCATATATCAGCTAAAATTTAAGCTTGGGGCGTGTAAGAAAGCTTTAGGAGAACAATTTTAGGCAGGCTTAGACTTATATTAAGTGACAAGTTTTAGGCTTCAAGCTTAGACTTTGGCCAGGATTTGGCTTAGGTGTTAAGTGTGGGCTTACTGATTTTATAGATTGTAAGCTCCAATTTAACCCATTACTCGGCCCTTGAGCTTAGCTGTGTTTTGGCATTTTTCGATATTTAGTCGAACTGGTATCCCCTATCTCGTACACTATTTAAATTTCTATAATGTGTTGCCATCTATCTTCCTTGGCAGAACGGAAATGATTTATTTAACTGGGCCCCGTTCTGGACCTAAAATACTATTTTAAATATCATTCTTCACGGTTATAATTCTTGGAACTCAATTACTAATTTTCATTGGGCCAACGAATAAAAATTATACGTTGTTTACCGGACAATGAATCATTATTCCGAATACTGTTCTGCTAATCCTAACTTTATTAATATTTTCTCCTTCAAATCCACAATTTAACTCGCTGGTAACATGAAAGCAATTGAATTCTGGTGTAGTTTAGTTGAATCATCTTGCCATTTGGCAGAAGAAGACTTTCTTCCTGTTATGTAATGCTGTTGAAAGCGGCCGCTATATGCATCCGTAGAGTAGCTAATAGCTGTTGTTGTGAAAACCTAATTTTTCTGGTGAATATGTGTCAGGATTAATCCCTGTGAGTTGGGCCGACAAGAGAGCCAAATTAGTGTCTAATGTTGTCATTGTGAAGAAAAACTATACCAATGGCGAAGTGATTTTTCTAAGAATTAAAACCCAACCGGTAATTCACATCTAAATGACATCCTACGAATGTTCTTTCAACCTTGCTTCCTGGTCTTCCAGGAATTTCTGCATTAATATTTTTAGATATTTATAGTTTTATTCATCGGATTCCGGCACATGATTTTACTTTTGAAATTTTAAGCATGAACAAAAACTCCCAAGAACATAAAAGCGAATTTAGTTAATTCATTAATCTCTGTCTCAATCTCAAACTTGTTTAATAACCCATGTTTGAGCGAAATGTCTACAAGACTCCAAAGACTGTGGCAACCGAGCAATCCCCAAGTCCGTGTTTTTCTTCCCGATTTCTGGATAAAGCTGCTGGAAACACAGAAGGCTGGCAAATACAGATTGCCGAAGAATGCAGCTAAGTTCGAAGTGGATCTCAGGATGTCGCGCTATGATGTGAGGGAGTATCTCGAGAAGATCTACAAACTGCCTGTAAGGGACGTTCGCACTGTTGTACAACAAGGAGAAATTTTGTGGGACGTGCCGAGAGATCCTCGAAATCGACGTGCATTATGGAAAGAAGAGGACAAGAAATACGCTTTTGTATATTTTAAGAAAGGCTTCGAAGTGGAGATTCCTGAATTATGTCCGAACAAAGACGAAACTGTGGCGGTGAACACTGAAAAGATGAAGGATGAAACGGAAAGAAGGATCGCCCAACGGAATAAGGATCATGTGAATCACGATCGAGCTGGTATTGGCGAATTATTTGGATAATGTATAATTATTGAAATATCTCAAAATTTTGTTAGCTTTTACTTCCTTTTTTGTTGATTAGTGTATCTTAAACGACTTGAGAGATTTAATGGATTTGATTCTTGTTACGCACATAAACGAATTATTTATTATGTAATGCGTTACATAATAATATTAATGCAAAGTACCCGTTAAGAACAAAATAATAACAATTTAAAAACAATACTCAAAAACGATCAAAGTTAATCGACAACCAGTTCGCCGCTAGTATCTTGACCTTGTTCACTGCTTTCCCACCACGATAAACATCTGAAAACGCAGAATGATACAGATTATATAAATATTTTTTGGACATCTAATGGAAGAAAACCATAACTCCATTTTTTATAAAAAATTATGAAAGCCCTGAATAATATTTTTCAATGCTAATATCATTCCATTATTTGTTGAGAACGACAAAGACTTTTGTATAAAAAACTTACCCAAGTCCACTTTCTGCGAATGAAGCCTGAAAATGATAACTTAGTATCTGAAGTGAAATAAACACACATCAGTATTAATTTGGTCTTGTTTATGTCAAATTTTGAACCAAAGGGTGCTTTCCGTACACTAGTTACCCTTTTGTGAAAGGACATATAAAGCACAGAAACAAACCTTGATGCTGAATGCTTTAACGATATTCTCCGCCCCAGGTTCGACAGTTTCGTAGTGAATGCTAGACACACGGAACCTGAAAATCAACCTTTATCAATTTTTTAATCAACTTTAATTTAAAATTAAAGTACATATATTTATTTCAACAGAGTCATCAATAATTTTTTTTAATTAATCACATTTATTTATAGCTTCTTTTTGCATATTCATATTGCAAAGTACACCAAGTTTATGGCTATGAATGCTGACCTTACGCGCTTGCTTGCTTCCATAAACATTTTGACTACTGCGCCATCGCTTGAATACTCCCAATACCACGCTTGTTCATTATCATCGCTAAAAAGTCATTCATTAATTTGGTGATTGTTGAGTAATAATTAATCACTTATTGTTTTCCCTTTAAAATGACGATGTGATAATTTACAAAATTATTAATTTGTCTATACAAGAATGAAATTAAACCCATTTTTGAAAATATTTGTGTGACCGCTACTCTTTCAACATTTATATTTGACGTAAAACATGCATGCTATTCAACAAAATAGAAGCGGCATTTACATTATAGAGGGGAACGTCTTGAAGAAAACTGAAAAAAACAAGTTTTTTCAGATAAATATTTTTGCCGCGAAAATGCCATTTATTAATTTTATTGAAGTATGGTAAAAATACATGAAAATTTGGTTATCCTAAAACATGTTAAAATAGAATCAAACACTGAAATAAAATAGAGGGTTTTTTAACAAATTGATTTAAAATGTCATTTTAGACGTAGCAATAAAGTTTTCTAGTATATGAGTTATATGAGAGAGACTAGAGAGTAAAGGTAAGGATAAATTTGTGCATAAAATATTTCGCTTAAGATTTACAAAAAAAAACTTACAATTTCGACACTTTTGGCAATTTGTCCGGTTCCACAATAATGTCTTGAAAGAACATCATCGAAATGAACACTCCTTCGCGACTTGAACGAGAAATTGTCCCTTCAATAATTTGGCCAACAAATGGCTGGAAGAGCACATAGCGAAATACAACCGGAGTGCATGTAAATCCGTCTCCCGGTATTATAAACCTGAAAAATCTTAACTCTTTAAAAGGTAAGTTTTATATTATAAAAACTGAAAAATCCTGACGTTTTCTGTTTTGTACAGGTTATAGATTCTGGAAGAACGTACGCATTTAATACCGTTCAGTATGAGGTTATGGTATTAGTTACAAACTTGTAAGTATGTAGTCACATTTTATTATCATACAACATATTTCTTGTTTTTGTATCCGTTAATTACTTGCAACTCTAAATGTAACACAGTACGTGTGAATAAAATATTCAAATACTTTCTCATTTTAACAGGGATCAGGTAAAGTTGTTTAAAAATAATATTTAGAAGAATGAACTTTTGAATCTATTTTAGAAACACTTACGATGCGCCGATTTTCTTAAAATCATAGAACGTGATGCAGAGTCCAACGTCAGGAATCACCTAAACAGTTAATTCAAAATTGGGGTAGTATTTTAAACAAATCCTCACGTAATTAGCGAATAATCTGTCGATTTGCTCCGTTAGCGCAGTCTTGAAGTCCTTGCCAAGGTCTTTAGGAGCAATCCGTATTGCGTGTTTGAAGGTCGAAATAACGAACATTCTAGCCCTAGCGCAAGAATGGTAGTTGTAAATGTTGTAGCAAATATGAATGTTCAAAATGGACAGTTCGCCAAACCTAAATGAATAACTCGTAGAATAAACTTGAGGATGGCCCTTATAATGAAAATACAGGTCAAGTGTCTAGTCGTATTATCGATAATATACACAATTAGGAAATCTGAGGAACAGAACAAAATTGCAAGTTTTTAATCAACAGATCGAGACTCTCGAATGTCAAAAAATAACTCAATAAAACTTATCGCAGAATATACACATTGTATACGCATTACTGTACACTTCATACCACAATATTCCACTCCAATCGAACATATACTGTCGTTATACGAAAGAGTCAACGATGACGTTACTAAGGAGTACCTGCTTTAAAATCTTGCTTTTGTATCGCATACCCAATACTCTATTACAATCATATAAAATACGGTTATTCAAAACGGATAATACCCCGAATCGGAATTACCGAATAATAAAGAGCAATTGAATGTGGCATTCCCATTTTTGTATCACTGCCATATAACAAATTATAACCAAATATTATTAGGTTATTCACTAAAAGCAACACCTTGTATAATCAAACAGCAATATTGATATGTTCGACGTCAATTCATATTTTTCTTTATTAATTTTTCACACTTAAACTTTTAAAGTTGAAGCAGGTTTACAATGAGTCCTAACTTCCATATTCTCATAA
Source organism: Ditylenchus destructor (assembly GCA_022814885.1). NCBI lineage: Eukaryota > Metazoa > Nematoda > Chromadorea > Rhabditida > Anguinidae > Ditylenchus > Ditylenchus destructor. Next base: position 584,658 of record JAKKPZ010000033.1, on the reverse strand, counting down.
CCTCACCTATAACGTGTTACTTCTTCTTAGTCACCTATAGCCTTAGTTCTTTTTTCTGGAAAATTTCATACCATATAATAATTGTTTCTTGTAGCGAATAACTGAGGGGTATTGCAAAGGTAGCGCACAAACATCCCTCTTTTAAAACTCCAATTCGATCGCACCAAGTTCAAATTATTACCATCATATGCCTTTGACATCATAACACCTGAGTTTTCCTTCCTAAAATTGCGACGCAGAGTATTCATCAAAACCAGTTCCTTCGTTCCTTTGAATACCACATATCGAACTCCAACTGGGAATTTATAACAACTGTTGTCCTATACTCAATTATATCCATTGTTATTTTAATTAGATCGAAATCTTTCTATACAAAATTTCGATTTATTTCAGATAAAATGAGAAAAGGCGTGTTTAAATCACTGCCGAAACCTGCGCAGTCCTTGCTGACGAAATCGAATTCTATACTTCGCCGTTTCAACGTCTCTTTCAGCAGTGATAGTCAAGAATATGGCGAGGAAGGTGAGCTTTGATACGTTGTAGCAAACAACACTGCTGGCTAAACTTTTAGAGTGACGCTAATCTTTTAACATAAGCGCAATACTCCATTTAAGGATTAATCCGATTTTGGCTTGAAGTTAATTATGGGAATGCCGAACTTATCTTCATCCTCACAAATATTTATAATCTGTTTGAAGTGTATTAATAACTGGCCTAAACATGATGCTAAAGTTAGCGTTTCCGATATCAATAGAAATGTTTTACATACCTATCTCGAAGGTGCGCCCCATTCTACTAAATAAAAAATGCCATATATCAGCTAAAATTTAAGCTTGGGGCGTGTAAGAAGGCTTTAGGAGAACAATTTTAGGCAGGCTTAGACTTATATTAAGTGACAAGTTTTAGGCTTCAAGCTTAGACTTTGGCCAGGATTTGGCTTAGGTGTTAAGTGTGGGCTTACTGATTTTATAGATTGTAAGCTCCAATTTAACCCATTACTCGTACACTATTTAAATTTCTATAATGTGTTGCCATCTATCATCCTTGGTAGAACGGAAATGATTTATTTAACTGGGCCCCGTTCTGGACCTAAAATACTATTTTAAATATCTCATTCTTCACGGTTATAATTCTTGGAACTCAATTACTAATTTTCATTGGGCCAACGAATAAAAATTATACGTTGTTTACCGGACAATGAATCATTATTCCGAATACTGTTCTGCTAATCCTAACTTTATTAATATTTTCTCCTTCAAATCCACAATTTAACTCGCTGGTAACATGAAAGAAATTGAATTCCGGTGTAGTTTAGTTGAATCATCTTACCATTTGGCAGAAGAAGACCTTCTTCCTGTTATGTAATGCTGTTGAAAGCGGCCGTTATATGCATCCGTAGAGTAGCTAATAGCTGTTGTTGTGAAAACCTAATTTTTCTGGTGAATATGTGTCAGGATTAATCCCTGTGAGTTGGGCCGACAAGAGAGCCAAATTAGTGTCTAATGTTGTCATTGTGAAGAAAAACTATACCAATGGCGAAGTGATTTTTCTAAGAATTAAAACCCAACCGGTAATTCACATCTAAATGACATCCTACGAATGTTCTTTCAACCTTGCTTCCTGGTCTTCCAGGAATTTCTGTATTAATATTTTTGGATATTTATGGTTATATTCATCGGATTCCGGCACATGATTTTACTTTTGAAAATGGTGTCGATGAAAATCATGTCGAAATTTTGTGTATTCGAACTCCCTCCCTTGAAAAATTTCATAGTCACCGGAGTTTGCACAATCTCATTTCCCATTCAGATTTGCAAAGGTTGTTGAAAATCCTGAATGCGATAACAAAGCGGTCTTCTTATAATCAACATTTTTTTGCAATGTCGATTTTCTCTGCTTCTGAAATTCCAACACATCGTGCGTTGTTAGAATGAATTAATTTTTTGGTAGAACAGTATTAGAAACGTACTATTTTGAGCAAACGCTAACAGTTTCTTACGTGTCAAACCCCCGAATAACGCGGCTCACGGGCCCGGACAAAAGGCGCGTTATTTGGGAGGCGGCGTTAATCGGAGGTTTCTGAATGTTTTCGCAGTAAATTTGAATTTATTGGCGCGAATTTGAACTTTTTCACAAAATTTTGGTATTTTTTTTACCGAATTTTGTAGAACTTTTGGCAACAACTCCAAAAATATTTCCAAGTTTTCGAAAATTTTTTATTTTTTTTAAATTTCTTCAAAATATTTGAATCGGCGTTATTCGGAGGGTCATAAGGCATGTTTTTTAAAAATCTACGTTATTCGGGCCCGCGTTATTCAGGGGCGTTATTATAATATTTGCATGGGCCTAACCCATGCAAATCCTATGACTGAAATGCGGGACCGGACAAAATCGGCGTTATACGGGTGACCGCGTTATTCGAGGGTTCGACTGTATACGATTTGTTTGATCGCTCAAGCCCTAGATATGGGATGTGTTTAATTTGAATGTGTTTGAAGCGTGAACATAATAAAGTAAAACCATTCCGCGTTTTAAAATTATTCCTGCACATTAATGATTTCCCTCGAGGAATAGGTGAAGTGATATTGACCATCAGCTCATTGTCCAATACAAAGCGAAAAACATTCGCTCTGACTTTTTTCCTGAATTAACGGTAACATATCCCTGTGTGGGAAGTCAGAAGCAGTAGCAAAAATGTAGTTTAATCAGTTCATGAAAGATAATTGATTACATTTTACAACGGAAAATGTATCCGTTATTACCCAAGTTCCTGCTCAAACCAGGCAAGTCTAAGCTGGCAGCATGGGACTTCCTTCCAATATCTTTTGAGGGAGGGACTCACTTTTATTATCCATTAGCGCCGTCCGACTTACCTTGTTATCTTCTTGTTGGCTGGCGACACATTGAGATGAAATATTGCGGATGAGGGCTAAGCCACCATCACCGGTGCTCTTCCCACACCTTCATTTGTCCCCTGTGATATTTTACCTCTTTTCAACTCTTCTTCACTTCCTTGGGCTTAGGCCAAAGGGGGGACAAACGCCGGGTGGCGCTATATGACGTGTAGTACATTGCTTTTTGAGCTGCTTGCTCTAATCAGGATATATATGGATACCTGACGCTCAGAAAATCGCGATAGCACAAAAACGGAGAATTTACGCGGAGTTGCCGCAAATCCCCACCTTCTGACTAATGACTTCGCATTATTGGCGTCAACGACTCGGGTGGGACGCGGGGGTGTCGCGTATAGGCAAATCGGTGGTCGCCGTTATAATCCTTTTGCCGCCGTAGTCTATATTTCCTCCCCATCCTGCAATGTGCCAGTTTATTACTTAAAATACATAAACAAAATCATCCTTTCGACATTTCATCTCATATTATTATCCCGACTCAGTTTTGGGAAAGACGTTCATGTGGGAATCGATCTTTTTGTTTTAAACACATTTGTTTATCCCTATTTGCTTACGACATCTTTTTTTGTTAGTCCAGTAACTTTTCGTCTTTTGAAATTCGATATGGATTTGCTGGGCCAAGCTGATTTCAAAGTCACTCACTCATTTCAAAGTGACTTTCCTACCTCTATCACGACTTGATCTTCCTAAAACTGATCATATTCGGCAGAACCTAATTTTTTTGCTCGAGATGGAAAAGGTGTTTTTATTCAAATATGGAACTTCGTCGTATTTTTGAAGATTTTGCACCGAGACGCGAATTTATAGCTCGAAAATATTTTAGACTTATAAAATGCCGGATGCGCATTCCTTTACTATAACGAAGATCACTTTTATTAAAGAATTTTTGAAGACTTTCAACTTTTATAAATATGTCACATTATGCAAAATTAAGTCTTTATTTTTGGAAAATATTTGCAAGCAAGCACGCGGACCGAATTTTTGTCCGGTCCGCTCGAACCGGTGTGGTCAGCCCGTCTTTGGTGACGCCGATTTTCTCATATATTATCTTCTCTAGAACTTTTAACACATTTTTAAGACTCAGGTCAGTTTCTTTCGAGCTCTTTCGGGCGCCGCCGAATATGTTCTTAGGAATGCTCATTCTGTTTTTCTGGAAAGCCAGATAATTTTGGACCGGGCACCCCTCGTACGGTCCGCTGGCATTCTTAGATATTATGATATTTTCATCTTTTGGACAATATCAACAATTCCAGTGTTTTACGTATATTTATTCCGTTATTTTAACGTATTCGCTGTTATTAAAAGCAGGAACAGGAAAATACTCGCCTATAACAATCTGAGTCATCCAACCTTTGAAACTTTCCCGATTCTGAATGTATCATAATGCAATATCAACATAATTGCTTCAATTAATTGATGACCAATATTCTTTGACATTCAGTTATAGATGACATTAAGTATTGAGCGCGAAGATAATTTATTGAAGCCTTTTTGTCGTTAAAACTAGCATTAAAATTTGTTGTTTTTGACCAGAAAAATCTACCTGTATAGTACATGAAATATGGTTATCCCAAGGACGTAGAAGAGGCTTCCATCGTATCCCACAACTCCGCAAACTGTAGGCATGCTATATCTTGCGCCATTCGCTAATCCTTTCTTCTTTTTGTTTTTATTATTTATTGTAACCTGCTACTTGTCGTATGTATTTCATTCAAATATCTATCAAAACTCCGTTGTAAATGCATCGTATGTTGTAGTTTATCTTGACGCCAGCTAATTTATCGTAAAATTAAGGATTTTTGGTCATAACTTCGCTTACACTTAAGCTTATGGTATAAGTTATGGCTCAAATTGAAGATTAGATTGTTAGGAAGCCTATCAGCGGTCGGGATCTAGTGGCAAGTATCGACCATGTGCTGCCTCGGTGGCAAGCCTCAAAGTATGCCTTTCTAAGATGTTCGCCTAAAGCCTAATATCATTTTTAATCTTGACTTAAGGCTGAAGTGTGAGCCAAGTTATTACCAAACAGCCGTGTAATTAAAATAAAAACTAGTTGGCGTCTATAGATAATACAACATTATTTAATCTTTAAAAATTAGACCATATAATTTAGCGACAAGATTTAGGTCAGCCGTTTATTATTTTCTGAAATGGGTTGTGGATCATCCTCTCCTAGCACCAGCAATGGAAACCGCAGCAAACATGCAGTTGCTATGCAGACTCACTCACTTCCTCCGGCTTACGCCCAGCCACCCTCAGAACTGTGTAAGTCCTCCTCGGTAACACCTCGAATTTTTACTATGTCTCCACGCCATCTTGGACCTCAGAGTGCTCAAAATCCTCAAAGTGTGCCAAATAACGCTTCTGTGAATGGCTTAACCAAAACAGAACCCGTCCCTCTTGGCATTGAAAATGTGTCTTTTGAAAAGGTTGTAACCTCTAAAAGTCCAAAACTCAGTCCTAAGTCCCAGAAAAATTCAAACGTTACTCGGCCAAGACACGAATTTTTGCAACAACGCAAAAGTGTGGACATCGCAGACTATTCGCGCTCGTCTCTCGGCTTACCAACGGATGTGCGAACTGTGGTCAAAAGTCCTTCTTTGCAATCTTTGGCGTCTTCTTGTGATTCTAAGCGTTTATTAACGGCTGCGTCTCCTCAGCCGTCGCCTAGAAGTCTCACTCCATCTCCAAGACCATATTTGGACAGGAAAGACCAAACTCCAAACATATCGCCTTCAACTTCAATAAAGTCACTGAAAATGTGCGCCTCACCGGAAGGCGGTGCACAAACGAGATGTGACAGTGAGACTCCTGAATCGGCAGGCACCGCAAGCCCGTCTATGCGAGCGCATACACGGAGCCTTCGAAATACACCCACAAGCTTTTCGCCGCTAAATCGATTCCGTCAGAAGCGTCCAAAGTCTCCACAATTGTGTAAGACAAATGGATTCTCAGTGTTGTCTGTACACTATAATGATTGATTGTGTTCGTGGTGGTGTTATTTAAAGTATTAACAAATCGTCGACTTGCCACGAGCTAGTGCGGTTTGATAGAATCTAATATTTACAATGATCATAGAACTGTAATCAGAAGAAATCCAACATATTCAAGTGAAAATATTTTGGACTTGGAAAATGCCTCATTTTTGAAAAAAACTGTGCTATTTGCTTAAAAAGTTTCATTCTTCTGTGTGAAACATATCGTATGTTATCACGAATAAGATTATAGATTCTGCCCGAAGCTAGGTTATCCTGTCGCTGTTTCACAGAAAATATGTTTTTGAGTATTAGAGGAACAGGTCGTTGTGAATCATTTTGTTGCGCATTTGTGAATGCAATTTCATTCAGATCGTTTCTTCCATAAAACTCCAGAACAAGATGGAAGCATGGACATGGATAAACTTTCATTCGGTTTCACAAAAAGAGCATTGTAAAAGTGATTCATAGCGAGTTGTCAGATGTTCTAAAACAAGTTTTTGTTCCGGGTATAGTTTAAATAAATTTCTACTTAACATAAGAAATTAATAAGTAAACTATGTGTTTTTATTGTCGGTGGTGTTGGTTTGTTAAGCGAACATTTAACAAACATTCCGCCCTGCTTAAAATTTATATTTTAGCCATAAAGTCAGCGATTCTCATACAAAAATGGTATCGACGTTGCTTGGCTCGGCTGGAATCAAGACGGCGAGCTACATGGAATATTTTTACAGCTTTGGAATATGCAGGAGAACAGGACCAGTTGAAAGTAAGGTTTTAGGGAAACAGTCGGCATTTGCTTAAGATTATTTATACCTTCACGTATACAAACGTCTGAAAGTCATTTTTAATCACTTTCGGTCTTTTTCGTTTTTCAAAATTGCAATGTGCTGGCTGTTTCCTCTGTTTTCATATTTAATAAAGACAAATATTCTTATCGCTCGGATAGTTGTATTCGTTCTTCAGCGAAATTCTTACTGCGATGACGGATCAACAAGATGGCGACAATGGTACATTTCCCGGTATGGGTCGTGGCGTGCAGATATGTCAAGGTAGGAGTTGACTAGAAACTATATTATCACAATTCAAAATATGCAATAGAAATGTTAAAAACTAAAATGTTGGTATTTTAGCTTTGGCAGAGTATTCATCTTATAATAATGGTTGGTAGGCGATATATTGATTCATGTACAGCCATAGGCGTAGCCAGGAAGAATATAACTAGAATAATTTTAAAACCAAGGAAATCTGAATTTTTTCCCAGTTGTTACGTTTAGAGGACATGTTCCGTTATTTCCAGCTTGGCTACGCTTACTTGTACTGTCTATCAAACCTTTTGAGACAAAAATATACTAAAAATAACCCATGATGATAATACTAACCGATTAACACCTATTTTGCTAACCAACACTGCCCAAGAAAGTAACTTAATACGGAAACCTGCTTTAATTTCAGAACAAAATGTTATCGTAAGGAAGGTGTGGGAAGCTAAAGCTACGCCATCTTGCCTACTTATTTCGCATAAAAATGTTTTCAAACCGTTATGCTCTGAGCTTTTTAATATTAGTTTAGACAATTAACTCATTATTTTCTTTCCGATGTTTCCATTACATCTCGTTTACTTATGTTGTTATTTGCAGATGAAGCAGAGAAGGATCGAAAGTTGTGGGAAGCCACAAATCCAGACATATTCAAAGTCGAGAAATCATACAAAGGGCCGGTGATTTCACTGCCATTGAGAAGCTCTCACGTCGAATTGATGATTGAACATTTTAAGCTAAATAAGGTATTATTTAGCATGCAGTTTAAAATTTCTATATAGCATCTCATTTTTGTTATGCGTACACGTGTAATGTGCCATACGGTAATTCCTAGTTTGGCAAGGTTTAGGAATGTACAACTTTTGTCACATATTACCAAGAATTTCTGTACTAAACATTTTTCTTCTAGACCCTTCATCCTCGCTACCTTGTGTTAATTTTCCATGAAGCAAGAAAACTACTAAAATCATCGCCGACCGTTACCCATATTTCCACAGCTATCCCTGGTCAAGTTACAATATGTGGTGATCTTCACGGAAAATTCGACGATTTGTGTATAATTTTGTATAAAGTAAGTTTCAGAATTATGTTGCGATGATATAACTTATTCTATAAGCGAATTTACGAAGTGAGCTATAGTTTTAACCTAGATGTCTGGATTATTTATTACATATCCCTTGTTAATCAGGGGAAAATTCTTATAAGCTACCTTTATCCCGAAATATATTATTTGATCTTTTCGCAAAACACAATTCCCTTCTAAAGCAAAAAGACGAAATATTCCTAATGTTATAGGTCTGTATTTCAGAATGGCTTTCCTTCTGTCTCAAATCCATACGTCTTTAACGGAGATTTCGTGGATCGAGGAGGGCAGTCTATAGAAGTTTTAATCATATTGCTCACATTATTCTGCCTTAACCCTTCTGCTGTTGCGTTGAATCGAGGAAACCACGAAGATCACATTATGAACCTACGATATGGATTTATCAAAGAACTCATGACGAAATACAAGGTATTGTGCGTATCGATTGCAGTAAAATGTTATAATAAATATTCAGGACTCCGCCTCATTAATAGTTCGCTTGCTCGAGGACATTTTTTCGTGGTTACCCTTGGCCACTGTTATCGACAATGATATTTTCTGTTGTCATGGAGGTGTATCAGATAAAACTGACCTAAACTTGCTTAAGAAAATACCTCGCAACAAGGTTAGAAAATTTTTCCTGATGACACTAAAATAAACGTGTTTTAGTACCAATCTATTCTTCGTCCGCCGATCACAGAGGCCAAGGACGGCAGCGGAAAGAAGTCTGTGAATGTCGACGAATGGAGGCAAATCCTGGATATATTATGGTTCGTCCTTGATTTTATGAATATTCTGATTTAATACATACTAACTTTTCCAGGAGCGATCCTAAGCATCAAAATGGGTGTTGGCCAAATGCATTTCGCGGTGGTGGCTGCTATTTTGGTGCTGACATCACAAAGAGCTTTCTCGCAAAGTAACTATTATTAATTTTCACTTTTGGTTTCTCACAATGCATATTTCCAGACATGGATTCCGGCTTCTTGTCAGGTTGGTTCATTACATTATCGCTATATGAGGAATAAGCCATGTACAAATTCGAAATATAACAAACGGTCTTCCGAAACAATATTTTATGGTATTTATGTATTTTTCGCTTTTGGACAAAATACGTCAAATCTACTATTATACATCTGACCACGTATTCAAATTTTGATGTGAGAAGGATTCTTATGTTTGGAATGTTAATTTGTAATAAAAATATTTCCAGATCGCATGAGTGTAAATATGAAGGATATGAATATACACACGACAATTTGTGTTTGACAATATTCTCCGCGTCCAATTATTATGAAAGCGGAAGCAATCGCGGTGCCTATGTAAAATTCATCGGAAAAGAAAAAGTACCTCATTTCGTGCAGTATATGGCTAGCAAAGTACACAAAAAAACAACTGTCAGAGAGAGGTAATTTTTAAATATATATTAAATCATTTATAATATATTCCAAGTTTCAGATTGAGCATTGTGGAACAATCTGCGATCAGAGAACTCCGCGAAAAGCTCGTCTCTTTCAATACAGAATTGCAAAGAGAATTTTCTAAGGTCGATTATATAGGAACAGGTATTCGTTGAAGATTTAAATTAACTAATAATGTGGGGGCTTATGACTTGGAAGCAAGAAGGGGATTATTGAAAGCCAGAGGTTCTTTACTTTTGTTGAGCATGGTCACTCAGAATCCTTATTTTTGTCACACGTTTTACGTAGGAATACTGATACATGTACAAGAATGCATAATAATTATGCTTCTCATCTGTAGCATATAACTACTGCTGGTAAATATCAATTTTAGGAAAAATTCCCATCCAAACATGGTGTCAAATAGTTGAACGAATCACTGATTTGAACGTACCATGGAGGGCACTCGCAAACCGGTTGGTCACATTAACGGATGAAGGAAGATCTGTGTTATATCGCCACCATGTCAAAGTTCACCTAGGAAATTCGGCTGATCGTCGTGGTTCAATAGGCTCTATAAATTGTGACATAACGGTAAGTGAAATTAAAATAAAAAGTTGGTAGTCTCGGAAATACTCAGAGCAGCTATAGAACTGAGACCAATGATAGAGCACATGAAAAAAAATGAAAAGACTTTTAAATAACTTAAAATGTAAATGGAAATTCCGATTAAAAGTGGATGCATAATTCGGGATTTTGTTTGATAACTTAATTTTCGTTTTAGCTTTACGATTTTCTAGTAGATTGTTTGTATATACTATGATGAACAAGTTACACGGATCACCGTTTGAATTAGCGGCTTTGGCGCAGTTGCGCCAAACCACTTCTGGAACATTCTAGAAGGGTGTGTAATGGCTTAAATTAATGCTGAGATTCTGGGCTTTCGATAGAGCCATTACACACCCTTCTAGAATGTTCCAGAAGTGGTTTGGCACAACCGCGCCAAAGCCGCAAATTCAAACGGTGATCCATGTAACTTGTTCATCATAGTATGTTCTTATTAGGAAAGCAATGGTGTGACTGAAGCCCTATACCGTCACAAAAATACTCTGGAAACACTGTTCCGATTTATGGACAAGGATAATAGCGGTCTTGTATCAATGAAAGAATTCCTTGAAGCATGCCAGGTACATGTTTTTAGCTAGGTAGTTATTATTAACTTTACACTTAAACAATTTGCAGGTGCTTGGCCAATACACCAAAATTAAAGATTGGAATCAAGGCCATATTGAACAAATCGCTGAATCCATTGACTTTAATAAAGATGGTTTTATTGATTTAAATGAGGTAAATCAAAGGCCTTCTCGATATTTCACACTTATGAAAATATATGTTTATATTAATATTAATTTCAGCTCCTGGAGGCCTTCAGACTCGTTGATCAAGGAGCATCGTAAACCGAAAATTCGCTGTGTACGGGATGAAAAATATCTTCATGTGATTGTTAATAATTTCATATGTGCATAAATATTTCTCTTACGTTTTAACCAGAAAATAAATATTTTGTGTAATGAATAAAAAACAAAACTGTGTGACATAACTATACATGCACCCCCTTTTTTCTGGAAAAATACGGGAAATTGATCCAATTCGTTTTCGGTTCTTCTTTAGATACATTACTTTTACTCATAATAAACACAAATTTTTAAATATTTATATTTCTATAGAAAATGAGTGCGTGTTATTGGCATAAAAATTTCTTCGGATCCTGTTTTGCTGCCAGGGGAAGTAATATGTCATTTGAACCGCCAGAAAATTTGCTACAAGATACGCCTACAAGCTGCATAAATTACTTCACAATAAATAAAAATAAACCATTTTTCCTATGTCACGCTTGCAAATAGGCAATCTTAAAGAAAGATGCCTAGAGAGAAGAGAACAAAGTAACAATAATGTTCCGTTATGTAACATACAATAGACTGTTTTTGTACTCACGCCAATCTACTAGTAAAGGCTCAAGACTTTTCCGTCTCGCAGTGTACGTATGAGCGCCATATTCGCATATACTTCCTTCCAGTAAAAGAGATGTGAGTGCAAGATATGGATGGCTTTCATTGCGGACCAGCCCCTCTGTATATTTTGTAAGTCCTTTATAGTCTGTGCTCTCTTTTCAATACCAATGGGCGGTCCAGAGCACTTTGCATGAATTCAAGTTTCACATTGGCACGTATTTCTTTGTGCCATTCTCGTTTTAAATGTCAATTCATATATCAATTCATCGCTATATTCTGAGTTCGCAATTGATGATGGGGGTTAACCATAAGCCCGTCTTCCGATAGACGGTAACCCCAATTTGGGTTTTTAGACTTGGAGGGCTTTCGGAGGTGCTTTACGACATCAAATCACCTAATTTACCATAATTATTATATTGTAGAAACGTTTTAATCTAAGTTATTTAACCAGATTTAAAAACAACATTAAAAGTTCATTCCGCAGTAAAACTATTTTGTTCTTGTATAAATAGAGAACTACTATGTACTGGACCAGGGAAAGCGTGCATACTTGGGGTATAAATTTCACTAAGCTATAATTGATTATAAATTCCTTACTTCCGGGAACGTTTCAAACATTTTTTGATTATTTATGAGATTTCTAGATTACCACATTTGCCCTTATCAATAAATATTACGGGCGATTAATAAACGAACTTTTTCTTCCGGCATCTAAGAACGATTCAAAGTTCTCGAAAATTGTTGCAGACTTAATATACCATGTTGCAAGAAGGACGTGATAATTAAAAATAGTGTCCTGTCAGCCCATCATCATTCCCTTCCTAATTTGTCTTTCTGCTTTTTCTCCTGCGACCATTTTAGCATTGATTAATAATCAGTGCGCCCGATACGTTCTGCTCTGTGACGCGATAGATAGCCGAACAAAAATCACTGTCGTTGCCAACGAAAAATTAGGAATTGATTTTTAGATAAACGAGACTCAAGCTCACAATATTATTAACTAGGTCTATAAATATAATGTCAGTATATATGAAGTTTGAAAAAATATCACACGAAAATGTCACTTAAACAAGAATCTTCGGTGATAACAATTTTTATAAGCTTTTCAATTTTTAGGTAAAACTAATTTTGTTTTTGTTTTTTCAATTTATCTCGTTTGATAGGTAAGGATGTACTTTTTGTTACTCACTTTAGTTGGAACCGTAATTTGTTTAAATTTAAGTAAGTTTTTTATGACAAAAAATGAATATTTTATTAGACAGGTGACTTTTTAATTAACCTCCAACAGAATTACGGAAAATCGATCTCATCAATTCTTACGATTATCTGGAAAGAGGTAGTACCCAGAAAAAATATGTTACCATTTAAAAATTCAGTCTGAAAAGTTGAGATAATAAATCTCTGCTGTCTGTGCAAAAAACTTAATTTGAATGGGCGCCTTTTCTTTCTGTGCATATTTTGGGTAACTGAACGGCGGCAGCAATTCATTGAATAGGCGTTTGGATATATAATAAATATTTTTGCGTGTCAACACGTTCTCGCTCTCGTTCTTTACCCGTAATATCTCTGGTGTTTGCCAAATAAGGTTTGTTTAGTGTTTGGGTTGGCGATTTGGGAGCACGTTGCTTTGTGCGTGATTCAAAACCGAAAAATGTTCATTCCAGCGGTCGCCCCTTTACGTGGTGTTCTCCATTCATCTTCCTTGTGATTCCTCCTAATTGTTTCTCTGGGACTGATGACCTGCTTTCCCGACAAGAATTCATGAAAACAGCGTTCTTTGCTCACTGCGATCTTCCCTCCATCTTTTTACTCTGACACCAAAGTTTATCGCATGGCTTTCAATCTCAAATCATTTGCTGCTTATGTCTTGAGTTGGAAAGAGAGCGAAAGAGAAACTTAGTGCTTAGCTGCTTCGTTTCTCTTTCTTACGTAAGCAGCAAAAAACGAACGGGATGGCAGTAAGGAAAACGTTAGCTTTCACTTTCCTCTGTGTAGAGACGCGTTCCGCCGTGCGGCACCTAACCCTCCCACCCGACAAACATTCGATTGTTCAAAAAGCCACGACTAGCTGTCTTCTTTGTATTTTCCATGAATAGACATCGCAAATTCAAATTCTCTGCTCCTACTTACTAAATGTACAGCGGTTTGCAGGGGAGCATCTCCTTATCTTTTTTTGCTAAGCTTTCCTGCAAATCGTCTTTTGTCTCACACGTTAATTTATATGGTGTGCTCATAGTATATGTGTTGATTATGTCTGCCGATTTTAGGTTTTGTGTCAATTTCAAATTTAATTTGTCTGAATTTAGACTCAGTTTGCATTTGATCCGGAATTTATTCTGCAATGGCTTCACTTGGATCGATTCTTCGCCAGAAGTCACCTTTACTTCTCTACAAGGTACTTGAATTTTTGCAAAGATCAATCAAAAATCAATATTTGACTAAAATTTAACCCATTTAAGAAAATTCCCTCGCTTTCTTCTGTGAATTATGCTTCGGATTATTCCGTCAACCTCAAAGAAGTGCTGGCAACGAAAATCCCTGAACATAACAAGAAAGTCGCTCAATTCCGAGAGAAGCACAACAGCACTGTCGTTCAGCAAGGTAAGTTTTTTAATTAAATGTGCATTATAAATTAACATCGAAAAATATTTTCAGTGACAGTCGACATGGTAAGCAATTTATAAGATATATGGTCATTATTTATTCTAAACATTTGTATTCCAGATCTATGGTGGAATGCGTTCTATGAAGGGAATGGTGACAGAAACGTCCGTACTCGATCCGGAAGAAGGTATGTTTTCTTATGTAAATGATGGTGATAACAAAGTTTTGTGATGATCGTGTAATCAATAAATATAATACTAAAAATTAGTTTTTTATACAAACTATAATTATTTATTTGCGGAGGGGATCATCCTTTCATCACGGATTAGAATAGCGTAATATCTTAAAGATAGTGTTACATAGTTCAGGGCTAAACGAAAGCCACTGATTAGAGAATAGATGGTGAAATTTTCAGGAATCCGATTTCGCGGCTATACCATTCCGGAGTGCCAGGAGAAATTGCCGAAAGCGCCTGGCGGACAGGAACCGTTGCCTGAAGCAATTTGGTGGTTGCTGTGCACTGGAGACATTCCTGACACGAAGCAGGTCAACGCAATCAGCAAAGAATGGGCATCTCGCGCAGATCTTCCAGACCACGTAGTGGCACTACTCGAAAATTTTCCCTCAGTTCTCCATCCTATGGCGCAGTTTGTGGCTGCCATTGCTGCTCTCCAAAGCGAATCGAAATTTGCACAAGCTTATTCCAAGGGAGTCCATAAGGTAATTTTATTATTACGAGAAACAAACACTTAGAAACCCGCGTCAATAAGAATAGTGAAATAGAAGAATGTAGCATAAAAAATTTATGTCAGAGCTGAACATTAAACTATTTTATAAATTAATCGGAAATATTAATTTCCGATATCAAAAATGGAATAAAAGGTGCTACTTGTTAAAAATTTCCATTATGATCCAAATTATCTCAATAAGTTCCAAACATCCTTTTTTATCAATCGTTATTATAACATTTGTTTTCCAACATTGGGAAATTTGGATGTTGCCATACTCTCAGTTGGGGATTTTAATTCTGTGATTTTAGTCTACCTATTGGGAGTACACTTATGAGGATTCCATGAATTTGCTGGCCAAGCTGCCAACAGTTGCTGCCATGATTTACCGGTATACATTCAAATCTCAAATTTGTAGTAAATAAGAAATTTTAGAAATTTGTACCGTGAGGGCTCATCCGTCGGCGTAATTGATTCCAACAAAGACTGGTCAGCCAATTTCACGAGTATGCTCGGCTATGACGATCCAGTGTTCGTAGAGTTGATGCGTCTGTATTTGGTAATCCACAGCGATCACGAAGGCGGAAATGTTTCGGCTCACACTTCTCATTTGGTGGGCTCAGCTCTCTCTGACCCGTATCTCTCCTTCTCCGCTGCCATGGCTGGGCTTGCCGGCCCTCTGCACGGCTTGGCCAATCAGGTACACAAATATGCAAGCGAAGTTTATGTGCATAATATTATATTCCAGGAAGTACTCGTGTTCTTGACAAAATTGGTCGGAGAGATTGGTCACAGCTACACAGAAAAGGTTCTTATTTAACATATAAATTTACAAATGTAATTGTGATGTTTTAAGGAACTGCGTGATTGGATTTGGAATCATTTGAAGAGTGGACAGGTAAATCGATAAATGATAACAAATTATAAATTTTTGAAGCAAACACATTAAATTCATTTCCAAATGTGCTCATTTTGAGATAATCCATTTAACAGAATTAATTATTTTGGGATTCATTTCCAAATACCAATATAATTTAAATGAAGAGAAATGTATTATATCCATGCGATTATTGATAATCTTATATTGTAATATTAATAACCTTGGTTGAAAATTAGGTAGAAAGGTAAATGATAGAAGTTTGGCGTACAGGAATAAAAACATACCAGTTCCAGTTATTTTTTATTAAGTTATTTTTATACGCTATTTGTAAAGCGAGAGCAACATTAAGCGAGGAATTCGAGACATTTGAATAAAATCAATTTGTCTTAATCCGTTTTTCGGAAAATATTAAGAACGGTAATTAAATTCAGGTCGTTCCTGGCTATGGCCACGCTGTTTTGCGCAAGACAGATCCGAGATACACCTGCCAACAACAATTCGCACTCAAACATCTCCCAGAAGATCCCATGTTTAAAGTAACGTTTTTTATAAGCCAAATCCCGATTAAATAAAATAATCTTAGCTCGTGCAAGCGGTCTTCAAAGTCACGCCTGGCGTTTTGCTCGAACAAGGCAAAGCGAAGAACCCGTGGCCCAACGTTGACGCTCACTCGGGAGTTTTGCTGCAACATTTTGGCTTGAAGGAAATGCAATATTACACCGTTCTCTTCGGCGTGTCACGAGCTCTCGGATGCCTCAGTCAATTGATTTGGGCCAGAGGAATGGGACTGCCTTTAGAGGTTTGGAAACTTCGTAATTTTATGTAAACCTATGTTAATATTTTAGCGCCCGAAATCACACAGCACGGACGGTTTGATAAAATTGGCAGAAGCTGCTGCTAAAAAATAGAAATGCTCTAGCTTATTTTCTTGTTATGTTCTATGTGGATTATTATTGAATTAGTAAAATATAAAGGAACTTGAAAAAAATAACGTGAATATGCATCATAAAACATCAAATAAAAAAATTAAGATTTTACAAATAATTTAGTCGTTTTCGATATATTGGCATTCACAAAAGTAGTGGAAAATACCTCTTTTGTGTTTTGTAATAAATAAAAAGTGTTCTCTAACAATTTTATTTAAGAGAATTCGTTGTACTCAACCTATCAAGATACTTGTTTGCTATAAACACTATTCAGAAATATTTGTATATACCTTCACGTGTGATTCTGTTATCCTAACAAAATGAAGATTCACAAAAATATTGGCTCATCTATTTTACTGCTCGAACAGGAATTCTGGCTTCTTAAAGTTGACATTAGCGATATACATTGGCTTTATCACGTGTTTGGATGCTGTTTTCGGGGCTACTACGACAAACAGGTAGCACCCAGATCGGCCCGTAACCGGTGTCAATCGACGTGTCTCGATGAGAGAAGACGAATGACACCGGTCTCTAGGTGGGGCGACCCCCTTAGAGTTTTTTATGCCCTGGGGCAATTCTCGAAATCCATGATACCCCTATGGTTCCAAAACAATTTTTTATCGCAATTTTGCCTGAAAACGTGTAATTAGGGGTTTTCGACCATGCTGATCACGAATCCGAAGGAATTTTCAACTTAAGCCTAAGCCTGAGTTCGATGGAGTCTGTACAGCAGCCTAAGATTTTAGGCGATTTTGGACTTATTATCATATTACCGATTTACCTGTTTGCCGTAGTATAGCCCTGTTTTCCTCTATTTTACGATTCCGCTCCAAATTATAGAATTACATTTAAATTTCATTCGAAATTTTATGTATGTTTAAAATATTTGAAGTACTGTATTCCCCTACTTACAAGGAGTGACAATGTTGGATGTGAGCTTTCGGAATCAAAAAGTAACTCGACGACACAAGTGTCCTTTTTTGCTAAATGGACATCCCCTCTGAGATATAAGCGGTCAAGGTTGGAGTTTTCGGTCATAAGTTCGATTCTGGGGTCGGACAATCTATTTTTTTTCTCGCAAAAATTCTGAGTTTCGTTAAAAATAACCTCAAATTCGTGTTGTCCGCATAAAAATTACCCTAAAACTATGGTTTACGAAAAAATTCCGGACCCGACCAAAAACTCGAAAAAATCTGTGATGTACCCCCTTTGGTGCCCAATTTCTATAGGAAATAGCTAAGTCCAGCTACTCGTAACTTTCAAATTTTCTCACTTTTTACGGAGCTGTAAAAAAATTTTCCAAATAAATCGACCCCGTAGATTCCAAAAAACACAAAATCTTGGCCCCCTGTCGCCAATTTCGGCGCCAATTTGAAATCGGATTTTCCAGGTAACTGTCTAGCCGTGCCCTCTCGCAAACTTTAAGCGCTTATATCTTAGAGGGGATGTCCATTTAGCAAAAACGGACATTTGTGTTGTCGAGTTACTTTTTGATAATCTATCGATCCCCAAAGACCAAATTCCGAAAGCTCACATCCAACCCTATGTCACTCCTTGTTAGTGTTATTCCCCCAAGCACCTGTTGAGGTAGGTTAAATTATCCAAAAGACACACTACAGTTGGCATGGAATTTTGACCCCACGAAATTGATTAATTTAACTGTCATCAGGTAAATTATAAGGAAGTTTTAATATGAATATATATTTACTCGGACTACAGAATGTGACCTCGAGAATCCATTTTATAATACTAACGACAAAAATCGTTTAATTAAAATTAAATAAATGTGAATCTAATTCTGATGAATTTTCTAAAATTTTATTTCAAAGACCTACGCCGCATAAGAATAACAAATAAACTTTCAATAATATAACAACATTTAAAAGTCGTACTTTTCATGTGAATTTTCCAACAATGTTGTGTTCGTGGTAGATGAAATATTCCTTGTCCTCCATCACGACTTTGTCTCCACCGTACTCAGGCAACAAGACACGATCGCCCGCCTTCAGTTGAGTTGGAATGGTTTTGCCTTCTTCGTTGCGACGTCCGGGACCAACAGCCACGACTGTTCCTTCAAGAACCTTTCCTTGGGCTTTCTCTGGAATCATGATGCCACCCTGAAATAAGGAGGTCAAAATATTTAGTTTAGGCAGATTAAATTGACGTTTTACATATGAAATGATAAAGTTCCAGAATAATATACATATGGTTAATTTGTAAAAAAGTTATAGCACTGTAATTTAAAATTATGTTGGTTCATGTGCAATTTTTCAGAATCCTACATCGAATCCATTTGCTACAAAATCTTCTCACCATAAACCTATGTGAAATGTTTCGTAAGGCTACCGTATATAGTACTAGGGGTCCAGTACTGCCTACGCCAGTATTGCAGCAAGCAAAGTTAATTTTTGTCTAAATTTTGACCTCAAATTCCGATTCCCGGCAAAAAATTACCCTAAAAAGACACATTTCAAAATTAAGCACCCCTAAAAATGCACCTCGGAAAAATGGAATAAGCACTGGTTAGAATGACCCCAAAATTTGACGGATCAACACGCATTACTAGAATACTAGTTAGAAGATGAAAATGTGTTATTCTCCAATAAAATGCTACAAACTGATTCTGCAGAATTCTATACATTTGAAACAAACTGACGTAAATAGAAGAAAATGATATGTATATTTTGTACTACATTATCTTATACCTCAATAATTACATATAAAGATATGCAAAATATACCTTTGTCTTAACCTCAGGCGCCAAACGTTCGACGACGACGCGATCAAAGAAGGGAACGAAATTTTTTAGCGCTGTGGCCTAAACCAATGTTTTAATATTTAATCAGAATTTGAAGGATAACTTACTTGTCTGCGTACCATTGAGAACAACATTTTTGGAGAAGCGAGCTATGCGAATGGACAGTACTAAAAAAGTAAATTTAAAGCAATGCTGTATGTAATAATAATTCGGTTCAGGAAAATATAAGTACGGAAACATGAACGGTAACTCAAACATTTGAAAATGGAGTTAATAGAGAAAACGAAGGAGTGCTAACTTTTTATATCTGAATTATATGCCTGCAAAATCTCAAACCAAAACTTTCACCAGAATAAGGAGAGTTTCATAAATAACATGATACCTGTAGATGTAAATCATATAACATATCGATTAAGATGCAAATTTCTAGGGAAAATCTAAGAAATTTGAATAAAATTTGAAATATTTTTTGAAAGGAAAGTTTCTATCCCGGTATACGGATGCCCGAAAACCTTTTGTTTTTATTTTTTTACGACGAATGTATGGTTTGCCTATATGAAAGTGACTAGGGAACATATATTTATTATTATGTCCTATGCTAATCTGGTCAATGATAGTATGATGATTAGTACGCAGAAAATCTTGGATATGAGATAACTTCTGAAAATATCCCTAGACGGTTTTTATTTGAATATGAGATAAGAGACAGAACGACCGAGAAAAAACAATTCCTATCTACGCACTCTAGGCCCTCCTAACAGATTACAATATTTCGTGCTTCTCGAACGTTCGTTTAAAACAGAAATTGAGTCCTGAAAGGAACTTTCTATTTGGCACCGTTTCCCTCGTCTCGCGCTTTCCGCCAATTCGCTTTTCTTATCGTTTCTCGTTCTGGAATGTTCGGATCAAGTCGCGTTATTTCATAACATTGATAATGTCTGCAATCCTAACGCCGGCATTTGGCAATCTGACCTAGACTCTTTTTGTTTGAAATTTTAGTCTCTTCCCAAAACCGTTTTGATATATTTTCACTTACAATAATAATAATAATAATAATCTAGTTTATCCAACATAATCTTTGCTTTGCATAATTAGCATTGGTACTTTGGAGTTACAGCTTAGAACTACTATGAAAATTCAGGCGTTTTAGATTTTTTGTTTTAAAGTCTACGTAGTACTACTAAACGGTAAATTCGAAAATTTCGTTTCTAAACTAAATAATGTAAAGTTGAAGTAAATATGCTACTGGATCACATTCCAAGAATTCCAAAACTTATCCCAATCATAAGCAGTTGGCTCACCGAAAAAGCGCATCGATACTCATTTTGATTACTCAATTTGTTGCTTTGAACTCATCGCTCAGCATTACCTTATCATTGCGACACAAATTTTTAAAACAGGAAATAACGGACTTCATTTCAGAAAAATGCTTCACCGTCTTGCTGCAAAAAGCTGCGCTCTCCCGAAAGCGTTCGTTCGCACATATGCTAAGGAACTCAAGTTCGGCGCAGATGGCCGCAAGGCCATGCTGGTTGGAGTCGATCTGCTTGCGGATGCCGTCGCTGTGACTATGGGTCCTAAGGTATATTTTTATTTATAATAATTTGATTAATTTTATGCTTCAAATGTTTAGGGCCGAAATGTCGTCATCGAACAATCATGGGGAGGTCCCAAAATCACAAAGGATGGCGTAACTGTGGCCAAAGCCATCGACTTTAAGGACAAATACCAAAATTTGGGCGCTAAACTAGTTCAGGATGTTGCAAACAAGACAAACGAGGTGAAAAGTTATTTTATTAATTTAAGATGTAAATTCATAATTAACATACATTCATATAATCTTGAAAATCGTTTTAAAATTATTTATGTGCTTCAAAATTTTCTACCTCTTGCTTTTTACCATTTTTGAAATTTGTTTTATGATATTTTTGGAGATGAATTTTAAGTGTTATTGTTTACCAAAAATTGAATGACATATTCAAATACGATCATTTTATATATTTTACTTAATTTATTATGTACAACGGATTAGTATTCGATGTTTTGTAGGAAGCTGGTGATGGAACCACCTGCGCTACTGTGCTTGCACGTGCTATCGCCAAAGAGGGCTTCGAAAATATTAGGTAAGGGTTCTTATACACGCTGAAAATTACATGTTCATACATGGAGTTGCCAAATTTGTAATAGGGCCTCGTATTACTGGACCGAGATTAATCCGTTTATGCTTGATCATTTAAACCCACCAATTTGTACTTCTACAGAAATTAGTGTCTGCAAAAAAGGTGATATAAATATAAAATGGAAAATTGGTGTTAATATTAATAAATAATGCGAATTACCATATCATAACGATGATATTACTGAAAAAGTATATTACGTTTTAGCAAGGGAGCCAATCCAGTGGAGGTGCGCAAAGGAGTTATGAAGGCTGTGGAAGTGGTCGTTGAGGAGCTAAAAGCAATGAGCAAACAAGTGACCACACCAGAAGAAATTGCCCAAGTGGCAACCATTTCTGCTAATGGTGACAAAACTATCGGAGCTTTAATTTCGGATGCAATGAAGAAGGTATCATTTTGATTCCAGTATCTCATTTCTATGTATTTGTTTAGGTCGGAAACAAAGGTGTCATAACGGTCAAAGACGGAAAGACTCTCCAAGATGAACTCGAAGTTATCGAAGGAATGAAATTTGACCGTGGATACATCTCGCCTTACTTCATCAACTCCTCGAAGGGTGCGAAAGTTGAATTTGAGAAATGCCTCCTCTTGCTGTCAGAGAAGAAAATTAGCCAGATTCAGGTATGAAAATTACTTCCATTAATTTCTATCAGTGAAATTGATATATTAATTCCTTAACTGTGTTCTTACTAAGCTTTATATTTATCAGCGGAATCATTTTGCGATAATCTGTTTATAAATAATCAATAAAATTGCCATCAAATGCCTGTTGATTATGAAATTAGTTTACTTCAAAACGAGAAAAATACGGGTAATCAGTATTTGCAGTAGTAATAGGGCATAATATGTATCTCCTATTATAGTCTGTTTATGCTTATTAATAATTTTTGTTTTTTAAGGACATCGTTCCCGCTCTGGAATTGGCCAACAAGTACCGCAAACCACTGCTCATCGTTGCCGAGGATGTTGATAGCGAGGCTCTCACTACATTGGTCTTGAATCGCTTGAAGGTTTTTCAATTAGCTTGCATTACTTTCTTTAGCGATGTAGTTTTAGGTTGGCCTTCAAGTTGCCGCTGTTAAAGCTCCAGGATTCGGTGATAATCGCAAGAATACTCTGAAAGACGTAAGCTTTTGAAATTAGTTAGCCTGGGAAGTAACGCGCTCTGATGTTATGCAAAGAAATGCTAAGCAAAATAATTTTCATATTTTTGCGAATTCCACAAATTAATTTATTCTTGTTTGACTATTTTGATCTGATGTCTGGGTTTTAATGTGAATCATAGAAAACAACGTTTATATCCGGAAACACTCGTGTAGGTCAAAGTTAGGTATTTGAAGCACACTTCCAAGAATATTCTGTACCAATCTGTTTTCCTTTCAGATAGCAATTGCTACTGGCGCAACTGTGTTCGGCGAGGAGGCCAATCTCATCAAGTTAGAGGATATTCAGGCGTCAGATTTCGGTGAGGCCGATGAAGTTACTGTTACTAAGGATGACACACTTATTCTCCGTGGCAAAGGCACGCACGAGGAAGTTGAGAAGCGTGTCAATCAGTTGCTAGAGGAGATTGAAGCGTCTACTTCGGATTACGAAAAGGTTCGCTTATGAATTATATGACTATATTCTTCGTTAAGCAAAATTGTATGGTTATTGCAAATGCCACATTCGACCAAAAAGATTACTAAAAGAATATAAAATCCGATCATATTCTTAAAACTTCCAAACTGTGGAATAAATTTAAGAAATAAACATGGAGAGCAAATTTTATGCATTTTATTACGAAAATTTTAAGTTCCTAAAATCTAATATTCCTAGAACAACAATATAGGTAGAAAATGTACATTGCGTTTCAGGAGAAACTGAATGAGCGCCTCGCGAAACTCTCAAAGGGTGTTGCAGTCTTGAAAGTCGGAGGTGCAAGCGAAGTTGAGGTCAATGAAAAGAAGGATCGTGTTACCGATGCCCTGTGTGCAACTCGCGCAGCAGTCGAGGAAGGTAATAGTTATCACTTAAACAAACACGCACCTTGTATTTCTTTTTCAGGAATCGTGCCGGGCGGTGGTGTTGCACTTTTGCGAGCTCTCAAAAAATTGGAGAAGGTGACCGCAGAAAATGAAGATCAACAGCGAGGTTTGACATATGGTTCTTGCGATTATTTATTTTTCTTTGCATTTCAGGAATCAAAATTGTGCAAAAGGCGATGCGCCAGCCAATTTCAACAATTGTCGCCAATGCCGGTATCGAGCCATCCGCCATTGTGGAGAAGGTCATTTCTAACAATGATGTTAACTTCGGATATGACGCCATGAATGACACTTTTGTCAACCTCATCGATGCGGGTATTATTGACCCCACCAAAGTAAGTTATTCGTGTATAGCGTGCGTGCTCTATGAGTTTATTTTGAAACATTGAAGAAGTCAAATTATTTCTATTGAAAAGGAGCCTTTCTACAATCCCAATAAATAATTATTAAATGTATTGGCTTTGCTTATTCCGTAAAGTCATATCAAGAGGTCTTAATTTCAGTCCAAAAGTTCTAGAAAGTTGTCTTATTTTTAATTGCGGTTTAGTCTTAGTTTTGATAATATTAATTAGTTCTGATAAATAATAATATTAGTTTTGATAAATTTAGGTGATTCGCACTGCTTTGCAAGACGCCGCAGGAGTTGCATCCTTGTTGGCCACAACGGAGTGCGTTGTAACCGAACTACCCAAGGAAGAACCTGCTGCTGGAATGGGCGGTGGTGGCATGGGAGGAATGGGTGGTATGGGAGGCATGGGTGGAATGTACTAGAGCACATTGTTTTCAATATATTCCATGTTTATTGTTATTGCTCGTTTGTTACATTTTTATTTTGTCGTCACTGATAGTAGGTAATAAAATTTTACTTGACCTTTCAGTTTTCACAACAGCAAATGGTCCTACATGTTGAACATTTGATTATGTATAGGTGTATCAAAAATGACTGATTTACAAACTCGTCATGTGAACAGTATGGATTGGGGAAAAATATGTTACAAAATTACAACTACTGGGGTAGAAGAAAATGAACAAAATACAATGACCTATTACAGTAAAATTGCAACATAGAGAACAGAAAACATGTTTGTTTCTATATGTTAATTCGTTTCACGGATGTGTATCTTGTCTATTCATCCTTACTAGCTGCATATAGGTGCCTACGGCACCTAATCGCGGTCTTCGGCCTCTCGAAGCTATTTTTTGGTGGTGCCTGGCTTTGTCTGTGAGACTCGCGCCTAAAGCGTAAGTCAGCACTCTAAGGTGTGAGTCAGAGGCCTAAGGTTGAGTCAGCAGCCTAAGGCGTAGGGCAAAAGACACCGATTCCCGGTGATTTGGCATGGTTGCAGAAAACTTCAACGGCTTTGCAAGCCTTTGAAGTATTTACAGTGTAACGCAGGCAGTAGACTTTGCTAAATCGTTACACCGTATATTATACAGAGCATCTAATGAGATGTAACGCAGGTGGTAGATTTAGCAAAGTCTACTGCCTGCGTTACACTGTAAATACTTCAAAATTACTTCAAAGGCTTTCAAAGCCGTTGAAGTTTTCTGCAACCATGTGATTTGGTCAGCAGGCTAAGGCGTATGTCAGAGGCCTAAGGTTTTGTCAGCAGCCTAAGGCGTAGGGCAAAAGACACCGAATCCCAGCGATTTGGTACCATTTTCACGCTAAGTTAACGGTGCGTCAGAATCCGGAATTCTGAATCCAGATACCCAAAATCTGACTTCAGATTCGAATTCGCCGTATCCGAAAACCCCCTGGTACCAAAAATTTCGGTCGTAATCCCAGAAATATGAATATTGTACACGGTGGGACAAATTGCCGCAAAAAGTTCAAAAATTCATATCTCCTTTATTTCGTGGAATTTCGCCGAGATTCTTGTAGTATAGGGGTTTTCGGACACGGGGAATCCGAATTTGAGCTTATTTTTAGACTTTTTATAGACAAATTTAGACTAAAACTTAGACGAGAACCAATTTTTGTGCAAAAAAACATGAAATACATCATATATGGCTAGTTTTTTGCGGGGAATCCGAATTTGAGATTATTTTAAGACAATTTTTAGAATAATTATGGACAAAATTTAGATTTTTAGATTTTTGAGTTTTCAAAATTCAGAAATTCATATCTTTTTTTTTCGGCGTTATTTGGCCGAGATTTTTGAGATTCAGGGGTTTTCGACCACGGAGAATCCGAATTTGACCTTATTTTTAGACTTTTTATAGACAAATTTAGACAAAATTTTTCTATAGTTGTCTAAATTTGTCTATAATTGCCCATGATACATCATATATGGCTAATTTTTTGCGGGGAATCCGAATTTTTAGTTTATTTTAGACTAAATATAGACATTTTTAGACTGTCTATAAATTTAGTCTAAAAATGTCTATATTTAGTCTAAAATAAACTAAAAATTCGGATTCCCCGCAAAAAATTAGCCATATATGATGTATCATGGGCAATTATAGACAAATTTAGACAAATATAGAAAAATTTAGTCTAAATTTGTCTATAAAAAGTCTAAAAATAAGGTCAAATTCGGATTCTCCGTGGTCGAAAACCCCTGAATCTCAAAAATCTCGGCCAAATAACGCCGAAAAAAAAAGATATGAATTTCTGACTTTTGAAAACACAAAAATCTAAAAATCTAAATTTTGTCCATAATTCTTCTAAAAATTGTCTTAAAATAATCTCAAATTCGGATTCCCCGCAAAAAATTACCCATATATGATGTATTTCATGTTTTTTTGCACAAAAATTGGTTCTCGTCTAAGTTTTAGTCTAAATTTGTCTATAAAAAGTCTAAAAATAAGCTCAAATTCGGATTCCCCGTGTCCGAAAACCCCTATACTACAAGAATCTCGGCGAAATTCCACGAAATAAAGGAGATATGAATTTTTGAACTTTTTGCGGCAATTTGTCCCACCGTGTGTAGTTTTGCACCCTCCTAGACTACAAACGATGAATGAGAACTAGAAGACTACAAAAATGAATGACTTAAAGCTACGCGTACAACGCGCCGTTTTCCGTCGACGGAAAATAGAGAGTGTGAAAAGGAAGAGAGTTTCCGTCGGCCATAGATAAAAGGCCAACGTCGACGGAAAACGTAGACGTTTTTGAAGGAAATGGCGAAAAATGACGATTATGAGCTATGTTTACCACCATTTTTCGCCTAATTTTTCGGGATTTTTTTTCAAATCTGATATTAATCATCCTATACCAGCTTTGCTTCTAGATACTGAATATGTAATTTATTTGCATATTTCGAGCTTTTTTTTCAAATTCTAGGCTCGGTCGAGCCTAGCCCGACGTTTTCCGTCGACGGAAAACGGCGCATTGTAAGCACAGTACGACGGAAAATGAGAGAGATGGCAGACGTTGTCTCTTTGAAGAGACGGCAGACGAAATACGACAACGGAAAACGTTTTGATTGTACGCGAAGCATAAGGAGCATATTATAAAAAATAGTCAGGAAACTGGCTATTCGGGAACTGATGTGCTCTCTTAAAATCCTTCAACGATTTAGTTTTTCAAAAACTGAAATGTTTGTACACGATATAAATCACTTTGAAATTCTGTGCTTCAACTTCCAAAATGTTGTTGGAGCGATTTTTTCTCATATGTGCAAATAACTGGGATCTCTCTGATTATTTCCCAAACCCTTTTGGACTTGTTTTACCATAAAGTTTCATTGTCAGATAAAATGAATTCAACCCAATTTTTCAGTTACAATATATTATGTACATGATGTTGTACTGAGGGTAATTGATGAATTTAACTAAGAAACTATGCATATGGTTCCGCTTTCAAAATAGAAGAACAGAGCATCTTGATTGTTCTATTATACTTCAGAGAAAATGTACTTGAAAAATTATCTTAGATTATATTTCCTCTCTCAGAAGTGTTTCGTCGAATGTTTAATAATCTAAATTATGTTTCAATCCAAGTGTTATTTTGTCATACAATATTTATTATTACTCTATTATTGTTTGAACTATTAGGTTCGATAACAAATAAAAGTACGTATTTATTAAATACATTTATACATACCAATGTTATTCTATTGTTGCGTAAGAATTTCTGGCTGTTGTTTGAAGTGATCCAAGGAAGGCGGCCCATAACAGTGCTCAGCTCTATAAAACACTATAAAAATCGGGTGAAATAACTAATTAATTACCTGCATAAAAAAGCGGTGACCATTTTACGAACCACTTGGCCGAAGAACATTTGACTTAGCTGCGCGTTAAGTGCTGACTTAAACTCGAACTGCAACGTGAAGTGAAGAGTGCAAGATTGTTTCGGCGATCCTTCTGGTCCTGGCCCAAACCTCCATGTCTAAATAATATACTTTCTAGTGTTCCAGTTTGTATTACAAAAGATTACCGTATCAAGGACATGAAACAGTCGGCCATCGGTGCAATATGACTAAACAATAACGGTCATGTCATTTCGCCAATCAACAATTTTAGTCTTTTTCTATAGTAATGTAAGCCTCATTTGTTGCAATCGTTTTGCACTCTGCCGAGGTATTTTCTGTGGTCCGAAGTAACATTTTTGGCCCAATTTTATTCCAATTATTGAAATACAAACCGTGAAAAATCAAGCTTTTTGTTACTTTCCATTTTAAAATAATACTAACATTTTTACACTTCCTAATCCTTAAAATAAATTAAAAACTTGTTTTGTAAAGTCTGAAAAAAAATTTTTTTCCAATTCAACAGAATTAGTGTAAGTGCACAGTCACAAAAAAATCACATTATTATCATTGTCAATCTTTTCGGGGTCAAATTTGTTACAAAAATTTTTTAAGTATAAATTTCGACGTTTAAATTTTGGCGTTTGCAACAATTTATCTGTATTTTATATGAATTCTACTTTAATGGCATTTTTAAGCCAAAATTCTTAAACTAGACCAAAATCTTACATTGACAACATAGGGATATAGTGATGTGACCCGTGATGTGTAGTGTTCATGAAGAGGCGGAAAGCCAATCCAAAGTTCTGCATCAAATGCTCGTTCGCTTCTCTTATGAACGTCGGCTAAATTGATTAAATAAATACTTTTAATGGTCACTGTTGCGATCTGAATATCGTAATGTGATGTCTGCAATTTTTATGAGAGTAAATTTTCATTTGAAGAACCATCCTAAGATAAAATAATTTTGCCCCATTTGCCGGTTTCACTGATTTCAGAGTATTTAAGGACCACTCATGACAGCTAAAGTGAAGTATTAAGACCTTACCTCCTTTGCACCATGGTACAAATTTAGGATAATCAGCAACGGTATATACAACATCGAACATCCTACAAATCCATATATATGATGGAGCTACATGAATCACGCAAAATGAACCTACTGTTCCGCAGAGAATCTGAATAACGTCACTTAATTGCAATTAATTGGACTTTAAAATTTTCCACAACTTACCCAATGACCCGGCGTTCGGCATATGACATCACCCGATTTTGACGCTTGGCGGATCCCAGTCCCCACAGGTTCCGGCATTGAGCAACCTTTGTGGGCCTCAGTAACCACAGAGATTGTCTGGACCACATCTCCAAGTCTGATCACAGATCTTTTCTACACCATAAATAATTTTCAAACAAAGAGACGCATCGCCAAAGCACACACATCTTTCAAACGCCTTGCCAATACACCTTATATAGGTCGTTTGCGGTTACCTCGAATAAACGCCCCGGGGCAATTAGTCTGGGCTAGGACCGTTTATTCTATAGCGGAAACGAACTTAAGGAATGAAAAAGAGAATGAAAAAAATAATTATTTTCGGAAATAACATTTTTACAGTAATTTGAACGCGAGGAATAAAAAATGAGATTGTACAAGGAAATCTTGTGCTTGCTATTTTTTAGTTTGTTGTTATTTTTGTCGATAATCGTATTGATTCAATTAAAAACCTTTGAACTGTGTTTGCTTGTTTTATTCAGGTTTTTCAGTTATTATTTTCAGGATGTTTTAGTGCAATAGTCATGAATCATAACTAGAATAACAGACATGATTTTATGAAGAGTCGAATTTATCGTCTGAATCACAGACATTGAACTTGGAAAAGTCTTAAGTTTTCCCTTCAGGGCATGAGGGCCTGGATAAGGGCTGGGGGAAGAGATGTCAAGTAATTGGCGGTTTAAATGTTCATTATTCGCGCTGAAGGCATATTTTCAAAGGATACGTCGAGGAGAACGATCACGACGTCAAACTTGACACAACTAGGTCAGTGCCCGCCGCGCCCTTTGTTTCCTTACCATCCCCCTTCCAGGTTCTCCGATCCTTACGCTGCTCCAACATCCCGCCACCCGATCCATTTCCCTACTCTCGCTTCAAGAATGCCGCTTTTTCCAGACATGCACTTTTCATTGAAGTGGTGGAGAGATTGCGTCAATTCTCAGCTTTGTTCGTCGGATAATAATTATAACCGTTTTCTCAAATATTTCCTCTTAAGCTTATTTGTTAAACTCAGTTATGTTATTTTAGTGAAAAGCTAGACATGGCTTGTCTTTGACCCAAAATAAGACCCTACTATGCCTATTATCAAGAGAATAAATTCTATAGAGCAAAATGATGGAACAACGGTTGTCCGATTTCAGATAAAAACAGCTACGAATAAATTTGATACCTACACATGTACGCTTTTCTGAAGTCACATGGCCGTCTTTCGGAGAAATCATCTGATAGTAAAAATACGTTTACATAAAAATTTTATTTTGTTAATTGTTGGATATCATTATTGAGGAAAAAGGCTCAATATTTTATCGAATTTTTAACTTATTTTAAGAATTTCTCTAAATCTGATGTGTGTCTAACAGGTATTCTCCTTTACTACTATTCCCCTTACTAATTTATTAGCTATAACACATCATATTTAACACATACAACCTTTAACCCTTCATTGCCCGACCGTGGGAGATTTTGCTAATTTTTGGTACACAGGGCCCATTTGGACGGGAAAAATATTATTTTTTGAAATTCGACGATTTTCCTATATTTTGGAGCATTGTGTTTTCGCAACGCTGGGACTCATTCGGTGCAAGAGCTCTGAAAATCCATGATATCCTATGGTTTCGAAATTCACAAAAAAATTTTGAAATTTTTTAAAGCCTAAAAATCACTTTTTCTGGTCAATTTCGATGCACTGAGCAAATATCACAAGACTGCTCTGACAAGGACTAGCAAACAGTTTCGTTTGACAAGAGTTCGTAGCTCAAGAGTATTCGTAGCTTAACAAGAGTTTTGATTAACTTGTGATATTCTGATCAAGTTACGTATTTTTTTATGTTTTCCGTATAATCATCATTTATTAGTCATTTCAACTCACTTCAGAAACGGTAAACGAATGTCTCAATTGACCTTTTCGGCGTTCAGTCATCATTATTTTACATAAGCATTTCACTTTCCTGGGTTTAGCGGGATTTGTTTCGCTTTCTCAAGCCGATTTGTTTTTTCTGGTAACCAAGACGAGATATTTGAGAAAGTCGGCCGCGGGTTATTTCTCTTCACACATAACTGCCCATTACTCACATTAACAACCGGCTGCGTTCTCTTCCGGTTTTAGGTTTGGGCGCGGCTGTGAAAGTGTCTTTTTTCCGTAAGTCGACGACGTTCCCGCAGAGAGTCGATAGAAATGAAGAAATCAAGCGCCCTAATCCAAGTGCGGATGAAATCACCCTGAAGCCCTTAAGGGTGCTCGCTATGAAATCCCCTCCCAAATCGGGTGTCTCTACCCAACTCCTCAGGCACTGCGACAGATTTACTTACACTGATGGATCCCCACGCTTGAGTCGCCATTTCCCCGCCACGAATTGTTTGTTCGGACTTGTGCTTTCTGGATGGGATTAAGATTTCGGTGGACTGCAGTCGGTCGGGAGAGAGAGAAAGAGACGCCATTAAAATTCCTCAAATCCAGAACTGACTTTTATTTAGGGGCTCCGTTTCTTGGGGCAAGCCATACACGAACGAGCATCGAGGTGAACGCTGGCGACGGAGGAGTCGCCGCATTCGTCGTGCTCGAATTACTTTGACGAAAAATTATTAGTTTAGATCTTTATATCATTATTGGATATGTATATATGACTTTTGTTCGCATTCTTGCCGATATTGACGCGAACAAGAGAGGTATTGGATTGTAAATTTGTCGCGTGTTACGCCGTTTATTTGTCATAAAATTAAGTGTGTTTCTTATTATTCTATTGGCGAATTTAACCCAGATTTAAGCTTTCTTCGATCTTACAAGCGATAAAAAAATTACCAATTTATTTTGCTACCTGGATCACTCCTAACAAAAATTCTATTTCACAATGCTTGCGTTGAATCTCATCCTTATTTTCAGTTTCTTTTCATTTTCAGGATTTCTCATTCATATTGTAATATTGCAGATAACGGCATTGTTATTTCTAGTTTTTTGTTCGATTATTATTTCTAGATTTGCTAGAATTTCAAAAATATAAATATGTTAAACAGAACATTGCACCAATTTCACATTTTAACGTGTAATAAGGTACATGTTCCTTTTTATCATGTTGCTGCAGACATAACAAAGCATTTTATGTTCATACGTAACTCTGAATACTTCATGTTTCCTAAACTAACACATCCGAACATTGTTACGCTCAAAAATGCACACAAATCTTATTTCCGAATAAATATTTTATTCGGTATTTCGTCAATAGGGAAACCTACTTCATACATTTTTTAATTTTAGAAACATTATTGTTTACACCGTTGTCAACATATCATTGATTTTCAAATCCAATTTGAATTACAATTCCATTGGAAATATAAAATGAATTCGCTTTTTATGTTCTCAAAAGTAACTGTCCCATGGTTACAGAAAACTACAACAGCCTTGTGGGCCATTGCATGGCTTTGCATGGCTTTATTTACAGAACAATCCGGTTGGGACCAACAATGCTCAAATGCAAATTTTGAATAGCTTTTTCAGTATTTGAGAGCGTTGAAAGAGAAAGCCGTCCGTTATGGTTTTCAATCATGCTAATCTCGAATCAGAACTTACAATCTCGAAGATTCTTCTAGAACATGCTAGAAACTTATGTAAGAACACTGTATTTCTCTCAAAATTACACAGAAACTATCAGATAATCAGCCTGCATGGCTATTCGAATATGCCAATATCGAACTTTAGTTTTGATTTTTGCATAAATTTTGCATAAAACTTATGTAAGAACACTGTATTTCTCTCAAAATTACACAGAAACTATCAGATAATCAGCCTGCATGGCTATTCGAATATGCCAATATCGAACTTTAGTTTTGATTTTTGCATAAATTTTGCATAAAACTTATGTAAGAACACTGTATTTCTCTCAAAATTACACGGTCTATTTGAAATTTTGACATTTTATTTTATTTCGCTTTTCATAGGAATTTGCAAGTATATTTTTCTGCTTTTTCACATACAAGTTTAAAAGTAGAGTATACGTATGGATAATTCCAGAACATTATAAACAAATTTATGCAAAAATCAAAACTAAAGTTCGATATTGGCATATTCGAATAGCCATGCAGGCTGATTATCTGATAGTTTCTGTGTAATTTTGAGAGAAATACAGTGTTCTTACATAAGTTTCTAGCATGTTCTAGAAGAATCTTCGAGATTGTAAGTTCTGATTCGAGATTAGCATGATTGAAAACCATAACGGACGGCTTTCTCTTTCAACGCTCTCAAATACTGAAAAAGCTATTCAAAATTTGCATTTGAGCATTGTTGGTCCCAACCGGATTGTTCTGTAAATAAAGCCATGCAAAGCCATGCAATGGCCTACAAGGCTGTTGTAGTTTTCTGTAACCATGAACTGTCCTCCGTTTCGTTTTTAAACTCCTTCATAAGCCTCATTTCACATGTGCAATTCTCAAAATGCAGAAGAAGTGATCGGATCATATGCTAATGCTTTGCAACAATCGATGCGTGATCAAGCTGGAAGGCGAAGTAGAAGAAAGGCATATATTTGTCGTATTATCCCTGCCCACACCTGTGCCCGCCGAATCTTCCCTTTTCGCGATGTGCGCGTAATAATTCTCTTCCGATGAGATTTGCGAAAGAAGGAGCCCTTAGGAAGAAGGCTTTCCTTCCTCTAACTTGTGTGAAGTGCTAAAATATGTGGAGTGTTCACACTTCAAACAATACTCCCGATATCTCCAACAAACGCACGTGTATTGCAATTACATTGTGCTAACAACTCACATTAATGACCGTAGGTGTTGAGTAACCTGGAACTATCTGCTAAGCTTTCCTTTGTGAAAGGCCTAATTTTTAACGTGCTAATTCCGGCCATCCAACTTACCTCTCTGGCTACCCTGTCAACCTTCTAACCGACTACATCCAACTCAACCTTAAATTCGAAATCCCCCACCTGAAAAAACCATATTTGCTTAGCAATTTTCACCCTCAGAACACATGACTAGCAAAAAATGTATTTTTGGCCAAAAATGGTACTTTTTGCTATAAACCTGGTTGATAATAAGTCGAATGTTGCATTTTAAACTAATAATTTCTGCTAACCACCTGCTCATAAATGTTCTAATGGACCATTACCAATGTTCTAGATAAACGCGTATATTTATCTGCCAACTGCGCGAATTGAATATTATTTTAGCTATATTCATATTACAGTCTTGATTCCAGGTTCTTATGTGATGCGCTCGCTGTTGCTATTAACCACCCTACTCATTCATAAAGGTACTATTTTACCATGTCTACCTATTGCTTTTTCTTTATCCATGTTGACTTTAAGATTAGGTACATTTCAGGATTAACCTGTATCAGTTCTGCGCCTAGGCAATACAGTGCTCCATCCGCACCCAGCTATCAGTACGGTGTTCCTCAATATTCAGCCCCTTCAGCGCCTCAGTATTCAAGTGGGGGTGCAGGACAACAAGCTGCTTATTATTACCAGCAAGCTGCCGCAGCGGGTAGCGGAACGCGGTTGAGCGCTGCTGGTGCATCGAATGTGGAGCCTCTGCAACCCATTTCAGGAGGCGGGCGGCTTACTGAAGGTGGGCTTTACTGATTCTGAAAGTTACAATCTTTGATAATGTTTACAGATAAATATAATTTATTTCATTACATTTTACGTTTTTAATCTGTTTTCTTATATTTGGTATTTTTGAGAATATTTGTATTTAGTAAATCCTGGGAATTTTAAGGTGTACTCGGAAAAGTACACATTTTTCCAGCAGCCCCAAATAATCGAGTGTCTTTTGCTAAGTGTCTTAGATAACTGCGTAAATTTTTTTTGTATTTTGCTGGTTACTCTGGAAGTATATGTCGGAGACGGATAAATTTTATAGCTGGATATAAATATATCTAAAAATGGAAACTTTGCATCATGATTCATAACACTTTCATTCCACTTTACAAAGAAATTTTTCGATCAAAATATATCCTGTTCTAAAACATTATGCTTTCGTTCCATTTATTATTGATTTTCAGGCTTATTTGGATCACGGGTGACACTTTCGGAATTCAGCTCAAACGGCTATAACGCCGAGGGCGGCGGACCGGTCGCTCATGGCGCAGCTCTCGGTTGCGATTTCGAAGGCAGAGCTTGTTGTTGGGCTAATGTCCCATCTCCCGACGACCAAATTGACTGGCATATGGCCTCAGGTGTCCCAGAGAGCCAGCATTTCCAAAATGTTTCTATCGACGGAAAGTATTTGGTGGCCTATTCCAGTGGTGCGGCACCGTCAGATGAGGCGCAATTTGCATCATGCTCTATTGGCTGCGCTAGCTCACCAATTCGAGTACGAGCTAGGTATCATTTTGTTGCGGTTTTATATGTTTTTGATAAAGATTTCTAAGCTCTCGTATAATATCCTTTAGGCATTGGCAATCTCAAAATGTGCTTCTGCAAGTGTGCCAAAGAGAAAGCTTCCCCAATTCAGTCAACTTTAATCCTCTGCTCAACTGTCAAGAATTTCCAATGACAGATTCAATACAATACACAGAAGTCGTGCTACCCAAAGCCTCACTTGTCGACGTAGGTGTAGCTTTGTTTAATTATGAAAAATGAAAGAGAAGTGCATTCAAGCTAATTTTGATGACTTTTCGTTTAAAGGTTAAACACAAAGAGAATTTTAAATAATTCCCAAAGTTTTTTAAGTGCAAAAATATATGACATGAAATAGGAATGGATTTTTCTACAAAATGCTACTGATCGTGAAAAGTTGAAATGAAAATCTTATAACGAGTTATTTGTCTTTTAAAAATTCAAATTTTAAATAAAAATGATGTTTTTAGATTGTATTCGTGGCAAGCAACTTTGTCAATGAGAACGGCGACATTGCGGTGTTAGACAACATCGAAACAATCTACGAGAGTGACCCTGCAGAATGTGATCAAGCAACCACAGGAGCCGGCCATAGTATTCGCAAATCCACCGATGGACCCGACCAAACTGCAAGCGAGACGAGATCATCTCCTCAACCAAGCGGTGGTGGAGGTGGCGCAGGTGTCAATACCGGCGAAATCGAGGCTCTTGGCAGCTCCGCTGGCGGAGACAAGGGACCATTGGGAGGAGGTGGAGTTGGTGCTGGTAACGAAGTGAACGGTAATTTTTTATATACACTTCATGTTTTACACTTGAGTGGGGTAACTACTATATCTGGATTTTTTTGGAATTTTATTCATATTGTGCACGGAAATTATCAAATTGATAAAATGTTAATGAAAAATAATAAAAGTTAAACATTTTACAATTTGATGCAATCCAGTGTTAAAGGGTTATCGCCATCTGACACTATATCGGATCAATTTTGTGGAATCCGTCAAATGTATTATTCATCCAAGTGTATATTGTACAAAAACAAAAATGTTTGTTTTTTGTGCAAAACGCTCAAACGACTTTTGAGATTGCCCAAATATATTGTTGTTACAAGAAGTTAAATATTATACATACAAGTTCTATTCAGGAATCACCGGGACTGGCTCCGGAAGCGGAGGCGATGCTGCCGTCGATGGCGCCTCAAGTGGTGTCCGACTCCACGGAGTCAACGGCATAGACGGTGCTACCGCCGAGGAAAATGCCGCAAACGGTCAGGCATCGTCAGCCGCAAGCTCTTCATCGGCAGCCTCTAACAGCGCCTCGGCGGCATCCTCAAGTTCATCCGCCTCTTCAGCCTCTGCGTCATCATCGTCATCAAATTTGGTGAGCACAAAAGAGGAAAGCACTGTTATTTCTTCGATTCGCTCATGTCAAACCCTCAAGTGTACATTTGAAGATGGTGAGTGGATAGTTTATTGATATAGAAAAATGGTGTAGGACTTAGGATTATATAACAGTAAATTAAATTAGAATTTGCGTCTATTTACATGAGTGTTCAGGCCTAAACTTTCATACGTGCACAAGTGAGAATATTTTCCATCAATTTTTATTTTAATTCAGATTCAAGAGGTATTTGAAAATTTACAAAATTGCGTTATATAGAGTTCTTAGTATTTTTGACAAGAAAGATATTACGGTTAATGAAAGAAATCACAATTTTGCTTTGTATATCGTAAAATCATGCAAATTACCGGATTTTGAACAAATTTTGGCAAAAAAGTTTTGCTGCCCACTCAATATTGGTTTATATTTTCAAAAATTTAGAAAAAATAGGCCAAAAATTTGAATCAGCTTTATAAAGAGGCATATTTACAGACGATGTTTCAAAAATAATCCGCCTTATATCGAGATCCGCGTCATATAGAGACTCGACTGTATAAGAAATTTTCATTTCAAATTAATAATTTAGGCTCATCATGCTCATATAAGGATACCTACGAGACTGAATCGGTCAGGGGTCTGACCACGAGATTCCAAGTTGTCAAGGGACAATTCATGAACAGAGTCACCGGCGTCCCAGATGCAATCCGTATGTCACTAATCACTATTTTTCTTCTATTAAATGATGTGGATTTCAGAAGGTGATTACTATGCAGCCACTTATTTGTACCCCCGCGAAAAAGCTGGATTATTGGCTGATCTCAATCATCTGGGAGAAGATCGCCGCCTGCGATTCCAATATTACGAAGGTTGGATTTTTACGTTTGAATTCATTTTAATTTGCTATTTTGAATTTTAAAATATATTTTATCAATTTATACTTTTAACGTTTTTACGTCAACGCATTGAATGTTTACATATACGCTTACATATTTATCCGGTGATTTTCAGGCACGCACGGAGTACAACTGAAGGTTTGAATGGAAATATGATTTAGTAATGTAAAGTAACCTTTAGGGGTGCTGTGACTCTGTTGACGTTTGTCCGTTCAGCTCGGACAAATTCGTGACAGTTTCTGACAGGATGTGGAAGTACGCACTATTTTGTTAAGACTTCCACAAAATTTATATTTTGACTTTAGATTCGGAAGCTTTGTATGCCCGCAGGGAACACAAAAGGTGAATAAGTTTTACAATAATATGTTTTACGGGGATTGCTAAAATTTTAATAACTATCTGATTCCGATTTAGTTAATATTCCTATGCGAAAACACAAGGACAAATCAAGGCGCATGTGCGCTAGACGATATCCAAGTCGTCGAGAACAAGGAAACGATCACGCTCGATGACAAACCCTTGTGTTAATAATAATGCGCCTGTGCGTAATATGTACATTTTTAGCCTCCCATCTTTGCCATTTCATGTAAGTTTTAATATTTTGCCATTTTATAGTCCAAAAATAATCTCATAGGCAAAAGTTTTCCAGTGTAGAAATGGTGTTCCATTGAAAAAAATATGTTTCTAAAATATTTAAAAAATTTTTCAGAATCCCACAAAATGAATTTACTCTAGACATTATGCAACATATATGTGCAACAGCAATATGTTGAAATAAAGTACAAAACAGAGTCATAATTATAAAAAAGGTGTTATTCAAGTTTACAGAATCATGCTTATACTTTACTGATCAATCACATTTGTCAAAATGGATTTCCCTACTTCTCTCTTTCTCTTTAATTTTAGTAGCCTTATATAGGTTTTAAACAAAAATTCGCTCTATAGCGAATTCTATTAACTAAATTTATTGTCCAGCTACTATAATTAATAAACCATTTAGGTCCGTTGCTCAAACTGATGTATGTCGATGTTAAAAGTTCATTATGCCAAATGATTGTTATATAATATATTTTATTTGTTTCGCCAATAAAAATTTGTAGTGACACACACAGTGATATCATAACTAGGGACCGGATTTTTAGGATCATAGAATCGCATTTTAGGATCCTAAAAAGGATCATAAAAAGAGCATTTTAGGATCATAAAATGGGGTTTTAGGATCATGGATTTTACTCATTTTTTGCTAAAAATGGAAAAAATATAATATAAAACGTATTTAGAGCATAACTGTCAAAAAGTAACACATTTACTGCCCATTGGAAAACCAGTTGAGCGATTTCACAGAATTCAAATTTCAAATTCACATTTGAACATAAAGGGAATTGCCGCCGAATTTGCTTAGATAAGCCAGTTTTAATCACCAGATCCATAATCAACTTTCTCTCTACCACCAAATTTAACCTTCGTTTTTTCTTCCACACTCAATTTACTCAAATCAAATTCTCCAATTTACTACCTTATACCAATTTAATTTTCATACTTAACAGCTGAGGTCCATCTTTTATAACTTAAATCCATCAAAAGATATACCACGGAAAAAACTATAAAGCGTAACGGGTAACAAGATATGAAATAAATACATCTCTGAAATACTTTATTTTGTACATTTGTCTATAGTCTTTTTTAATAAATAAAAAATACATTAAGTCATTAATAAGCAACATGACAGTATTGGTGGAAATGGTTACGAATGAAAACTTCAGTTATGTTAAAACGTATATTTGCTCGAACCTGAAAAGGTTCAAAAAACCAGTCTTCTGTTCCTCACGATTAAGAAGTTATCCTCCTAAGTATGTTGAACGGAGGTGTTCCCCTCTTCTATCGGATAGGCTTTAGATTGGTTACTCGATTCCCTAATAAAGTCATGCGTAAATTCATCTTAGGATTTGGTATAAAAATTAGTCAACCATTTTTCCCTTTGTAAGCTGTGACCTTGGGTCCTCTTACAGAGAGTCCAGTGCAACCTCCACCAAAGGGAAGAGCTGGACTTTGGAACTATGGATAATTCATAAACTTGGTTGGAATACCAGGTTATTTTTACTAGAAAAATACAGAAAATCCCACTAAAAAATACAAAGGGATAGGGTGAAAAGGGGATAGGTTTGCATATCCTTAAGCCGGGAATCCAAGCCGAAATTACTATGGTTTAAAAACAAATCAAAATCAAATTATAATTCTTCTCAATCCTGGACCTCATCCGTTAAAGATAAATTATATGAGAAACTTACAATTCACAAAAATGGTAGTAATTACATTTGTAAATTTAATAATACTAAATCTTTCATACAAAAAGAAATATTTACACGATGTGGCAGAAAAAATTGTATGGTTGAAAAACACTATGATTATGGATTTATACATGGTTTTGACAAATACTGTTATGAAACAGTTAATCTTAGCAACCAAAACGTTACATGTATAAGCAAAAATTTAATATATCAAATCTATTGCTCAGAATGTAAATTTAGTTACATTGGTGAAACTTGTAGAAAATTAAAACAAAGATTGAGTGAACACTTACATGATATTAAAGAACGGAAAGTAAATAAACTTTTAGTTAATCACTTCACTCAAATACATTCCGTTAATAATTTGAGAATTAGGGTAGTCCAAAAACTTCATAACGATTGTGATAGAATTACTAGAGTACACACAGAAAATTTCTGGATTCACCAGTTAATGACCATATCACCTTTTGGTCTAAACGATAAAGTCATTGGTATGGAAGGAATGGCAACAGATATGAACATAAACAAAAAGAACAATCTCGTTCATTATTTTTCATGTCCCTTACCAAACACTAAAAGCCGTAACAGAAATAACGCTAATAAAATTAAACCTAATACTGCAGAAAGATACATCAATCCTATGGAAATGGATTCTAAAAACCTTATAGCCATTTTCAAAAATACCAAAAAAGGTAATATTGAAAACCTCAGAAATACTCTAATCGAGAACAACGACAATCATATCGAAATTCTCGCTATAAACATACTTGCAGAAATCAATAAGAAAAATAAGATAGTAAAAAATCCGGAAAAAATTCCATTATATATAAAAGTAAATTTTCCAAATATAGCTTTAGACGAAATAGGTATAAAAAATTTAATCCAGGATAGCAAGATTAAAAAACTATTGCATCTTACAGAAAGTAAATACAAAGTCATTATTACCTATGATTTACCAAAAACGAACTTTCTTAGATATGCTAACTATAATAAAATCCTTAAATCGTTAGATACTAAAGCACTCACTAACATTATAAATGGAGATTGTTGTTGCACAAACTCTATATACAAAGATAGTATTCATAAACACATTATTACAGGTGATACTAGTATTATAAGTAATGAATACATAGCAGAACAACTGAATAATGGAACAAAATTCCGTCAAAATTCATCGATTTCAATTAACAAAATCCGAGGCATTGTATACAACATGGGTAATGATATTGTTGACAAACTATATAAAAAATGTAAACGAGATGATCTCCAAACTGTAAAACATGCAATTGTTAATAGATTTATTGAAATTACAGAGAACAGATGGAATTACAAGTTTGGTAATAACAGAAATATAAATACGAACAAAAATCATAATGATAGTAATAACGATATCCAGGACAATTTAATAATTACAAGCATTGATAAAGCAGAAAACAATTTTGCAGTTATGTGCAAAAAATTTTATATTAATAATATTTGTAAAGAACTTGGTATATATGTGGATAAATATGGAACTATAAACACAAAAACCAATGATACTTATTTATTGACAAATGAATCAAAAGAAGACATTTTCAAAAAATATATGGATTTCTACAAGAATCAAAACATCAAATACGATGATAACGATATGAATATAACCCTTATCTTTGCAAACCCTAAATTCCATAAAAGTCCAATAAAATTTAGGTATATTGCAAGCGCAAAATCGGCAATATCAAAACCAATTAACATTATAGTCATGAGAATACTTGAAGTAGTTAAGAATCATATTATCAATTATGCTAAAAAAGTAAATGAGTATTCTGGATATAATATGAACTGGTCAATAAATTCAAGTGGATCGATAAATAACATAGTCAAGAAAGGTAAACACACTAACAAATTATACTGCGCCGACTTTTCAAACCTGTTTACATCTCTACCTCATACGGAAATCATAAACAACATAATGAGTTTAGTCGTGAATACTTTTAAATCAAATTTAGCGACTGAAATTCAAAGTAATGAATTTAGAGCTTTTTTCAGTACTAAAAAATATAATAGATACACATCATATACTCTATATGAAGTATCGTTACTAATAAAGTTCTTAATAGAAAATAGTTATATACAATTTGCAAGTCTGAACCTAAGGCAAACGAGAGGAGTACCTCAAGGAGGAAACTGTTCACCTTTACTAGCTGACTTAACTTTGACAGCGATGGAAATGAAATTTCTTAAGTCATGTAAAGACTATGATATTAAGCGAGAATTATCGTTGACAGTTAGATATATAGATGATATTCTAAACATTGGTGGTAATCTAGAAAAATACTCGAAAGAAATATACGGTAATGTGCTTGAACTGAATAGGACAGACAAGAACAATGAAACAGCCTTCCTGGACCTCTATATTAAAGTAAATGGTAAGAAAATCACTATAAATACATTCGACAAAACTAGAGAATATAAATTTAAAGTTCTAAAATATCCACGATATTCTAGTTGCATTCCTAGATACATGTTAAGTAACATACTTACCACGGAAACTCTTCGCTTTAGTAGAACGAATAATACATACGATGGACTGGAAAAGAATTTAACATTACTATTTAATACGTTTAAAAATAACGGATGCCCTGATACATTCCTTTTAAAAAATATAACACGAATTATATATAGTAAAAAAGAAATACTCCAAAACATTAATCAAGAAAGTATTACTATCCTGTCAAAAATCAGGGCAAAATTTTGTCATAGCTTAAACAGCTAACAATCCTAATACGTGATTTCAAGGATGGTTAAAAATCGATATTATAAATATATCACTCCATGAAATTTTATTCTACTCAATCAAAAATTTGAAAACCCGCAATTCAAATTTTAAAATAGCGCAAAAAATCTTCAGTAATCGTATCTAAAACAATCTTTCGAACTCTCATCAAACAATTTCTATACTGCTTGGATATATTTAGCTTCAATCTGAATAATTGTTGATCGATACGTATTTCTGCTTATAGTTATGAATCACACTATTTGTTAATTAAATTGATTTAGTCTCTAGCGCTTGCTGAAGAATACACCGTTGGTTTTCCGATCACTCTAGTGCCGATCAGCTTCAAGATGAATCAGAACGCTTCCGATAAGTTGCTACACGAGCGAAACAATCTCAGCGAAAAGCAAGCTAAGAACAACTTTGGACAGAACATGGAAATCTCGGATCTCAACTCGAAGGTAATTTTAAGAAAAAGTCTTTTGAGTCTCCTTTTTGAAAGAAAAATCGTTTCTCAATTTCTAGTCATGCCTTAAGACGTAGTTAAGTATATAAATAAATAGTTTTCTAAAAAATTTTTAACAATCTTGTCATTAGATATATAGAACGGATACAAATGTATTTTAAATGAGCTATACACAGATCAAAATCTTTTACTCCTAATTTTTCTCTAACCCCTCTTCCTACAATTAGACCGTAATAATCTATGGGCGCTTCACTGAAGAGCCCAGCTCATAGATAAAAATTTGGGCTCACTGTCTGGAGTTTAGGGCGAAACAGTGAGCCAATTTTAAAACGTTAATCCTTTTTCCTAATTTTTCATGTCTTTTCTGTCATAATATAGGATCGTAAACCCGGAAAAATTCTTTCTTATTAACTCATTTTTGCTCATCGGGTCCCTCTAAGTCGCATGGGTGGTGTCCCCCACGAATAGAATCTCTTTTTGGGGGTCCCGGACCCCAAACTCGCGAGAACCCCCCAAAAACCCATGATTTTAGGGGGGGGGGGTTATCAATGTCAGAATTGGGGTGGTCCCGCCACGAAAGTCGAGAAAACGCCATTTTTTCAGTTTTGGGGGTTTTTTACAAAGGCAACTTTTCAGTCGCCGCTCGGATTTGGGCGTGTGATACGTCAATCGCTTCGTCTCGACGAGCTGAGTCGATTGGTACCGGTTTCAAGCCCGACTTCGACGACCACCGGAGGATATGGCTTCCGGAAATCCGGAAAATCCGGTATTTGGCCAGGTCACAAATCCTCCGTCGCCGCTCGGATTTGGCGTGTGATACGTCAATCGCTTCGTCTCGACGAGCTGAGTCGATTGGTACCGGTTTCAAGCCCGACCTCGACGACCACCGGAGGATATGGCTTCCGGAAATCCGGAAAATCCGGGATTTGGCCA
Source organism: Ditylenchus destructor (assembly GCA_022814885.1). Lineage (NCBI taxonomy): Eukaryota > Metazoa > Nematoda > Chromadorea > Rhabditida > Anguinidae > Ditylenchus > Ditylenchus destructor. Next base: position 540,622 of record JAKKPZ010000033.1, on the reverse strand, counting down.
GGTCACAAATCCTCCGTCGCCGCTCGGATTTGGCGTGTGATACGTCAATCGCTTCGTCTCGACGAGCTGAGTCGATTGGTACCGGTTTCAAGCCCGACCTCGACGACCACCGGAGGATATGGCTTCCGGAAATCCGGAAAATCCGGGATTTGGCCAGGTCACAAATCCTCCGTCGCCGCTCGGATTTGGCGTGTGATACGTCAATCGCTTCGTCTCGACGAGCTGAGTCGATTGGTACCGGTTTCAAGCCCGACCTCGACGACCACCGGAGGATATGGCTTCCGGAAATCCGGAAAATCCGGGATTTGGCCAGGTCACAAATCCTCCGTCGCCGCTCGGATTTGGCGTGTGATACGTCAATCGCTTCGTCTCGACGAGCTGAGTCGATTGGTACCGGTTTCAAGCCCGACCTCGACGACCACCGGAAGATATGGCTTCCGGAAATCCGGAAAATCCGGGATTTGGCCAGGTCACAAATCCTCCGTCGCCGCTCGGATTTTGGCGTGTGATACGTCAATCGCTTCGTCTCGGCGAGCTGAGTCGATTGGTACCGGTTTCAAGCCCGACCTCGACGACCACCGGAAGATATGGCTTCCGGAAATCCGGAAAATCCGGGATTTGGCCAGGTCACAAATCCTCCGTCGCCGCTCGGATTTGGCGTGTGATACGTCAATCGCTTCGTCTCTACGAGCTGAGTCGATTGGTACCGGTTTCAAGCCCGACCTCGACGACCACCGGAGGATATGGCTTCCGGAAATCCGGAAAATCCGGGATTTGGCCAGGTCACAAATCCTCCGTCGCCGCTCGGATTTGGCGTGTGATACGTCAATCGCTTCGTCTCGGCGAGACAAGACGATTGGTACCGGTCTCGCCGCGAAGATTTGCGTTTTCCGGGATTTATGGTTTCCGGAAATCCGGAAAATCCTGGAGGACCAAGGGCGCCGCCAAGCGGCGAAGCCGCGGGGGAAGTCCTATGGAATGTTCACTTTAATTGGCGAAATTTTTCGACTATTCCGGTTCAAATTACCGAATTTGGCGCGTTTTGACTTTGGGCGCTAAAATTTGGATTCAAATTAAACATTTTTTATGTTGCACAAAAAATACCAGAAAGTAAAAATTATTTATTTATTTATTTATTTGCTCTTCTTGGAGCGATGGGTATATATACAATAAAGTCAACAATTACAATGTCATAATGCAACAAGTGATATCAGAACAAAACAATACATAAAGCGAAGACAAAACAACATATCTCAATAATGATAGTGTATGACAAGCCAAGTTCATTTAGGGGGGAAGATTTCTTGGATTTCTTTTGTACTAATTAAATTGTGAAATTCGTTGGGGGATGTTTTCCGAATATGAGTTGGTAATTTACTGTATAGGCTAGCAGTACGGATAAAGAAAGAATGGACCCGGACGTTAGTAGAACATTGATTTGTTTTTATCTTATATAAATCACCTCTAGTAATAGTTTTCTCAAAGTAAAAAGAGTTGTTATGTCTGATAGAAATTTTCTCATGAATTATGTCATGGAACATTTTTAGATCGGCTTTTAGCCTTCTATTAACACAACAAAGCCTCCAAAGTAAAAAAATTTCACAAAAATTGGCAAAAATTGCCAGTTTTTGTGAAAATTTTCCAAAAATCCGAGAAAATGTCGGTTTTAGGATCATAAAATGATGATTTTAGGCAAAATAGGTATATACCTAAAATTTCCCAAAAAAGGCCAAAATAGGATTTTTTAGGAATTTTAGGATTTTTTAGGTATATACCTAGAAATCCGGTCCCTAATCATAACTATATTCATCGACCAACTTATTAAAGTTTGCATATGGTAATGTTTATACAGTCAAACCTCGATAACATTCGCGTCACAGGACGGGACCAGAGGCGAGCGTTATCGAGGTTTGGTTATTTCTGAAGGAACTTCTTCCTTGGCGACTCCACGATTGGCGGCTCCACGAGTTCGATTTGAAAAATTAAGGAAATAGCCGAAAATTAGGGCGAATTTTTTAAAATTTGGTGCAAAATTAACAAAAAAATTGAGGAAAATTTCGAAAATTTATCGAAATTTTTCAATACAATAGGGGTACCCTATGAATTTTTCGCGCGCCGCTTGCCGGCGGCGCGAACGTTATCGAGGCGCACATTATCGAGGTTTGACTGTATGTAGAATTCCAAATTATGTAATAATAAATCTACGTACGCCTTAAAGAAAGGGTACAAGGATATGATATGATCGCAAATTTTTCATAAGTAAACTTTATTTGCTGACATTTGAAATAACCTTTTATAGTCTGTACGGATGAAAAAAGTAGGCCCTATACTAGAGAAGGCGTGTCCCCTGTAAAGAGAACCATAGGGGGACCCTATTGATTTTTTTGCAAAATTTTTCCGAAAATGATTTTTCAAACCATATGGTCCCCCTATAGTTTTTTGGCAAAAAATTCTCAATTTTCAAAAAAATCAATAGGGTCCCCCCTATTGATTTGGGACACGCCTTCTCTAGTATAGGGCCAAAAAGTATGTTTATTATTCCTAATGACTTCAGATTATTCAATCACCAATAATATTTATTACTTTTCTTCAGACCGAATTCTATAGCAAAGGCCTGAAGGGCGACAAATCTGGCTCGCAAGGAGGGCTGAAAACCAATCATGCCGACAAAGGATTGAGAATTTGCGTCATTGTCAAATTTCCATGAATTTGTTTGGAGGCAACAGGCCCGGAAGGCAACACGCAGATCTATTTCAGCAGTACCCTTTGGCAATTACAGAGAATCTATTGAAGTCGGCAAATTTATTTATTTTATGAGCTCGGATTGCTTTCGTTCTCTGTAAGTGTCAAAAATTGTGCCGACGACACCCTCAAGCACCCCAGGGACTTTTGATTGGAGAGCTATTTGCAACAAATTTCTGGATAAAATTCGATTATAATGTGTGGGAGATGATTTTTATTGCCGAGAGTGGCATAACTCGGTGTTTCTGTTTGGAGCCAACTAATGTTCCAGGATAGCGAATATTACTTTTTGACATGAAATCAAAAATTTTTTAAAGGTTTTGATACGTCAGCTTAGCGATATAAGTACAAGAATCATTCAAAACGTAGATTGACTTTTCGCACCTGGAATGTTAGAACTGGAAAGTAGTTATTCGAATTTTCTTTCTCTCTCAGTCTTGCAACGTCGTTACTGCCTAAATTTATTTCCGTATTGATATTTAAATTTCGGAGCGATTTTAACTGCTTAAAATGAGAACATTTTGGTAATAATTTTTGTTTGAATAAGCCACTATAAATCCTCTAAAGTGGATTGCAATTTACACGGCCTTTGTTTTATTGTGCTAAGTGAGCCTTTGGCGACTGCTCATTGGCTGACCTATGGAGGCGGGCAATGACACAAGGATGAAAGGAGGATGAACCATTGTTTCTCTGCCAAATATCTTCAGGAGAGGCGGTAAAGAAACACATCTCCTTCTCTTCAAGGGTCCCAATGAAATGATAGCACATCTAATCCAGCCTACTCTTCGGTATTCTCTCTTGAACTCTTGGATTCTCCGGCGCCCGTAGAGTCATGCAAACCTGGCCCATTTCAGAAACTTATCACTGATTATTTCGGAGTCGATAGCTATAAGTAGCTCAAACTTTTTGTTCAATAATAGGTTTAACACTCCAAATATCCGCGTCCATCTTGTAGATTTAAGGCCCGATATTGCCAACTTTTTGATATAAATACGTTTTACGGAATAATTTTAAGTTTTAATGTTTTTGATATGATATGTGATGTTTAATAGTATCATAATTTAGGATTAAGCAGGTGCGATAACAAGTAAGTAATGCATTCCAAATCAGAAAGCGATTCAACGACATCTGAGTTTCCCGGTCACCAAATATTTCCTTCACTTACGCCGGAGCGAAAAAAGCAGCAAAATTTATTTTCTGTCGAAAATCTGTTATCTTCGGAAGATGCTAAGTCTTCTACGTGTAATAAACTACAAACATCGCTTGTACCAACTAGCGAATCTCCCGCGGAATTCGCTAAGGTTTGAGTTTTATTTTGAATGATCGACTTCATTTTTAAATGCGAAAGAGGTACATAGGAGCTAACTGCACGTAACGTTTTAGATAAACCTTGATTCCACTGAGGTCGTTTTAACATCTTCGAGCTCCTCGCAAACCTCTAGCCACCTGTCGACTCCATTTATACCTAGAAATTTTCAACCCAGTCGCCTACAAAATTATCTAGATTGTCGGATGGCTCCGCCATGCCCCGCGATCGACCCAACATCCATAGCCGCTGCTACGATGTTTTGGCTGCAGTTGCCACCTCCACCTGTAACAATGACTAATCCTAATTTACCCCTCTATGTCCCGAACATTCATCCGCCGTCTCTACTACCGAGCCGCTCGGATGAGAACTCGACGTATAATAATTTTCAATTGGACACGACGTCTAAAATATGCAATAAGTCCCTTTCGCCAGAAGGCTCCACACCGTCCACCTCAACAACAAATTCGTCCCCTATTGCATCTTCGAAAGAGAGGGAAAAAGAGGGAACGAGTTCGACGAGCGGTAGTAGTGGTTGGAAATCATCGCCCACATTTTATACCTCACCTTCAGCGCGCTCAAACAATAAGCCAAGCATTTTTGGTAAGTGCAATTTCATAATACACGACAATCCGGACACCATATATTATATAATCGCATACCCCAAGGATTTTGACCTGTTCTAACAACAAAAATGTTAAAAAACATTTTTCGTTCCATAACAATAGGAATTCTAAGTTTCCTTATTTGGTCATTTTTGCACATAACAACCTCATAGCACTCTTATTGGAAGATTACGTTAACAGAACTTAATCGCAGTTAAGAGCCAAATTGAATTAAGAATTTAATATGTTGCGTTATAAATTCCAGTGATTTATGCGGAAATAATTTTTAATTTTTATAAACAGTCAGAATTACATATCCTAATTATTATTTTAAATTTTCTTATTATAGACGATCATAAAATCCCACTGGACGCAATCTCGAAATGCATGTTGCGGAAACACAAAAACAACCGAAAGCCGAGGACGCCTTTCAGCACGCAGCAGCTTCTGGAACTTGAAAGAAAATTCCAAGAAAAGCAATATTTGTCAATATCCGAAAGGGGTCAGTTCAGCAATGCCTTGCAGTTAACTGAAACCCAAGTGAAGATTTGGTTCCAGGTTGGTAATTTTATTATGACTTTAGTTCGATTATGACCATATCCATAAACAATTATGATAAATCAAAGCAGTCGATCTCGCTCGAAGAGCCAATCTCGTGATAGCATGTCTCTAATCTCATTTTCAGCTCTTTTATTTACATACTCCCAATTTTGTTTATCTGATTATGTCAGCTCTTTTCAAGTTCAAATACCCTTAATTTATAGTCTCCACACCTCTCAGTCGGTCATTCACCGCCGAAAACGTGATCAATCCACCTCGAAACTGATAATTATTGCCTTTCTCCTTAATTGGCATATATCTTCTCTGGAATCACAGAAATAATTCCACGCTGCGTTTCTGTTATTCTTGGGAGGAATACCGTATCTGTCGCTCGAACACTTATCTATTTATGACTTAATGGTCGGTCCACAAGAGAACACCCTGGGGACTGCTAGCGAATTTTCAGCGTTAAGGCCCAAAATTAAATATGATTCCCACAATAAATTTCGGAATGGCGACAGATCCTCGTTAAAATGCTCATTTACAAAGAATTGTCCCATTACGCCTTCCCATTTCCCGCACCTTTTAATCGGATCAAAGTAATTTATTTTATTGACTTAGGAGGTGCCAGCTGGCTATACGAGGAAGGCCATTAATTATTGTATAATTAAACCCGAAACCATTTTCTCAGCTGGGAGGCAATAAAATGGTGTTGATTACGGTAATAACCGACGATTAAACAATAGGAGGATATTAAATGGTGACACCCTGCGACAGATGCGTTCCTTTGGAATTACTTTTGATGGATTTTGATTCCTTGGGAGATTTCCAAAGGCACTTTGGAAGTGAAAAACATTTGCGTTTTTGGTTGGCAAATTTTGAAAATTTTCCAAATTTTTAATTTTCAAGACGAGTCTATTTTTGTATTCTTTAACTTTTGCGATAATGCAAAACATTTGTTTTAGTTCATTTCAAATCAAACACAATTCTTTTTTGTGTGAGCCTCATTTTAATTGATTCATTTCCCAGAAGCTCAATTGAATTTTGATGTGGAAATCCTACATTTAATTTTCGTAGAAAATTCCAAACATTTAAAAATTCTCTAAATTCCTTTCCAGAGTATTTTCGAAGAAAAATGTAAAATAGGGCATTATCCTCAAATTTGGTCTTAATTGCTATTAGACACTTTAATAGAACATCCTTAAAATGAGATTCGCCATAACAAACAAAAAATTAACGCATTATTGGATTGGAATCAGTTTCAATTTTGAGGGAAGGCTTAATTGGATGAGCATCCGGCGCTCATTCCAGTCGTAATGCTTTATTGGTGCCAAAATGGCTTAGAATTGGTGGTTTGTTGGCGAAATTGGCAGGAAATCGTTTGAAAACGATCGGCTAAGACAGGAAGTGCTCAAATTGGGAGGAAATGAGAGCGAGAAAGCCTTTCCAATATTAGCGCCGCCGCAAACACATCTGCCCAAATCAAATAATCGCAAATGCGCGCAAGTGTTAATTACATCGCACGTTTGTTTGCAACTCCTTACCTAATTTGGCTTAAATTTCTTAATTTATTTGACTGTGGAAAGGTCAAGAGTTGATTGCTTCTCGGCAAACTGTTAACTATAAATTTCACTATAATTCAAGTCAAACTTTGACTAAAAAAGTAAAAATAGTTTTCTTTTATCAGAAAGTTGAGTGGAATTCAGACAATCCGACTTTTTGGCAACTTTAGGTTAGTTTTTCAATTTTATTCATATTTTAATCATTAAAATTAATCCATAAGCGAGGACTTAATTGCTATTTGGGTATTCGGTGCGCAATATGGCCCATCCATGGGATTATTATGGATGATCTCTCCTCCACACTAATTATAATTTCCAAAGTCCTCGTTGTTGTTTTTGGTTGGAATTAACGATTATGATCTCTCTTTGAATTTCGTTCCATCATCATAATAATGGTAATCTTTTCTTTATGATGTTATGTAATTTTCCACACATTTTCTTTATGAAGCTGTTTGAGGACAAGTCGATCAATTATGTTTGGGATGGGAATAGGTGGCCCTCTCTTTTAATGAGATTACCCGGCCAATTCATTACCGTATATTGGATTGTTGCATTACATATTATCTTTCTCAATTTTTGGCGTACTCACCCAAATCCCGAATTTATGGCAATAGTAGTTAGAGATTTAAGGATAAAGAAATTGAGAGTCTGAGGATTGAAATTAGCGAAAAATCAGCACACCTTGTGAGAAAAAATTACGGTTTGAGTTTGTCTGACCAATAGCATTTGACTTTTCTGTTAAATTATCAAAAATGGTTGGCACAACCATAAGAGTAAGTGGGAGCTTGTTGTGAGTTTAAAAGAAAGATAATTGTCATTGACGCTTCGGTCTCCACTTCAAATAACGTACTCGTTGATTGATCGCATCTGTCCCGAGATATTTGCTTCCCTTTGGGCAAATTTGTCCTTTATTTTCTCCCGGCTCATTGTTCTGTGAATTTCTTTTGAAATAAAGCAGAATATTAATCAAAATCCCGCCAAATCAAAACTCCGCCTTTCCTGTGATGAAAGCATCAAATGTCCAACATATGGGAATAATTTGGTAGAATTGACACAAAATCAAGACAATCAAAATTTAGAATCGACGAGCAAAATCCAAGCGCCTACAAGAAGCTGAAGTCGAAAAAGTAAAGTTCGCTCAAGCCAGTGCTCTCGCAAGTATCGCCTGTGGTCAATGGCGGATGTAGAGCAAATGGGAAACAACTCACCAACGAATATGCAAAGAGGGCACATTTTACGGAGGAAGTTCCATGTTAACCTTGCCAGATCTGTCACTGTTAATATCACTAAAGCTTAATTATACTGTATGCTTGTTTTATTAAGTTGCAGTTCTGTCAATCGATGCTCTTTACCAAGTACCGTAAATCTTTCAATGTAATTTCCATTGATTTTATTTACTATAGTAATATTTTTAAACAATTAACCGACCATTTACTAAAAATTATTTATAAAATGTTTCGTTCTGCGCAACGATGATTTACGGTACTTCTCATGCGGGTTTAAATAAATATCCCCACCTATGACCTTTTTGAGATCTCTTCTGTGAATATAAACTTGCCAAGGTTGTTATGTATTTTTAACGTATGTCAATAATATAGTAATGCTTTAGTTTTTGAAATGTAATAAAATGGTATATTTATAATTTTCTACATTTTTCGTAATACGAAAAAGTAAAACACATTTTCAGATAAATTAAGGTTAGCATTACATTAGTGTAATGTTACAGTTATAATTGACAAAATTCTTAACGGTTTATTAAAAGAATTTATGAGCTATTACCTTTCAACCTGTTAGATAAAAAGCTACAAATCCCACAAGAAACACTTTGGAAATACCAATAGTGAGCAGGCAATAAAAACAGTTGTCTTGTGCTCAACTCAGTGTTTATACAAACATAAAATATGTCTTTTTGGTTAGTGTCCCACTTTGCAGACAAGCTGCGAATTCGGTGGGGAAATTAATGGTCTCCGCAGGTCAGAGTTGTATTCTCTTTTGGCTCGGGTCGCTATTAATATTGGCAAATCAATTGTGTTTAAAAGCGACAGATTGGCCAAGGGATTTGATGAAAACAAAGAAAGGGCCAAGACCTTTGACGATCAATTTGTTTGACAATTTTTATTATAAACACGATGTTTGGTATGTTTGTTATGACTTTCAGACAAAAAAAGAAGTTAGGCAAACATGCTTAGGCTTAGGTTATCTAGGCTTAAGCTCTATGCGAGACATGATATCCATGTAAGCAGGTAGTCAAACCAAGTTACTACACTCCCCTTAAACTGAGTTTAATGCACTTTGCAGTGATCAACAACCACCGCCTATGGCCACCGGCACCGTCTTCGCTAGTATTGGCCGACCGGCCAATTCATCATCAATTAGTCGGATTGGCAATCAGTCGCAGCGGCCAAATTGCTCTTTGGCGGCTTTTTAATATCCTTAGGAAAATGTTTTCTTAAGGACTCGCCATTGGCGGTCTTGATGGCATCGGATCCTGAACCGGCTAGCTGGCTGGCTCAGCCCATTCCATCATCATCATTCTTAATTGAGAGAGAGAGCAATTACTACTACACTAATAGGTTTAGGTCCTTTGTTTTCCACTCATCACTTAATTGACTTAATTCTCAATGCTGCTTGGCTTTTAAAAGATAATCGTTCATTCATCGTCGATATTTGCCCGCTCAAAACCACATTTCAGGGATCGTCTGTAACTAAAATGAGACTATAAAAAAGAAACTATGATTGTGCGTCATATGAATATCGCTGAACATGAAAATCTGAAACGGCTAATGAGCCGTTCAAAATTTGTCACAGGCGAACAAATTATTTTGAACACACATGAACATGTTAGATTTCACTGATAAGCTTTTGACTGCAAAGTAAATTTATATTTGTCAAAAGTTTAGTTGTTAAAAGTTCACTAACCTTTTGCGATTTAATAATGCTGTATATTTATGAAAAATTTGTGTGATATAATATCTGAAAAATTGTAACTCCCTCTTTAATATACTCAAGCGAAATGTTATATTTGCACTTCGTTCGGAATAGATGACTTGAGATTGTGTGAACAATTGAAAATTATAACTTTTGTAACGTAATGGTTTGACTTCAACTCAAACTTCAATTGTTCCCTTTCCGATATCTCAAATCTTTATTCTGGAGAACGCAATAATTTTTACTGTTTCGTCAGACGGACAAACCCGCATTTAATTCTCTTTGTTTTTGACCACACACCAAATAATTGGGTTTCAAATAGGTCCATCTAATTAGCGCACAAATAAAAATCCATTATCGGGTTTAAGATAAAAGGTTTGCCGCCAACCATAACTTATGTAAAAAAATCACCGGAAAGTGCGCGAAATCATTTCTTTTCAACCACCTTATGGTAAAAAATTTTGGGTTTATTAAAAACACCTTCAGGATTTCTAAGTATAACCCTTCATTGTCGGAGCCATAGACAAAAGGCAGAATGTCTGCGTTACCATTAGCTTTCCTTTTGGTGAGCAGTCTTTATCAAAATCATGATGGCGGCCATTGTTTATTTCTCTTTTCTATGTGATCTATTTACAGACACACTCTTTGTATGAATAATGAACACTCTTTCGTTTCTTTCTTTTTGTGAAGTCTTTAGCAAATCAAAAACGTATCCGATCGGATACACTGGGAAATGAAGGGTTAAATACGAAAAGTTTAATGTCTTGAAACAAGTAAAATTTAAATATGTAATATTTTATGCTCTCAAACTTATTCTCTAATAAGGCAATCGTACAAACAACAAAATAAGGCAAAGTATCCATACAGCAAATGCCTGAGTCATTCTGTTAGCGTGATCTCCGACGAGACGACCTCGGAAATCTTTCCACGTCAATCTTTGGTCAAATGCGAGGCCGTGTGGTTCCAAATTTATGCACTCAATCGCGCAAAATTCCTCGAATCTGAGCCGTTCACAAAGACATCTTGTCGCGGTAGTCTAAATGTTAACATTTGAAGTGATCGCTTTTACACAGAATTTACCTCAAAGCAATATTTTTGGTGAATTAGAAATATTTCTGCAAGCGATGAACGGACAATCAGACATTCCTCGTCGCGATTTGTTTCAGGGTAGTAAAGCAGTTTGCTCGAAACGTCTAATTTCATTCTAAAGTAAAATAGTAGTATAGAATACAATTAACGTATAATTTAATGTCCAAAACTCGATGCGTTTGACGTTTTTGATTCATCATATCAATATTAGGTACTGTCTTGATATGTTTGTTACGTGGCGTTAATACAAAAGAGAAGGAACATGATATAAATACGTTACCGCAGCAGCTGATGCCTGTCCAGTTCTGAATATTTTGGTGCTGATCGTTGGCGAAGCTCCATTTCGCAATTTTCCATAACTTCCACAAATTCGACAGTGGTACAATTATCTTTTGCTGATTGATTATTTGAAACAATGATTCCTTGAGTAGAGCTTGATGCTGCACTTGTTCGATGATCAGCAAAATTCAACACACTTCCAGCTTCCACTTTGTCCAGCTGAGGGGATGCGGCAGGAGTGCGGCGACATTGAGTCTAAATTGTGATTCTATAAAAATGATATTTTAAATGCACAAAATATTGGAGAACACGTTTTTGAAAATAGTATAATGCAGTCATACGGCTTTGATGGCATTAAAATGAAAAATAGCTGTTGTTATTTATGGTGCTGAGATAGCGCAATATTTTTGAAAACATTTTCCGACTACATAGTGCAATAATTTTTTCTCAAACTCGGCTATTTACCTTTAGAAAGTATGTCTCATAGATACTAAAATTATCAGGTAAAGTCATAATGTAATAGAAAATTAGATTCTACAGGAAAATCACTTATTAAAGTCACATGTCAAAAAACCAGGCTAATATAAATATTATTAATAATTCGAGATTATATCACCTTACATTGACTTTTCACTCTACCTGGCATATAATTTATTTTCAGACAGTCGCAAAGAAACTTTAAAACTTAAGAAGCGACATTGTTTTTAGCAATTACTTTGATTTAACGGTTAAAAATGTACCTGTAAATATCCAAATAGCGATATAAATTGAAGTTCTGTTAGTGGATTGGAATGGCTTCTGAGCGACGTTTGTCTCCTGCGACCCTAAATTATATAAAAGTGGACAAATTGTGTACTTCTCTGAGATTTTGCGCTTTGCGAAGCATCAAAAATGGAATATGTTCAATACCCAATACATGCATCCCAAAGCTAATCTCATGTTCAACTTTTCATACTATAATTCCTGACAAACCTGTGCGCTCCGATAATTCTTTCGTGGATAATGTTCTCTGACCGGGGACACGTGACGACGACCCAGTCTGGCACATTCATTGATTTTTTTCCGGTAAGAAACTTTGGCTGTATGTCCTGATAGAAGTACATTGTTATTCATTGATTCAAGTAATAATATCTTTTTTTGGTGGGTGTGGAATATTTGGGTATGGGACAGTTCATCACATGGACAATTCATCACCTGGGACAATTCATCACCTGGGACAGTTCATCACCTGGGACAATTCATCACCTGGACAATTCATCACCTGGGACAATTCATCACCTGGGACAATTCATCACCCATAGAGAAAAATGGCCCGTTTTTAGAAAAATTTCACATTTTTCAATTTCTTTATGATAACAATGTGTAACAAACAAAATTTATTCCTCATTTTCAATCTCATCCTCAATTCCAACAACATCATCAATAACAATATTCTGAGCAATTCCTTTTGACACAGAAGAAAAAATATCCGCATATTTATAGGTCGAACTCCTACAAAAATTTTACTCTTATTCGGCGAGCAAAAGCTATTGTTTTGAAAAAAGTCACTTGGAAAACCCCGTCAATGCGAATAAAATTCGTAACATACAATACCTCCTCGCTTTTATTTTGTAAGGGAAACTCAATTTCAAATTTGCGCGAAAATATAATTGCGTGCCAAAGGGGTAAAAGTGGTCGCTGGAAAATTTTTATGAGGGGGATTTCTTGGCAGGGGTCTCCTCTAGAGATCGGTAAAAATTTTTGAGTGGGTCCCTATAAGAGTAAAAATGTTTACAATCAATACTTTTCCCTATTGGAGACAGCTCTTTTCCGCGCGCCTACATCAATAGGGAAAAGTATTGATTGTAAACATTTTTACTCTAATAGGGCCCCACTCAAAATTTTTTACCGATCTCTAGAGGAGACCCCTGCCAAGAAATCCCCCTCATTAAAAATTTCCAGCGACCACTTTTTACCCCTTTGGCACGCAATTATATTTTCGCGCAAATTTGAAATTGAGTTTCCCTTACAAAATAAAAGCGAGGAGGTATTGTAGGACATACCAATTGCAGCGGGAAGGCATACGATGGATGAATCACGGAAACATGTGTCGAGTACCTGAAAAATGGGTTTGTATGCAGAATTCTACGCTTTATAAACGATTCGTATAAAGGAATTTAAATATTCAAAGTGAAAAGGTTGGTCATATTCTTCGAAATAATTTCTTTGCCAATATAATTTATGAACAAAAATTAGCCTAAAAAGGTTAAAATTGGTTTAAAACTATTTATCACAGTTTAAATTAATAAAACTGTGTCCTATAAAATACTAAACAAAATACAACAAAGCCGAACGATAAAGGGCACTTTTTTAATCCAAAAAGTGTCGGATAACGATATACAACATTATATTACTGGGAAGCCAGAGTGAGTCGTAGAGAAAAACGAACGTTAAAATGCTGGCAGCGAAAAGAAAGTGGTGGCAGCTTGCCATTCTGCTCGGTGTTGAGCGGTAAATGTTCTGAGGAAGAAGCTGGGTCTGGGCAAATTGGCATTTGCTGAAACAGCTTATCGAAACATTTTTCAGCTTCTTCTAGAATGCACTGGCTCGTGCTGGCTATTGGAATGTCCTTGCCACCTTCCGCGATTCCACTAAACTTATTTTACTAATATTTCATTCAACAATAGAATGTTTGAGCGCAGTCTTATGTGGAACCTTGCTCAAATTACTCTTATAAACAAAAATGTGTTAGTGGTATATAAGGGACCGTGACAACTGCCACCCGACAACTCCCACCGCGACAGCTGCCACCTCGACAGCTGCCACCCCATAGTAGAGAAAAGTGTCTGCGTGCGACAGTGACTACGAAATAGTGTGTATTTCTAACCGTCTGCCGTCCCTTGGTCCTATATCTTTTTTGACCCAGCCATTTAATAAGAGTCTGAAGGAAAAGTTGAAGGTGGCAGATGTTGGGGTGGGAGTTGTCGGGTGGCAGATGTACGGGTGCCGTATATAATATGCGTATATTATATTACACAATAATATACCTGGTTAAGGCCGTTTGAGTCATCAAACAGAGCAGACTGTAGATAACACTTTTTGGAAATGCTTTATTTTCACCGTTTGCTGAGTGTTGCTTATTGAAATTGATGGATATCATCAAAATATTGACAAGAAGTTAGGGTTGACGGTGTTAGAATCAACTTTCGACTGCCAGGAAGGTCAGTTAAACATTCTGTGAGAACTGAAATGAAAATTTGCCATTGTGACAGACGCGAAATCAATACTGAGCGGGCAATATTTTGTGAATGGCAAATAAAAGAATAAGTGGGACTTTCCCACGATATCCATTTAGCAAATTCTCTGAATCAGTACGAGAATCACATCGGTTATGCGCGAGTTTGAGGTTTGCTTTTCATTAACTTAATACGATCCGTTATAAAGTCATAGCCATTGGCGCTTTTCATAAACTGAAAAGCTATAGCTGGAATTTTTCCGGTAGAAAATTTTCCCACGCCGTGAAAAACCTTTCGTGTAAGTTTGATTCTCAACTGATAGAATGTAATATTAGAAATAATTTTGGATGCCTTACAATGACGACAGAGCAATGTATAACCGATAGTGTCACAAACAATAAGCATATGTAGCAAAAATATCGAAAATAACATTATTTCTCGTTAATGATTACCCCCTAGTTTTCCCAGATGGGTTACCCCCAGTTACCCCTAGTTGGGGTGATGTTGCTAATATGCTCCGGACAAAACCCACAGGCAAAACTCTCCTGATGTTTGAAAACTAATTTTCATTCATGATTTTTATTGTTTACTTTTTATGAAACATTAATGGTAACATGATAACAAAAATTACTTAAAATCCGGTGCAAACAGGTGTATTCAAAACTTATGCTGTCTGTCAATCCGTAAGATCCAGACAAATTATACTAAACAAATATTAGATGAGTATTTTCACTTTTTGAATCCATACAATCAATATCGTATTGTAAGAAAATGAATTTACATTAGAATGACACGCGACTTCCCAACATAATACAATATATTAGTAGAAATTTAATAATGCCAAAACCATGAGAATTTTTAATCAGAGGATTGCGTGATGTAAATAAAGACGAATGCGGATTATGGAGACTGCGGCATATTCCGAGCGAAGTCGCATCGATTTTTGCTAGACACCCGGAAATTCTTTGAGTTTCAGAATAAAAACATAGGATAAAAATGGCCGAAAGATAGGTGGAATTGGCGCCAAAGGTATTATTTCATTCGCAAAACTCGGAAAGAGCCGAACTCGCAAGAAATAGCCACACCACACGGCTCATTTAACCCCAATTCTTTCTTTATGACAATTTTTCAAAGCCCTCCCTATACATTTATGGAATCTTAATCCGGCCGCCGATGCATTGAGTAAATCCATAAAATTATATTCGTGAGACGAAAAGAGGAAAAGGAACAATAATAACTCATTAGTGAAGACTTATTCTTATTTAAAGCAAAGCTGGTAGCCCGGGAAATCATTTTGTCAAATTCCACGAAGTAAAATCCAATAAATTTAAAGAAGCGGATATAAAATACAAACAGTATTGAAGATTTTTTTGTAAAACAGAAAATTATGTTAGTATATTTATAGCATTTCTTCCTCGATAATATGGCATGTTTAGAAGACAACGTATTGTAAACTTGGCGAAATTCGATTCAAAAATCATAATTTTTGGGACTATAATGTGAAATAAAGCTCTCCGTTGTTGAAAATAAATTTTCAAACACAGGAAGAAGGAGCATAATTATAAGTCCGCCGGTAATTGCAGACTTGATTTCTCGGCCGCCACGGTGAAACTAAACAATGAAATTTCAGCCTAGCGCATTAAAGCACACTGCTTTGGCCGCGAGAATGAAAAAATCCATAAGTCCAGTCACTTGCATTAAAAATCTCTCGTAGTAATCCAGCAAAAATTAATTGGATGTGGTTGGGGCAGTATTATGAGTCAATTTATACGTTCGTCTATTTGAACAGTGTTGAAGTAACCAAGGTAAGTTAGAAAATAAGTATTTTCACTATACTCTAAAGAATACACTCTAAGTAATCAAAGGTCAGTGAATCGAAGACGTTGCTTGAGCTCTTTTTTGGCTTGACGACGGCGTTCGTGGTGTTCTTCGATCCAGCGGCTGATGTGTAATTTCTCGATTCGGCGAACTTCTTTCACGGATTCTAAAACAAGTAATTACTTTCAGCCAAACGTGCTTGCTCTAAAAGGTTTTATGAAGAATACAACTGATACTTTTAATAACATTTATTAGAGCTTTTCAAAAACGTTTATAAATTAAAATGTGCAAAAATTTTTGCCATATCAAACAGAAACTGCTACTGGGACCAAGTTTAGTAACAAAAATGACCTAATAATTAAGATTTTATACGTTTAGAGCTTTTTGCAAGTTTGGCATATAGAGCTAAAAGGGCACCAGAAAGGTTATAATAATACATTTTAAAAAGCGATGAAGAAAACTAAATTTACCTGTATCATTTGGATGAGCAGCGCGAAGGTCCAAATGATGAGCGCCATCTTCTACAATCAAGCTGACTAAAGTTCCCTTCGTAATTGGCTTGAGGTCCCAACCGCCACCCGACCATGGGTCCAAATAACCGTTACTAAACCGGAGAAAGTTATTATTTACTTCATAATTTCATTGGAATGTTGGATACCTGAAAACAATGTTAGTAGCTGTTGGATAACTCGCTCCGTAGTTGATAATGGCCCAATCAGGACGGAACAACCTAAACAAAACACTATGAATATTAAATAAAACCGATACTTATTTTACGGCAATGCTTTACAGTAACTTGCAATATATCTTTTAAATTTTTGAGTAGTTTAGCAAAATCAAAGAAAAGCAAGAATAGTAACCGAAAATAGTTTTGGTTATAAAATGATAGTCTGATATAAACATACTCCAAGTCGTAACCGAAATTAGCTTTTCCAAATGTATTGTTGCAATATGAATGGAGACTTTCCATTTCGAATGGGCATGTTTTAGCAAAAACATCCATGGGTGGTCCATAGCTGCACATTGGCATAACCATTTCTGTGCATGTCTGTAAACCAATAGAAATATTGTTGCAAAAGATTGCTATAAATAAAGCATACCTGCCATGGCCATCCCAATGGGTCGCCCAAGGCACTGAATGGAGTCGGACAGTTATCGCCAAGAATACAGAATGTCTGTGTCTGTCCAGTTGTGTTGTAGAAAACTAAAATATAATTATGTCATATAAACGTATATCAATAATATATTGTTTAAAACTACTCTCTTCAAGCATGATTCATCTCGTTAATACCTGGCTGGTAATAATTGATGAAGAAAAATACCGTTAAAGATAGAATATGAGGCAGCGGCATTGTCTTCCTCCGTTTGCTTAGGACCGCCAGAAAAGCTCTTGCAGACTTCCTGAAAACATCATATAGGCTTATTTAATAAATACAAAACAAACCTTAACAGGCCAAGAAGGCAGAGGAGCTAAGAAATTAGCAGGATATGGATAATCAACCATTGCCAACGTCTCCATAACGTCTTTGACAGCTGATACAAGCAAACGTCCATCGTCAGGGACATGAAGTTGAGATTCTGGTGCCAAGTGGAACGCGGAATTAAGATACTGTCTTCCTTCATCTTAAACTCGCAAAATTTAAAATTAGAAAAAGTAAATCAAAACATTTTATTCACGCGAATGTAGAGGGTTTGCTTTATTTTGTATTAATTTTATAATATCACCAAAATTAATAACACAGTAAAATCTAAAATAGTAACCTGATTGCGCCAGAGAGACGATTGCTTCAAACGAGGCTAAAATACTCTTCAAGTTGCAGCCGCTCAATCGGAAAGTCCGTGTTACAATAGCGTCAAAAATAGTGGCTTGAATATTTGCGTTTTGGAACCAAAACACCGGAGCAGATGCCGCAATTCCGCTGAAATAAAAATATTCATGAACATAATTCTGTGAGTAATATATACCCGTCAATAATGTGCGGGTATTTAATTCGCATCCAAGCAGTCAGCATTCCGCCATATGATCCTCCAAAGGCGATAACGGGCGAATTTTGGGAACCCGGAAGCTTCTGAAGTTTAATACGTCATAAAAGTTCAAAACATAATTTAAAGAAATTAATTTCAAATTTAGCATACCTCATTTTTCAGGTAAGTTATGAGCTGCGCAAAATCGGCTAGCGCTTGTTCCGAGCTGAGTATTTCTGTTAGATATTTCAAATACTATGAAGCCTCTTACCTGAGGTATCCTAGATTTTTCACATTGGCATAACTGTCATTGCCGAAAGGCTGGGTTTTTCCGTAAAATCGATGTTCAGCGAACACCACAGCGGCTTTGTATTCCGGAGCGATATCCCACATGAAACCCTAAAAGTTTTAAACAGGAATATAACGTTATTCATTAAAACCAATTTTGTTTCGTTTCTGTAAAATATTACAAAACTCAGCATTTGTTTTCAAATTTATTTTTCTATTCTTGTCTATAAAGTGCTCGCTACAAAATTATACAAATGTTACCGTATTCTCTGCAAATCCCTCAATGCCGCCTTCATTTCCAGTGTAGAAGAAAATTGGACCATTTGTTGCAAAATAAGTTGTGTTGATTAAATACCTTGAAGGTTAAGTATACTTAGGAGATAAGTTGTCATATTACCAACCGAAGCTTAAAAGTGCGTGTGTCGGTGTACGAGAAATGATCTATTGGCATGCGGTCATAATATTCCTCGCTCCAACGGTAGGTTGGCTTTGGTGGGTCAGCTTGCACTTGGCCCTCGAAAAGGAGCTTTTGTCTAACTTCATGATAGCTCGCTAAAATTTTACAGTATATAATTGTAATCTTCTAACAAGAAAAGGTCAAAAATTGCATTATTTAAAACAGGCAATTTTAAAATACAAAATACCCAATAAGCAAAATTTTCGAATGTTCGATCAAATGTTCGTTTCTTATTGCAGGGCAAGCAAGCCCATATTTGAAAAGATTACTTCGCGTGAATGTCTACACGATTTGTTTTGTATTTTCATATTTCCTTCAGTTTTCTGCACCTAATTCTCTTACCTGGATCTCGAAGTACGCGGATATTATGCACCGCATCACAAAATTCCAGCACAATAAGAACCACTGCAGTAATCCCGAGCATTTCGAGCTAAAAATTGAGAACCGACTTTATATAATGTAAATATTATATTGGCTGCCAAAGGCGAATAGAAGATTTTATGAGAATACTCGACACATAGATAAGATTTTGAGCAAAGCAAAGTGGTCAGGTTAATAAAAAGGAGCAACCATCTAACGGTGTTAAGTAATAAATCAGTCCTAGGCCGCCGATAAAAATGTCACTTGCTATTCGTGGGAATAAAAGAAGACAAATCTGGATGATCTTCACGAGGTTGTCCAAAAAATAAGAGTTGTTCTAAAGATTATAGACCAACATAGGATTTGTGATATTATTCAACAGTGAGCGAAAAAATACGATGAAAGTTCAAAATATTTAATAAATAAATAATTTAAAAGAAGAAAATTTCTCTCTATATAAGAAAAGGTATATGCGTAAAAATCTCACATGTCATCATACCTGTTACCGTTTTATGAGACAAACGCTTACTTTCTTATACTCCACTATGCAATGTTCGATGAAATCGGCGGCTCCTCGGCCTGACAAAAAGCCGAGAAATTTTCAGCGAAGATGAATAAACAGATTCCATTATTGACAATCCATAAAACCTTTTGATAAGTGAATGCTGTAAAGAAAAAGAACATACTAAAGAAATTATTGTTAGCTGTGCTGCAACACCCACTTTAAATGCGACCATAAAATAAAATTGCGGAGCCCAGAGAATAGATATTTTAGAAAAATATTTATTATAAAATTTGCTGAACATGAAGAGTAAATCTTAAACGCATTTCTATATCATTTTAGACCAGAATTTAATCGAGTATTCTAGCGATGCAGTCGGGAATTTTGAAAAAGATGGTCATTTTTAATTGCTTTTAGGCTATGATTACATATTTCGGGCTTGTTTAGAAGATTTGTCTGTTTTTAATTAGATTATTAGAACATAAAAAACCAACATTTAGCTCATGCCTGGAATACCGAATGTCGCCCATGAGCGGGTTAGACATAATTTATACCCTGCAAATAACCGAAATATTATAGCTACCTAGTATGACTAAAAAAGCATAATATGATTGGCTCTAAATGAGTATACGCGTCTCCCGGAAAAAAATCAATAGGGGGAGCCTATTGATTTTTTTCGTAAAATTTTTCCGAAAATGATTTTTCAAACCATAAGGTCCCCTATCGTTTTTTCGCAAAAAATTCTAAAAAATTTTTTTTGTCAAAAATAACCATAGGGGGTACCCTATTGATTTGTTTTGCAAAATTTTTTCGAAAATGATTTTTCAAACCATAGGATCCCTCCTCTGGTTTTTTGGCAAAAAGTTCTCAATTTGCAAAAAAAATCAATAGGGTCCCCCTATTGATTTGGGAGACGCGTATACTCATATAGGGCCATATGATTTGAGCCCTCGATTTAATTAATTTGAAGACTGGGGTTCGACAAGTGCGTAACAACGTAATTTGTAACAACGCTTTCTCATGGATTGATTTTACAAGAATAACTCAATGAAGACATATTTTCCGCTATTCGGTAAATTTCATAGCCTTTGTACCAACTCTTAATGAAAATCTACAGAAAGGCAATTATTCAATTGTGTACTAAAATTGTGCAATTTATGTAAATTTTATAATAAATTTTTCGATAATATCACTGTGATGGGTAGCTCGTACAATACATTTCTTCGAAACATTCATTTAAACAATCACTCGGTATTCACTTTTTAAGCGATAGTTGTCCTGAAGTGATGATTTCAAATAGCAATTCATTTAAAATTGAGAAATATGAGATCTCCAGACCGGTGAAATCGGCTTATTTGCTACAGCTATGGTTGTAAAAGATCTAGTGAAAGTCGCCATTGCCCTTGGGGAAGCTGTTGGAAAAGCATTCACGCGTGCCGTCAAAGAAGAATATAACGGTAAGCTTTATAATCAGTAGATCTTACAAGGAGAGCCAAGTGAGCTGAATCGAAATGTGCTTTTAAGACACATTTCAGTCGGTAAAGTATTAAAAAGTAATGTAAGGAAATCGCGATCATTTACACACAAATGGGAAAAGCTACAGGAGATTTCGCACCTGGAAATACCGGTTTAAATTTGGCGCGGAAATTATTTTTATCGAAAATCAGTATTTTTGCGAAAATAGAATGAATGACCTGAAGCGAAATTGAAACTGAAATCTCCTACTTTACTCGTCTGTATCTCGGCTGGAACGTACATTTAGCCGAAAATGTTCAGATGTCGTTACATTAATTTTTGATACTCTATCGATTAAAACAGGTCCCATCGCAAAAGCTCACTTCAAAGGGATCACATTCACTCACTTGGGTCATCCCTTTATGAATATATTCCGTTATTATTCTGGAATCAATGGCGCTATGTCATCTCCCCCCGGACATCTCCCCCTCTAGGACACTTCCCCCCGGACATCTCCCCCCCAGACATCTCCCCCATATATAAAACAGCGCATAATGGCTCATAACTAAGTCTAGACTTAAGTTTAAGCTTGTTTGGCGCCTTATAAGGGTTGTTCGGGAGCTTAAGCCTAAGATTAAGTCCCTTAGGCCCATATTGTTCGGGGCCCCAAGCCTAAATCCTTGTTTGGCGCCTTATAAGGGCTGTTCGGGAGTTTAAGCCTAAGATTAAGTCCCTTAGGCCCCATATTGTTCGGGGGCCCCAAGCCTAATGGCTTGTTTGGCGCCTTATAAGGGTTGTTTAGCCTAAGACTGCACAGCAGCCTAAGCCCCAAGCCTAAGATTAAGTCCCTTAGGCCCCATACAGCGGGGCCCCAAGCCTAATGGCTTGTTTGGCGCCTTATAAGGGTTGTTTGGGCAAGTTTAGACTTAGTTATGAGCCATTATGCGCTGTTTTATATATGGGGGGAGATGTCCGGCGGGAGATGTCGGAGGTGGGAGATGTCCAGGGGGAATGTCCTAGAGGGGGAGATGACCGTCCCCCGGGATCAATCATTTGCGTACTGGAGACTGTTTTAGGGTATTGTGTAGTAATTTACAATAATAAAAATCATTGCATTTTTATTTCTACAATACAAAATTTAAAGTAAAAAATATATTTACATAATTTGCTAAGTATATATATATATAAAAGTACATGTGTAATTACAAACCTTTTCCTTGTACAAACTTGTAATTTTATTTAGCTAGTAGACATGCCGCACAAAAACAAGCATCATCATCCACTTCTTCAAAACAATCTGTAGAGCGAGAAGCTACACGAACCAATGCGAGGCTGGGAATAACTTTAGATGTTAGTTTATTATTTATATTCATATAACACTTATTGAATCTTTTTTCTTTGTAGGAGTCCATGAAAATACTTAATGTGAACACGCCCTTAAAGAAAGAAGAAATCGAGCAAAGGTACAAACATTTGTTCGAAGCGAACGATCCCGTAAAAGGTAGCGGAAGTCGTTATTTACAGTCAAAGGTTTGCGCTTTCGTTTGACTTAAAATGGTTTCAAGGCCTTCCGTGGGTGTAACTAATTCGTTATTGGGAAATGTTTTGTTAAACATCAGTTAAACATTAAATTTATTCAGGATTTGTACAATATGAACTAGGCATCGGCGAGTCCGAGTCTCCTTTCACTGTCTGCACAAAGCCTATACTTAAAGCATTGTTTTTGGTTATCACATACTATTTCTATCTCTCTTTGTAAAAATATAATGCCAAATAAAGGAATATTCTATCGTCCTGCCTTTATCAAGCATCGCTTCGTCTAAACGATGTGTATTATAATATATATTATATATAATATAATATATATTAGTGACGAAGCGATGCTTGATAAAGGCAGGACGCTGGAATATTCCTTTTTTCGGCATTATATTTTTACAAAGAAAGAGAGATAGAAATAGTATGTGATAACCAAAAACAATGCTTTAAGTATAGGCTTTGTCCAGACAGTGAAAGGAGACTCGGACTCGCCGATGCCTAATATGAACATTCCTGTCGAAAAAATTTACTTTTCCATTGATAGTGTATTAACCTTGTAAAAGTCGTCGAAATCCATTGCGCATAATATTTAAAAAATTTAGATAAATTTATGAAAATATGACACATTAAGTGTGCATTAGCATCGATTCAGATAAATATTAATGTAGAGACTGGTTGAAAACTTAATAATTCAAAATAACAGATAAGCGAATAATCTGATTAAAATCCGCGATTTAATATGTCGTTACTAATTGAACTTGTCTACTTTAGGTATACCGGGCAAAAGAGAGGCTGGACGAAGAATTTGGAAGAATGGAGCGGGGAGAAGGTCAAACAGATACTACGAGTACGGACAAAAAGGATACTGCAAGTACACCCTAGTCCTCGTTTTTATTATTGCTAGTTGATTTGTCTGTTATATTGTATCGTTTAGAAATAAATTTTTATTCTTTACAGTTTTCGTTTAATTTATTATCTGTTTATATCAAATTAGTTTACTTAAATTCGTTCCTTTTTCTTTATCCAAAAATTTTTTTAAAGATCCCCTTACCGACAATAATTTATCCTTGGATAAAAGCATGTCCCACAATGAATTTCAACATATAACTGAAACTTCGAAGCTACTTTGTCATCGTTTTTCGCAAAAATCCGAACGCTCTCTTGAAGAAATATGCAATCATTTAATGAGAGTTCTTCTAAACGTCGAGGAGAACTGTAAGTTGCTTTCTAAGTCATGATATGGTCCTTAAAATTATTCTAACATATATTTTAGTTGATGAATCGTTTTGCAACAAAGAAAGCGCACAACTTCTCTGGTCCATTTTTGTGGAAGGTAAACCTTTTTCTATTTTATATAGAGTTCAATGCTTAAAAACGGTTATGCAAAAATGACTGTTATATAAATGTTTTATATCAAATTTCACGATACATTACAGAAGGAATTCGTCTCATTCCATGGATGGATCTTGTTATAACTGCTTACATTATATTTTCCAGCTGCGCGCAACAATATCGATTCAGACACATTATCTGGATTGATCGGCACATCCGACATATGCTGTGCGGTGTTGCAGGTGTATAATGTAAGTGTCATAAAATGGACAATTTACAGAAATTAGATATTTTGCTTTGGAATTTATTTTATGTTAAGAAAAATATTTTGGTGAATGAAATTTTTTTGAAAAAATAGACTGTCTATTTGATATTCTGTTACAGGAAAACAAAGCTGCTTTACGAGACACAATGGGAACAATTGGTTGGGAATATCCCAAAGTGGTCGGGATAGATTGGAGTATTCTGAGTGTTGTCGAGGTATGGTTCATGGGAGACGGACGGTTCCCCGGACGTTTCCCCCTCTAGGACATTCCCCCGGACGGTTCCCCCCATACATAGAACAGCGCATAATGGCTCATAACTAGAATGAGGATTTTGAGGTACGAAAAATCTCATTTTAGGTACCTAAAAAGGTACGCTAAAAGTCCAAAATAGGTACAAAAAACCTAAAAAAGGTATTTTAGGTTTTCAAGATTTTTGGCCCAAAAATCGCCAAAATGATCGTTTTTTGTGTTTTTATGCTATTATATGCTATTATTAGCTATTTTAAACATTTTTTCAATAAAATGACACTATTTTATCCTCAATTTACCGATCTTAGAGAACTTTTTAAATAACTCACCTTTTTTTAGCGTGTTAGGAAATCCGTATTTACCCGTTCTTTCATTTATTTTGCGATTTATGTATAGGACAATTTCATTTGATTATTTATTCACGAGTTTCATAATTGCATACAATGTACATTTCCAAATTTGTTACAGTAAAGTTTGCTCTCTTATCTGTTAAAATATTTTTGTAAATTGAAAACGATCTTTTCACATCGCAATTGACCATCGGAGCGTACTTCATTACGGCCAATTGCTTTGGTGCCATTGTTTCGACTTCCAGCTAGGGCTGTGCAATGCTAACCTTTCCTAACCTTTGCTAACCCATGAAAAGGGAGGTTAGCATGCTAACCCACATTGTTTGTGCAATAACCAGAAACGAAGAGGAGACACAAGAGACGTGAGACAAAGAGAGCGTTTTATTGGGGCGCCGCACACTAGCTCTTTATTGGCCTGATTCTGAGTTAGGTGCCAGAGAAAGAGAGACACGATTAGATAGTGGGAAATAACCGACTTTCCTCTGAATTAATCCGGAGTGGGTTAGCATGCTAACCTTCTGGGTTAGCATGCTAACCTCCCTTCTATTTCAAAGGTTAGGATTGAGGTTAGCATTGGGGCGGTTAGCAAAGGTTAGGAAAGGTTAGCATTGCACAGCCCTACTTCCAGCTCTGCTTCTTCGCCATTTTGCACTTTCGCAATTTCTGTCATTTTCGATAGGCCTGGGTTGTTTTGCATCACAAAGTTCAGTTTGTCTTGAATCTTCTGTCCAATTTGTCCACCGGCATTTGAGATTGCTGATTTGACTTCCGTAAGCACGTCCAAATT
Organism: Ditylenchus destructor; assembly: GCA_022814885.1. Classification (NCBI taxonomy): domain Eukaryota; kingdom Metazoa; phylum Nematoda; class Chromadorea; order Rhabditida; family Anguinidae; genus Ditylenchus; species Ditylenchus destructor. The sequence continues at coordinate 514,991 of JAKKPZ010000033.1, read as the reverse complement.
TTGCGACAAAGTGAGACCTGGAAAGACGGATGAAGAGGTATGAAGGCCTATAAAGTGTGCAAACCTTGTGACTCCAGTTTTGTAATTGCTTTGGGTAGTATCGAGAAATTGCACTGAATGTACGCTAGCTGATGCTCTATGCTTTGTTTGCTGAACAGTTCCTGAGAAATTCGAATTGACGCCGCATCTTCTGTTTCATGACTGTCGATAACCTGTGAAATACAAATTATTTTAATTTAACTTTAATGCTTTTACCGCTTTGACGCAGTGGCGCACCCAGGATTTTTTTTTGGGGGGGGGGTACGTTTCAGTGGTAATGGCCATTTAGGGGGGGGGTACCGTGTGGAGGGGACAACCGACTTTGGATTTTTTTTTGGGGGGGGGGGTACGTACCCCCGGTACCCCCCTGGGTGCGCTACTGCTTTGACGGCATCAAAATTGACGCAGTAGTACATTGCCGCGTCGATCCATGTCCCCCAACGCGTCAAAATAGGTTGCGGCGGAAGTGGCAAATCGGCGCACATTTTTTTGAACTTCTTTACTCTGTGAAAAATCTAGAAACTGCTGCCTACTTGCCGTTTTCTGGAATCGCTCGAAGTTTTCTTTAAGCTTGTCTGAATCATTGTGTTGGATCAAATGCGACTTTTGTGTGCACGAAATCTGTAAATTAGCTTTTAGAAACTGGGTGCGTTTTATGTAAAACCTTTTTTCCACATGGCTGGCAAAAAATGATCTTTCCATCAGTCGTGTAAATTCCTTCGGGAAACGGTTTAATCCAATCGCAAATAGAGCCACGAATTTGGGGTGGCATTGCTTAAATATAATTTGGATCACAAACAAGAAAAAACAACTGAATGAAAAAAATCAAATCCAGACAAGGTTGATTTATCTATGCAGAATTGCGTAAATACTACACATCAGATTACATTTGAAGATGAGAGATTAGATATATTTAGAAAAAATCTTCGAATTTCTAGACTACTTTCTAGAAATACGGCAAAATTATACATAAAAATCCGCGAAAAAACCAGTTTTAGGTATAAAAACCTAAAATAGGTGCATAACCCCATTTTAGGTTCTTTTAGGTACGTACCTAAAAATCCTCACTCTACTCATAACTAAGTCTAGACTTAAGTTTAAGCTTTGAGTAATGGCTTAAAATGCCCGAACAACCCTTATAAGGGCATACTGAAGGAGTTAGGCTTGGGCCCGAACAATATGGGGCCTAAGGGACTTAATCTTAGGCTTAAACTCCCGAACAGCCCTTATAAGGCGCCAAACAAGGATTTAGGCTTGGGGCCCCGAACAATATGGGGCCTAAGGGACTTAATCTTAGGCTTAAGCTCCCGAACAACCCTTATAAGGCACCAAACAAGCTTAAGCTTAAGTCTAGACTTAGTTATGAGCCATTATGCGCTGTTTTATATATGGGGGAGAGCGTGAAAAAGCGGGAGAAAAAGCAAATTTAACGAACATTGTGGTTGCTTTCTATTAGGGGAATTTACTAGCGCCTTCGGCGCTAGTAAAAAAATAAAATATAAATATATGGGGAGTCTGAGTTTGTGGGTAAGCATGTTAAGCGTTTGTATATTTGAATGCGCTAACGCGCATTAAGCTGCTTCTAGACGCCCATGATCGGCCAACATGGTACCTACCGGCTAACATGCTACCTGGGAGTATACGGGCTATCCCAGGTTTACCTGGGAGTATACGGGCTATCCCAGGTTAACCTGGGAGTATACGGGCTATCCCAGGTTAACCTGGGAGTATACGGGCTATCCCAGTATACGGGCTATCCCAGGTTAACCTGGTAGTATACGGGCTATCCCAGGTTTACCTGGGAGTATACGGGCTATCCCAGGTTAGCCGGGCTTTGTCAGCGGAGCCTCGCGGCCTTCGGCCGCTCGAATCGGGCAAAACTTGACCTCGTGAGAACAAACCTCGAATCTGACGTCAGATTCGTGATCAGCGCATCGGAAAACCACCGTGTACCAAAAATCAGCCCCGTAGATGCTTTGGAACCTCGTGAGAATAACACGACCTCGTGAGAACAAACCTCGAATCTGACGTCAGATTCGTGATCAGCGCATCGGAAAACCCCCGGGTACCAAAAATCAGCTCCGTAGGCACCTTGCATCAAAAAATGTCATTTTCTGGCCAAAAAGTGGCTTTTTTCCAGAAAATTTTCAAAAAATGACCAAATCAAAAAGTGTAAAAAGCAAAGTGGTCCAGAATTGCCTCGCAAAGCGATTGGGAACATAAAAAACATCACTTCCCATGTCCAAAACCCTTAAAAACACGTTTTTGTGTTTTGGCGCGAATTCAAATATTCAAATTTGGGTGCAAATATTTTTGTCGTGATCAGCAGCCTCAGGGCTTTCAAATGACACCTCACTTGCCCCGGTCTGACGACGGGATCGCCAGATATGGAAAGTGACATTTGCGAAATCGAAAAGGCCGTTTCATTTCTATTAAGGGGGATGTCTGGGGGGAGATGTCCGGGGGAACCGTCCTAGCGCCATGGTTCATAATTATTTGATGCTAACACTGATCGAATTATCTATTTTCAGTCTAACTCGAATATGGAAATTGAAGAACCGTTGGCAGAAATCACCTTAAAGACGTTGGGTACCGGTGATCCATCACCTCAGCTTGATACGTTCAAGTTCTTATGCAATAAAAATCATTTACAGGTTTGTACTGTCATTATGTATAAAAAGTTCGTCCAAGTTCTGAAAATTTGTTTTTGGATCGATTTGTAAAATTTTTTGTTATTAGTTAAGGTTTGGGACCAGATAATAAAAGTTTATTCTAGGAATTCCATTGGAAAGTGAAAGAAGTCAACAACATACTACAATCATTTGCTCATAAGTCTGGGTAAAAGAGTTTGGCAAGCAAATTCCTATGTGGATGGCACGTAATCATGAAAGACTTCTTGAACCTGGTGGAGCGACAGACAATGGTCTTGAGCGAGTGTTGAATGACATTCAATAGGTGTATTTATTATAATTCCTTAAACTTTTAACTAAATAGTGTTTACAACAAGTTACAACAATAAATCGTTGGATTTTATTTACCTGCTATACAAGTGGTCATAAAAGATGACAAGAGTCCTGACACAAAAGCACGCACAGCCACCTAAACAGAGACGTTGGTGATGTATGAATTTACTACCTAGTGTAAATATGCTACACAATTTTACATAAGGAATTGGTAAAACGCACTTTTGCAAAAGCCGATTTCTTTTCAGGACACATAACTAAATACGAGTATAGTCAATAAATAATTTAAGGAAGACAATGTGTACCGCTTAGAATGCCTATCTGACTTCCAATCATCGAAATATTTGTGAACCCGCACAAAGCATAAGTTGCAATCATTTTAGCTCTTGCCTGAATTTAAAATTGAAAACGAGTATTGATTATAAGTAGGGCCCGGATTTCCCGGACATTGTCCGAAAATGTCCGAAAACAGTCATTTTGGAAGAAAAATTTCACGTTAAAAATGCAATAAAATAGGTCAATTGTCCGAAAACACACATTCCATGTCCGAAAATGGGAAAATTTTAGAGAAAATGTCCGAAAATGCGATTTTCATGTCCGGAAAATCCGGGCCCTAATTATAAGTGATGCCAGATTACGCCGTTCAGTGTTTTGTTCATTATCATTTGACTGAGTGATTGGTATGCGATAAACTCGTTGAGCACGGTTTTCATTCCTATTAGCTCTGCAACTTTCATTGTTTCGTCCAGTTGAATCTGTTTAAAAATATTTTTAAATAAATGACGACTAAAAATTGGCACTTGTGTAGTTTGTTCCCCACCTCCGATTTTTCATAAAAGCTTTATAAGATTTTTAAGATTTTATATCAAATAGTTATATTATGCCTCCCAATATTCCCTGAAATGAAAATTTTCAAAAATCATTTGGCGGGAATTCAAATTTTTGTTTATCTAAAATGCCCGATTATTCAATAACAATCGCTGTTTTTGACCAAAAATGGCTGTTTTATGGCCATTTATTCTAGAGAAAGTGCCAAAATAAAGCTGAAAATCAGATTCCTCATGAAAATCTGGCCATAGTAGGCAGTTTCGACAAATGTTTTGGAAAAATAAATTTTTTCGTGGAAATTCCGGGACAAAATTGACCTACCACAACGGCGCCGGGCGGCTCAAAATGCGTGAAATCGTCTCCCCGGATTTTCTGGTCGACACCTACCCCCCTAAATCGACCCCGGGGAGTTCAAATCCGGGCTCAGATTTTGCCTGGTCCCGCCACGAAAGTTGGGAAAATCGCATTTTTGGTAAAAAAATGGCCCAAAAATGACCATTTTTGACGCTTTACGTTAAAAATAATTGCAGATTCGGACTCAGCGCATCAAAATACCCCTAAAACCACATTTTGCTGACATTCCAAAAAAATTTCATTTTTTGGCCATTTTTCACCATAGGGGGTACCACATGGATTTTTGAAAAAAATCGATTTTTTGAAAATGTGGAAAATATTTCTGCAATGAGTGTTTTTAGGGGTAATTCGATGCGCTGATTCCGAATCTGGAATTATTTTTTTGATATCACGTCAAAAATGGCCATTTTCGGACGATCTGTTGAGCGTTTTTCGTCTCAAGTTCGAACCCCAGGTCCGTCAATCAATTTTTTTCTCGCGAAAATACCGAATTTTCTGAAAAATAACCACGAATTCTTGTTTGCCGAACCATAATTGATTAAAAATTTGCAACTGTAAAATGAAATACCATCAATACTAATTTTCTGGCACCATTTTGTGCTAATTTTCGCTCAAAATCGCCAAAAAACGCAATTTTCCCAACTTTCGTGGCGGGACCACCCTCGATCTGAGGTCAAATTCGGATTCGCCGTATCGAAAAACAGTATACCCCCAAAAATCCCAGACAATTTCGAACGTTCTACTTCACATTTTCTCCAAAACACACGAAAATGGCCATTTTTTGGCAAAAAAATCTTAAAAATTTCATAACAAGCCAAAGCTCTGAGAGATGTTAGAAATTTTATGAAAAAGTAAAATTTGAGGTGTTGCTCGATGATCCCGTACAAGTGAAATATTCGTCCGTACGATTATTATTTCTAAATCGGGTCTCAAAGTTGACTCATTTAACACTGAAAAACGCAAAGTGTACCAACTTTGAAGCCCAAAATATAAATAATAATCGTACGGACGAATATTTCACCCATCAGGTGTGATAGAGCAACACCTGAACTTGCTCCCTGGCAAAAAATATCAATGATATCTCAGAACTTTATTTTTGCCTGTATTTCTGGTTTCACACTTTTTGAGCCGCTTATAAGGGAGCGGCGCCGTTGTGCTACCTACGACAATGCTGAAATTTACACGAAAAAAATATTTTTCCAACATTTTTGTGGAAAATGCCTAATATAGGCAGAATTTTGCGGGGAATTTGATTTTCAGCTTTATTTTGTGACATTTTCTACAAAAAATGGCCTAAAATTAGCCAATTTGGGTCAAAAACAGTGATTTTCATGGAAAAATCGGGCATTTTAAATCAGTACAAATTTAAATTCCCGCCAAATAATTTGTGAAAATTTTCATTTCAAGGAACATTGGGAGGCATAATATAACAAGAAATAAAGTATTTGTGAGTTTTTATAAAGCTTTTATGAAAAATCGGAGGTGGGGAACAAACTACACAAGTGCCTAAAAATTTACCGCTGGATCAATAGCGTCGGATGCGCCAAGCAAATAGGCCACGGGGAAGAAGCAGTAACCAATGATTTGCTGCAATAATTTTGATTACGGAAAATAAACCGATTTTCTCAAAATTGTGTGCAAAGGTTTTTCCGATCTTTTTTCCTATTCGATCAGAAAATTATTTAAAGAACTAATGAAGGTTATTTTTTTTACATTGAAAGATAGTCCTTGGATCCCGACCAAATCGCCGGCATAACCAATGATAGAATTGAATAGCGCGAGTAATGCGATATAAACGATTAGGTTGGCCGCGATTGCCCACACGAATTTAGCTGAATGGCAAGCTCCGTTTGATATGCACTCTAGCACTGTGGAATTTTGTCTGAAACATTTAAAAATATGCTTATCATAAAATCATAAGTATACCTTTCCGTAAACTTGAAGGTGTTGGAATGCATGGATTTTTGAAGCTCAGGATAGATAAGTTTGGATATGGCGAGACTGGCGGCAGCTGACATTACAGTTGCGGATAATATATAAGTTGGACAAGCCTGAAGTGCGCTAAAATTATTGTTGGCGTATGTTTATTGAAACTTACTCCAAACGCGATATAGGCAGCAAACAAGCTCCCTGCAATGCATGCAAATCCGGCTGTCATAACCTATATATTTGTATGTTATTATAAGTTTTATATATGGAAAAAATTAACTAACCGTATGTATTTCACTGTCTGTCATAGTTGCAAAGGCTGGCTCAATCAAAAGGGCAGCTTCAGTCTGAAAACTTTTGGAAAACTATTAGGTTGTCCACAAAGTTTTGACACTCGAGGCAGGGTTTTTTTGCGGAAAATCGAGGGTCCGGAAATTTTGCCGATTTCACCTATATAGGGGTTTTTCGATGCGGGGAATCCGAATTTGAAGTCAGATTCTAGTTGGTCCCGCCACGAAAATTGAGAAAACCGCTATTTTCTTCAAAAAATTGCCATTTTTGGCGCGATACGAAAAAACCAATTGCAGATTCGGAATCAGAGCATCAAAATACCCTCGAGCAAAATACCCTCCTGCCTCGAATGTCAAAACTTTGTGGACAACCTAATAAGATACTTGTTTGATGATTTAATATTTATATATATAAACTTTTTAAACCTACTATGCTTTTTTGATGATTAGCTATTCATAGAAATCTATGTTTTCATTAAAAGCTCAGATCGAACTAAATATAAACATTCGCCAATTTAATTGTATAAAACGATGTCCATAAATGCATGCCGTAAGCAAAAGTACCTGTCCAAGAAAAATACAGGCTGCAGCATTGAGGCTTTCAGCCGAGGTCGTGCCTATAGTCATTTGCATGACGAGTGCTACTCGAGAGAGAATTGCTTGAATTATTCCAAAATGATAAAGTACAGCCACGATTCCACCAAAATATACGATAATTTGAAGGCTCTGAATGTAAGTTATGATTATTGAAATTTGTATAAGATTATGTAAAATACGACTAACTGTAAAGACAAACACGGGAGCAAACCCGCATATGGCTGGAGGATTGGCCACAAATCCGTATGTGAAAGAAGTACCATTTGAAGTGAAATGCAGGAAACTGACAACCTGAAGCGATCAATAATTACTTTACTTAAATTGTTGTGATCTTAATAACCTTATTTGCAAACCAGCCAAACCCCTGAGTAGATGGAGGCCAACGAAGAACTAAAAATGCGATGCAAATTTGAAGCAGTAGTCCTCCAATCACTGGTCGCCAATTGATCTAAATTGGCATAAATGAAAAATCTCAAGATTTGGCTTAGGAAATATTTCTGAAAAACAAGTCCTTTTTATATGTGGGCTAGATAAATACCTAAAAATATTTTAATATCTTGCAAGTTTCTGAGGATTCGGTTTTTTCTCTGCCTCAACAACCTTCTCAAGAAGCGGAATATTCACTGTGACATTTACAATAAAACTAACCCTTGCTGGATTTGCTGATACTATAAATCCAAATATGATAAAAACAATAGCGCCGAAAAGAGACGTCAAACGAATCCGGAGATTTCCAGTAGAGTCTATTACAACCCATGTCACAAATCCGCAAAACAATAGTGCAAGGCATGTGCTAAAAAGGCAAAAATTCGTTTCATTATAATATTCATTCATAGTTTCACATATAACTCAGAACCTTGCCGGCAGATTTATGCCTTTTAGTCGAAAATTCCACAAAGGATTGCAAAGTATATAAATAAATTCAATGGGCGGAATAAAATACTTGATTATTAGACTTCGCAAGAATATTTTGTAAGCGATCCAAAAATATACACATGCCGTCAGAATTAAAATACCGATGGATGTTCGCAAATTGTGAGCGACAGCTAATCCGATGTATACGTGTGCTCCAATTATGAGAAGGCCAACTGCGATTGTTGCGAAGAATCTATATGAATATATTTTTATTAACATGAGCAAATCGTGTCAAAATAAAGTCCTTGTATTCGAATGAAAATTGGCACTTCAACTATTTCATAGAAGAACTAGAGCTGAAATATGGACAAAATCATTAACTACTGATTCTACACGAAAGGCTTTTGGATGTAACAGTAGAGACTCTTTTTTGTAACAGATTTGGCATATGGCGTTGGCTTCTGGCCCGGCTTTTTGTCCGACCCACTGCAGCCCTGATATATGCGTATCTATGATAAAAAGACTGACCTCTTGTTCACTCTGTCACTGACATGTTGCCCAAGAGTACTAAATCCCATTTCGACCAATTATTTTTGTTCATGAATTTATTGTTAGCAATTCTCGCCGCCATATTTCATGAGTCTCTCTCATCACTGCTTATGCAACGTTTGGCGATAACGTAAATCAATCGATGACACAATAGGAGTGCAATTGAGAGAGACCGCACCCTGTCGTTTATTCAACACATTATTTTGTTTCGAATTCCGCACAATTTCAAACGAATATGGGCGAGGTTGTGGAAGAACTTTCAAACGAACAGTTATTATTAATCCTAGGACTTGAATGAGGAAGCAAAAAGAAAATATTAAAGAGCGAGGGTTGCTGGAAGTTAATCACATGAGATACTATGTATGATAGTTTATGATTATTTTGGAAAATTAATTTAAAAGAATATTAATCCCCCAAACTAGAAAGTTGACGGCCTTGAGCGACGACTTTTCACCTGGCCCATGGATTTTTGGCTCCGGGGCTTCTACTCGGTGAGATAAGACCCCCGAAGCAAAAATTTTTGAAATTCGCATTTTGGACCCCCTGTTTTTGTGATACGTCAAACAATTCCTCTCGATGAGCCTGGGAAGGGAAAATTGTCAGATTCGAGATCGGACCACCCACGACGGAGCTATGGCCCCTGAGGGCATTTGTCGAGATCTGGCGATCCCGACCACCTCCAGAGGCGAGTGAGGTGTCAAACGATAGCTCTCGGTGAGAAAACGAATGGGATAAACTTTTCAGAGATCGGACCACACACGTCGAAGTTTTTGCCCTCAGGGCATTTAGCTGTTTTTGGTTGTTTGTAGTCGGGCGCGGAGCGCTCGACCACAAACAACTTGTGAGGGAACTTAGAGCACGCTAGGTATAACTCAATCCTACCCATAAACAATACGAGCCACCGCAGGTGGCGAGCCAGTCCTGTTGTTCCCCCTTGGAATGTGAGGGTACTTAGAACATAGGTATATCTGTATTATACTCTTTAAAATCTATGCCGTTTTCTAGACGGCCGTAGGCCGAGTTCTTTTCGCGTAGCGAATACCAAAACTCTTATTGATATTGGCCAATTAAAATTTATTGACCAACGAATTCAATCTAAACCACGAATTTAGACTCCACCGAACCTAGCCGAGCTCTGCTCGGCTAGTCATTTAATAGTAACTTATCACATTAAAGTTCGCAATTACAAGAAAGTTTTGGCTCTCATATGAAAGAAGTGTTTTGTTATCATTACAATTATTTGCATTGCGCAAAGGGTTACTAACAAGCACAACGATTCGTGTCCACGATCAGTTTTAACGATAAATTCGTTGAGAAATTTTTATAAACGAGGAACGGGCGTACGGATTGATGACGCAGAAAACAGCATTTTAATAAAGGGGAATGGTTTTTTTATTACTGAATAAACAAATTTACGACTTTGTAGTAATAATTTGTAAGAAGTAGAATTTTATAATATCCAACTTCTGCTTTTTAAGAAACGATATTTAACTCTTTGTGCTGAAATTGTCAGTTTCGTTTCTGTTTAGGATATGATTCCATAGGACTGCCCCAGCGGCTTCGCCGCACGGCGGCGCCCTTGGTCATCCAGGATTTTCCGGATTTCCGGAAGCCAGATCTCCGGATAGGGTCACCAGTGTAGGCTGAAACCGGTACCAATCGTCTTGTCTCGCCGAGACGAAGCGATTGACGTATCACACGCCCGGATCCGAGGCGCGACGGGTGATCTGTGACCTGGCCAAATCCAGGATTTTCCGGATTTCCGGAAGCCATATCTCCGGATAGGGTCACCAGTGTAGGCTGAAACCGGTACCAATCGTCTTGTCTCGCCGAGACGAAGCGATTGACGTATCATACGCCCAGAACGGAGGCACGACGCGAAACTTGGCCTTTTACGTGACCCACGTGACACACGGATGTCACGTTTTCACATATGTCAACCCCAATTCTGACATTGATAACCCCCCCTAAAATCATGGGTTTTTGGGGGGTACTCGCGAGTTTGGGGTCCGGGACCCCCAAAAAGTGGGTTATTCTGCTGGGGGGGGAGACCCGGACACCAATCAACTTAGAGGGATCCGAAAGGAAGTTATAAGGAATGTTATAATCAACGAATTGTATACTCACCTAAATGATATCTTGCGTACATATTTGTTCAATTCGCATATATAATTCTAAAAATGCATTATAATTTTACTGGGATTTGTAAGAAATCGGGTCTAGAACGATCCTATAAAAATCATCAAAAATACACATGTTTTATTCATCCATCGTTCAAAGCATCAATAAAATACGCTTTTAGTTTCATTTGTTCCAGCACAATTCATTTTATTATTGCATTCAACTACGTGTTCTCATATACATAAATAAGGTTATCATTGATAAGTTTACATCTGGTACGTGCTCCAGGTTATAATACCCGTCTTTTTCGACATCGGTTTAGAGGGAACAAAAATTTTAATGAGGAAGAAATTAAATAAAAGGAAAAGTTGGCATGTCTAAAAACCAAATTGCTGGAAAAACGTGTTAATTAAGGCAGTGCTTGTGCTTGTACACAAGCACAAGCACAAACACAATTTCGTGTTGTGACTTTTACACAATGGAAAATATTGGAAAGATCATAATTTAGGGAACGCTATGTTCATAATTCAATGTTTGTTACAGACAATAGGACTTTACATTTATAGGAACATTGTGCGAACAAAATTTTTTTTATTAAAGGATAAGGTTGTCCAAAGATATTTTCGACACAACTATTGGCTAACCTCTAAGCAAGACAAATCTATACTGTACTTATTTAAAAATGCCTAATTAGAGAGCTATTAAAGATGCCAAATGTATATGTACATACGTTTCATTTTTTATTGCTTTTTCCGTTAGAGGTAAAATTATTAATTGTCACACTATTTCATAATACAATTGTCGATTGTTCATTCTTTGTATGAGCGGGAAAATTTATATTTGAATTTTCCTATTTCGCAAAATTTTCGATTATTTTTCAGGTTTCCATAAGCTTTGTCTGCACAATATTCAATGGTAAGCGATATATGGTGGCTATTTTTGTTTATTATCAAATTTCAGTTGCGAAGAAGTGCTCCATCGAAATTAAATGGATCGAACAATTCATCTCTGGTTCGGTTTAAGGACGACGATGAAGACAACCATGGACGGCGTAAGCGCAATAAAATTTCCGTCGATTTAAGCGTAGTAAGAATTTCTATGATAGCAGATAAAATATTTAACAAAGTCATCTTTCACTTAATTATTATCAAACGCTATGCAAAATTTTGGTCTATATCATTTTTGATTTTACTTTATTTCGCTGATGTCCGATATTAAATTCCAAATAGGTATGCCGAATTATTTGCGTCGAATATAATTATACATATTACACATTAAAGTTTAATTTGTATTTAAAAGAAAAATATTTGCAAGAATGTTATTTTATCACTTTTGCAATATTTGATAACCGGAAGTAATGGAAGTTAATTTTTAATGTCTATTTTTAAAATTTTAATGTCTATCATCTGAATGATTATATAAATGTTTCTGTTTAGCTACAAGGAGATCCACGCGAGTACCAAAGTCCATATCTCACGATGTACGTCGAAAAATTTTCCTCGTTAGCAAATGCAAGCAAAAATGAGCACGAAGAAATCATTAAGAGATTGCTTGCGAAACCTTTCAAGATTCCCATCAAAGGATACACAGGTGTTTTTTGTATCATAACTTAGGTTATCAAAATACGCTATTTTTTGCTTTTCACTGATTATAAATCGATTGTCAATTTGTTTTCGATTCTGTAAAAATATTTTTAATATTATTTGATTCATTTAAATATACATTCTAAAATATGGTACTAAAAATATACCCTAAAGGCTAAGATGATATCTCTTTGAAATTTTACATCGAAGAAAAATGTGTTTTGAGTAAAGAACCCATTGCAGATATTCTGCAAATACTGTAACATGCATTATTTTAGGAGGTCTAAGTGGTCGGGCCTTAGGCATGACACGGTCTGTGCGCATGGCTCTCTTCGACCCATATGCCGAGGGCGCTTTGGTTTTGTACTCACCTCCCGAATTATCGGCTCACGAGGAAATAAAGCTGGACCCTAATAAAAAGCTCGTCCACGTGGTTGTTGATCCCATATTGAGTGCTGTCTTAAGACCGTAAGTTTTTTATTAAACGTATCTAAAATTGTATTTTGTCTCAGGCATCAGCGCGAAGGTGTAAAATTTATGCACGACTGTGTTACTGGTGCCAGAATAGAAGGCTTCAAGGGATGTATAATGGTATATTGAAAATTAATTTGATTACTTATTTACCGTTATGCCACTATAGGCTGATGAAATGGGCCTCGGGAAAACTCTCCAATGTATAACATTGATGTGGACTCTTCTTGTAGGTTGCTTTTTAACATTGGAAGGGCAATTTGATTATAAGTTTAAATAGTCTCCAATTCTTGCCAAAAGTTCATGAAATGATGTAGCTTTTGTAAAATGACTGACTAAAAATCAGACAAAACTCGTTGGTTTGGAGTGACCAATTAAAATAATGTGATTTTTCTTAGGCGACACTCACTATAATTTATGAGTTAGGCAAAACGTTGATCCAAAAAGTTGAGAACCTGGAACCCATCAGTTATATCGAGTTTTTTTCGCAAACAAATTTGCCTCCTAAATTGTGATCTATAGCCATTATATTTCCGGTTTCGTTTTTGTGAAATTATTTTTCGAATGTTTACATTTGAGAGTTTTAGCGACAAAGCCCTGAAGCTCAACCAACAATAACCAAAGTTATTATTGTGTGCCCCAGCAGTCTAGTCAGAGTAAGAAATATTTAATTATATTCCAAGTACAGTAAATAGCGGCAATTATATTATTCAGAATTGGGACAAAGAAATCACAAAATGGCTCGCTGGCAGATGCAATTCGCTACCGATTGGTAGCTCCACTTTAACATTGTTGACATACTAAAAATAGTTTTTTAAGATACCGGAAAGCGTGAAGATATAATTAAATCACTAGGTAATTACAATAGTTTAACCATTATTGAAATATATATATCCGTTATTTAGATTCTTTTATGATGCAAAATGGGAAGAGAAATGCTACTCCTGTGATCATAATATCGTATGAAACATTCCGACTTTACACCGAAATTCTCCATCGCAGTGAAATTGGCCTTCTAATATGTGACGAGGTAAACAAAAGTGGTGAATGTTATAATATTTTCGTTTTATTTAGGGCCATCGGCTGAAAAATAACGAAAATCTGACATACAAAGCACTCTGTGGTCTGAAATGTGATCGGCGGATTTTGATTTCTGGCACACCAATACAAAATGATCTCCTTGAATATTACAGGTAAAAAATGTCCAAATATATTTTTTCGAGATTCAAAAATGGCGAAACGGCTGAAAATTGAGATTCGTTGTTGCAACATTTGTAATGCAATTGTGATATTTTTCATATAAATTGTCTTAAATACTTTTGAACGTACTGGCATTAGAATACTTAAAAACTAGGCTTTTTTCCAGCGCCTTCGGCGCTGGAAAAAAACCTAGGTCGGCTGGCGCCGACTTCGCGGCCGACTTCTCAACGGGTGCGGTTCGGGAGTCTGAATACCATGCTTTAGTCTAATTTTGAGTGAGGGTGCGGTCGACCGTCGCGGCCTTCGGCCGCTCCAACCCCTACGTTATTGCGCCCGGCCTCTCTTCTTAGGTCAGTCCAGAATTTTTGGGCCAGCCAGCGTTCTTAGGCCAGTCCAGCGTTAGGGTGCGGTCGACCGTCGCGGCCTTCGGCCGCTCCAACCCCGTACGTTCTTGGGGCCGGCCCAGATAGGCTGAGTGTTAACCATTACTGCTGCCAGCAAGTCCAGCCTTCTGGGTCAGGTCAATTGACAGTCCAGCTTACAGACAAAAATAAGCAACCCTAAGAATCGATTTTCCAGAAATTTCCTTGTTACGGACAAAAATAAGCACCCCTAAGAATCGATTTTCCAGAAATTTCCTTGTTACGGACAAAAATAAGCACCCCTAAGAATCGATTTTCCAGAAATTTCCTTGTTACGGACAAAAATAAGCACCCCTAAGAATCGATTTTCCAGAAATTTCCTTGTTACGGACAGAAATTTTGGACATACAGACAAAAATTTGGGTCATTTTAGGTACATTTTGTCTAAATTTGTCTACATTTTAGCTAAATTTTGACCTCAAATTCGGATTCCCCGCTAAAAATTACCCTAATAAGGTACCTGTCTAAAATTAAGCACCCCTAAGAATGCACCTCTGAAAATGGAATAAGCACCCCTAAGAATGCGCTCACAAAACGGTCAGAATCAGCACTGAAATACTAGGTACTTAAAAATAATCAAATTTAGAGGCATCCTATTTTAGAGAAAAAATTGGGCCTTTATAAAATGCGCATATAAAATTAGGCGAATTGATAATTGGCGTTATGATGTTTAGTCTTGTCAATTTTGTGAATCCCGGAATGCTGGGCACTGCGAGCGAGTTCCATCGGAAATTTGAGGTGCCAATTCTTCGCGGTCGAGACGCCGACGCAACTATCGAGCAACAAAAATTGGGAGAAGAAAAACTACGAGAAATGTCATCGATTGTGAGCAAATGCATAATAAGAAGAACATCTGCGTTACTTACAAAATATTTGCCGGTAATGCAACAATTTATCTTACCTTATGCTCCATACTGGAGTTTTTGCCAGTCCCTTCGAGACTGTACGCACTTTTCTATAAATTTACAGTCTTACTTGTTCTAAGTTACCTCACATTCCAAGGGGGAAGGTCGGGCGCTCCGCACCCGACCACAGAACTCAGTATGCTCTCTGTGGCTTTGTCAGTTTTGTATAAAATATCCAAAAATTTTGGAAAAATTTTCTCTGAAACTTATACAGCAGGGCTGCATCCGGGATTTCGAAAAGCCGGACCGGATACCGGATAGTAAAAAAAAGCCGGACCGGATACCGGATAGTGCAAAAACACCGGATATTGACCGGATACCGGATAACCGGATATTTCAATTTTTGGCGCCAAATTTGAAATTTTTTTCCAATTTTGACGTTAATTTGCAAAAAGTTTACCTAAATGGGTGCTTTTTGTTTCCTTTTTATTATAAATATGCAAGATTAGGATAAACGTTGTAAAAATTCAAGTATTTGAACAACTTTTAGCTACTTTTTGGCTATTTTATTGCAATATATGAGCAATTTTAATCAATTTTACCACTATTTGTTGACAATTAAACGTTTTCACACTTTTTGCCCCTTAACTTACCGACTTCATTGGGGTTCCAATATAAGAACTATAATAATTTTTGAAAATTGGGAAGAATAGAGTCAATTTTCATTGAAAAATATGAAAAATACGTTACCGAATTGCTGCTACCAATGTGCAAAAATTATGTGAAAATAGCGCTGCAGGTGAAAATTTTTGAAATGGTAAGCTTATTTGGCAAAAATTTCGGTTAAAAAATTAATTCATACTAATTAATAATAAATTTTATAGGCCTCCGCCATTGCCTGACAAAAATTTTTCAATAAATATTGAAAAATTTCAATCTAAAAATTTATTTCAATGATTTGCTATAGTCAATTTTTAAAGAGAGAGCCAATTTTTTCCAAAAAAATTTTTTCCGCGACTTTTCCCATATATCTAGGATTTGACTACTTTTTGAAAATAGCACTCCTAAGAATGCACCTCGAAAAAATGAAATAAGCACCCCTAAAAATGCACTGGAAAATGTGTAACGGACACCCCGACAGCAGCGAAATACTAGTATAGAATTGTGCCTACATTAGTGTATTTTGCCAGAAATATAGAAAAATTAAAAAAAGCGCCGCAGGCAAATTTTTTTGAAAAAATTGGCTTTCTCTTTAAAAATTGACTAAAATTTTTTGAATATTTATTGAAAAGTTGAAATTTTTAGCTCAAAATTTTGAAAAAACAATGAGGCAAACTACAAAGCTATGTAGAAAACAGCGCCGCAGACGAAAATTTGTTGAAATATTAAACTTGTTTGCCAAAATTTGACTTTGAATAATGTTGTAAATCTTTCGAATTAATCTGGAAGTATAAATGCATCAAATTATAAAATGCTAAAACTGTACTACTGAAAAAGATAGAAAAGAATGAGTTTTAACGAAATAAAATTAGTTTAATTTGGTAAAATAGTGAAATAGAAGGGAAAAGTCAGAAGAAAAAATAGCGCCGCAGGCGAAATTTTTTTCAAAAATTACGCTGTATGCCAAAAATTGACACTGAAAATTTTGAATATTCTACGAAATTTTCAAAAATTTTCGCCTGCGGCGCTGACTGCATTCTTAGGGGTGCTTCTTAATATCCGGTGCATCCGGCGGACCCCCCTAATATCCGGAAACCGGATACCGGATCGCGAAAAACACCGGATAACCGGATACCGGATACCGGATGCAGCCCTGTTATACAGCCGCATATTTACTCGAATTTATATTCATGTTCTATATATGATTGCTTAATGTATAAACTCAAAATCTTATTAACATCAATTCTTACATTGTTTACCATATAGGCAAGTAAAACTAAAAGAATATGCCACTAAGGATATTGACAGAATTGTGGGTTATCGATATTCGACTTATCGTATAACACAACATATAACTGTTTAATTATAGATAAAATACGAGCTAATCGTCTGCTGTAAATTGACGCCCCTCCAGGAAGAACTTTACAAACACCTGCTTAAAACGAACATCAAGTCCTTGGCACAAGACGGGTCTGAATCAGAAGGACTTTCACGCACGGCACTGTCTTTTATTATGGATCTCAAGAAATTGTGTAATCACCCGCGATTGATACATGACAAATGCAAAAATAAGGAACCTGGATTTCAAGGTACAGAAAATTACCTTCCACGAACTTCTTGTCTGATATAAAAGTATCTATATTTTACATAATTTAGGATGTCTGCCTTTTTATCCTACATCATTCAAGGGTGTCGATCCACAGTTTTCTGGAAAAATGAGAGTGCTGGACTACTTGCTTGCTATCACTAGAAAGAACACAACGGACAAATTTGTTCTTATTTCAAACTATACTCAGACAATTGACGCATTCCAAGAGGTGCTTTATAACTTTGAGGTAGATTATTCATTCTAAATTTTTAGCTGTGCAATTTACGACGTTATAAATTCGTGCGCCTGGATGGATCGATGACTACCAAGCAGCGTGCAAAGATCGTGGAAACATTTAACAATCCAGAGGTTTGATCTTTAATGCTTGTTATGTTGTAAATTTTTAGACATATAAAGAAATGGCACAATAATTTCTCATCAATTTTAAGTGATATAAAAAGTTGATCTGATGCTGTAAAATTACATTTCACAATTACACTATTACATTCTTTTCTATTTTACATTTAAGAGTGAAGAATACATTTTTTTGCTCTCGTCAAAGGCTGGTGGCTGTGGCTTGAATTTAATTGGCGCTAACCGTCTGGTAAATATTTGTCTTGTTATTAATCAGCTTCACTTATATTTCCAGGTTATGTTCGATCCTGACTGGAATCCAGGTATCCTTAATTTTATTTGCATATGAGTAAAAAGATTTTTACAGCAAATGACGACCAAGCAATGGCTAGGGTCTGGCGAGACGGACAAAAGAAAATATGCTTCATTTATCGTCTTCTAACGGTAAATTAGCTGTTATTTTATGTTATAAGTTGGTACGTATTTTTCTATTAAGACAGGAACTATCGAAGAAAAAATTTTCCAACGTCAGACGCACAAAAAAGCACTTTCTTCATGTGTGGTAGACGAAGAAACCGACGTAGCAAGGCATTTCAGTGTGGACGAGCTGAAAAATCTCTTCAAATTGAACACAGAAGTTTCTTCCGATACCCACCAAAGGTGTTTCGGATTAAAATTGACATGTAATTGTTAATTCACTTGTTTTAGACTTAAATGCGCTCGTTGTCTACATGGAGTCGAAATAAAAGAACCACCGCCAACCGCGGATACAAACTCCGACCTTTCTCATTGGTATCACTCGCAAAGAGATTGTAGCAAAATGCCCGACCAAATACTTCGGTCAATACACAGCTGTGGCTCTATATCTTTCGTGTTCCATCAAAAGTCGCATGATGCTGCCGTTACAACGAAAAAGTCGAACGAAGATCCGGAACAAGATGAAGAAAGAAACCTATCGGACAGCGACAAAGAGAACTAAACACCAATTATCACATAGCATTTTTATAATATTCTTTATAAATGCATAAATATTATTAAAGACAACTAACCCTGCTATGTTTGTGATAAGTATTGCCATTCACATTATGTCATTTTACAATTTGCGAAATTAATTTTTGTGCAAAAATGTCCTTTTGTCTTTACGAATGCAAATAGCGAGAAAACTTACCTTTTCAGCTCAAATTATTTGATTTAATTTCGGTACAAAGAGAGAAATACTTTTGAAATGCCAATAAGACTATTGTAATAGTAAATTGGTTTTTAGATGTTTTTGGTGGATATAATTAGTGTAAAATATTAAGAAGACTTTTTTGTGGAAAATTGTAATGGGAGAACTTTTTGATGAGTGAAATGGTGAATTCATTGTTTAGGAATTCATTTGTTTTGGTAAAATTCAATCTTCTTCAGTTCTGAATTCATATTAACATTCATTGCCCGAGCCATAGAATTTGGGCAGAATTCTGGCGTTACCATTAGCTGTCTTTATCAAAATCATGATGGCCGCCATTGTTTATTTCCCTTTTCTATGTGATCTATTTACAGACACACTCTTTATATGAATAATGAACACTCATTCGTTTCTTTTTGTGAAGTCTAGCAAATCAAAATCGTATCCGATCGGATACACTGGGAAATGAAGGGTTAAATTATTTCACAAATATTTTTTATATCGACAAATTAATCTTAATAAAATAAAATGTGATTTTTCATCTGTTACTGTTTTTAGCAAATTGTCATGTTTGTTTCAAATTCATAGACCCGATTCCTTATGCAAACTCTTGTTTGCTGGCGTCTAATAAATATAATTGCAAAATACTTTTATTTGTTAATTTTCGCAAATATACATGATACATTCATATGATTGAACATAAAATTTCCAAAAACATAAGCATAATTAAATAGTAATTAGATTTGCAAAAAATACAAATACCCGGAAAACATTTGATTAAACAATGGATGAGTTTCGTAAGAGTGAAATAACGGCAAAGTTTGAGAGATTATATACCAACACAGTGTAATGCACAAACACTCCACATAACTCAAATATCGAATTGCTCCTGAAATTCCGCTTGCTGGTGGTGATAATGTCGATTGGTGTTATTCAGATGATATCCCGAATTGCGTCCGTGGCTGAAATCTTCAGTTATCAAACAACCACTGACACAAATATACAAATACTACGACTATAAAGCAAATGATTTGATTCAATGGTATACTCAGTAAGGGCGAGAAAGTATAACATTCGGGATTTGGGCCATGAATAGATATAATTTTCGAACAAACACAATGAAATTTTTTCTACAGAAATGCCCCATGATTTTGCCTGGAACTATCCTATGATTTGAGTATGCCATTGATTGGACTACCACCGTCAGGTTAAGTATGAGAAAATTTATCTATACACAAAAGTTATACAGGGATATTACTTAGAAGCACTTATTAGAGCCTATTGGCGTTATGGCGCAAACGGACGAAATTAGTGGAACCTGTGTGAGAGTGTGTTTCCTGCAGGCGGAGCGGTAGCACTGTTTCGCCAGGTTGAGGAGTCAGCGAGAAGCGGCGCTGCAGTTGCAGAGTAGCGCTGAGCATTACCATTTGATAAGGTTCCTCCGTTGCCGTTAGGAGTTGTGTGGTCACTAAAATATCCAATAATATTTATGTCACACCATCACTTTGACGAAGACAAAAAGCTTTGGTTGGTGAACTTCGGCGAGATTAAGTTCAGATTAAGAATTATAACTAAAGGCAGTAAAGAAATAAAAACAAGGCATTTTAATACAAAGCAGGTAATTACAATTGCATTTCACAATTTTCGATGTAGAGGTAGAAAATGCTACAAGCTTACACAATTCCTCCGATTTGGCGGGCACGCGGATTAAAAATATTTGTGTCGTATACGTTATCCGGCATAGCGTCTTGGCCTCGCGGCGAAAAATGGTCATCGTCGCTCACTTCGACATAATCGGATGGCCTGAAGTTATAAGAATTAATTCGATGATCTCAAATATTACAAAAGCCATAATATGTTGCAATTACAAGGGTCCAAAAATTTGAAGATTTTTGAGCAGAAGATAAACTACATTGCATCTAATTACAAAACTGTCAGTCTTAATAAATGTCAGACGAGCAAGCTTGTGGCATTTTTATTGCGGAAAATTATTAATACATACGACCGAATTTTAAGTTTTCAGATAAGGCAATTAGAAGTAGTTCCGACAAAATGTAAAATGCCACTTTAGGTCTGAAAGACAAAAAATGCCATCTGGTAGGGCTACTCATTTAATAAAAGTTTAATACCAGTCCTGCTGCAAAATCTCTCATGCCTATATAACGGGAATTCGATTGTTGTGGAAAAAATGAAATCTTAGAATCATTGAAAATATTCAACATAACGATGCCTAATGAATAAAATACTTTTTACGTTATCTAAAATAAACCAAAACAACTTACTGTCCCACGAAGATGTGCCACGATTTCGAGACCAACAGTAGCAAAAGGAAGAGGAATGCCCCAAGCAAGAGCAACGCTGCACTCATAATCACAGAGCCCAGACTAAATATTCTACATTAGGATTTCTGCAAACTTTATAAAGATAATAAAAATTACAATCCGCCATTGCAGAATTCGTTGTAAGTTGTGGCGACGTCGTCATGGATGCGATAGCAAGAAAGAGTTGATTGCAAAGCTCCAGTGGCTACGAAAGCCTGGGAAATATCAGCCGAAACTTCCCTGCTAACCTCGTCCACCTAAAATATTTTGTTACATCAAAACCGAAAACTGCACTTATTGAATGTCACCTGCTGTGAGTAATTGAACAAAGAGTTGAGCAGGCCGTTGAGTTTTTGGTGATCATTCTGTACTGTCGTGAGGAAGGAATTGATTTCATTGATAGGCACTTTTGGCGGAAAATGATCATGAGTTGGATTTGGAGAGCACGTTTTGTAGAACGTCAGAGTCTCAAAAATTTCGGGATTGACCTTTGATTCGACATAGGCTTTACCATCGCCACCGCAGAAATCGGCATATCCCTGAAATTTTAACCGTTACAAAAAATATGTTAACATATTGAGTACATTATTAATGTACCCATAAAATTTCTTACATTTAACAATTACATATTTTCGAGTGATAAAATTTCGGGTAGATTCAGCCTTTTCGGCAGATTATAATTTCAACACTTGCTGACACATGCATCAAAATGATGTGGAGTACTCCAAAAATTATTTTGGAAGAGATCATTACTCTTATTTATTTTTTCTAAGAGATTTGGGAAGGCACCGTGTGATGTTGGCATTTCGAAAAAATACAATTTTTAAATAAAATATTTATATGACAAACACACATAACGCAATTTTTGAACGTATGTGAAAAATATTCGAATAAAAGAACGCTAGAATCTTGATGTATAACTTAGGTTGAAAAACGAGCTTGAATAAAACTTACAACTGTAATGGGAAATACGAGCGAAAACATTATCCAGGTGACGATGAAAATAACAATGCCCAATCCACTGAACAGAATAGTTCCTTTTCGGGACTGTCGGCAAAATGAGATCACTCCGGCGAAAAGGACACCAATCATGATGCAGATGAGAGTTAAGCATAGAATCCATCTAAAAATAAAGAAATTTAAAATTTATAGAAAGCAGCATTCTGATCGTCAATTTGACAAATCCTAGAATGGTGACAAATCTTCCAAACTATAGCATATGATTATTGCCTCCTATTGATTTAATTCCTTTCCCGAAGATTTGCTGTTAATTAAAATCGATTTCGAGAAATGCATTAGTCTTATGATTTATTCCTTCCACTTTTAAAAACGTATTTAAAAGTACAGTTGCTGTTTATTTAGGGTTACTTCGCGCTAAAATGTGGTAATGAAAAAGTTACAATTTCATTCTTCTATTGTTATCTTTAAAACGTGCATTATATCCCTGAGGTTCAATATATATTTTGCAAATTATGAGAAAGCGGTTGTATGGTATTTTTAGCATTAAATTTTCCACGACTCCAGATTTTATTAAAAATTAAGCAGTACAATAAAAGAATGCAAACCTCTCGAATTCCACTCGGTGTCCATAAAGCTTAGAACGATCCAGAAATTTTATATCGCCAAATATTCGAACGATATTGGCCAAATGGTTCTTCACTTCGTCCAATTTGTCGGAGACAGCCGTCAGTAAGGAGTCTACTTCGCGAATTGCCTAAAATTATGATTTTGCTGATTGCTCATTACTTTCGCACATACAGTTTGATTTATATCCGGCATAGATTTGGATTTTTGTTCAATTAGAATTGTGAGTTCGTCCACATGTCGAGAAGCTTCGGCTTGAGTGGTGTTCAACTTTTGTGTCTGAAATTTATATATGTAGCAGAGTATGAATTTTAAGCTCATCCAAAACTCACTTGAATTGTAGCAATGCGGATATTTTGATTGATATCAGCCAAAGCATTTGCTGCAGTATTGACACTCTGAAATAAATATTACAACTAATGAATTTACAGACGTTATCGTCAGTAATGCTGTGACCAGGGCCCTGCGGTCATATGTGTAAATCCGGTAATTACCGGGGGGTCAGCTTTTGGAACAAGCACCCCTAAGAATGCCTCAAAAATAAGTTCACAAAAAAAACAAAATGGTCCCCCCTTTTGTTTTTGAAAAGTACCGGGGGTTCAAAAATTCTCACCGCAGGGCACTGGCTGTGACACTATCAAAAACTCCAGATTCCAACTTTTCAGAAATGTCACTTGTTCTCAGTAATTTTTCGCTTCAAAAATTTTGGGGCAAAATAATTAATTGAAAATTTTCTACCAATTTTGAATGCTTATTTTTGTATATTTCGTGTATGAAATTTCTGAGTCGTTTTCCAGCTCAAATTTCAGGTCGAAATTGGGTTAGCTTGCAAAATTAGTTAAAGTGATATTTTTCTCAGAGGATTGTTTCGAAAATAGCAATATATATATTTAGTTAGGAATAATAATTCATAATTAAAAAAATAAAATCCAACCTTATTCGTATGTTCATTTCCATAAAGACACGCGCCCAAAAGACAAAAGCAAATTGCGCTGATTACGAAAAGTGTGGTCGAAAGTCGATGAATATGACGGCGTGATCTGCCATTATCTGATTTTTTAAAACAGCACTGGCAAACCCATGTGAGCACGATGATGAGTAGAAGTAGAAGGGCCAAGAGTAATGAGAAGCCACACAATACAACCAGAGACTAAAATATAATCATCTTATGCTAAACTGACAAGGCTAAAAATTTTACAAGATCCAATTTTTATTCTTTACCAATTCAATCGCTAATTCAGAAGTCTAGCCCGGATTCTTTTATAAAATGAAAATATTTGTCAAAAAGGAAAAGTTGAAAAATACATCGCCTGAGCGTAATTGTTCCTTATATTCCAAAATATCAAAGTCAACAAGATTTTTGTTTCCTTAAAATAACCGTGAGTTTATGAAAATTCTGATCCCTCTAGAATTCAAAATTTTAATTTTTTCGTGTTACAATAAATCTCCTTTGAAGCTAAAATGCAAGAATATTGCCTTAAAATTGCGAATTTTTATTAAAATTTAGACAACTATTCCATTTTCAGCCATAGGATTTTTTAAAGTGCTTAAACTATTCACCTGTACATAAGCACCATTTATATCCAAATTGAACGGCTCCATTACGGCGTGGAACTTGTAGCTCAGATGAGGCAATCCGTGCAACCATCCAATTATTCTCTCCACTATCGACGGGGATCCGGAAGAAGTGTATTCAGACATTCTGCCACTTGTATAGCAAAATATAATAAGAAAATCACACTTTTTACTACAAAAGTGGCCGCCGCTGCCGCAGTCGATCGATTAGGATGATTCAACCAATTGGGAAAGTTCTGCACAAACAACGAAAATTGGCTCTTTGGTGACTTTCACTTTGCTTTGGGATATGATGTGGAGATTTATTGCTGGGCTGAAGACGGAATGTAGTGGAATATTACTGGGTGAAATTTCAAATGATAATTTGTTGAAGTGGAGGGTCGGCTGGGTTTTATGCACCCAACCGGTGATCACCTTTAGATCCTCTGCTGACCATCGGCAATATAACGGCCTTCACTTGCCCCTTTTCGGGTCCTTTTGGATATCTGCAGCGATATGTGTTCGTCTGTGAGTTTGGCTCCTGTTCCTCGCGTCCTATATTATATTTTGCTTTAATGCACACCGCCAAGTCGATAATATTATTATTCGGTGATGAGTGAATAACAACGCAATGAAAGAACGGAGAACGCGTATAAAACGGGCAAAGAGGAAGGAAGAAATTGGGTGTGGGAAGGACAACGACAGAGATGAGCAACGGGCAGTAATGTACACTCGAGGGTCCCCAAACCACAAAACAGGCAAGGGATCACGGGGCTCTCGTGGCCTTTTCACTGTCCCAGCACACAATTACCAGCACTCTCGTAGAATGGGAGGTCTTTGGTGGCCCTCTTGAAAAGGGCAGCAACAAAAAGACACAATAGCAACATCTTGCTCAGGCATGGACCTGCCCCTAATAAAATGGCCAAATTATGGATAAGCTCTTGGGAAAAATAAGTATTCCGTTCGGATACATATTCCGTACGAAATTTCGCGTCTAAATCAGGGCTTAGAGAGTAATAATCTAAGAGAGAAGATAATCTAAGCTAACTGATTACATACACTTAACTGTTTCACAATCTCCCGGAAATATGTTGGGATTAACAAATGTAAAATAAATTTGTCGTCTTCCGGTTTGTAAAATCCTATTCAGATAATTTACTAAATATAATTTCCACGGAACAAATACGCCAAAATATTTGGTAATTAACAAGATATATGATTTTTTGAGATTAATATTGCAAAACGAATATATAAAAAGCATGATTTTCTCAGAGGGAATTTCCGCGAAAGACAGAAGTGCAATATTTCGCACAAAAACAACCAACACATTTCCATGACAATGACACAGTCACGCAATGTGCCAAAGCCAAATGACACACGCTAGGGGCCTGGAATATGAAGAATTCGGAATAATTTTCCAGAAACAAATGCTAGGAAAGATAGCATGCTTCCCAAGTGTCATGCGAGAGTATACTTTTAAAAACCAATGGTCATGGCGAAATTCCAGCGGCTAAAATGTGAAAAGGGAACGCAATGGCAACATAAACAAAATGGCAGAATACAAATATATAAAAACGCAAACATAAATAACCAAATTAAACCTAATTGTAATTTTTACTCAGAACGAATAAAATTTTGCTGGACATTGTACAGTATTATATGTTGCAAAAGTCGATGAATTTTAATCCATAAATAATTTTCGCTGTGCTTTTGATTTTGAATAGCACACATTGTTTTAATCTCTAACAAAATTGTAGTCGCTTTTCTTAAGCTACAAAACTTTAAGCAAACAAACGAATTTGCAAAAATTTAAACTCAGAATACAAAAAAGTTTTAATAAGAAAAAAATAAGAACGTCTTAACCGGCACCTAACAAACGTATAAGTGGCAAGTTGATACAATTAAATGTGTTACTGGATTGCAAGAAAAGGGACACATGCATTCCATGCAATGTCCCAGCTGGCCGTGTCACCCATCCCAGCCCCACCCCACCCACTCTCGTCCATTCTCGCCCATTTGTACCCTTCTTTGGGCTTCGTGCTGGTGACCTTCATGGCCACATCCCAGTCATTTGGGAATGGATCTGCCGTAGTTGGTGGATGGATTTTGGGCAGATTGGGCCGCAAACCCTCTCGCCAACAGGGTGGTGAAGATGGATGGGGCCGTAAATTTGGGGGAGAGAAGGCCTTGGCTGCTGTTTAATGGGGCACTCAGCATGGCCGGCTATACACATTCCCCGCTTGCAAGCGACGGCTCCACCCTCTCAAGGTTGAATGGTGGTCATCCGGGCGCCAATGTAGGGACGACCCCTACTGAGCACTTCGCTATGCTTGAGAGGAATGGAGAAGCTATCGGAAGAGACTGAATGGTAGAGAAATGATAGGACCCTGCTGATATGTAATATAGGTGTGTGGTTTCCCGCATATATTTGTACCAGACACGCATAAATCCTTAGTCACGTGTTCAAAAACAGTGTGTGCGCGCCATGCACAGAGAGAGCGAACGGAGACAAAAATAGGTGTGATTGTTCGATCGGCAGAATAAAGGGCATTGGATGTGAAAGAGGGCTGACAGGAACGGACATGGATAAAAACTTTATAAGTGAACCTTTTGATCTCGTTCATTAATAATCAGCTCGGACGCAAACGCACTTTTTGGAAGTATTTTGTTAGTCCGTGCTTTAATATAAGCATTCTACATTTTTAAACGCCGCGTATGTTTAAAAGCTTTTAAAATAGAGTAAATGATAAAAGTTTACGGCAGATATCAAATGTAATAAAATCGAATTTTTGAGTATTTAAAATCTTTTTGCTCAATTTCATATTTATTTATCAGAAATCGTCAAAAAAGGCCAAAAAATAATACTTTGTGTTTGTAGTAATCTAAAACTTTCACATTCGTAGTTTCAGGACTTTTGTTCGCAGTAAGAAGCGAAGATCAAACGCATACCAAAAATAGATTTTACTGTGCGGCGTCGGAACGGAGGACAGCGAGCGAAAAATATCTGGAGTGTTGGATGGGAATAAATCCTAGCAAAGCATCCTTGCAACGGAACCCAGCCTAGTGTGGCGACCGGCGCCGTCTGTTGACTGCAAAAAGTTGGACCGACAGTGCAATAAACAGCTGCCTTTGGAACAATTTGCATAAAAAATAGGGCGTTCGACCGGAGTAATAAACATAAAACGTCATCAACGGGAAATTATGGAAGAAATTGTTACGAAGTATTGAGCAAAAGCAAAACAAATTGAATTCGTCATAAGCAAAATCGTGAAAACAATTTGTTTCCAGGAGTTATAAATGTTGCGAACTATATGCAATATGCATTTTTCGACTATTAAAAGAAAAATGCTTGTAAAAATTGCTGTAATATTTGAGGAATTTTATGCGGCTATTGTGGAATAAATGTCCCATAAAATATCGATACAAAGTGAAAAATCATTAATTTTCACCAAAAAAATGGAATTTCCAGCGGGATATACGTTACATTTTCAAAATGTGATAGTTGTGGGAAAGAGGAGAAAGCGACATTCGTTGTTTTGCAGAAAGACGAGCTCTCTTTCAAAGGCATGAGAACCAAAAAAGTGGAACTGTAATGATGTTACAATGAAACAAGTGCCGAGTAAATGCCACAAAAGTAAGCTGGACAATTGGTCGAAAGAATAAAAGTGGACTTAGGAATGTTAAAGACACCTTCTCTCTAATGTAAACATCTCAAAAATATCGGAGAATTAAAAACGCCTTTCCTGGTTCCCAATTGCTAGAAGGGCGAGATTCTTGAAGGATACCAACTTGTGGAAAAATAAAAACGGATATGTTTAAGGCATGTCTAAAGCCCTCGTTACAAGCATGCTGGGCAGTCCGTCGATGTGTGGTCGTTAATAATATTCAGCTGTAGTTTTTGGAAATAATGTGCCAACATTGGTACACACATCCAGATGTGTCTCATACTCGAGAAGCAGTTATTGAATACGTCACACATGTCATGAAAATATAGCACAAAAAGGTTTATCCCTAAACATATTATAGCAGCGTCGCAAGGAACTCATCCAATAAAATGAATAGCTTTTGGAAGTGTTCCGCAAAATTAGTTTTACTGCTCACTTTACCACTCAATTCTAAAACTTAAATTTTAATAGTTTTCCAGATAAATCCTTGATTTTTTAAAGCCATGAATCTTCTAAAATAACGACAAGAAGCTAAAAGTGTCCTTTGTGAATGATGCAAAATCTGTCTTTTTTATTTGCGTTAAGGTAGTTATATTATGCAAATAAACATTATATGAACATATTATTTAAGTATACACTTTATTAAATGTATGACATTAAGTTGCAACGAAGAGCAAAGTAAATGACGGATTATAAAATAATATGCGGCATAATATTTTTACGCTTCGAATATGAAACTGATTGCCTTCGACAGGTAATGGCGGTCATGTGGCCATTAGTGCATTTCACCGTTCCGCGCATATCATTGCAGAATTTAGCAACCGATTGCATTATGTGATGGCATATTAACGGATGCTTTTATTATTATGACTCTGTGATACAATAATAACAATAACATCCATGCGATGAACCGGTCTTTGCACGTCAAAACAAGAGGCATGTTGCAGCTTTTACTTCACTATTTTGTGGTACTTGATTTTCAATCATGACTAATTTTTTAAAATTTTTGTTTACCTCTTTTTCCACAGCTTCATTACTTATTGTGCAGCGGATTTTCGCTCTACAATATGCTGACCGAGTATTAGCTTTGGGAACTGCTCGTTTTCAGCTTCGCAATTTTGAAGTCGAAGATTTGACAACTGAACAGCCGTGTGACGAAGGAACGAAGACAGAGCAAGAAGCAGAAAATCAAGAAGGTATGCATTTGAATGTACATATACACTATGAAATTTTTATCATTTGTATTGACAAAAATCTTCTATATTGTTCGAAATATTAAAGATAATGAAATGCTGAGATATTATTCAAACGTGTTATTAAATTATTCGGAGACATTATGTTATTTTATAAAATAATTACTAAAATCACAAACATAAAACTGGCTGGGAATCGTCGAAGAAAATAATAAAGTTTTCTATGAATTAAAAAGTGAATCACATTGTCAAGAAATCATATCATTACGTCAAATATATTTTAATGAAATATCGATTAAAAATAAAATCGCTTTGACCAGACTTTAAATAGAAGTTGAAA
This sequence comes from Ditylenchus destructor, assembly GCA_022814885.1. Taxonomy (NCBI): domain Eukaryota; kingdom Metazoa; phylum Nematoda; class Chromadorea; order Rhabditida; family Anguinidae; genus Ditylenchus; species Ditylenchus destructor. The sequence continues at coordinate 485,518 of JAKKPZ010000033.1, read as the reverse complement.
ATATCCACCCTTTATTTTCGAATCTGTGTCTAATTAATTTTATAAATTTTAGTAAATTTGATCGACTCCACCATTTCATACGCAAATTCGATGACATATAATAGCCAAACTACCGAATGGTACGTAGCGGAAGAGAGTTGGATTGGACCAACAGAGCGTCCAACAGCAGCAACAACATCTTTCACGGAAATGCAAAGCTTACTTGACAAAGCAAAAGTAATGTATTAAAATTTTTTACACAATATAAACATATATATAATTATTATAATAAAATTTTGCAAATGGCTAGAACATAAATCAATAAAGCTCCTTAAGTTCAAATTTTTATTTACACAATTTAACGACCAATGAAAAATATTTAGCTTTTTCTTATAAATAGCGGAAATACATTATTCGCAGATCATATTTCACTTTCATAGACTTCATAAATTTTTCCTATAACAAATACGAAAATTTCGTTTAGGTAGAAAAAGTTTAAGAACAATAATCTAATTTTTAACCATTCTCCCCGATTTAGGCATTCGCACGCAAATATTTGACCAAGAAGGAATTGCATAAAATAAACAAAGCAGTTATCAAAACCCGATTAAAAGGCGGAGATCAACTCGCCGTTCGGAGAGCTGTGTTACAAACACTTAGCAAAGTTCTCGATCCACGACGCAAATTGGAAATAGAAGCCGAGAAAGAACAATTGCAGCATGATTTTGGGACTTAGCTTGGCTCACGTTGAAATGAAACAACCATGACTCTGAAAAAATATATATAGAACGAAAAAGTTTTATTCACATATTATGGCCTAATTTTTATAGAACATAAATTAAAATATTCCTTGATACAAAATTGGAATGTGATGTTTTGCATGACAACAGAGTACATTTTTAGAAACTAAAAGGAAGAAATTAAAGTTGTTTAATATCACTAAATGATATTGAATTTGGGACACGATAAGTAACTGCATCTGGATGAATTGCACGGCTGCTCCGAATTGAATTGCTTTTGAAGAAATCAAAAGCAACTCGATTAGCTCACCAATTTTGAGCAGTTTGACGTCGAACTAGCAATTAATTTATCTATTTCAAAATGCGTGACGATCAAAACGGGTCCAAAAGTACATGCTTTCCTAACAAAATTACCATACTGTTTTTCCGAAATGCGCGATAGAATTGGGGTGATCCTACACCTTGTCAATTTATGAAAACTAGAGCAAGATTTTGGGATTTAGGAAAGATTTCGGGACATCGGAATTGAAAAGGCAAATAAAATTGACATAATCGGAAAATGCAAAGTATTTGCTTATACCTATATATGGGCACTACATACTTTGTATTGAACTTTTCTAATACTAATAGCATAAACATTCACAAGGTTTTCAGCAATTTGATGAACAATATAACATGGCGAAATTTATTAAATCAATATCAGGAGGACCGGAAAAAAAGAAATTGTTCTCAATATTTGATTCTAAAAGATCCCTATAGTCTCAACCAAAAGGCAACAAAAGAGTTTGAAAAAAGTTCGCCATTAGAGCGAGAAAACAGAATTGTATTACCACTTTCAAATTTTTTGCTTTGACGATCTTTTGCAAATACAACAAATACAATCAAGCTGCAATATATCTAATAGCACAAAATTTGTTGCAACTGATTTAATGTGGCAAAACTTCTAAAACCAGGAGGGCTGAACTCGGAACTTAGACGGGCTTGAAATACGTGAAGCGAGTTATATGCCTTGCATGAAGCAGGTCTACATTTCGTGCAATTTCAACAAAATAATAAATTGCTCGTAAATGAGACCCACGTCACAAAAGCACATAGAATAAAGAATACGTTAGTTAATACATTTTTCCAAACATGGAATGATGGTTCAGCGCAGTGTCCAGCGTTTAAATAGGCTCCAAACCGATCCATCTTGACATCTGAGAGGTGGAGCGTTGGATTCCCAAGTTGTCTTGATTTGGATTATGTTTCCATATTTTGTCTCAGTAATCCACTGAAATCAAATTTCACTTCGTTTCTGTACTTTCCCGGCACTTATACAACCATAACCTAGATCGGAAATAAGTCTATGATTTTTGAGATGGACACATATATTGCTTTGTTAAGTTGAGAGTTCTCACATATTGACATCTTTCACCGACTTTCGCTTTTATGACCGGAAATGACCACTTATTATTCAACACTTTTTGGGTGCTAATTTGACTGTGTTTTATGGGAACTGCACTTTCTTTGTTTCAGAGACTCGTCTTTGTCCCAATTTGAAGCTACTTTTTCTTGCAATTACTGATATGAGAAGATTGGGCTTGGAAAACAGTTCCACAAATTTGAATGTCCCGTAATGCGAACTCCGGACTTAATAAAAAGTACCCAATAATTTAGGGTTACGATCATTATTTTAATAAGTAAAAGAGTAATAAATTTGGAATCATAAACAACAAAAACATTTGTGGGAAGAAAAAAGCATCTAAAAATTCTCTGAAAGCTTTGAAACATTCTCACTATCAATGATTGCTTAGATTGAGTAAAACTATCATTGTGATTCCTGACATCTTGTCGCCGATTATTTTCAAAATGTTTGAGCAATTAATTAACTGTTGGAAACTATACCTATTTCTATAATTGTCATAAATTTTGCACTAAAAATTAAGGGACAAACGAAATGAGAAATCTAAAGAAGGGCAAAATATCTTGATAGATCTAATTTATTTCACAGCGTTTCAGCTAAAATTGATGCAGTACATGAAAGGTAAAACCATAGTGTACAATTCACATTACTTTCTTGTAAAAGTTTAAAATTTTTGGTAGATTTTTCACCGATATTGTGGGAAATTTTTTTGATAAAGGTCTTTGAATGATAGTTTCTGCATAAATTAATAGTCTGTTCAAATCGGTGTCTCGAGGGAATAAGCTAGCATCTAAGCATAACAGCGCTAGCTATCTCCATAACGGAAAGGGCTTTATTTCCGATGTTGTTTAAAAGAAACTCACTTTTCAATAACTTTTTTCGGATGTTGCAATAATGTCAGACCATATGTTTGGGATGAATGATGTACGCTTTTAATATAAATTAATTTAATTACATCAGGCTTAAAATATTTCGGATGCATAATATCTTTTATATAACCATTTTCGATAATGGTAATTGTGATCCGTTAGTATACTTTCGAGCCACATCGCTCACAAAAATACAATTCTTCTTAAGATAATTCCTACGATGATACGTTGTTTCCTTAATTGATTCACAGTAATGTAAAAAGTGCGATCTGAAGTATTGCTATGCTAAATGATGATAACACTTCGCAGGCTGAGAATTTTGCTGGCTCATAGTTCACCAAATTTTAATAGCTCATATTGTTACTCCCACGTACGTTATATCCTAACATTTATTGAATACGGTTTCAAATTTGATTTAAAAAATAATTTCCCATTTTTAAACATAAAACCAAAGCCATGCTATGTAAAATATTTCAAAAATGATACTAATATTGATGGGAAGCGTCCCAACATTTATCGGATCAAATTATCTGCACTTGAACTTCCAGATGCATTAACACTTGACTAGGTTTTCTGGATCCCGAAACATAATAACGCTTATATACTTGGATGTGAAAATGATTCTTTGCTAAGGCCATCTCGTACATTTAATCCAATCAAAACAGATATATTGCTAATGTCACTGAAATCAATGAAGAAGAGAAAATTATCATTGTGCGTTATCGATTTTTCATTTCGGAGGCACTGTTTGGTTCCCATTCTGTGAATTAGTTGTTTTTTATAAACGATGACGTGCGATTCCCCGCATAAATAATGTCCTCGTTTGCGAAATTTACTGTCCAACACTGCCGATTCCTTCAATCGATAATGCCCAGAGGGGATTTCCTACAAATGTCACATATAATTTGTCTCGTCACAATGAATATTCAAAATTTCCTCGGCAATCAATTTTTGTTAATGCATTGTTTCAGCAGCAAAAACATTCATTCCTGGTTACTTTGTGATTGGTCATCACAAAGTGGAATGACTGCCCTGCTGATAGCTGTGTATAATTCCAAATCAGAAATATAATTTTTGCTAGAAATATTTCTGAATCGATTTTAAAATGTTTTGTCTTCTCATCTTGGTCCCGATCTTTGCGAATTGCCATGATTGTTGGCTTTTAAAATGTAGAACAAAGCATTGAAATAGAAAAATGGAATTATTTTAAAAATTTTCGAAATGTCTCATTTCCTACAAATGAATCTTATTTAGAAAATTTTCAATTAATCCATCTTTGTGAACGAATGTTTCTTTCAATTTGCAAGCAAAAGTCCTGTAAAACCACTTTGGGACTGCCCAAAAGCGTAATTGATTAGGGTGATTGGTTTCAATGAAGTAATTGTGTCCCCACGGATTTTTTGCTAAACAAAGGGTTTGTTTAGCCTTCCTGGGTCTATTTTGATCAATTACTCATCGCTATGAACAGTTGGCTCGTATCCATCTTTTAATGGCGAATAAGTTTATTTCTTTCCCTGACAGTCGTCTGTCCCCCACTGTTTTGATCAATGCCGACCTTGCGCCAGTTATACAGAAATTCGCTGTTTCTCTATCGAAAATGCCTTGATTCTCTTCTTTCCATTATAAACGAGTTACCTTGTGCGCTATTCGTTTGTAGAAACTGTTGCCATTAACGACATTTATATTCTAAGAAAAATATTCTAAGAAATTCATACTTGAGTAAAATTTCAGAAATGGAGTTTTCATTGTGCCGATGACAATTATTTAAAACAAATTTTTATTTAAAAATCTTTCTCTAAGTATAATGCGGAAATTTCGGTAATACCTCTTGGGAGAAGCTAGGAAATTCTGCTGGAAAGCTGTCGATTGTTTATATTTATCGCAATGTCGTTGTTTATTATTTTTAGTGATTTTTTTTCCATATATGATTTTAAACCATCAACAAGTGTTTTGGCCTCTTCTTAACCTCTCGATATAGTAAGACCTATTTTGACAATTGGAATTGATCTAGAATCTGGTTTACTATTTCCAACAAACTGCACACAACAAGGTTACATTCATATTTATTCGTACTAACCCAATTCGTTTCACATTTTAACTGCAACCTCGCTATTACGAACCTTATAACAATGAATTGATTCGATTGAAACTCTTTTCAGTACACATTCCCATCGACCTTTAAGCTTTATATTGCGTGTCCTTATTGCTTCTGTCTGATGTTTTCACTCAATAATGAAGATCTTGGGCGCGATAGGCGGGCAGTTCTCTTGTTAGCAAAGGCTAACACACTATGTGTCATTCCTTGTAAAATTTGTGTAAGCATGCAGACGTTGACATGTCGCTTGAATTTATCGCTTGTTCCGCAAATATTTTCATCTTTAAAATATGTCGTCATATTGCACTCTTGATGTCCATCGGTCACTCCGATTATAATGTCCATTCCAAAGTGTGAAAAACAACACCACTTTTCTTGCCCTTAAAGTTGTATTGATCTGGAAAATATATGCCCAGGGAGATTAATTACAAGGCAAAGCATCAATCGAAGGCGATTGCATAAGTTTTACGGCCACTTGTCCATAAGGATTGACCTCTCTCGGAGTTTTCTTCCCTCAAGGCATATTGTGCTGAAGGAATGGCAACTTGCACTTTTCTTTTGTCGATCAGTTATTTTACAAATAAAATTTTTTGTTAAATTTCGACAGCAAAATATTTTACAGAATTCGTTTCTGATGTTGCCATATTTCCTTTATCCACCATTGGAATCATTTTGCTACAACATGCTAAAATTTCATATCCCTATGATCCTGTCATTCTACCTTCACTACTAAGCATTTGCCTGACTAATACTGTATGTGTTAATGCAATTAATGTCATCATTTTTCGTTATTTGAATGTAAGTTAAAATTGTCAATGAATAATCCCGCTCAATTGTAGATATCAGAACGAATGCAAGCTGGCTTGGATGAAATCAACAGAGACTAAGCAAAACATTGCAAATTTCGAATGGGTGTGCACGATCCAATAATAAATGTAAGTTGCTGCGAGAACCATAACAATAGAGCAATTTATTTTGTTTAAGTTTTAACGTCATCGTGAGTACAAAGTTCGAGAGATAACAAAATTTGGAAAAGAAATGTCTAAAAACTGTGATTTATGGATTATCTATTTATAAACATATGCTCCTGTGATGTAATATATCTTAAGTTTCTAATGAGACCAACAACTTATATATCACTAATTCAGGAACTGTTCGAATTGTGCAGAAATGGCGATACCACAAAAGTAACAAATTGGATAAGTGCACGAAACAAAAAGTCAAAATCGCCTTTGAAGTTCGTTCTTTTACATTTTATTCCTAAGCATAGATGGTAATAAAATTAAAAAGTAGTAAAATTCCAGCTTCCTACGGCCGACAACACCGTGCCCGGGCTGGTTGACAACCCTCAGAGAGCCCACCACCTCCTATACCGTTTTACACCAGTCAGCTCGCCATGGGCATTGCGAGCTTACAAAATTTTTAATAGAACAAGACAAAGAGTTGGTCACAGCAAAAGATCGAAGAGGTTAGTCCTAACATAAAATTAAAGGGCATTTTAAAGTGAGGGTTTTAAGGATGTTTACCTGTTCACTTGGCGGTTTTTAACGGTCACGCTGATGTGGTGGAGGTAACTAATTTTATTTGCTTCCAAATTTGGTGCTACGCCAAATTAAAGTACGACTATCGTAAATTTGTGCATGTTAAACACTGTTTGAGTTCGAGAACAGTTTTATAATTATGCTTAGGGGATGATTAATTATTTTTATCGCAAATCCTTACATTTCCTAGCTTGCCATGGAAAAAGGTTTTCTCATTTTTATATTTTAGGTCTTAATTAAATCCGATCCCAATACAACAAATGCTCTGAATAACGCAAAGGAATGTCCTCTACATGTGGCTACCCAAAATGGTCACGCAGCTTGCGTCAGTTTATTACTTCAGGTAAGTCTGTAGCCTCATCTCATTTTATATATGCCATATGTTTGCGATTTTCAAGAATCGAGCAAATCCTTTATTGCGGAACGCGAGGTTTGAAACTGCTCTGGATATCGCGGCTCGAATGGGAAAAAGCAACATTTGCAAACTCCTGATTTGTTACTCACCAGAACTTATTAACCAGGTATGTCTACAGGCCAATATCATACATGATCGATCTTTTATGTGTGAAAAAAAATTGGTGAAAAATTATCATATAAGAAAAATTTTTCACTTTTCATTTATTAAAAAAATTATTGAAAGAAGTAAAGGATGTGTATTGAATCTGATTGAAATACAAAGAAACTAATTGGCTTTAAATTTCTGGAAGTCTAATGACTAGACTTCCACTACTCTTACTTTTAGAATTCCAATGAGTGTTTCGCCAATGACAACCGGGCTAGCTCATCAAAAGTCTTATGTCCACTGCACATGGTATAATGCTTCAATGGACCATCACCTTTAGAAGCTTTATTATAGGCAACAAAACATGGCCATTTGGACTGCGTTAGAGTCCTCTGTGAATCTGGCTTTGATGTCAATTACCATACAACCGATGGTTCAGCTCTGTAATGCTTGTATTTTTTCTCTAATATTTTTACGCGCATATTTTTAGACATATCGCTGTGATGTTTTGCCAAGTCGATGTCGTGGAATTTTTGATACGATACGGTAATTGATAAGCATCAGTTTTCAAATAACGTCATCATGTCACAAAATACTCATCAGTTAACCGACAAGTGAATTTTTATAGGAAGAGGTTTATCAAATTCGAATTTTTGTAAATTTAACAATTACATTAGTTCTATTTCATTTTTTTTGTTTTTACACCTAACTTAGCATTTGACGTGTAATTAAAAATTATTCGAAAGTTTAGGTATCAATCTGAGCTTAACTGATTATAATGGCAAGACCGCACTTGATAAGGCGAACGACCTCATGGATGATAACTCTAGCACGTCTATCACTTCATACAGCAAAGAGCGACTCATTCACTGCCGCAATTTAATTCAAGGTTTGAGGAAAAAGCCAACGGTAATTAAAGCGAATGTTTCAGATGCAATTATTTCGCCAATTGGAAACAGTGGGTCGACAATAAAAAGCAATAATAGTGACAATAATACAACACAATTCGATTCCGCAAAAGGAGTGATTTGGAGGGAATTGCCTGAAAATTCCTCTATATTGCTAAAGCGTCTCTCTGAGAAGGTATGTGTAGCGTAAATGAAAAACCCAAATGAAATACTGTTTGAAATTCATAAAAGCAGAAAGCCTTTTATTCAGTTTCGCTTCCATAGGGAAATTTATTCATATTTATTACTTGTAAATATTCTAGTTCAAAATACTAAATCCCTTCATATCGTATGATAAATCAACGGTAGCGAGCTAACTGCATATTCTCTTAATTTTTATGTCCTCTGCAATTTCCAATATCACTATACCTAATTGAAAAATAATTATATTTACTACTTTATCCGCTTGACTTTTAGAATTCCACAACACTCAATGATCATAATCAGAGCCACTCTCCCAGTGCCCCAAAGACAAATCCACGTATTTCCGCGCCATCAATGATTGTTGATCGCCGCAGGGTCCCTCATACTATGGGAAAAAATGGTAAGTTAATTTCTGATAAACAAATTATTATACGAATAATTACTGAAAACAATTTTTGCATTTGAAGATGAATAATTGAGCTATTTTATCTATTTGTAAGTCAAACATCAGAGCAAAAATTTAATACAAATCGTTGGCCATTTATAAAAGTGTTGAAATAAAGTACTGAAATTTCCTACTTTGTAGAACCTGGCAAGGACCATACATGTAACTATCAAGCACCTCCACTCTATGACGCATGGATATTGGCTTCAAAAAATTCTGGCATGGTCTACAAAAATGTTGAAGAGGTTCAACCAGGAGGAGCTAACCAGCTCCCGCTTTCTTATGATAACGTGCCAAGAAATTTGTTCGTGTACGACAACGCTCCACCGCCAACTCACCGGTAAATGTTGTCTATAGAAATTTTCGAAAAATTTCTTTTCTTTCAGAAGGTGGGAACATAATTGCTGCAGCAAAGACAAAGAATGTACATCAACAAAAGCCAAACAGGATTCAAATAAATCTCCAACAAATACTTCGAGTAACGGGTGTGTGAAATTTGCCGATGTATCGCACGAATCCAAAACTAAGTCTGATAGGCGACAAGGTAAATTTTTAAGTCAAAGTATTAAGAAATCAAAATTCTAGTCAGCTATTTTAAGAAATGAATATGCACGTATAAAATGCTAGGATGTGTTGATAAGGAGCTATTTGCTTTAGCTAAACTAACGCGGCCTTCTCTTCTACAAGCATTTGGAGTGGATGGACCTATTAGTGAAAGAAACGATTGCGATCCTATGTGTGGCCATATTCCATCATCGGATGATATCAGCGTCTCTGCATATGATCGTCAAAATGGAAACAATTCGAGAATATCTCCAAATATAGCTTCTGAGCAAAGTCAGAAAAATTCTTCTTCTACGAAAATGTATAATAACCATTCCAGCATTTCAGATGTTTCCTTTCTTGGTGATGCTCCCCTTGCTACTTCTGAAGAAAGCGGACCTTCGACAAGTACATCGTTAATGTCAATTTCTTCCTCTGACAGAAATGCCGAAAATATATATGCGAAAGTTAGTTCTTTATATAATTTAAATACTGTAATGCTTAAAGACAAACTTTCCACTAAACCATTTTTCATATTTTAACTGGTGGTCAGAATTATGGAAATATCTATTAGTTGACTATCGAACTTACCACCAATACAGAAAATTTGTGGAAATTTTTTAAGAAAATAGGATTTTTTACGTAGGTCTCTGATGAAAGCAATAGGTAACATGAATGAATGAAGGTAATAGCCAATTATTATAAAACGCGGTTCCTGACTAGCATACAAAGTAGCCTTTAATATTATGGAATAGTAGAGAAAAGTTACATATCAAATCTTTCCTTGTAAAGTTGCTTTTATAGAGTCGTCGTTACCGTGAGGGTACACTGTCCACTTCAACAGCGAACACTCGCTCCTCATCCACTCTCATTGATGAGGATTCACCAGACAATTCTGTTGATAGGCTGACGCAAACTGATCAAAATACTGTAAACGACATGTCAAATAAACATTTGCTGCTGGAAACGTTTGAAATGACAGCCCAAAAGCCTTTCGTGCCTGAAAATCCAACACGCCCAGAGGAAATCAACGTGAATTCACCAAATTCTACAACAACCAGTGAAAATACTCTCGCCTCTTCATGCTCACTGCAAGCCGTTTCGCAGCTGTCGTCAACTCCATCTTCAACTTCAGAAAATATATCAAGGTTGGAAGCTTATTATTGATAACATTGTATCAATAGGTTAAAAACCCAAACTGCAATTCTTTATGGGGGCGTACGTATTGAGACACCTTTTAACATTGAGACCTTTTCACCATTGAACTTTTCATCCATGACGTCTCTTCACCAATGACCTTTTACCTGGAGTTTTTTACCTTCGGATCCTTTTACTGGAGTGAATAATTTTCAGTAGTAAAATAGTAACATTTGCAAAACAAATACTTATGTGTTTAATTAGTCGTTAATAAAGTAGATTCGCCCTGTTTTATGAAAATCGAAAAACTGCAATTCTACATCCAGCCAAAAATTGTTCAATTTAGTTTAAGGTGATTTTTTATGATGAAAATTTCATTTCAGTTTTTATACTAAACTTTTGCTGCCCTGTTATTCCACATTTACTTGTTATTTTATTGTTAATAATAACTTTTCGCAATGCGTTGTTTTCCTACGAAAATCACCGGAAATACTACTCACTGCCTTTAAGTAATAAATGGTATTTTTAAGATGTGTGCCCCTACTATTAGTAACAATATCAATCACAGGTTCCTTTATTTATTTGATTCAATGGAATTTTTCAGAGCGGGAAAGGAAAGAGGCCATCGAATTCCGAACACGTTGCACACTTCTCCAAATATGGATAAATTGCAAGCATGCTTGGCCAAAGGCCCGAGAACTTTCGAGAATGGGGAAAATTCACCAAAGAAGGATAATAAGCAAAATGAGCAGCATGCAACGATGGATCATAGTGCGGAATGGAGACAGGTGATTTTGAGAAGACGATTTTCTGGTTGACTTCTTCAATTTAGATAGATGAAATATTGAATGCAATTCAGCGGGACTCATTTTTCAAGCGGAAGGATGAAATAGAAAACTCCGATGAATTTAAACCTCTCACACTTCAAAATAGCACATACGTGGTCACTAAAGTCAGTGCAAACGGCAAAAATGTATGATTTTAAATTTAATTCTGCATAGAAAAAGGCAGATATTAAATAAATAAAAATAATTTTATTAAAAATTGTCTTGAGCTCAAAATTATTGCCAAAAAAGTATTAGCTTTCCAAGAGTGCTTTAAGTAGGTATTTCCTAAAATTCGGATTTAAAAATGGTTGAAACCATGGATTTGAGTTTGGACGCTGCCTTCTTACCTAGCATAAGTCTCAGCTACGTTATTTCTCATGCTTTATAGACAGCTCGCAAATCTCCCGTCGTTGCCTGGCTTGTTGTCACAGGCATACCACAAAGTTCCATTTACGATATTGGAATGAAACTGGAGAACAATGGCTTTGATAACGTTGAATTGATGAAAGGAAGCTTAACACCACGATTTATGACAGAAATGGATCTCGATTTGGACATTCAAAAACAGCTCTCTAACTACATGGCCCTCAAAATGCGTGAAAGTATACCTAGCATAGGCAAGTCAAATATGCATAGGTAAAATAACTATGACAAAGTAAATTAAAACATTGCAGCCAATTTTGAATATCTCTCTGATTGGTTGGAGAGCTTGTCACTGATGGATCATCTTGGGGCCTTTGCTAAAGCAAATCTAACTTACACTTCTGACATTATTGCAGCTCGTTTAACGAGGTCGGACCTTGAGGTAAGTATCTAAGAGGACTTTCAAACTCAGTAGCTGATTTCTATTTCGCAAATTTAAATAGCATGTAAAGTAATGTTTTAAATAATGCCTAATGCGTATACTTAATGAAAAGTCACGTTTTTGTGAATTTTTTGGTTTGGTAATTAATTTTTATTTTTATATATATTGTACTTTTTGTGTTTGGTAAAGATAATACGCTTGAAATTTTGCAACAAAATATTGAATAAAAGACAATTGACCGATTTTAATGATTCTTGAAAGTAGTTTATAATTACAGAAAATGGGCATAAGCACTCTTGGCCACATAGCAAGGATAATCCGATCACTGGAACTGGCCAAACCAAAATTCCTTTCAACTCCTGGATTGAGTCTTGAAAGGTATGCGAATTTATATATACAGTCGACTCTCTTTATAACGGCGGTCTCGGGAGTGGACAAAATCGCCGTTATATAGACAGTACCGTTATATAGAGAGAGCCGTTAATGAAATATTTGCCACATCGCCGTTATATAGAATGTTTAATTAAATTAAGCGTAGAAATCATAAAATGCAGCAAAATTTTTTACTGTAACCTAACGCGAGAGAAAGACGCTCAAAATACCTCAGTCACAAATAGGCACCAAATATTTTTGAAATTTTTGAATTTTTAGGAACTTTTGAAAATTTTCGGAAATTTGTGACAAATTTCGTGGAAATTTCAAAATATTTGAGTCACCGTTATAATAGTAAATTATACAGAGAGTCATTTACAATGCATGTTCCAAAATAAATTTCCGATATTTATTTCACTGTTATAAAGAGAGTCGACTGTACTTTATAATGATCATATTTTTAGAGATAAATCTGTTTCCGGAAGTGAATCCTGTACAAACTGCTCTAGAAGTGATGACTACTTTTCGGACACGTGCGAAACATCGAAATATGAAGCAGAAAGAGCCGAGGAAAGGCGAATGAAATTACTCGATGACTGCGTCTCATTTTCTGCTAGCTATTTGGGATCCGTCGAAATTTCCAACGTTGAAGGCGCAGATGATTGCAGGTAATGTATAAAATATCATTTTGTAACTAGAGATATATTTATTTAATGGATGCGCTATTCTCTTCGCTATAAATTTATGTTCTTGTGGACAGACTTTCTTAAATTAAATGTTGACCAAACTAAATGTTGATAATTAATGTTTATGAAAATTAGTTTTAGGCGAGCAATGGCCGCATCGAAGGTAAAAATTTCAATTATTTTTTGATTTACATTTTTAATCTAAAACTATTTTAGAAACGTATAACACAAGTGAACAAAGTCCCTCAAGTGCTCTTAGAAATATCCGTTTCCGGTGTCAATGTGGTCGACGCAACAACAAATGTAAGATTTTTGGTGTAGTTTATTTAAATAGTCTACATGAACTAATAAGATCACACCATAGTAAGACCAGGATAGATCGAGAAAAATAAAAAACTCGCATATTGCTTCCAATCATTTGCGGCTATAAAATACCACCCGTAAGATATCGAAATTATATTTATGTTTCATTAATTCAAGTTATCAAATCAGTCAATTTAATTTCAGTATTATCGCGAAATTTTATAACCATAGAAAATATGTTTTGTTTAGAAACTAACGGTGCACCACGAAATAAACCGAATTTTGATTGTTTATCAGGATGAACTGGATCTCAATTGTTTTGCTTACATCTACAAAGACGGTGAAAAGAACTTCTGTCATGTATATTGCGTCTTAACTGCAAGTGTTTGTAAAGACGTAATCATCACACTCGGTGAGGCCTTCCAATTGGCTTATTCAATTTTAAGTAACTGAATACGAGTCCATTAACATTGTTCGCTTTTGCTCAAAAGATTTCTATTAATGAATGTAATAAAATGTTAAATAAAATGCAACAATATAACTGCTAGATTTAATTTGCTATAGTATTTACAAAGCATTTGTCAATACTTCTTCAGAGATTTTTGGTAATTCTACTATGAATACCACACACAATTCCCACAAAAACTTGGTCTGAAAGTACTAGTGATTCAAACTGCGAGACAAAATCATTTTTGAGCGAACCTCTAAGAAATTTCATCTTTTAATTTCCAAAATACGTTTGCAGTTTTGCACAATTCTGTTATTTTTATGATAAACATCGCAAACGGTCAATTTCCACTATGATTCATAACTGTTTCGCTATAAAAGTCTTCACTTATAATTTTCTCGTATTGAGACTTCGATTGTTAATACGACAAAACCCATCAGAGATAATCTCACTTGCAAATGTATGCAGCGATCGCCGAAAAACAAAAATGTTTCTTTGAAGAGGGCCATTCAAATGAGCAGACTGTTAGACACTGTCACGTTATGAACCGTGACAGAGTATTGCATAACAGCGGCGGGCCAAACCATCGTCGCTCTTAACAGATCGATTGCAACGGAAAGTTTGGGATCATCACTCTATCGTCTCCAAGCGAAAGAGTGAACAAATGAATGCGTTGTATTTCCGCCGCGCGTCAACCCAACTTCATTCTCCTGTACAAGCGGGGAAAAAGAAGAAGAGACTAGCGCGCAGGATGGAAGGCCGCTGGTTTTTCGGTCTTCGTTCTTTGACTCTCCGCCAATCACAGCCATACGATTGAGCGACGACGGCAGTTTTCGCTGAAGGAGACGAGAATTTGAGTTCCCTAAATCGACTCCGTTTCAATTTGAATCACTAAAGGGATCCAATGCCTGTTCCTATAGTCTGCTATCACCGAATTTCTAATATTCTATGCTTAGCTCAGAAACACGGCCCTAAATAACTGAAATTTGGACGGTTTTACACACCAAAACTATACTAAAGCGCTTAAGTCAACACCGGAGAGTAAGCTTGGAGTGTTCCGAGGTTTTTATGGGGCACTTTTCTTTATGTATTCCACATATATTTATTTTTGTCGATGGTTTCAGAAAAACAGAGCCAGTCTTACTACCATTCTGCTGCATTCTAAGCAGAAGCTAGCTTTGTCGCGGCGGTATGACAAGCACATCCAATAAAAGAAGGGGCCCGTCAAGGGAGCCAAGTCGCTGCTGCCTCCGTTTGTCCTTTTTGCTGTTCGCTCCTTATATCCGTAGGCTCCAAATGGAAAAGAAAGCGCACACTTTCGTGGACACGCTCACTTTCAATATGTGCGTACCTTCGAAAGAAGTGTGATTATTGGGTAAGCGGGCGTATTGCGCGGCAGGGAAGGTCATACACCATTTTAAGCGAAAGGAGTGTGTTTTTAGTCAATAGTTGGGTAAGCGCGTCCCGACAAATAATTTGGGTGGGCTTAGCTCATGAGCCAAGGGCGGATTTCCCATGCGCACATCTTCTATTCCCTCCACTGTATAACTTATCCGTTGCCGATATTATGTAGGTGCGTCAGGAGAGCACTTGCGCCATTGTATGGACCTGTGTTAAGTTGGGAAATGATGAGGCCTACAAGCGGCGGCGACGCAGCGAAATCCCCGCAATGGTTTTTCGAATGATCTTTGGTTGCGACGATTGTTACGACCGCACACTCGCAACTGTTGTGTGTTATGCGCATTGTTTCGCCCACAATGGTGATATTTTCCACGTAAATTCCGTAATAACTTCCGAGCTTTTGTCAAAAACGGTTGCCTATTCCGCTGGATTGGCATCGTCATTTTCGCTTTGGCATAGCTTTTTATGAGTTTGAGCTTATGTAGTAGCAGGTGTGTAAAAATACTTTTTTGTCTAAAAGCGGGAGATTCTGATCCTGGATCAGTCTTTTCCTGCGCTTCAGGTTAGAGTGAATAATTTTTTTTATAGTTTAGGAGTCATTTTGAGTTTGGTCGTATACTTGGATTTCTAGCGCGATTTTTCTAGCACAACCAAATATTCAAAGCGTTGATCGAAATTTATATCTTTATGGGCTAACGTTTTATACTTGCTAATTTAAAAAAGTGTATGACAAAGGAGCATGAGTATGACAAAGAAGCATATTTCTGAGAGGCAAAATAGTATCAATATATTTCCCGTATTTTATATGTTTAGAACCACAATACATTACTTTGCTTGGTATCACGAAGGGAAAATATTTCTATGGTTAATCAGAACTTAGTAAAAAAAAAAGTTGATAACATTGGCGCTAATTTAATAACGCCCTCAATAGCGTTTTGTTTCAAATTGCCGCTGGTCTTATGTGAATGAGTCATCACTTCGGGCATAAACATCCAATTCAACCACATTGACCGTTAGTGAGATAGATAACTAGGCCTGCTTTATCATATAACATTTTCCCATATTCCCAAAACAGATGAGTGTATCACTTTTTTTTTTATTATAGTCTGTATCGATTGGAGGCATTAATAGCAATGTACACTTGTCGATCATTGTTACCAAACTTTTTGCAACATTAATTTCTTTACTGATATTACTAAGGAAATACCTCCTGGCACTTGCTCGGCTCCCCCGATCAACTGCAAAGTGCTTTTATTTTAATTTCCTGCAAATTTATTTTATCTGAATCATTGGTTTACAGACAACGCGTTTTGTCTAGGTTCATTGTTCAGTGTCATAAGATGTCAGATAAGGAAATTTGGTCTGTATGTGTTGGCGAGCCGAAGGGATTCCGTGTTCTTTTACAAGAGAAATATTCTGACTACTATTGATTTTTTTCCTGAATATTCTATAGACCCATTGAAATGTTTTGTCGTCTGACATTTTACGCGAATTAGCAAATATTTTGACAAATATTTTATGTTTTTATTTTCAGATTCACTCAAATTATAAGAAAGTTTCCTGCGTTTTGCCTTGATTATATTCGACATCAAAATCTGCGACTTTTGCTGTGCAAACGAGCAACGCTTATACATTCGCCCTTGTACTTAGGTAACTTAAATTGTCGTTGCTTTCGTCATAATGAAACCGAACTGTTACTTTCAGAGCTTCTTATATAAACTCAGCCTAACAGAATGTCTATGTACGATTTGGAAACTGCCGAGAGGGCCGCATATGCCCCATTCTTTGGATACATGGGTGCTGCCTCCGCTCAGATCTTCACTGTTTTCGGAGCCGCGTAAGTAACTTCAGCAAAGTTTAAAAAATGCTAAAACAACGCTCACTTCAGCTATGGAACAGCCAAATCTGCCGTTGGTATTTGCTCGATGGGTGTGATGCGACCAGAATTGATCATGAAATCGGTGATTCCAGTTATTATGGCAGGTAAATGCCGTTACAAATACTAACATATATTGCTAAACGATTCGTTTTGGATTTATTCATGTCACTTTTTTAGCGGCAAATTTTAATATAATCCCTAAAAATTTCGTAAATATTTAATCCTGCATAAAAGTGGTTGAATTAGTTGTAGATACTTGAGCTAAAAAAGCGAATTTTAAATGAATATGATCTGAATATAGTTCTATATTTGGTATTACAAATGACCTACGTTGTTTGTCTGAAATTTACTTGAATATTTTTTGTAAAAACAATTACCTCATAAAGAAATGTTGAAATAACACATGTTTTGTTCCATAAAATAGCTATGAATAAATGAAAATGTATTTCATGATTAAATGTCTAGGAAACCAATGAAGTATATCATGAAGTTTCATTAAAAGACTTAATTGATTATTCCGGTTCTTTTTATAGCTATAAAGTTATCCACTTTTCATTTATAGACCTCAAATGCAATTCAATATTGTATATTATCGCGAGATATAATGAAAATGGCAATATAGTTTCTCTCATTTCACACTTAACATAATAAATAATTTTAGGTATTATTGGTATCTACGGTTTGGTTGTGGCTATGGTGCTCAAAGGTAAAGTACAATCTGCGTCTCAGGGCTACACCCTCGATAAAGGATTCTCTCACTTGGCTGCTGGTCTCACATGCGGTCTTTGCGGTTTGGGAGCGGGATATGCGATCGGAATTGTAGGAGACGCCGGTGTACGAGGTACTGCTTTTTTAATGTTTCGCTGTTGTACTATAAAATCTTACATACTCGAGTTAGTTTTGTCGTATGTTAAACTTAGTTAGGCTTATGAAAAGATCCTTAAGGCACATTTTTATATGTTTTAGTCTAAATTAAGAAACTGTATTATCCGAAAATATTTGCCTTGTAAATTATCAAGTTTTCACAATGCTAAAATATCGGATTATGTTTGCATTGTATTACCATACAAGCGCCTATGGCGCTTGTAAAAAAATGGGGAAACTGTATAAATAAGATTAGCTATGAGCTATAAAAAGCACCGCCGCTATCGCGGCGTCCCGCGACGAAAAAAAATTTTGTCTATATTTTGTCTAAATTTTTTGAAAATCTGTATCAGCACATCCGTACGAACATTTTAAGCTATCACTTGCCCGGAAATGAGCAGCGGAAGGGGTCTAAACGTCACCCCACGCAGATCAGACAGACACTGGCTTCTTAGTAAAGTAACATTTCGCAATTAAGAGCAACAAATACTAGTCTAGCGTGCGTGTATTATTGCACGTATTGTCGCATTCGCATTGTTTTCAAGTAAAAGAGTGATTAGTCATAGTGTGAATTACTTGGGGTTATTTAACATAGAATAGCCGAACCGCTTGCACGCAATGAAAATCATAAATCGATTGTAATGAAATAGCTTTTCGGCAACAATTGTAAAGAAATAAAATGTAAAAATAACTATTTCATCTGAATCAGATAAAATAAACTCATCTGTCAATTTTAGGAACTGCGCAACAACCACGACTGTTCGTCGGAATGATTTTGATCCTCATTTTCTCTGAGGTTTGTATTTTTAGAAATTAGTTTAGTATTAGTTTTAGAAATTCAGAAATTATATTGAACTTTGGCCTTAGAAATTTTTGCAGTAAGCGTTAGGTTCATCCTGAATTTAAAAATATGACTAAAAATAATAAAAGAATAACGTTAGATAAGAAAATGTTTCATCCTTACTCATTTGTTTCTTTTCAATATCACTATGAACGGTTTTAGGTACTGGGATTGTACGGTATGATTGTCGCTTTGATCCTCGGAACTGCTTAAGCGGCTAAAACATAGATGACATCTTCCATTCATGACCGCAGAAAATGATGTTGTTTTCTTACACTTTCCAGAAAACCATACTATAGCACTTGACACGCATAATTTCTGTTATAGAAACGCCTTCTCGATTCTTTCTTTTGTAACATTGTATTTTTCTTGAGCCCGACCCTGCTTTTTCTCTTACAAATCACAAAATTATGTCTCATCCTACAAAATTTTTCACGTTAATTTATCCTTACGGCGAGATATTACCCTTTAATTTTCGAGAATGTGTTGTGAATTAATCCGTTTAGTACTGAATAAATGTTTATTTTTTGTCGCTTTTGAAATGTAATGACACAAAAAAAGTTGGCAGAGTATTGTTTATGGATTTCCGACTAAATAAAACGTTTTTAAAATTAATACTGAAAAATCGTTCATTGCAAATTTAGTTTTGAAGCGATTAAAAAACTAATATTCCTGGATATTGAATATTTCTTTTTCGATGAAGAATTAGCGAGATTTAATTATTAACTAACAAACAACAACAATTGTAACGCAACACATAAATCAAAATTTTATTTATCTATTCATAATAATAATCAAGCATGACAACGGACCGACCTTTTGCCCGGTCCGGTCTGGTCCGGTCTATAAAAGGTCAAAAAATTTTCGCGTCGCTACCTTCGGTAGCGCCGAGATTTTTTCACAATTTTTTTGTAAAGGTGTTTTTAGGGTATTCCGATGCGCTGATTACGAATCTGCAATTATTTTTTCCGTATCGCATCAAGAATTTTAATTTTTGGTCAAAATTTTGGCTAAAATTTCGAGAAAATTGGTCAATATTTTGTGAAATTTTGGCCAAAATTTTCATTTTTCACCATTTCACCAATTGCAGATTTGTGATTAGTGCATCGAAGTAACCCCAAAATCACTTAGACGCAGAAAATATTTGCGACTTAGAAATGGCCGAAACCGAGACCGAGTTTTATAGGAGAAAAAAAACATACAAACAGCAAAAAAGCGCCGCAGGCGAATATTTTGGAAAAACAGCAACGTACAATAGAAAATGGAAGGAAAAATAGCGCCGCAGGCAAAATTTTTTATAAAAATTGAATTGTTTGCCAAAAACTTACATTGAAAATTTTTAATATTTCAAAAATTTTAAAATTTTTTGCCGCCGAAGGCATTCTTAGGGGTGCTTGTCCAGTTTTGGTCGGTCCGGTTTGGTCCGCCGGACCGGCCACCCCCCGGTCCGGTGCCCGGTCCGGTTGTCATGCTTGATAATAATTTGATTGCTTGACGGTTTCTTTACATCTTTTATAGTAAGACGTTGCAGGGTGTCAGTCTGAAGCCGACCCTAACTTTTTATGCCGTCGTTAGATTTGGCTGATTTTGGTGTCAATCGACAGCTAAGCTCATGGGAAGACGATTGGTACCAATTTCAGTCATAACCACAAATTCGAATCTCGAGATATTGACTCTCGAAGGTGCCTGATGGCAAAAATAGCAACTTTTTATGTTGTCGTTAGAATTGGCTGATTTTTTGCACCCGGGGTTTTTTTAGGGTGCTGAGTCCGAATCCGGGGTCAAAAAAATTATCGGGGTACCCCCGGGGTACGGAAAAAATTTTTTTCAGAAAAATTTAGTTCGAGCGGCCGAAGGCCGCGAGTTTCACAGACAAAACCCCGTTCGAGTGGCCGAAGGCCGCGAGGCTCCCCTGACAAAGATACTGAGGGCATACTTATTTACCCCGAACAACCCAAGTCTGACCGCTGATGGCGGTGCGCGAAGCGCCGCAGATGCACGCTACCCGCTTGGAATAGAATTTGCATTTTTAGAAAATGCTAAAGATTACATGTTGTTTGTATACAAAATGTGAAAGAAGTTACATGAAAAGATGTACAGAAAAAAATTACGAAAGAGTTTGTTAACGAGACAGTTTGTCTTGCTGTTTCGACTCTGAATCAATACAGCAAGACCGAAGCAGACATTGTAAGGTCGAGTCTCATCAGTTGATGCCTTACAACTTAACGAAGCAAAGTAGCTCTTAAGGGGATAGGTAGGGAAAAATAACAAAGAGAAGTTAAATTTGAAAGTAAATTCAGGCGAAAGAGATTTTGAAACAAAAGTTGAGATAAAACTAGGGTGGCACGGGGACGGGGATTTTGCGTTCGGGGCGCCCCCGAAAGTCGGGGATAATTTTTTCGGGGATCGGGGATTTTCCCCGACTTTCAGTCGGGGCCCCGGGCCCCCCCGGGGATTTCAAAATTTTTCAAAAAGTGCTATTTTTGCATAAAAATCGCCAAAATTTTCAAAAAAGGAGTTATTTTTGTTAAAACTCAATTTTTATTATAAATTCCAGCTAATATCGATCATTTTCCTTCAAAAATTAGGTTATTAAAAAATTTTCTTCAAATTAAGCTATTTTTCAAAATTTTTCCCAAATCACCTAAATTTGTTGTTTCTGCTTATAAATGGCAATTTTTGCCGGTTCTCATATAAAAATTTGCACTATTTTAAGAAATACTTGAGGGAGAAGCGGTAACCAAATAGCGCCGCAGGCGAAAATTTTTAAATTTTGGAATGGTGGTTCATTAAAATTTCCGTTTCGATCAGACCCGATCTCCCAGCCCTGGTCTGAAGATGTAATTTATAGTTAATATATTGAAATATAGTTGTGGTCTGGGGGCGATAGCCCCCAGACGGTGTCGAATTTTTATATTTCGAATCGGTTTGCATTGAAAATTTTCCATATTTCTCGAAAAAGTTCAAAATTTTTCGCTCGGCGGCGCCCGGTAGGGCGCCGCCGAGGCCATTCTTAGGGGTGCTTAATTTCCCCCGGGGATTTGTCCCCCGGGTTTTTTTCGGGGGGGGGGGGGGGGGAGCCACCCTAGATAAAACCATCGTGAATTTGAATGAGAGAGAATTCGTGCCAAGACATGTAGCGTTTTGAAATTCTTTTTGCTCAAACAATTTCGTATTCAGAATTTAGTCTTACTATGCATAAAATAATTTTTGATTTTTAAACGTCGGCATGAAAGTTTAATTATTTTTATTATTGGGCAGGGGTGCCATCGACTCGGCTCCAAAAATAAGAACATTTGCCCCAAAAACTAAGATTTCGGGGTCAAAAATAAGAACATATTTATAATTTTTCAAACCATAGGGTCCCCCCTATGGTTTTTTAGCAAAAAATTTTTAAAAGAATTTTTTGCCAAAAAACCATAGGGGGGGGGGCCGTATTGATTTTTTGACAAATATTTTCAACAAATTATTTTTCAAACCATAGGGTCCCCCCTATGGTTTTTTTAGCAAAAAATTTTTAAAAGAATTTTTTGCCAAAAAACCATAGGGGGGACCGTATTGATTTTTTGACAAATATTTTCAAAAAATTATTTTTCAAACCATAGTTTTTTAGCAAAAAATTTTTAAAAGAATTTTTTGCCAAAAAACCATAGGGGGGACCGTATTGATTTTTTGACAAATATTTTCAAAAAATTATTTTTCAAACCATAGGGTCCCCCCTATGGTTTTTTGGCAAAAAATTTTTACAGAAAATTTTTTGGCATTTATTCCAAGTGCATTCTTAGGGGTGAATTATTTCAAATTTTTTTAAATTCGCGCCGAAACTATAATGCCAATATGTTTACACTTCATGAATGAAAAAATAGCGCCGCAGGCGAAAATTTTTCAATTTTAGGCAATATTCATAAAAATTTGCACTATTTTTTTAAATACTTGGAGGAAAAATGGCATCCAAATAGCGCCGCAAGCGAAAATTTTTGGGAAAAGTTGGTTGTATTTCAAAAATTCCCGCATATTCAAACGCGCTTTGGTGCCATATTTCGGTAACTGAAACGAGAAAACTGTTACTATGTAACGAAATCCGCATGACAATAATATTAAATTAAGAAACAAAGAAAGTAAAAAAGCGCCGCAGGCGAAATTTTTTATGAAAAGTTGCTTGTATTTCAAAAATTCCCATTTGGAAATGGATATTGCGTGAAATAAGAACAGGGGTGTCATCGACTCATGTCCGAAAATAAGAACATTTGCCCCAAAAACTAAGATTTCGGGGTCAAAAATAAGAACATTTTTATAATTTTTTCAAACCATAGGGTCCCCCTATGGTTTTTTTAGCAAAAACTTTTTTAAAGAATTTTTTGCCAAAAAACCATATGGGGTACCGTATTTTTGGCAAAATTTTTTTCAGAAAATTTTTTGGCATTTTTTTCAAGTGCATTCTAAGGGATGCATTTTTTCAAATTTTTAAAATTCGCGCCGAAACTATAATGCCAATGTTTTTATTCTAATGAATGAAAAAATAGCGCCGCAGGCGAAAATTTTTCAATTTTAGGCGATATTCATAAAAATTTACAGTATTTTTAAAATACTTGGAGGAAAATGGCATCCAAATAGCGCCGCAGGTGAAAATTTTTAGGAAAAGTTGCTTGTATTTCAAAAATTCCCGCATATTCAAACGCGCTTTGGTGGCATATTTCGGTAACTGAAACGAGAAAACTGTTACTATGTAACGAAATCCGCATGACAATAATATTAAATTAAGAAACAATGAAAGTAAAACAGCGCCGCAGGCGAAAATTTTTAGGAAAAGTTGCTTGTATTTCAAAAATTGACGTTTTGGTGCATTTAAAATTGGATATTTCGTGAAATAAGAACAAAATAAGAACATTGGCCAAAAATAAGAACAAATCTTATAAATAAGAACATTTTATTTTTCTAAGATTTGGACCCTCAAAATAAGAACAAATCTTAGAAATAAGAACAAATGGCACCCTGAATAAGAACAAAATAAGAACATTGGCCGAAAATAAGAACAAATCTAATGAATAAGAACATTTTATTTTTCTAAGATTTGGACCCTCAAAATAAGAACAAATCTTATAAATAAGAACAAATGGCACCCCTGTTATTGCGAGTTAAACAGATTGGGTCCCGCCACGATCTGTCTGATTTACAGTATATGCATCCAAATCCGATCGTATTGACTAGGAAAAAACATTTTTCTGAGACTCAACAAAAAAACTAACTTCAGATTCGTGTTCAGCGCATCGAAATTGACCAGAAAATGTATTTTTCAGGATTTCAAAAATTTCGGAAGTCAAATCCATGATACCCTCCCTATGGTTTCGAAATTTTTTTTAACCGTTACACCAAAAATAAGGACTATATAGAATGCACTTTGAAAATGAAACCGTTACACCAAAAATAAGGACTATATAGAATGCACATTGAAAATGAAACCGTTACACCAAAAAAAGCACTGAAAACCGAAAATTTAGGTACATTTACTCTATATTTTGTCTAAATTTGTCTACATTTTAGCTAAATTTTGTTCTCAAATTCCGATTCCCCGCTAAAAATTACTGAAAAAGCATGAAAAATGAAACCGTTACTCCAAAAAATACAGAATGCCAAAGGCGGGAATTCAAATTCGAATAAACGTCCGGCGTACGGACGGACGCACGGACGTCACTAACTTACTATAAGGATTTATATTTTGAAGGCGATGTTTCTATGAAAAATAGATGAAAATTTTTCAAAATTCCTGCTCTTGTGTACCATAAAGTACAGTAGCTCCAAACGTTACCTATAACACCTTATTCATCGAAAAAGAAATTTTTTGAAACTTTTTCAGGATATAAACAGGCACAAGTAAAATCTCTGAAATAATAAAATCGAGACGTGTAATTATGAATGAAAATCTGTCTTTATAAAAAACTTGAAAATAAAACTTGAAAGTAAACTTAGTTGAAACTACAAAGTTAAAAAACTTTTTAAAACTGCACGAAAGAATTTTTTATTTTTTGGCGGCCTTTATCATTAGTAATTCCTTGGTAGTGTAATGCTATCATGTTTGCAACTTTTATCGATAACAACGCAAAATCTTTTTCGATATTTTGAATTTCAAAATCTGGCGGAAATTGGCAATCCGATTGCAAATAAATGATTTGAGGATGGATTGAATTATTTAATATCCTGGACGAAGGGCGAATGTTTTGCCATATGCGTCGTCGGCTTTACGAGGATTAGTGGAATATTGGCAGTACCAAGAAACATGTTGCCTTTCCTATTTATGTTTTCATCAAACTTTATTATTAATGTTTGGTTTCTGAAATTCAGAACGTTGTTCAAATTATCTCTTTTATTTGGACATCTTAGCATTGATATGTTCAAAATAACACCGTAGTAAATTTTATAACTAATTTAGACATAGATGTCCTTTCCGAAGAATTTGAGGCCGTTGACGCATTTGCCTCCGCGGCCAGTAATCACGTGGGACAAATATGAAAGAATAAAGCGAAATCAAGAAATATGGAGCGATAAGAGTTCAGTCGTTCACCGTTTGCCGAAACAGTAAGTTCATTTATGTCTAAGCATGTTCTAAAAGATAGTGTTAGTTGTCTCTTTTCGGTCATTGTGCATCTAAAGCTTCTTAGGATGATATCTAGGAAGAATATTAAGCTAAGGGCACAATTAAGTGTAAACTATGTAAAAAGTTTGGATAGTGATCATTGTCAGACCAACATCAATTGAATATGTTTATAATGAATATTACATTTATGCCAAATTTGGGCACATTCGACACCTTGTTCAACGTTGTAATTAGAGGAATCTAAGAATTGGTGTGGTGTATCAGGCGATCGAGTTAATACCAAATGAATCCTTAAAACATTTGCAATATTGTTTTCCCGCAAAAGATATTTGCTCAATAAAAGCAAAAGTTATTCATTTATAGAAATGAAACTTTAAAAGTAACTCTATTATTTAGTTTTTTTAATTGGTTCTCGTGTTTTATTTTGTTATTTTAGTTACCAGCTACGATATTGGAAAAATATACTCCTTGATCGAACGCCAGTCCATTACAAACCGCCACCATTCCGATTTTATTGGGATGAAAACCGCAAGGTCGAAATTGAAACCGAGGTCAGTTCTTTTTAGCCTGCCAAGTTTATTGATCGGACACAAAGATGATACTGTATTGATTGTAAAAATTGGGTTGTTGAAAATTTTCAAAATTGTTGGAAAGTTTTTAAAATTTTCTCTCGGTTAATGGGGAAATTTTGGTGCTTAAAAACCTCAGTTGACCTATTTTTAAGATTTGGACGGAAAACTTTGGTAATTTTTAGAGGCCAGTCCTAAAATTGGGTTTCGATCCTAGTATCAATGGAATTGATAAAATTTAAAGCTTTTTTTCCAAACGCAAATTATTTGCATACCTAAAAACATAAACTTTTTATAGTCGAAACTTCTAAAATTAACATATTTTATCATATTTTTGGTATTTATTTCATTTTTAACAATTTTACTCGTTTTAAACTGTTAATTCAATCTATATTCATTTTTTGTAACAGAAAAATACATAAAACACCAAAAATAATCAATATTTGTATGAAATTAGTGGTAAAATTCCATTGAGGAATACGACCAATTCTGTATTTTATTGCTTATTATGCTTTTAATACTCATCCTTTGGTAGGTAAACACATTTTTGGCAGTTGAGAAAAGACTCTCACTTGCTGACGTCGTTGTTCTGGTGAGAGATAGCGCCTTGCTGCTTTGCTTAGCAAGCGAACTACTACTTTTCATTGTCTTGAATTTAACAATTCAATCCAACTCAATTATTCAACCCATACCCAATTTTATAAGAGAAAAGAACATATAAACAGCACAAAATCCCTGCAGGGGAACATTTTTGAAAATAACGGCTTACAATAGAAAAGAGAAGGAAAAATTGCGAAGATTTTTGTAAAAATGGGTTGTTGAAAATTTTCAAAATTGTTGGAAAGTTTTTAAAATTTTCTCTCGGCCGCTTCCAATGGGCGCGGCCGAAGGCATTCTTGGGGGGTGCTTAAAAAGCCTCCGAGTCTCGACCTATTTTTACCGAGACTTTGGATCGAACAGAAGCTCGGTATTTTTACCGAGGCCAGTCTGGTCTCGAAAATCTGGGTTTCGCCTATCCCTAGTATCAAATAGGAAATTGATAAAATTCAAAGTTTTTTTCTACAAAAATGCTGCAAATTATTTGCATACCTGCAAAAACATTAAACTTTCTGTAGTATGTCGTAGTACTTCTAAAATTTATTCTTTTTTAGAATTTTCCAATTCTCCCGGAATACGTACCAGAACAAGACCAAGGCCTTTGGGGTGGCGAGGGAGTTGTCAAGAGCTATAAGCGATCCAGAGCATTTGTCAAGAAAAAGGTACGACTTTTAGCAAATCTGAGCATTTAAATAAAACAATAATTATATTTACAGGTTTTGCCTCGTCACTGGGTACCTCACTTGTACTTTCCTAATCTCAAAAGGTTGGTATTCTATTCTGAGATTTTGGACAAGCACATGTGGATTGTCTCCACCAGCCGAACCGTTCGACTTGTCGAGGATGCACATGGATTTGATTATTATATCCTGGAGACCCCTGAAATTGATTTGAATTCGAAGTTGGGTTGCACTTTTAAGAGGCTCTTGCTGACGAAGCTGGCAAAAGACGATTACTACCTGGACAATGAAGAGCGACACAGTAAAAATTGCTACTCATTGCATAGTACATAACTTTTGTTTAGTTTACATCAAACAAAAATATGCCAAGTATAAAATTCCGTTGGAAGAAACTGAATGGGTTGGGCTCGATTTAAACGAGGCTTGCAGAAAACTTCAGGACATTGAGGATAATACCAAAAAGACGCCTTTGAAATTGTAAGTTACCTATTCAGTCTCATTAAAATGTGCCTCCACAAAATATAAGTTATTTCTTGAAAAATTTTGTGCATCATTTACTATTTCAAAAATCTTTAGTAATTGATTCTTAATCATTCACCATCCCTTTTACAGCGTTTTCGAACAAGAATTGGTTAATTCTTTGATAGAAGAAGACGCTCTGAAAGAAGATATGGAGATAGCGAAGAACGAAACAAATGATGACGAGACGCATCCTGCAACCTCTAAGAAACCCGTGAAATTTAATAACCAGGAATTGGGGTCGCTGTTCAACAAATTATCTTTAAAAAAGAGAGAATCTAGAATTTGATATTTGTTGTTGTAATATAGGTGTTAATTTGATTGTTTTAGGTTATATTGAATAAACAATTATATATAGCGTCGAAACTTTGGATAAAGCGATATCAACATCGTAAATACTTTTTTTGCTTTGAAGCGTAAATCTATGCATATATTATCCCCTCTGGTATTCTGGCTCATTTTATGGTCAAAGTATGAAATATTCTCCGTTAAGTTTTATACCGGATTTTAATATCATAAATAATATAGGATAATCATTTACCTTTTACATCACTCTTTCATAATCTCTCCAAAATAGTTTTATTCACTAGTAACACAAAAATAAAATTAATACAAAAATATATTACTCTTTTGACCTATTTTGGTAGAATCAATTTGAGCGAACTTTGAAGCGGAAGAGTTTTCAGATTGATTTTTAGAAAAGTAACAGACACAAAACTTTATTGCCCCAAATTGTAAACAAAGTAAAACAATTTGTTATTTGCTTTGTTATTTATGATATATTGTTTCTTCATATGCTGGAAAAGATTAAATTTTGTTTTGCAAAATTTCTCAGATGTTTTGTGACTATAAATCAGACCAATTTATACATTTATTCAAGTTTCACACATAATTACTTCAGACAATATTTATGAATCAATAGCACAACAAGACTTTTGTTGCGAGCATTCCTTTGTGATACAATTTCTATTCCACTGCCAGGCGCATTTCTCAATCCCGGCACAATCCGAATGATAAGCATATGGTTGGATTGTGATTCTTTTCGCGCCGGCCATTTTTAATATCCGGCTAGCGGTCTGAATCACCTCAATCATTCTGTTGTCCATCAGTTCTTGCACAGTATCCGCTTCCATAAGTTTGGACTCTGATGAATCATTTTCTTCTTTTTCTGCATTCTCGATTAGTGCAACTTTCGCTGACTTTTCGAACAACGCTATATGGAGAATTGCTTCGAATTCGTTACTTTTACATTCAAATGCGTGAAAATGTAGACATTTGACGTTGGGTATCTAAAAGATAAAGATCAGTGATCACCTAGAATAGTAATTGTCTAAGATTTTGGAAGTCATAAGGTTTTTCTAGAACTTTGTAGTAACGAAATGAATATACATTTACTTCTTTAAAATATCTTTTGTGCACATTTAAATGTGTTTTATCTGCTCCAAAATTTGTCGTTATTTATCTTCCAAGCGACGTGCCATTTCTAAGCGATTTCACGCAAATCCGTATGCTTTTCTATGTTCGAGCACCTTATAAATAGAATTATGTGTTTGCTATTGAGCTGTCTCTCTATTAAAATCAGCTGAATTCCAAACAACGCCAAAAGCAAAGACTTATCCAAGCGGAACTGGGCACGTGACCTTTTCTATTCAGAGCGCTGCAAAACATAGTCTATTCTTTGGATTTAAACTCCTTTCCAGAGTCATGCGAATAAACAAACAAAAGCCTTCTTTTGATTAATTATAACGAATCCTATAACTTTGACCTACCGTATTCCCTGTAATTACTACCCCTCCCCTCGGCAGAATGCCAAGATTACGCCAAGGTCATTTTCTCGGTTGTTATATTTGCTAAAAATTCTGAATTTGTGATATGTTGTAGCTAATGACATAGGCTACAACATATTTCAAATTCAGAATTTTTTAAAAGCTATAAAGTGGATTGCCAAGCTTCGCCAATTCGAGCGCCAATTTGAGGGGGGAGGGGTAGTAATTACAGGGAATACGGTATGTATCACCATCTAGTGCATGTTTGACCCTCGCTGTAAAACCGTTTCTTTGTAGTTAACTTTAACAATGATACTTTTCATAGGCAAATAATTTGTAGACCAGTTCTTAATTCTTCAAACTTTAGTGATCAAAAATGAAAATAGTTCTAATTAGATTTACCTGTTCTTCTATTTTCGTCTTCAGTCTTTCCACGTTTATTCCTTCTGGCAACTGAAGCAACAGATATTTCAGGTGTCCCATGACTAAAGATTCTTTTTAATTTAATTTTTTGACGGACTATAATAGGATTAAATAAAATGGTCTTCTTAGGAGTCAAATTGAACTTAAAATGCAACTTTTTCTCACCGTTTGTCTAAGCAGATCTGTTTTTTGTAAAAGGTTGAAAATATTAAAATGAGACACATTTTTAAATTTTGACCCAAAATTCTTCATATATACTTTTTTCTACATACCGTTTTGTTCGTTTTTGGAATTTATAAAACTCTTACACGTTGGAACGACGATTATTGACAGGATGACCGAAAAAACGAGCGTTATGTACGCATCGACCCGCTCTATTCCAACATTGTAATACTCGTGTGCGTATAACAAGACCGTGGCAAGAGTAGGCGCGACCAAGTGTAGCATTGCAGTTTTTGCGAGACTCATTGGCGCCATAGTTTGAGCAGCTCTGTAGGAAAGTTGAAGTAATATCAGGAACATAGCTTTGGCTAGTGTACTTAGAAGCACAGTGAGTAAGAAAGTTGAGGATAGATTTGTGTGGGCAACTTCAGCGCAGAAAATGTCCTCGAGAGAATGAGTGAAGTTCACAAACATTAGTGCTTCGAAGACCACACAAGCACACACGACTAAAAATGGCTGCAGGCGATCAGCGCTAACAATCTGAAAATCATAAACGTTTTAGATTTTAGTGACTATTCCTTTAAGGAAAATCCACCTTTGACGATGTCGACATGCGCTTCATGACGAACTTATGGATGCCTTGGCAGTGCGGGAATCCCGTTATGACCAAGAATAGCGTGTCACACATCGTCAGCTTTGCCAACAAACTAGCGGTCTGTACAATTGAGACTAACTGCATAGTAAATACTACGAGAAGTGTCCAATATGCGAGCGATAAAAGCGTTGAACTCAATCGAGGCTTTGTGAGGTTTATAGTCACATCATTAGTTTTTATAATAGGAGAAGGACCATCCTTTTTGCAACAACAGCCATTGGGATTTGGTAAAGATTTTGCCATAGTTTTGTGAGAATGTGCGTTTGGTCCAATTAGGTTTGAGTGGGACAATTGTTTACGATCGATGAAAGACTATCATGGAGCCCTGTCCTCTTATCATTATAATGAGATGTGCCGATCGACAATTCCTTATCGATATTATAAGGAATGAACGCGTTGGACAATTGAGTAATCTTTTTCAAATCTCATCATGGATTATCCTTTGGTCGTTCGATGCTATTGAACCGAGTTTGCGTTGAACAACAGAGCTGTCTATAAACTTTTTTTAAAATCTAAGCGTAGAAAACACATAAATGCGGAAATTATTTGAAGGGAATGCTATTATTGCCACACATCCAGTCCGGGTGTTACAATACAAATGAAAAATACAACAAATCCATTTACTAACGTTGAAATTTCCATTGTGAATTCATTCGTCTGATCCATTCTCTGTGTGAAATTATAGTTTGTGCTGTTGGCGCTCGCCATAACCTATTGTATTCTTTGTACTTTGAGGGGAACTTTAACCCAAATGGGTATTTTCTATGTACTTTCGGGGCTTTGATCTGATACAATTCAACAACTCGCTTTAAGATTCTGGGTGGGTCGTGAGTCACCCTCTTCTTGGTACTACAGTTATGTATTGAGCCTTTCCGAAAATCGAATTTTGCTAATTAAAAAACTTTACGATAATGCACGAGGTAATGCGTTTGATTTTAGACCGACAATGGACGAAACTCTCGTTGCTGGCGGTGGAACAAGCCCTGCGAATGGCGAGCACCATTCCGGAAAACGTGCTATATACAAACGGGAGCCGGCGAAAAGGTTTGTAAATTTTATTTATTCCAGCAATATGATTGAGCAAATATTTCACACAAAATTTATTCAGTGCAAAATGCGTCAGCAAATTTATATGATTCAACATTCCAACACAGAATTTCTGCATCACATTCTTTGAATCAGTTTTCGAAACGCATCTCTATAACATAGTTTCTTTTTATATCGCATGAACGCTTTTCACGGTCGTCGGCAATTTTAAATTATTTTACATAAATAAAAATTTTTCAGTTTTAGCTTCCAGAATAGAAAAAGAAAATATTTGAGTAGGGATTAGTTGCGTCTCGCGGCTTATCAAAGCATCAAGCATTGCAAGCGCTATTTTCAGTTTACAAATTTCAGTTTACATTCTAAACGCAGACTTTTATGCGTATTGCATTATTCTATACCATTCGTGCATATTATATTCATACTCTACGCAAAAGTTCTAGTAGAAAACAATTTTTCAGATAGTTACACAGATGATTCATCTAGAAGTAGCAGAATGTACTTATACTCTTTCAAATCTTTCCCTTTAAGAAATATTTATTAAAATGTTTAGCTTTTTGGAAATTGTCATACATTTTATATGCTTTCCGACTTATGTCGGAAAATGGACTCTAAAATAAAGGAGTCTGGAGACTGGCTAGAAAAATTTTCACGGTATGTTATTCCACCTTTTATTTCCAGCAACTTTTCATCGTAATACGAAATGGAAGCTCGTTTTCCTTAGTAGTGATACGTTCCTTCTATGAAATGCTCATTTTGTATTGTTTTTATGCCGTTCATACCAACACATTTTCCCATAAAATAAAATTGACCAAGAATCACACACAAAATTGCGGGAAAAGTAGCAGGAGCAGCAATCAGGTGTAATGACATGACGAGGCGCCGCATTTATCGACACCATCTTTCTATTACTATCTTTGAGTGATTATATCGAGACTGCTGCTTTCCGTTATTTTCCTTTCGAAACGTTTTTCGAGTGACTGACACATTGACCCTCTGTATCTCCGTTTCGTTACTCTTTTCTGCTGCCGTTGCCCTGTCTTGTGATTTTTGCATTTAATATAAAATGTTCGAGTCCAAAAATTAAATAGAAGACAGTTGAGTGGACCAAAAGGAACAAATGGCCATGCACCCAAATTCCTATAAAACCATCCGGCCGGGAAGTAATTTCTCATTTTTGGAATAAAACGAGTAATCAATTATTTTCTGTAAATTTTTAAATTGCTCTTATGAAGTTTCAATTGGCAAAGTTCAGATTTTCAAGTTTATTTGCCCGTAACTAATTTAATCCTATCTCGGCCCGTCGTCTAAAAGAACGCTTCAAAATCGCACTCAAATTACTATAAAAGTGATTTTTACGGTCAACAATTCCCTTTTCTGAAACTACTGATCATTTTTTGCTTGTAAAATTTTATGAGCTTTCGTCTGCAGTTATATTTGGGTGCGAACTCAAGCAATTTTTTGCTGCAATTCTTTTTATGAGAAAAGTCTAGTCTGGTGGGAACATTTTTGTGTGGTTGTTATTTCTATGCGTGTGGTTATTTCTAATCAGCAGTGAGCGTTCCTTGTTAACAAGAATCAGGAGTGGTCATGAAAATATGTCAGTGGAGAGACCCAAAGGAATTATGGGGTGAACTAAAGGCGCAATGGCGGTCATGATGGACAACTTCCCGAGCTTAGCGTAGTCAGCGTCTGCATCGCGATTTCCCTTTTCGATTTCTATGCGTTGGGTAATCCCATCAGATGTTACTATAAGTGTCAAGAATTTTTTTATATAAACCAGAACTTGGACCACGCTTTGTATTATTGTATTTTTGATGAAAATTTCAATTTTACATTTCCCTTTACGCAATGCATAATCAGAAGTCCGCATATCATTTCTTAGAGGCCATGGAATCGGCAATTGTTTAATAAGCCCCAAAAAAACGACTCTAAAGTACCCACGAGGTCTGGGTGGAGCCCAAAGCTTGGAAACATAAGCAGGAAATGGACTTTGCACAAGTCTCCTGGGACAAAGTGAATAAAAACACGTAGACACCCTGAAACGTGCCTTCCCTCATATAAGCAATGATACCATGTCAAGATTTTGTGACGCAAAAGCCGTGGGATCTCCTCCTTTCTGAGCAAATCCCCACAAAAACAATTCCTTAGAAAAAAAAAATAAGTTAGTACAAAAA
Source organism: Ditylenchus destructor (assembly GCA_022814885.1). NCBI lineage: Eukaryota > Metazoa > Nematoda > Chromadorea > Rhabditida > Anguinidae > Ditylenchus > Ditylenchus destructor. The sequence goes on along the minus strand of JAKKPZ010000033.1, from coordinate 451,564 downwards.
TTCCGGCCTTAATTTCCTGAAAACAAAAAATGTGTTCATCATGATATAATGTATGCCTTTCAAATACATTTTGTTCTTTGCTTGACCAAACGATTCTTGGATAATATCATTGATTTACAGTTTTCTATTCCAATCACAGTATGTTGTATTATTTTGTCGCGTGCTAGACCTCTATTTGTGGACGCTATGCGACTCCTGGCGAGTACAGTTGGAGCCCAGCCGACTGAACATTATTCAGAGTCTCCATCTGCTGTTAAATTGAACGGAATCCACTCAAACCCGTCCCATGCTCGATCTTCTAACGGGATCTCTCCAGAAAATAACAATGAACATTCTCGTAGTTGCAAAAATAATTCGTGTATGAATGGGCTTTCAAGCCACCACGACGAGCATAATGGCTCAGATCTCCACAAGAAACCCCCTGAGCAAAGGTATACGACATGAAATATTACTTTAGGGCAATGATATTTTACTTCAAAAAGCATTTTATATCTAAATATATATCGACAAATAAAATACGCAAAAAATGTTTCACGTACAATAAGTGATATGACCAGAAAAGAGCAAATTTGGAATGGAAGTTTAAAAAAATTTCCTGTTTGTAATGAAAACAAACATTTAGATGTTTTGTCTCAAGCAAGTGTTCCTCCATTTTCAAAATTTGCTTTACACCAAATTATAAAAAATAAATAAGAGAATTTACATTTAAGAGAAAAATTTAAAAACGAAAATCTAAAATTAAAATGAGTGTTAAACTAAGGCAGGCTGATTGAAACATGAATGAATTCGTTAACAGGAATAAAAAACAATACATAATTATAAAATGACGCAAAACTGAAAAATTGGTATTTATCCTGAAAATTAGATCCTTCACTAAAAGATTTCCATAATAAGAAAATTGCTAGTATAATTCATTTTTCAGAATATTTGTGAACCGCAATTTGCGGATCGAGAAGATTCAATTTTTCGGATTTGACATGGATTACACACTTGCAGGTTAATAGTTGTTATCATCCTAATCAACTCGATATATTCATCCAACTTCAGTGTATAAATCTCCTCAAATGGAATCAATGAGTTTTCGCCTTATTGTCGACCGGATGATTTCCATTGGATGTGAGTTACTCGTATTTTAGAGTTACTTAATTTGAATAATAAAATAATGATTGTTTAGATCCTGAAGAATTTGCATCTTTCGAATACAATCCAATCTTTCCCGTGCGTGGCTTATGGTAATCGCTTTTTGTTTATTTTTATTCGGTCGTAAAGTTGTCTTGTTTGCAAAATTAAAGAAAGTACTTTGCGTATTATACTTTTGGACATTCTAATCGCTTGATATCCGAAAGATTGTATTTGAAACTTGGGTTGAAGTTCGGCTTGGCAAGCCAAGCTTTTTACGAGCTAGTCTATCCGAAAATATGTTTCGAAATATGTTTTACTTCTATGCAATAAACGAGGATTAAATATTCAGGTTTGACTACGTTTACGGGAATTTACTCAAGGTGAGATTCGCAAAAATATTTCTGTTGGAAGTAATAACAATTCTATTCTATCATTGTAGGTCGACGGATTTGGCAATATTTTGGTCGCTGTTCACGGTTTTTATTTTTTGACACCGTAAGTCCACTTCGCTTTTGAAAATCCCACACAGAAGAAAATTAAAATTTAGGGCCGAGATCGAGGAACTATACCCCAATAAGTTCCTTCACCTCTCCGACAAACGGATCTATGTCCTCAACACACTCTTCAATCTGCCTGAGACATACCTCGTGGCATGCGTCATAAACTATTTTGACATGGATCCTGCATATCAAAAGTTGGTTTGGCTTAACATTAATTAATAGTCAATAGCAAGCGTATTAAAATATAATTGAGACATATTTTACATATTAACAAAGTACGAAGGAAATTTTTAAGCCTAACAACGGCAGTGATTGAGGCGCAATTTGAAGTATTGCATATTTAATAGTAATGAAAATTTTTGTGTGACCCAGAAAAAATTTGAAATGAGTAATATTTATTCGGGTGTTATTATTTATTGTAATTGGAAGACCTTCAGAATTTTTTTTAGTCTTCATGGCAGTAAAAACTTTTAGCCTTTATCCATAAATACAAGCTTTTATCCATTTTAGAACTTCTGATAAAACTGGCGTCAAAAGTGGCGAAGTGGTTATGTCATACAAGTCGATTTTTCAAGACATTCGAAGCGCCGTGGATTGGGTTCATTTCGATGTGAGGCTTCACAAATATTTACATTTTATTCTCTAATCACTTTATCACACGACTTTCAGAGTGATATGAAAAAGATCATATTGGAAAATCTCGAGACGTATGTGGAGAAAGACCCGGTTGGTTGAATTTATAAAGTGGTTATTTTTACATTTATTGTATTTAGAGAATTCCTCAATTGCTGACACAATTACGCGAGTGCGGCAGAAAGACATTTTTGCTTACCAACAGCGAATATTCGTACACAAATGTTTGTTATTCAAAATCTCACAAAAATACGATGTTTCTTTTAGGGTGTCATGAAATACCTTCTGGGGCCTGATTGGACGTGAGTGAATTATATAATTGATGGTATTTGATAAGGTAGAAGACACAGTTTTTGGATTTTATCCTTTTAACTGAAGTTTTTATTCAACGAGTTGATACCAGGGCTGGGAACTTTGATCGCGGGTCCGATCCGATCTTCGGTGACCCCCAATCCGATCCGATCCGGAGCCCAAAAAACCCGATATTTCCGATCCGATCCAAAATTTTTTCCCAAAAATGGCTATTTTTCAAAATTTTTCCCAAATCATCTAAGTTTGTTGTTTATGCCTAAAAATGGGTAAAATTTGCAAGTTTTTGGTAAATATATGGCAAAATTATTGTTTTTTCACGAAATTGAACAATTTTACTATTTTTTACTCAATTTTGCTAAATTAAGAAAAAATTTGGAAATAACACTTTTTACAGACAAAATATTTCGCGGCAGCGAAAATTTTTGCTATTTTCGGTATTTTTGGCTCAAAATCAGTAGTTTTTAATACTGAAAACGACAATCACCATTGAAAAACAGTGAAGAAATAATGCAAAAAGAGCGCCGCAGGCGAAAATTATTCGATTTTTGGCGGTTTTCATATAAAAATTTGCACTATTTATACAAATACTTGAAGGAGATATTGGATTCAAATAGCGCCGCAGGCAAAAATTTTGTAATTTTGGAATGTTGGTTCATTAAAATTTTCTAAAATTTTTCCCGGCCGCGCCCTATCGGGCACGGCCGGCGGGAATTTAAATTTGAATCCGCGGCCGAGTGCATTCTTAGGGGTGCTTGGATCGGATCGGAAATGGCCAAAAAACCGATCCGATCCGAACCCCGAAAAACCCGATATTTCCGATCCGATCCGATCTCCCAGCCCTGGTTGATACGACTACTACTGGATATCTTGCCTATAGTTTTGGAATTAGCGCCACTTTTTGGGAGTCCGTTTGGCTACAGCCAATCAGCGCATTAAAATTTGAGAATCTCAAATATTATTTCAAAGCTTTTTTCAGCGAACTTCGATCTAATAAAAATAAAAGATTTTGATTGCTTTGGCATGAAACAATTAATTTATCTTCAGTTCATACTTTGATATCGCAGTGGTCGATGCACGTAAGCCTCTATGGTTCGCTGAGGGCACTGTTTTCCGAGAGGTCAACACTGAAACCGGGGCATTGAAAATTGGCATTCATACGGGCCCTCTACGCAAAGGAGCGGTCTATTCAGGAGGTAAGTTCACCAAAAGATGACTAATCGGATTAGCTTATTATCTGAAATTTTACAGGATCGTGTGATGCTTTTCGTCGTTTGGTGAAAGCTCGTGGAAAAGATGGTTGGTATATTTTTAGTTATATTATTAAGTGTGCTTAGATTAGTACAACATTGTTTTACTAGGTTTTTTTTGTCAGCCCCTTCGGGGCTGGAGCCATCTTCGCGTTCTTGGGGTAGGGTCAGTCCAGCGTTAGGGTGCGGTCGACCGTCGCGGCCTTCGGCCGCTCCAACCCCTACGTTCTTGCGGCCGACCCTTCCTTCTTGGGTCAGTCCAGAATTCTTGGGGCCGGCGTTCTTACTCCAGTCCAGCGTTCTTGGGGCATTCCAGCGTTCTTACTCCAGTCCAGCCTTCTTGGGCAGTCCAGCGTTCTTGGGACAATCCAACTGGGCTGAGTGTTAGCTACTGCTGCTGTCAGCAAGTCCAGCATTTTGGATCAGGTCAATTGACAGTCCAAATTTTTTGGGCCCGTCCAGCGTTCTTAGTCCAGTCCAGCCTTCTTCCAAATTTTGGACAGACAGACAAAAATAAGCACTGGATAGAAACAACTTTCCCAAAATTTTGGACCGACAGACAAAATCACAAAAATCGGAGACACAGCACTGAAAAGGATTATGATTCATCGTATTCAGTGCTTTACATTGGAGACCATATATTCGGTGATGTGCTCAGGTAATATTAGTTGCGATACTTAACAAAAAGACTGTTTGTCGTTTAATCTAGGTCGAAGAAAACTCGTGGATGGCGCACTTTCCTCATAGTGCCTGAGCTGGAGCGAGAGGTTATATTTTATAGATGTAACGGATATCTCAAAGCCTGTGCAAAATAGAAATATTTTTATAGAAACATTCAAAGATAAAAAAACACCCAAAGATACCATACCACTATAATCCCAAAATTCTAATATTTATTTTTTAGTTAATTGTTTGGACTGATCGCCGGCCTTTGTTCGAAAAACTCAAAGAGCTGGACTCTCTAATGGCTGATATCTACAGAAATTTGGACGGTACTACAAGGGACAAGCCAAAGATTAACGATATTCTCGATTCCATTCGTGTAATTCTGTTGTTTACACCATTGGATCATTAATGTTGTAAATTTCAGTCCGTGACATATGAAATGGACCAGGAATATGGAGGTAAGCAAACAATATCAAATTAAATAACTAACATTTAACTTAATTATTTAGTCATTGGATCATTGTTCCGCTCCGGTATTTCGTTTCCCAAACCACTTAACCTACAATATACATGCGTTTTCAGGATCGAGAACTACTTTCTTCGCATCTCAAGTTGAACGGTAAGGTTCTTTATCAGAGACATTTGGACAACCGGTTGACTGCTTTAGATATGCCGACTTATACGCATCCAGCTGTTACAATCTTGTATACTATCCCTGTTTTTACTTTTTCCGTGCTCCTATGACTCTAATGCCGCACGAATCCACAGGTATTATTGACTATGAATAGTATAATTTAATAATAAATATTTGCAGTTGACCATTCGTCCACAATCCGACCTCGAGGAGAGCTCCAGCACCAGGCTTCTGTAGGACAACAAGGTAGACACATTGTTTAAGTTTTTAAATTTATAGTTCCAAAAAGATGTGTCACTCTGAGCTACTGTGAAACTCATAATGGATGTATTTTGGGAAATATGGCCAGAATAAGTGAAAATAGAAACAACAATATCCATATATGGCAAATCTGGGAAAATATACTGAAGTGTGCTGTTTTGTTTTCCTAACTTGGGAACATTATAAAATGAGATATGGAATTTCATAATTACTATATTTTGCTAGACTGGTTAAAAACAAATTTGTCAAAAATGAATTGTAATATTTATTTTAAATTTTTTTTTCAGTGCGAGGGTGGAACAAGAGAATGAGTAAATCGACCACTTTTTGCTTCGAAGAAGAGGATGACACTGAATCAACCAATTCTGATAGCGAGCGCAAGAACAGCTCCCGATTGGAAACAGCTGTGGCTGATGTCGCAGCCGATGACGGTGCAGAAAATGATGCATTAAACAACACAGGTAAATTCTTGATTTGATGGTAATATGTACAGTTATCTTTTTTCAGATGTGCTTGTTCCCAATCCAAGTTATGTCGAGGAAGAGCACCATTAATTCAGAAAGAAACCAAAGGAAAATGGTACCAAGCGAAAATGTTAAGTTCAAAATTCCTTCCGCCACTAAGTATTGTATGTTTCTTATAGGAAAAGTATTAGTCAACAACCGCCATATTGGCTTTTTTGAGGGTCGACAAAACCATAGTATTATTCCTTCTGAAATTGCCATTACAATAAAGGAATCAAGTCACAATAAATTTTGTGCCATTAACCTTTTGCCATCATAGATTACAAGGCTCATTCAAATTTTCAAATCTTGGAGCTGTAAAAGCGTCAAATTATTGGATATGGGTCTGACAGTTTTATTTGGTGATTCTTCTTTGGCATCAATCATTTTGTCTTCTTTCATTTCTTTTTGCTTTGTTGCACAGATCTTACACTTATTATTGTATGCATGCCTTATAATATGTATATGTGTGGATATTAAAATAAATTGTGTATAATATATCTCTTGTCAATGTAAAATATGACAACAGGAGAAAAAAGATCCAAGCATCAAATGCAAAACTGGAAAAGCATAATTTATTGATGTTTAAAAATATTGCTGTAAAACTAACAACGGTCTAAGAACTATTTATTTTATCAACGAAATTAGCAAGCTAGAGAAAATTCAACGACTAAGTTTCATCTTATATCGGCGTTGTACGTTGAAGATGACATAAAAAGAAGACAACGCATCAAACATAGTAAAAGCACTATACGTGTTGGTACGAATTATTTAAAAAATTATAAAAATTATGAGATCTCTTAAGGAATCATAATTTGATCTGTATTCGATATATCCAATTATTTTGTTTGCATCAGAATTCATTGCCTAAATATTGCAACTTTTTAAACATAACCATAAAAGAAGCCGTTTTAAAACATTTCCTCATTTAAATTTTTCTTTGTCCTGCGACGATGTTTTGGGAACAATTAGGTGGTCCGGTTTGAAGCGATATTCTACAACCCGCGCATTTTTCGCCATATGTTATCAATGAGTTATTTCTCTCGTTTGCCTATCATGTACACATCTTTTGTTATTTTGTGGTATTTTATTCTCAATGCTTTTAGTGATCACCGCATAGATTATGGATCAAGTAAATCGCATGAGAGATCGAATTAGAGAATGTCGCGATCAAGTGCAAACCTCTGCTATACAAGCGCGCGAAAATGTCGCGAAACAAGTAATTTTTAAATTAACTACCATTTGAAAATTTACAACAAATGCGAACACATAATTAAATTTTAGAATCTCAAATTTAGAATGCTTTCGGTAAAAGTGATATCTTCAAATAAGAATTCCATTCACCTTCGATACACTTTTCAAATTATTTTGTTGTATAAAAATCTCAATTTCGAAGCCAACTTTTTAATAAATATATTAATACCTTATGCATCCTCACAATTGTGTCATTTTTATATAAAAAACTATGTTATGGCAGACGCTATTCCTTGAACATTAAAATATTGTATTTTTAATTGAATAAAGAGAAATCTTAGCATCAAACAATTCCAGGTAGTCGAATTGACGAACAATTTGCTTTGTTGTGCAAACAACTACGTGTGCGCGATTGACGATGCCGTCGCCAAAAAGTGTGCCTCTCTGGATGATTTGCTTAATGACCTGAGTGAAACTGAGGAAAGTATTAAGGTAATTTTCAATAACTGCATAGTTATTGTGAGTGTTCAGTATATCGATTTTATAGATTTTGGAAAATAACGGAAATAATTCGCTTATTGCCAAGGAGATGAAAGAGAGGCTCAAAGAAATTGAGAAACCCTTTGAGTCGTTGAAAGGATTCTACATAAAGTACAATCCGAATTCTGCTGGAGCGCTTTCGGGAATGATAAACATGGGTAGAAATATGGTATTACAAGCTAAAATAGTTATTTGCATTTTTAGGTGAAGTGATAGTAAATGGAACGAGAAAGGTAAGCTAATTTAAAACACATTCAATTATAATTTTGCTTTCCTGAAAACTATTATGCAAAAGAAATGATTATTTGGAAAACAATGAGCGCGATATGGCAAATCGGAAATTAATATATTTGCAGATCGTTATACTCTATTCACTTAACGGTATTTCATAATAGTTTTCTGCAATGCTACTATAATTATTTAATATTAAATTGGCATGCAGAGCAAAATTCATTTTTCCATACATATGTCTAAATTGTACTTACTATAAAATCCTTATTTGGTAGTTTTTCTCCAAAATGTTTATAATATATGTTTTTGAATGAAATGACTTATATAGTAAAACTTACTTATAGAAGTTGGTTTGAGAACTAAATTGAGCACAATTTTCAAAATGCGCAAATGAAGAAAGTTTTATTGCAAATAAAACTAATGTTCGCAGAACTCACTATCCTTAAAAATTTCTTTAGGAAATACGACCTATCACAAAACCTGATACTCAGTATTTTCATGTTTCTGACAAATTAGTCCATTCTACTTATTCGAAAGCCAAAGAAACTACTCCGCCTGAAGATAACGGCATTATCATCCCACCTATTAACGGGCCGAAAGCGAAGCAACCTAAATTGGATGGTATGTTTCAACTTTTCTCAAGTTATTTACAGTCAGACGCTTTTTCAGATGGCAGACAGAAAACTTCTTCCCGACATGAATTGCTACAGAGGGAGAAGGCTGGAAGAAAGGATGAAAGGAATGAGTCAGAATCCACAGAAAACCCGGATGAATTAGTTATAGTTTCTGCTGATGAATCTACAAGCGCAAGTGAGGTCGAGAATCCTCCCTCCATCGCAACGGCCACTGTCGCAGTTACTCCGGGAAGGATACTGACAGCTGAAAGCTTTAGTTTTAGTTCTCCAAGCGGCAGGAATATAGGAACAACTGCAACGAGTGGTCCAATGGGTTTCACAAGCGCCTCAACCAGTCGTGGTCACAAAATTCTGAACTCTCCGACTGTATCCTCTCAGAGCAGTTCCCAAACTCAGAAGAGCATTGCAAATAATGTGGAAGGTCAAAGCAAGAACGGAACCGCTAATAAGGATGAGTAAGTTTATTTGTGTACTCTGAAACGTCGACAATTATTGCATGTTTAACCCTTCATTGCCGTGTATATGATACTTCATACGATATTGATTTTATCTCTCTTTCACAAAAAGAAACGAATGAGGGTTTATTATACAAAGAAAGAAAGAGTCTATGCATAAACCGTGGCGGCCATATTGTTTTTAATAAAGACAGCTCATCTAAAATAAAGCTAATGGTAGCGCAGACATTCTGCCTTTGTCTATGGCTCCGGCAATGAAGGGTTAAACGCTTGTTATTATTTTGTTTGTATCTGGAGGAAACAAATATATAAATTATTTGTAAATAATATTCTAAAGACCATGTGATAGTTTTTGTAGCAGCTGTTTATTGATTTTAGGGAAAATTTTATACATTTTTAATTTTGTTTCAGCTCTTAGACCCATAATTCTTTTATGCAGCAGTTTAAGTTCAATATTTTTCTCAATAGTTTATGTTTTAATGTAATCGTTTGATATATATCTTAAATTGTATGATATATATCTGACATATTTTAGTACTAGTGAGGATTGGTGCTACGTATGTGATCAAGGTTGCGATGAGGAATCTGGCGAGTTGGGCTGCTGCGCTAATTGCCCAAAAGTGTATCACAATATTTGCCATGTGCCTCGAATACATCAGAAAATGGCAGATTTGCCGTAAGTCGATTTTTAATATTTTTACCATTTTGTAGAAATATATTTTGTACAAAAAGACAAACCAAATACTTTAAAGATTAAAGTATAACATTTATGTATGTTTAATTTTAAATTAATTTTTAGTGATGACTGGATGTGTACTCGATGTAAAAAATGCACTCCGCTTAAGGAACAGACTTCTGTTTTCACAGACAAAGAACAGCTAGTAAGTCTCATTATTTTTAGCAATTTTTAACACGATGTTTTGTTCGAATTTTCGATAACGCTTGTTTCAAAAATTTGGTTAGGTTATGCAGTAATTAATTGAACTGTCAATGTTTTAATATTAGTTCCTTTATTTATTTTTTCGTAATTGTTAAAATTGGAAAAGTCGATAATGAGAATTCATGTTTTAAAACTTCGAACATTATTTTTATATGGAATATATATTTCTTCGTTTCAGCTTTGCTCGAAAATTTACCTGTCTTGCTTCAAATACAAGGTTTTCTATTTACTATGGGTTTTAAGATTAAACTTGTGCATTTAGATCATTACTGAGCCTCTCGGAGATCTGAAAGTCAACTCCGGTACTATCCATATTAAAGATATTGCCAGAAAGTTATCGGAAAAATCCTATGGAAAAGTGTATGAATTTATGCAAGATATGAACAGCCTAATCAAATCAGGCGAGGTTTGTATAACTTCGTATTATAAATTACGAAAAAATGCTACTTTCAGTTTTTGAGTCGTAAGGATCAGTCGGAAATCAAAACTCTTTATAAGCAATATGGTAATGTTTTTTAATATTATACATTTGTATGTGAAAAAAAATTTTAGTTGCCAATGTTGAAAAGTATATGCCATGTTACGCGAGAGAAGTTCCGCATCTCGAAGAGCTTTGCCCATTCGTCGTAAGTTATTTATATTTAATTTAGTTCACCAAATTTCTTTGTTTGCGAAACATAGTTTTAGAGATCTGCTTAACACCACAAAAAATTTTCAACTTAAAAATTTGGAAAAGCATTCTAAAGTTATTTTATTTTGTTCTACTATCATTTTCAAAGTTATTTTACAAGCCTAAAGCCGTTTTTATTATTAGATGTTATATTATATAACCTATAATATATTTTGAAACATTTAAAAAATGTTTTAAAAACTCCAAAATTTGTAAAGAGATTTTTAGAGAGAAACAAATATTTCAGTTATTATTACCCATTAATAAAGATCTTCATTACAGATCCGTTTGCAGCATTCTGCACAAAGAAAGCGTAAGAACTGATGTCAAAGTGTACAAGCGACACTCAGAAGCTGTGCCTTTCACAATTAATTTACGTCTTTGGCCATATTCTTTCAATTATTATTAGTCGCTATTTCACTGCAGTGCTACATTTCGAAAAGTAATATTAATTATTTTTCTATTGTAAAAATATGAGTATCTTTCGTAGCTATCATTACTATGCTAAACACAATCTTCACTGTTTTTTATATTCGTACCGTAAAATTTATAGAACTAAGTCTCCATTAGAAAATGTCCGTCTATAATAGGACGCAGATCTGCATGAAAATTTTTAAAGAAAAGGCTGAAAAATCACTGGCTCTGTAGAACATAGAGCCCGTCAATCTATATTTTTACGGTATGTAATTCAACTTTGTCGTTAGAATGAATGTTTTTGTATTACTTTGTAATAAAACAAATCGTCCAATTCTCGTAATAACTATTCGAGAGAGAAACGGTAATGTTGCTAACATTCATTTTAGCTCAGACAGAAGAACAGAGAACGTTTGAGTAGAGTTTGCGTTTGAAAAAGTCAGATTGGTTTTGAGCTAAACAAAACGGATATTGAAGAGGAATAATTCAATTTTATTTTAACTGTGAATGTCAACCAGATACAATGTATAAAATTTAAGTTCAATACTGACCTTCTAGCAGTCAATTTTAAATAAAATTACTGAAATGTTGGGACAATATTGTCTGAAAACGAATAACTGCCAGTATGAAATGAAAATAAGCATGATTCTTATCAAGAGAACGAAACTCAAATTGTTCTTATTAGGAGTCTTGAGTTGAAACACTGTTTAACTCATGTGGAATTCGTTGTCTAACTACAAGAAATCGCAACCAATCTCGAATTTGCAGCAAATCAATGATATTACGGCCGCGAATATACATTTTAACTCGAAAATTTCTGCCCCGAATGGAGAGCACACCTAGCGGCATTGAACTGTGTTTAATGCCGCTTTCGGTAGGAATATCGAGCAAATTACTTTCATAGCTTGCTGATGAAATATCAATTTTGCGATCTAGAGACAGTTCGATATATGTTATTGAGATAAGAGGAATGCTTATTCGAGCGCATCTGGGGAATCCTGCATAGATAATGAGGCTGGAGTGGACCACTTTTGCAGTTGAGAATATGCTCACTGATGGGAAAATTCGGTTGTGTTGGTTATAAACGAATATCTGCAATAGAAAACATTGTAGCGTTTGTACAACAAGTAGCATGGTATTGAAAGCAATGGTTATAAAAACTTACTGGATTTGATTAAATTTTGTATTAATTAATTTTTAAAAACCTGTGTACCGTAAAATCTATAATAGAACGTTTCTACAGAAATTGAAATTGTAAGCAAAACGAAGATAGTTAGACTACTTTTGATAAGTAAAATGGCAGAAAAATAGAATAGAATCTATTAAATCATTCAATTACAATTTTAATGGTAAGTCTTTTTGCGAAACAAGTCAATATTTCCTAAAAGGACTTTATCGCTTTTGTGTGTGATTTTTCTTTCAAAAATATTCTTCTTATACGATTCGTTGGCGGAAATATACTTCTACTACTATTCATTTAACTCACCAAAATATTCCAAGATGCATTCAAACCAGTCTTCTCAGCTGTATAGGTTCGGTCCTTTGGCCGTAATACAAGTGGCGAACAGTGCCATTCTTGAATGGACGGTTGCTCCGGAGGACGTTTCAAAAGTTTATATTGAACAGAGTGTTGCATTATACATCACAAAAGCGTATTTATGTCGAATGATTTGGGTGTATAAAAAACTAGAGCACAAATATTAGCAGCGAACCATTTCTTTGCTGGCCGACACACTAGCAACTGTACAATGCTACTTGAGCGCTTAATTGACAACAGCTTGTAATTTGTAGTTGTCCTTTGTTTTTGAGCAATGGAGGACGGGTTAAATTGTCCACAGCAGCATAATCCCTCAATCAATATGTTTGTCATATTGACATAACAGATAATGACTTTAAATACCAATACATCCTTTTACCTAGTATTTCAGTGCAGTGTCTCGGCGTTTTGTGAGCGCATTCTTAGGGGTGCTTATTTTTGAAATGTACCTATTTTAGGGTACTTTTTAGCTGGCAATCCGAATTTGAGGTCAAATTTTAGCTAAATATAGACAAATTTAGACAAAATATAGCTAAAATGTACCTAAATTTTCGTTTTCCAGTGCTTATTTTTCGTGTCAGTTACGGTTTTCTCCGGAGGGCCATTCTATCCAGTGCTTAATTTTCGTGTCAGTTACGGTTTTCTTTGGAGGGCTATTCTATCCAGTGCTTAATTTTCGTGTCAGTTACGGTTTTCTCTGGAGGGTCATTCTATCCAGTGCTTATTTTTCGTGTCAGTTACGGTTTTCTCTGGAGGGTCATTCTATCCAGTGCTTATTTTTCGTGTCAGTTACGGTTTTCTCTGGAGGGTCATTCTATCCAGTGCTTATTTTTCGTGTCAGTTACGGTTTTCTTTGGAGGGCTATTCTATCCAGTGCTTAATTTTCGTGTCAGTTACGGTTTTCTCTGGAGGGTCATTCTATCCAGTGCTTATTTTTCGTGTCAGTTACGGTTTTCTCTGGAGGGTCATTCTATCCAGTGCTTATTTTTCGTGTCAGTTACGGTTTTCTCTGGCGGGTCATTCTATCCAGTGCTTATTTTTCGTGTCAGTTACGGTTTTCTTTGGAGGGCTATTCTATCCAGTGCTTAATTTTCGTGTCAGTTACGGTTTTCTCTGGAGGGTCATTCTATCCAGTGCTTATTTTTCGTGTCAGTTACGGTTTTCTCTGGAGGGTCATTCTATCCAGTGCTTATTTTTCGTGTCAGTTACGGTTTTCTCTGGAGGGTCATTCTATCCAGTGCTTATTTTTCGTGTCAGTTACGGTTTTCTTTGGAGGGCTATTCTATCCAGTGCTTAATTTTCGTGTCAGTTACGGTTTTCTCTGGAGGGTCATTCTATCCAGTGCTTATTTTTCGTGTCAGTTACGGTTTTCTCTGGAGGGTCATTCTATCCAGTGCTTATTTTTCGTGTCAGTTACGGTTTTCTTTGGAGGGCTATTCTATCCAGTGCTTAATTTTCGTGTCAGTTACGGTTTTCTCTGGAGGGTCATTCTATCCAGTGCTTAATTTTCGTGTCAGTTACGGTTTTCTCTGGAGGGTCATTCTATCCAGTGCTTATTTTTCGTGTCAGTTACGGTTTTCTCTGGAGGGTCATTCTATCCAGTGCTTAATTTTCGTGTCAGTTACGGTTTTCTCTGGAGGGTCATTCTATCCAGTGCTTATTTTTCGTGTCAGTTACGGTTTTCTCTGGAGGGCCATTCTACAGGGTGAGCCATAAAAAAGGAGATTTCTTAAAATGCATGTAAAATAGCGATATTGAAACGATATGCCGAGCGGTCTTTTGTATATTCACAAGGATACTTGTAGCTGTCTAACAAAAAAAAGATCACCCCGAAACCATGTCGGTAACCTAAAAATCTGAGGGGTCAAAAATCGCAAAAATGGCCATTTTTGGGGGGATTTTTGGGGCAAAATTGAAAAATTGCGAACCCGCAGGCAAATTGTCTCAGACGACCATACCGTTGAAGAAAAAGTTGTTCAGTGAGTCGAATACTACCCGAAAAACGCAATTTGAGCGAGAAAAAATTTTTTTCAATTTTTCATGTTTCATGTGGTCCCCCACATGGGTCAAAAAATCGATTTTCTATAAAGTTCCGAAATTTTTTGCCAAATAGTGTTTTTAGGGGTATTTTGATGCGCTGATTCCGAATCTGCAAAAAGATTTCTGACATCGCATGAAAAAGTGACATTTTTCGGCGAATAATGACCAAAAATTCGTATTTTTGGACAAAATTTGTCATTATTCGGCGAAAAATGTCACTGTTTTATGCGATATCAAAAATCTTGTTGCAGATTTGGAATCAGCGCATCGAAATACCCCTAAAAACACTATTTGGCAAAAAATTTCGGAACTTTATAGAAAATCGATTTTTTGACCCATGTGGGGGACCACATGAAACATGAAAAATTGAAAAAAATTTTTTCTCGCTCAAATTGCGTTTTTCGGGTAGTATTCGACTCACTGAACAACTTTTTCTTCAACGGTATGGTCGTCTGAGACAATTTGCCTGCGGGTTCGCAATTTTTCAGTTTTACCCCAAAAATCCCCCCAAAAATGGCCATTTTTGCGATTTTTGACCCCTCAGATTTTTAGGTTTCCGACATGATTTCGGGGTGATCTTTTTTTGTTAGACAGCTACAAGTTTCCTTGTGAATATACAAAAGACCGCTCGGCATATCGTTTCAATATCGCTATTTTACATGCATTTTAAGAAATCTCCTTTTTTATGGCTCACCCTGTATCCAGTGCTTAATTTTCGTGTCAGTTACGGTTTTCTCTGGAGGGTCATTCTATCCAGTGCTTATTTTTCGTGTCAGTTACGGTTTTCTCTGGAGGGTCATTCTATCCAGTGCTTATTTTTCGTGTCAGTTACGGTTTTCTCTGGAGGGTCATTCTATCCAGTGCTTATTTTTCGTGTCAGTTACGGTTTTCTTTGGAGGGCTATTCTATCCAGTGCTTAATTTTCGTGTCAGTTACGGTTTTCTCTGGAGGGTCATTCTATCCAGTGCTTATTTTTCGTGTCAGTTACGGTTTTCTTTGGAGGGCTATTCTATCCAGTGCTTAATTTTCGTGTCAGTTACGGTTTTCTCTGGAGGGTCATTCTATCCAGTGCTTAATTTTCGTGTCAGTTACGGTTTTCTCTGGAGGGTCATTCTATCCAGTGCTTATTTTTCGTGTCAGTTACGGTTTTCTCTGGAGGGCCATTCTACAGGGTGAGCCATAAAAAAGGAGATTTCTTAAAATGCATGTAAAATAGCGATATTGAAACGATATGCCGAGCGGTCTTTTGTATATTCACAAGGAAACTTGTAGCTGTCTAACAAAAAAAAGATCACCCCGAAACCATGTCGGTAACCTAAAAATCTGAGGGGTCAAAAATCGCAAAAATGGCCATTTTTGGGGGGATTTTTGGGGCAAAATTGAAAAATTGCGAACCCGCAGGCAAATTGTCTCAGACGACCATACCGTTGAAGAAAAAGTTGTTCAGTGAGTCGAATACTACCCGAAAAACGCAATTTGAGCGAGAAAAAATTTTTTTCAATTTTTCATGTTTCATGTGGTCCCCCACATGGGTCAAAAAATCGATTTTCTATAAAGTTCCGAAATTTTTTGGGAAATAGTGTTTTTAGGGGTATTTCGATGCGCTGATTCCGAATCTGCAACAAGATTTCTGATATCGCATAAATAAGTGTCATTTTTCGCCGAATAATGACAAATTTTGTCCAAAAATACGAATTTTTGGTCATTATTCGCCGAAAAATGTCACTTTTTCATGCGATGTCAGAAATCTTTTTGCAGATTCGGAATCAGCGCATCAAAATACCCCTAAAAACACTATTTGGCAAAAAATTTCGGAACTTTATAGAAAATCGATTTTTTGACCCATGTGGGGGACCACATGAAACATGAAAAATTGAAAAAAATTTTTTCTCGCTCAAATTGCGTTTTTCGGGTAGTATTCGACTCACTGAACAACTTTTTCTTCAACGGTATGGTCGTCTGAGACAATTTGCCTGCGGGTTCGCAATTTTTCAATTTTGCCCCAAAAATCCCCCCAAAAATGGCCATTTTTGCGATTTTTGACCCCTCAGATTTTTAGGTTTCCGACATGATTTCGGGGTGATCTTTTTTTGTTAGACAGCTACAAGTTTCCTTGTGAATATACAAAAGACCGCTCGGCATATCGTTTCAATATCGCTATTTTACATGCATTTTAAGAAATCTCCTTTTTTATGGCTCACCCTGTATCCAGTGCTTAATTTTCGTGTCAGTTACGGTTTTCTCTGGAGGGTCATTCTATCCAGTGCTTATTTTTCGTGTCAGTTACGGTTTTCTCTGGAGGGTCATTCTATCCAGTGCTTAATTTTCGTGTCAGTTACGGTTTTCTTTGGAGGGCTATTCTATCCAGTGCTTAATTTTCGTGTCAGTTACGGTTTTCTCTGGAGGGCCATTCTATCCAGTGCTTATTTTTCGTGTCAGTTACGGTTTTCTCTGGAGGGTCATTCTATCCAGTGCTTATTTTTCGTGTCAGTTACGGTTTTCTCTGGAGGGCCATTCTATCCAGTGCTTAATTTTCGTGTCAGTTACGGTTTTCTCTGGAGGGCCATTCTATCCAGTGCTTATTTTTGTCCGTAAGTACAAAATTTCTGGAAAGCTGATTCTATCCAGTGCTTATTTTTGTCCGTAAGGCTGGACTTGCTGGCAGCAGTAATGGTTAACACTCAGCCTATCTGGGCCGGCCCCAAGAACGTAGGGGTTGGAGCTGCCGAAGGCCGCGACGGTCGACCGCACCCTCACTCAAAATACCGTAAAAATTGAGCGGTCCGAAGGCACCTAAGTCGGCGCCAGCCGACCTAGGTTTTTTTTCCAGCGCCGAAGGCGCTGGAAAAAAGCCTAGTGGACCAAATAATCAGCATTTCTCATTTAGTTTAGCTATAAATTATTGCAGCCTGTTACCAACTACGCTCATTTTCGAAATTATTTTGGTTAATATTCCATGTTAAGAATGATGTACCATTGCAATTGAACATTGTTTGTAGTTTAGTTCAGCCGTGATTAATACTGAGCCTTTTCGCATATATTCGTACAATATCTTTTACAATTGTATTCGGTAGTATTCCTATAGTTTAGAATAGCGATTTTTATATTATACATTCTTCACATGATATCGATAAATTATTTACTTAGAAACCACAATAATTGAATAATACAGAAATTAGCGTGTCAGATATAGCCTGTGTCACCATAGCCAAATGTGGCCCCCAACAGAAAAGGATGCTAAATTAACGGATAAATGGAAAAGATCCATAAAAATGTCAATATTTGACTCACCGTAAGTTGGGGTTGACGCACACTTCGAGTCCTTTGCAATGCTGAATTTGGAGTGAAATTCGAGTATGCTGTAAGGGTTGTTGAAGAGACTTCACTTCTGTCGTCTTGCGTCGATTCTGGTCCATCTAATAACTCATTAGGCAACAGAAATTGAGATTTTCTTTGTGTTCCCCGCAAACTGTTCAAGGATTCATCAATGGACAAATCGCTCCTGAATCACAAATAAATATTGATCCTGAATTCAAATAGAAATATGAATACTATCGGAAGGTTATAGAACATCAATTTAAGAGTATCCAATTAACAAACCACCTTGATGCTCGCTGTAGGCAATGAATTCGAGAATGTTGATAATATTTATCTGCCAATAGCATTGGGTCTATCGAATCCCCATCGCGCAGGTTCTAAAAAGTACCGAATATTTTCCCTATACGATCATAAAATCGGTTCACTTTTAGAATAGTGCTCATGCAATATCGATTGTAGGTTCGCTCATCCCTTTTCGACATATATACAATCACAGAGAAGAGAGCCGCCAGCTAAAAAGAAATTGAATTTTTTGGAGAGTGTTAAAATAATTTACCTCTGTGCACAGAAAGCTCGCCTAGAAGCTTTAAAAGTTTTATATCAGCCGATTCATTACGCAAAATACCTTTAATAATATCAAGGAAAATCCGTAGGAATAGTGAAACAAAGAATCGTCCATTGCGACCCTATAGATCTTGTTACCGACTTCTTTGGACACAGCTGACATATATACGATGATGCAACAGAAATTGGTCAGTCCTAAATGGGAAAATACATGGTTTCATTGGGAAGAATAGTCCAAAATCAAATTGGCGCAATTTTTATTTTTGAAGTTTTTGCTGATTCGTTGATGACTCGTATAGGTTTGTTAAACATCATAATGTTCCCTAGTAGCTAGGGAATCATTTGGTATATCACGTGTATGGTATAACTATATGATTCTATATTCTTCTAATTCTAATATGGTAAATCTTTACGGATTTTGATAAAGGAAGTATTTCCGTTAAGAAATACATGTATTTTTTCTAGCAATGGTTTGGCACAGGAATATATCTGGGGAGTTTGTCCTGCTATTAATAGGTAACTTCATACCTTTGCATAATTTTGTAATACGAATTTATAAAAAATATTTGCTTAATGTCAACATTTTAGTCAGTGGCGCACCCAGAAACTCTGTGCTCTGATTTGGTCTCTTCTACACTGCGTGCTATTTCTTTGTTAAAGCCAAAAAAAGCGGGGCACCGGCAGACACAGCAATGGTTAATCATAGCTTAGAAAAGAAGCTAAAGAAATTTCTAGAGCTTCTTTCGCTTTTGTAAAATTATCTATGTTTATCATTGTTGTGTCTGCCGGTGCCCCGCTTTTTTTGGCTTTAACAAAGAAATAGCACGCAGTGTAGAAGAGACCAAATCAGAGCACAGAGTTTCTGGGTGCGTCCCTGATTTTAGTAGTTACTATAAAAATCACAAACCTGCCAGAATATGGATAATAGTTGTCATGAACAGCGTCCTATAAGCATTTTTCCGAACACAGCAGAGGAGAATGCTTAGAAAACCAATCACGTCCTGAATGTTTTTGATGTCCAGTTGAAACAAACTCAATATAACCAACCAAAGCACAACCGCTCACCATAAATACAAACGAGCGGCGCACTGATTCTAAAATGTGAAAATCAAATTCATGGAGATATAAAATATCTTACGCTCCACCGATGAAGTCACATCTGAAGGATCGTCCACTGTGAAGATGTCCACTTGCGTGCAATGAAACTCTGTGATTGCTAAATCTAAGCTATCAAAAAGTGGCCCGAGTATTGTCACTTACGATCCAACCAGCAAAATCTCCATGGGCCTATAAAATGATACTGCTTAACGAAAAAGTTGTATGCAAAAATGGCACCTAAAGTTGCATTCTTGAAATAGGTTGGTGGAGTGTGGTCTTCATAACTATCCGTTTGGTTCGGAAAGACATAGTATCTGAGCACTTCGGAAGTATATAACCAATTATTGGTTGAAACACCTGGAAATAACTAGGTAAGCTATTGTGTTAAAGAGCTGCAATTAGAAACGTTTTAAGTTTTCTACGAAAAATCAATATTAGTGATGTGTAGATTATTAATATAAAATATTTGGTTAACTGTCCAATGTGTATGCTTTTAAGCTAAAACTCCCAGAACACTATTTTTAAAACTATAATGGCCAAATATTTCTTAATGCATAACAAAATCACAGCACTTATAATATCGCAGAAACAGCCCACGATCGAGAAAACGAATGCGGTTTTAATTAGACGTTCCCGATTATCAGTATTGATTTTAGTGAGACGATGAGGAATTACGGGCAATACCATGGCATATGAATTAGGAACGTCAAATAACGAATTGGTGGCATTTGACCACAAAAAATTGTCTAGCCCTTTCCTTTGTTGGAGCCAAACGCGGGACACTCACTTTTTACGGAGGCCGAATGCCGGAAATTGAATAAAGTCACTTATGCAAAACCTTGGCTTTGCCGTACTTTTAACCGTTTTGAAGTATGTTTAAGTAACGATAGAAATAATAATACAGATACGATTTTATGACAAAATTTTTGGAAGACTTTTGGTTTATCCTGAATCAATCCAATGAATACACGTACCAACGCTCTGTTATAAAATATCAGTATAATGTTCCAAAAATTTTGTATGGAAAAGTTTTCTGAACGTTTCTAATATGAATTGGCAGGAGTAATCCGACATTTTACAATACTTTTCAACTTGGGCTCTGAAGTCATATGCTCTGAAAAGGTTACATGTGTTCTAATGACTTTTTGTGTAAATTGTGATGTTTTATAATACTATTGAAACAATAACAGTAAAGAAAGAAGATAGTAAATAAAACAAAATAGAAAAAGCTCGTACGGAACAATCAAAATCCACGTTTATTTTTTATATTTTAACATGCTTTTGTGTCCTTTTTGCAGAAAATATAATTCTGCATCTTATATTTTTGCAGCCGATCAAATAATTTTATACATATTAAAAGATAACATTTACTACGCATTATTTGTACTTTGCCTTCATTCGAGGTCAAGAAAGGTACACATTCATTGCCAGATTGAATATCAGGATCTTGGCACTCAAGTGCCGGTAGGTGCGCACGTAATTCTCATTAACCTTGAAAGGAGCTCGTCCAAGAAGGAGAACCGAAATTAACCGACAGCACAACAGGCGTCATTGATTTCTTTGGTGCTCTGCCGCGGGTTGTGTCTGCGCCCCATGAGGTGGTGGGCTGGAGAGAACAGGATCCTCCGCAAATAGGATATGCACAATGACGGCGATGTTCCGTGGAAATTCATCTCTAAGCTGTTCCTTGGTTCGGAACTGTTTTTTCTTTATTGGTGTTGATTTTATTATTTTTTAATATAATGTTGCATTGCGATAAAAATTTTGACGTTATTGTCTAATTCATTAATTCGATGAAATTGTCAATAGCCGGCTAAGAAAAGTTAATTATCGGCGCAAAAAGGACCAATGTGATAATTATTGTCTCCTCGTTGCAATTATAGTCAATTCCCTGCTAAAATCTGTACAAACAAAACAAATTTACATTTCTTTATGAAGAAAGCGCATTTGTTTAAGTCCATTTCAACCAATTAGTGGAACCAGCAGTTTCTTCCGAGACTGGTATAAAATTGTATATAACCAGGCACAACACAGAAAAATACAAAATAGTACAAAAGATCTTAAAAATATTAATAGTGCTCTTTTATTTATTAAAACATTGCTTTTAAAATATCCGTTTTGTTCTTATCTCAATGCATTTGACAGCCAAGTGAATGAATCAGCTGGAAAGAAACCGTAGGAAGAAAATTGCTTGTTTAAGGAAAATAGTGTAATGTTGCTATTTACACGAAATATCCGTTTTGTTGCGTTATCCAGCCGATATTTAGCGTAAGTTGTGGCAAGTATTATATTGACAAGTAATACCCAAGTATATGCGAGGAGAAAAAATTAAATATTAATGCAACTATCGACGATTAGTTATCCATTCTGTACTTAATTGCTTATAACAAACATAGCATTACTGATGTGCATGCGCCACATTTTAATGCAGTACACCAAAAGCCCGTCGGCATTGCTTCTCTCTATTAAATTACCGAAAGCTCTATTTTCAATAAATTTAAGTTATTGATAGATAAATCGCTCAACAATTCTGTGATGTTATTGCCAATACAGTTATTCTAATCGACATCCTGAGGTTTTAGAGAATATGGGTAGTTGCCAGCCCAGTACAGGAAGGACTCTTTTCGTATTACTATCAGTTCTCATATTGGATTTGCTAGCATTTACTTGTATTTTACCGCTTTTCCCTTCCATTATTGATTTCTATTCAAAAGCGAATACGAATCATTCGGTATGTTTTAAGTTTGTGATTTAAATTTTAATCATATTTATGCCATTCTAGAGCGAAGAAGACGTCGCCTTTACCCATTTTGAAAGCTTTACCAGATATCTCCAGTCAACTTTACAAATCCCTGATTTGCAGCGCTACAACAACGTATTCTTCGGAGGTGAATCTAATTTATACTTTGAAATTTATTTACAATATTTTAGAACCGCTCATACATTCAGATTATTGCCCTGATTAAAATTTAAAATTCTTTCCTAACTTTGGAACATGTATATTAAAGGTTAGGATTGAGTTGCCTAGTTTAAGTTTAGTTATTTGGTTTTTGCCCCGTTATTTGGTTTTTGCGACGAGTAGAAAACTTATTTATGTTTCTGTTTTAAATATTTTTAAATACTTATTTCTGTTTCTCTCGAATAATTTTACTTTTGCATTTTTCTGCGAGAAATATTTTTGCCGTTATAATTTTAGCATAATAAGAAGTTTACAATTTGGTTCCCATTTGAGTATGGCCTGAATAAAATATCGATGTAAAATTTTTTGTAAACACGGATGTGTAAAACTTATTATGCTAATGTTTTGTCCGGACTAAGGTGTTCTTTTACAGGCATTATTGGATCACTCTTCAGCTTTCTGCAATACCTGTCTTCACCTCTTTTGGGTGCATTGTCGGATGTGTGTGGCAGGAAACCCATTTTAATCCTCTCTGTGTGTGGCTCTTTATTGTCGTATTATGTAAGTTTCGACTTATATGGTAAAAACAGCCCATTTTAAATACACTTTAAGGTATGGTATAATGCAACAAATTTTGGGCTCTTCATCTTGTCAAGGATTGTCGGCGGCCTTAGTAAAGCCAGGTTAATTTACTCTTTATGTCAGCTCTTTATGCATACTAATTTTTAGTGTCTCTGTTGCCATTGGTATGTTTATATTTACAATTTTAGAGTGCTTAATGTTACATCCGATAAAAAATGATAATAAGTAATGTTTTAGCTATTGTAACGGATATTTGCCCAACCACTTCCAGAGGCAAAGGAATGGTGGGTAGGTTTTATTTCTCTTTTATATGAATAATTAATTTTTATTGCATGAACATGTCGGGAGTAAATTATCGATCACTCTGTGATCATCCCTGATTTTTGCAGTTTTATAGCTACCTCAAAAATAAATTATGGACTAAGTTTAAGCTTCAATTAGCCTAACGGTGGAATTGGAATTCCCAAAACATTTCTCTTAGGGAGGTAAGATTATCCCATCAAATCATACTCTGTGATAGCCGGCTGAAAGCAAAACATAAAATAATGGTCGTATGCCCGATAGTCTCAAATTTGGCATACGTATAGTGCAAACTTACAAAATAAATCCCTCGAGATTTTATTTGGCAATTCTACTTCTATATATGGTTCTATGAAGTCTATTTCAGGCTTACGTGGGACTTTGTTTCTCCCTAGCTTTCATAATTGGTCCTGCCATTGGAGCTTACTTTGCCTCGGCCGCTAAAGAACTGAACCTTAACAATGACGGAATAGCACGTCTCGACTCATCGCCAGCAAAATTTGCAATGGTCATCACAGTTTTAGGTAAGAATTTTGTGGCTCATGTGCCGCGGAAGGTTTGTTAAAGGTAACATTTAATGAAAACATGAAACATATAATTTTGCTTTAGAGATGTTTCTCATCGCATTCCTCCCGGAGACAGCCCCTAAATCGGTAACTACTTCAAGCATTTAACCAGTGGCGCAGCCAGGATTTTTTTTTGGGGGGTACGTTTCAGTGGAAATGGCCATTTAGGGGGGTACCGGATTTTTGGGACGACCAACTTTTGGGTTTTCGGGGGGGGGGGGGGTACCGGACCAAATTTTTGCCCAAATTTGCAATGATTTACACTCATTTTTTCAAATTTTCCCATTTTGGGGGGGGGTACGTACTCCCGGTACCCCCCCCTGGCTGCGCTACTGCATTTAACTGAAACCCAATGACAAACTATCGAACTTCATTTAGAGAAAAAATATGCGTGAAGTGTTTAACTCCGCATATTCCTATGTCAACCCAAAATCACTGTTTCAATTTCAAATGTTTGACAATACACAGCAAAGAGCGGCCCTACAGAAATATGGAAAAGTAAGTCTCTCATTTCTTAAAATTATTACAATGTACGCATCAGCATTTAAAGATACGTTTCTGTGATAGTTTAAGGTATTTAAGTAATTTTTGTCATAACTCATCTCAAGTCTAGATAAACGCCTACTGCCTAAGTTATACGCTTAAAATCAAGCTTCATATCGAGCCATCACTCAGAGCTGGAGCTGAATTATGATTAAAATGTTTTGAATCACTCTAAACACTTACCTCAACATATACAAATTTAATGTAGCAAAAATCTGTGTTTGATAATAACTTAATTGGAAGATTATTATCACAAATTATTAATAAAATTAGCAAAGTTATTATGCATGCACACAAAATTTTACTGGAAAGTTATAAAAATAAGATCCCAAATCGCGTTTGACAAAAAAATCGCAAAATTTTTCGGACCATGAACTTATATTTACTACATAAATATTTTATTAAGTCTTTTGCTTCAGGTGTACTTTTTCTACCTGTTCATATATTCTGGATTGGAATTTACTTTATGTTTTCTGACTCATATTCGATTCCAATACGACAATATGCAACAAGGTAAGACATTTTGCATAATTCTCAAACAATGTTGTTTATTTCAGGACGGTTATACTTATTTACGGGCTTTTTGATGGCTCTTTTACAAGGTATAACGCGATTTCTGCGGCATCGTATATACTTCTGTTTAAGGAGGATTTGTGCGCAGAATACCGTTAAATAGGCAACATCGAGCAGCGACAATTGGTTTAGCAATCGTTGGTAATGATTTCACTGACACAATGTTTCATTTTTATAGGACTTATTTATAGTGCCAGCGTTTCTGCTGATTAGCCTCGCCTTTAATCAGTCAATTTTGTATTTATCGCTTGCGCTCTATGCAGCAGGTAAATTTTCATTATAACAAAAAGGATTATTTACTAAAAGATAACAGTAAATTATTGTCTCGTGTATTTTAATAGGCAGACATAGAAAATCCTACGATTTTTAAAGAACTAAGTTTATACAACATTCTAAATCGAAACTTATAATATTTTCCTTGACACTTTTTCCATGTGGCTCGAGAAATATTGCGTGAATTTTTGGTGAGTGGAGGATATAAATTGTGTTATGCTTTTCTCTAAACAATTGAGACTAGATAAAAAATAATTCGCTATTTTAGCATCAGCGATAGTAGTGCCTTGTCTAACCACTTTGGTGTCGGCTCAGTGCGACGAGAACAGCAAGGTAAGCCATTTGAATTGTCTCAATACCGTTTTCATAAAATTATATAATTTTGTAATTCTATTCCAATTTCAAGCGATGCCTAGATTTAATCTATGCCCTACGTTTTACTAACTTTCCCTATGAAATTATTTTCTTCTGGTTTCTAATTTGCAAGTTTGGATAATTGGCAATTAATGAACAATTAGTAGACAATTGGAAAATTAATTTGAGGAAATAATCTGGCATAAAAGTAAAAGCAACTTTGTAAACTAGCTGTTAAAGGTATAACCCAATTAATACAGCTGAGAAGCTTATGATAATTTGCATCTGTTGTGGGCGAGTTTGGGAAAAATGTTTCTGCGCATAAATTTTATGGATATTATTTGCTGCTTTGGAAAGAAATTCTATTAGAAAAGCACGGATGGACAATGACAGCTTTAACTTACTATAAGGATTGACAAATCCAAGACCTGCCCTGAGCATTAAAATTCCTATTTTGCTATACAAACACTAAGCAGATCGTTTAAGAGATTGTAAACTACACAAGATAAGCGGTTATGACGTCATATTTAATGACGACGTCACATCCGGATAAACACTTCAAATAAGTTATTTAGGGAGCTTGCATGGGCGTCTTTCGCAGTATTGGTAAGTCCTGGCATTCAGTAAAGTATATGAATGATCATAATTTTAATCCTGATTACGAAACATTGAAAATAGTTAAATTTCATTTTCTGTGAAACAAAAAGTAAAAGATCTTCCACAAAATCAGATTGTAGATACATTTTTTACAAATATTTCATGACTAAAAATGTGAGTCGACTGAAACGACAATATATTAGTGGTTGTATGTAAAAGTTAAGCCATGAAATCCTGCAAAATATGTTATTGCGAGATCCAGAGGAATGTAGTCCAAAATTACAGGTGCTCTTTCCCGAGCCTGTGGTCCCATATTTGGATCCTTACGTGAGTTTTACTATTTCTTCCCATATGCAGAACACGTAAATATTGAATAATTTAGTATTCTGGGCGATGGGACCGTCTCTTGCTTACGCAATCGGCGGATGTTTGCTCGTTTATCCGGTCTACTTAATGCGGCGAATCGGCCACGCCATTACAGACGAGCGCAACGGGGTCAAGAAAGAGTGACCGTAATCACGCACAGTGACTGTAAATTATAAGACTTGCATAAAAGATGCCTTGTGGAAATGGCGATTTCACATTAATGTCTCACCTGCCTACTAATTTATTTATGTTTGATGTGGGACCAAAGCCAATAAAAGCTGAAAAAAGGAAGTTATCTACAGGAATAGTAGCGTATATTTTACAATTAACCCACAGTGAAATTCCCAACTGATTTTAGTAGAAAAATTTTTTTTAATATTGCGTTTTATGAAGATATGTGGTAATAATTCAATTAAACTAACTGCGATAAAAATTCTCTAAAAAATCCAAAATTAAAAAAAGTCATGACTCGTAGAATCATAATCCTTATAGTAAGTTAAAGCTGTCAGGCGTCACCTGGGATATGGCGTCACCTGGGATTTAGGGGAAGTGCATTCTTAGGGGTGCTTAATTTTAGACAGGTACCTAATTAGGGGTAATTTTTAGCGGGGAATCTGAATTTTAGGTCAAAATTTAGCTAAAATGTAGACAAATTTAGACAAAATGTACCCAAGTTTTCGAAGGGCCATTCTTACCAGTCCGCGACTGTCGACCTCACCCTAACCATATACGTGAGGCGCCGGAGGCGACGAGCCAGTCCTGTGGTCGGGCGCGGAGCGCCCGACCTTCTCCCTTGGAATGTGAGGGAACTTAGAACATATACTCCCGAACAAGCCTTACTCCAGAACAACAGCCGCTTGAGGGGCGAAGGCCCGAAATAGTCTCATGCTGCTCTACTCCCGAACAACCCTTACTCCCGAACAACCCAACCCTGACCGCTGATGGCGGTGCGCGAAGCGCCGCTGATGCACGCTAACCGCTTCCTAGCGAAGTGAGGGCCGCGAAGCGGCCCCACTTCGCTAGTTAAGAACTAACCTAATAAAATATGCCCATAAAATTACGTGTAAGGTTGTTTCAAATAAGATATATAATTAATTTTTTTTTTGTTACCGTTGTACTAGAAATTGATCTGATAAAAATGCTGGAAACTGATTAACCTGGGTTAGAATTCTGGTGCTTTCACTCATTTCTCAATAGAAAGCTTATTTATTGGAGTCGATCACATATCTCGATCTCCTCGGAAATATCCAACTTAAATTTGTGATCCTTAGAGTTAGTTTTTTTTTATCAAGATAGGACCTGAATGTCAATGTAAGGACTGAATTCGACTTCTCAACGTAATCACTTACCATCACTAATGACTGTGTAATTGAATCGAAAAGATACTGTAAGCTACCACTTCAAGCAAATTCTCACATTTCCCAAAAACTTTACACACTCCGCTCATTTACAACTTGGCAGGGGTCCATGTTAAAGCTTCTCCTAGAAAATATTGTAGTTTTGTGAATCGTGATGCGAACTAATCGTCGAGTGACGTATATGGACACAATTAAGCTGGCGTCCTGCCGCAAACGCTTTGTATAATGAAAAGGGGTCGTCATATTGCCTCACTTTTCTCATCTCAGGATTCCTGCGCCGCGGCACAACACAAACTCATTCTCCAAAGTGCCGTGTTCATACGTACGGGCCACATACACCTACCATTCCCTGGATGTGTGGGATTCTCTGATTCTACACTTTGCCAGTGTTATCTTACCTTTGCCAATAATCCCTTCTAACCCCGACTGGCCTCAAGCCCTTTGCGCGCTCTTTTTATGGGCATCACTCTCATAATAATATCATGTAATCCTCTTTTTGGCGTCTGTCGAAAATAGATTAGCTTCGAGCGAATTTGCTCTCGCCACTTCCTGCTATCTGCGAAATGAGTACTCTCTGCTCAAAATTGGCAATAAACAATCCGAGCGACGTTTCAAGACGTATCCTGGCGCCGCTAATTTTCATTAGCACAATTTGCCTCCTTCTGAAAGGCGTCTTATCTGGGATTATTATTCATCGTTCGGGAAACTCTAAGTGAGTCATTGGCGCGTCGTTACCTTTTCCAATGCGCACTTCGTCTCAAATCCTCTACCATTTCCTAGTAAACTTCTCTAAGATCTGCTTAGGCCTAAAATTTGGACTTGCTCAGATTTCACAGTGGTCATTTAAAAGTTATTGATGCGCAATATCTTCCGCTGTCCTATTTCTATTTTGTGCCAATGAAACAATTTATTTTTCCTGTTTTATTTTATTTTAGATTCGTTTGCATTTATTGTATAATATCGTTATTAAACATTTGTTTACATTTTACGTTCTGCAAATATGACTTTAAAAGGCTAGATACCGTATGTAGGATGGATAGATATACTAAAAGTCCCGGATAGTGAAACAAACGTTCCTATGGACGATTTTCGCACTTTCATACCAAAATTCAAAGCCAAAGAATCAAAAGACGTCTCCATCCTGCGAAATAGATAAGAGTGAAAATTCAAAGCCGAAAACTACCTCATAAAAACGAAATTTTAGGTGATAGTATTTTTCCTTTTTATGTTTTGCCTCGAAAATTTATAATCATCCACGCGATCGGATCCATATTTAAGGTCCTCAAGTTGTTTACTTTTAGGGATTACGTCTCTAAAAAATCCGGACTCTCGAAATTGTTTTAATGAGTCAAAATAATTTTTATTTATACAATCAGTTTCCCTATAAAATTCCTCTACAAGGTGCTTATGTACTTCATAACAAAGTTGTTGTTGCTAACTTACTAGTAATGGTAAACAAAATAGTAAAAAAACATGAGAGGCTTTTTAAACTCTAAACGTGGGCCTGCATACTTTATGCGAACAATTGCTGGGATGGAATGCGTTGAGAAGCTTACTTTCCACTAAAGCCGGCACTTATTTTGTTTGGAAAAGCATCTTGCGTGTTGCGTCAAATATAAGATCTATAGTAACGGTTTTAACAGGAAGGAATCATAATACTGAATGATAAAAATAATGACCGTATCCCGGATTTTTGTAACCTTAATAATTATCAGTTATCTGATACACTATTTCAAAATCATTTTCACGTTAGTTTCCGTTAATTTAAGACTCGCTTTTCAAGCCCTGCACAAATTTAACTTTATGTTAATGTATTCCCTCGATCACAATGAGTCAAACTAAGCAATTTTCATTAAGAAAATGGCCTATAAGGATACTCCAGCCCCCGATTTCTCGCAACGTTCGCCCACTGAATCTAAAAAAAGTATACAGACTTTGCTTCACGAATTGCACGCAAAAGCCATTTATTAATTGCATGATAAGTGTTTTCTTACGTCTAAGAACTAATGGATTTTAGGGCCAGGCATTTACCTCAACACTTTTCGAGGCAATCGATTCGCCGCCTTGGAGCAGAATTGTGGAGATTGGGACGGCATGAGTGTTGTTCTGTCCCCCATTGGAATGGACGCCGATTCCCATTTTTTGCCGCGTTCGCTATCGCCACAGCCCCCGCTATCCACACAATCAGCAGTGATCCGCGCTCGCTATGAGCCCGATGTTAGGGGGATTAATCGCTACAAACACTTTCACAGGTATGGATTTTGGTATCCAATAACTCAGGAGGGCGCTCGACGCTATGCTTAGGTTAGCTTAAAGGTGAAAGATTAAGCCACCAGGGCTCGCATACTTTCCTATAGCCTAGCTCGCTTCGGAATAACTATGTATATTTTTTCGTTTTAGCGCCAAATTCAAATGTATTGGAGGACATTTACATACCAAATCAAAACTGTGAATCGGTATATGACTTTCCTTCTGCACATTTTAAGTTGGCGTCGAAAAGACAAAAACAAGCATAGCGTCATTGCGAAATCGTGTGGCACTTATTGTGCGTCACACTGTATGTGTATTCAAATTGATTACCTTTAAGAGCGGTTAGCCAGATGGGTCTAAAAGGTTCTTGATCTAAATACTTCAAGAGCTATTTTATTTTCACCCCTTAAATAAACGTAACGATCCAAAATAAGATATGTGATTATGTTTATGGTCTAATGCACGCGATTCATCTAAAAGTTGGCGCTTTCAGGCCTTTGCTTACGCAAGAAGGTCCATCCGGCGAGGCAGCCAATGGCGGCAGTATTGGCATTGATATTAAAAGTACATCCAAATCGCCAAGGCCTAAATCTCCGAGATTTCGCCATGATTTGCCTTTAATCGAAAATAATGCGGCAGGGAAAAATTTTATGTAAGTCGTTGTATTTCTTGATTATAAGCACCCACTTTGACATGAAAAGCTTGCCAATCTGATGTGATTTATAAGTTTTCTGAAAGGAAGCAAACAAGTACTACATTTGACTTTACGAGTAATTCTAAGCTAACATTAGACACAAGTCCCATCAATAGCTTCATGGGGAGAATACCAACATTGGGACTACAAGATACTGCCCAAGCTGATACCTGCGCGCTTTACGGCTCTTTCATTTCAAGTATAAAACTTTAGAAGTGCCAAATTACCAGTGGAAAAGACTTCTCAAAGCGATAATTGTCCACCTGTGAGCACCTGTAAGTGTTAATGCACTTATTTCGAATTCTCAATTTCATGAGAACATTACAGGGCGTATTCGGAAAAAGAAGTTACCTGCCTCAGACGATGAAGACCACCCCAATAACACCTCTCACAATGCTCACGAATCTTCTGCTTTCAACGAAAATGCTGGCCTAACTGTTAATAAACCTTCCCCAATGCCGTTATCCCCACTTCACTCTTCAGCCTTACCGTACATTGGCGCAGTGGGCAACGGACAGGTGAATCGCGGACTCCTGACCGTGGCGCCCTCTTTTCAGAATCGAAGTCCTTCGCCCACAACAAATATCAGCGATGAAGTTTCCATTATAACCGCGCAACAGCTCAGAAAACCGGAGGCGATGAAAAAGTCATACAATTCGGAGAAATTGAAGCTTGTAATGCCAGTAGGAAACGTTAGACATGAAACGACGGTTTACAAGAAGAAGAATGATGGTAAGAAGCATAGTTGTGCTCAAAACTTATGTCCTGTCACATTTGTTTGACAGGACTACCTACAATTTTATAACACAAAAATTTGAATATAAGATTCCTTTTATTCAATTTAAAACAGACTGAAACATTAAAATATAAATTTGTTTTAGAGTCACAGGGATCAAATTTTTCAAATGTCAACGATGAATCGAAAAAAGCTTTTGGAGTAATATCCCTACGAGTTGGTGAAAAAATTGCACTTCTGAATGGACAGTTTGAAAAAGCCAAACGACAACACAGAGGCAGTGATAGTGCAACAAGACATTCTGCAAAAACGTCAAAGAAAAAGGAAACAGCGGAGTTTGGGACGCAAACAGATGTAAGTGATAAACTAACTTCATTCATAAATTTAAGAGCATACAAACGAGTTAAGATATTCTGTCAAATTTTAGTGTATAACATGTCGAAACTATTATGGTCAACGTATTTTGACTAATGTATATATAAAATTTTATTTCCACATGATTCTCCAAATAGGAAAGTGTAAATTCATAGCCTATCGGATTATGGTTAAAATGCAACATTAACCAAAAATAGGATTTCTGCCAATGGTATTTTATTTTAGCTAAGCCCGCAAGGAACAAGCCGCAGTCCATTATCGCATGAATCTTCCACCAGTACCGACATAAGCTTCACCGCGGCAACAACTGAGAGAACGCCTAAAGCCACCCAAACGGAGCAATTGAGATTCTTTCATAAAGTTAACAGCATACCCGGAGACAATGTGATTGAGGTACTTTAGATTTCCGTCAAAATTTTTAGCAATTGCAATATTGCCAAAACACTTTTAGTTGGAGCAGAGAAGTGAGCTATTAGAGATTATTGACAGTGCATTGGACGAAACCATCGACCGACATTCGCGAATTGTAACGAATCAAAATATTATTTCTGCGGCTAGGAAACAGGTAATATCCCAATTTATGTTTCGTGCTTTAAATGTATAAATTCCGCTTTAGGCTCAAGTGTGGCGTGATGCTAAGGTAATTTCGTTATAAATAAAAATATTGTATATAATACAGCCAGATATACAAGATAAATTTATTGTTCTCCCTATTTCAATTTGTAAACTAATTATTAA
This sequence comes from Ditylenchus destructor, assembly GCA_022814885.1. Lineage (NCBI taxonomy): Eukaryota > Metazoa > Nematoda > Chromadorea > Rhabditida > Anguinidae > Ditylenchus > Ditylenchus destructor. Next base: position 418,846 of record JAKKPZ010000033.1, on the reverse strand, counting down.
TAAAATCCTCCCGAAAAATATTAAACTCGCATATTAATATTGTGTTATATCTAATTAGCTCATCACTCACATTACAGGAATTCGTTTCATCAATGCTGGTACCTTGCTCAATCGAATTGGCCAACAAAACGCGATCATCGAGAATGCCGTTTGAAAAGATTGCAAGTATACAGTTGCCCTAGAGAAATCATAAAAATGTATAGTATATGTCTTTTTCATGTTAATTCGCGACTAGATTGTTGTTAAACTAAATTGATATATTCCCTTTTGCTTTCCTATTTTTGAATGTTTGCTCAATTACAAGTGAATTGTAATAAAATTGTTGATCATGTTGAAGCAAACATTTTTTATGAACAATAAAATAACAGCAACAATAACTTGATCATTTTATTTGGATGTTTTCGCTGATTTGCGCAATTTTCCCAATTCAACTTTAAGAATACGGTTGCGGAGCTGCTTGGCACGGAGCACCTTGAAGCGTTCGAAGTCATTCAGTGAGGAACGCTAAAAATCATTGTCAAAACAAAATTATCACTAATAGTTTTCATTTATTTTGATCCTACTTCATGTCAAATTATTTTCTTGTTTACCAAGTAATTTTTCAGAAAATTTTTCCATAAAATGATTGTTTAAATATTATTATTAACTGTGGTTACAAGGGTAAACTTGTACGCATTTCGATTGAGACAATAGATGATAGAAAACATGCTTCATCTCACCCATGAAATACGAAGTAATATAGCTTCCGTTGACGGCCGGTTCATTGATTGACAACGAATCGGTGCTTTTTTAAGAAGCGATTTTTTAACTTAACAGCGAAAAAAAGATTCGTTTTGTAAAATAAATGTTCGTTGAAACGACCATGTGTCGTTGAACCAAACTAACTAAAATTAATCTAGTAAATTTAATAAAAATCTAAGAACTGTGAAAATGACCTATTCTTTTTATATATGCTCAATACTTAATAGGCAAACTTACCAGCTGACGCATGGCGAGCTTCTTAGCCCATTGGGAGTTTTGCCATTTTCCAGCGATGTCTTCTTCTTCATAAGACTTCTGAACGTGCTTCGTGCGCTGGCCCACACGAAGAGGAACCTTGAATTTTGTCAAGTGAAGGTCCTTGAAGTTTCGAACGCCTCGTTTGACGCCTGACACAGGGCCATCAAGAAGTACCTAAACCAAGAGTAAATTAAAATTGCAGCAGTTGAAAAAAAGGTTCCACTGAATATTTCATTCTGAATATATTTATTTATAGTTCCAAAGTTACGTTATTTTATGAAAAACATGACTTTTATGTAAAATTAAGTTTGTAATAATTAAGATTGTAAGTGGGTATAAAAATGTTTAAATGAAATAGACGATAATTTATAAAGAATGTACGAGTTTCGATTGAGGCAAAGCACGATAATTTTATGTTCCACCTCACCCTGAAATTCGACTCATTTTAGCTTCTTTTGATAACCGAATCACAGTTATCAGCGAATCCGTACTTTTTAGGAAGCGAATCTTAACACAACACCGGGGTTTATCTGTCTTTTGACCATCTTTTAAAATGCATACAAAATGTCCCGTATGCAAAATGATATGCTCTCGACTTCTACAGGCCGAGATATAAATACGGAGAAACGTAAACGGAAAATCGAAAACCTCAGGTAATTTTTAACGCATTGTGTGCACTTAAATTATAACGGCATTCATGAAAATCGTTTTAAACGAAACATTATTGCTTCTTCCTACAACCATATGGTTTTGGATACAAGTTTTCTTAATATCAAACAAGCTTACTCGGTTTCCATCCACGACATTGACTATGACGGCAAGCTTGCCCTGATCCTTGCCTTTAGCAATGTAGGCGACGCGTCCGATTTCGACGTATTTGTTGTAGATCATTTTCCTAAACAGAAGTATTTACCAGATAATGATTATACAAACATAAAAGGGTAAGTGAAGAAAACGTGCAGCAGAAAGTTAGTACCGTATAAGCTCAAATATTAATCGTTGCAGGACTGAGGTTATTCAACTGGCATTTATAGAAAAATAAACAATTTGGGCGAATCAATTTTCTAAGTTCCTAATTCTGCTGAAATTTGAAATTCGTAACGAAAATAGGTATTTTTGCTAACAAATAATTTTCGTCTTTAATCAATAATAACAACAGACGTTGAATAAATCAGTAAAAATTGGAAAAGATTTATTAAACCGGAAAACTGGATTCACATTCAATTTGCATTCACGTGCAGGGAATTATCAATTTCAGAACATTAAAGCTGCTTTAAAGGTGAATTATCTTGAACCTCTCGAACATCCGACTTTAACTTTTCATTACCCGATCGTGGAATTTTGCTGATTTTTGGTATATAGAGCTCATTCGGGCCCCTCGGGAAAAATATTACTTTTTTAATTCGACCAAAAATGGCCATTTTCACGGGTTCGAAAATTTGGCACAAATTCAAATTTGCGCCAAAAAATCAGTTCCTGCACGGAATTCGACAAGCTTGTTGTATTCCTCGTAACCGATATACTAGTCGTTTTTTATTTCCGCAAAAGGTGGCAAATTTCGAAAGTTGCGAAGGTTTTTAGAAATTGCAAAATTTACGCTGAGCCCCAAAATTCGCCAATTTTCTTTGATTTTCGGGGATGTGTCTCGAAAATGACCATTTCAGGGCAATATCGTAAAAATGTGGGTAAACAAATTACACACTCCTGATTCAGGGCAAAAAGTTGAATACATCCTTATAATAAGTTAGTGACGATCCTCCCTCCGTGCGTCCGCCGGACGTTCATTCGAATTTGAATTCCCGCCTTTGGCATTCTGTATTTTTGTCCGTAAGTGAGGTTTTTTTTGTCCGTAAGTGAGGTTTTTAAGGGATCAAAGATCAGACTGAGCCAAACTCAGACTGAGTCAAGTGCGTTTTTTGTCCGTAAGTGAGGTTTTTAAGGGATCAAAGATCAGACTGAGCCAAACTCAGACTGAGTCAAGTGAGGTTTTTTGTCCGTAAGTGAGGTTTTTAAGGGATCAAAGATCAGACTGAGCCAAACTCAGACTGAGTCAAGTGCGTTTTTTGTCCGTAAGTGAGGTTTTTTGTCCGTAAGTGAGGTTTTTAAGGGATCAAAGATCAGACTGAGTCAAGTGAGGTTTTTTGTCCGTAAGTGAGGTTTTTTGTCCGTAAGTGAGGTTTTTAAGGGATCAAAGATCAGACTGAGCCAAACTCAGACTGAGTCAAGTGAGGTTTTTTGTCCGTAAGTGAGGTTTTTAAGGGATCAAAGATCAGACTGAGCCAAACTCAGACTGAGTCAAGTGCGTTTTTTGTCCGTAAGTGAGGTTTTTGTCCGTAAGTGAGGTTTTTAAGGGATCAAAGATCAGACTGAGCCAAACTCAGACTGAGTCAAGTGAGGTTTTTTGTCCGTAAGTGAGGTTTTTAAGGGATCAAAGATCAGACTGAGCCAAACTCAGACTGAGTCAAGTGCGTTTTTTGTCCGTAAGTGAGGTTTTTTGTCCGTAAGTGAGGTTTTTAAGGGATCAAAGATCAGACTGAGCCAAACTCAGACTGAGTCAAGTGAGGTTTTTTGTCCGTAAGTGAGGTTTTTTGTCCGTAAGTGAGGTTTTTAAGGGATCAAAGATCAGACTGAGCCAAACTCAGACTGAGTCAAGTGAGGTTTTTTGTCCGTAAGTGAGGTTTTTAAGGGATCAAAGATCAGACTGAGCCAAACTCAGACTGAGTCAAGTGCGTTTTTTGTCCGTAAGTGAGGTTTTTTGTCCGTAAGTGAGGTTTTTAAGGGATCAAAGATCAGACTGAGCCAAACTCAGACTGAGTCAAGTGAGGTTTTTTGTCCGTAAGTGAGGTTTTTTGTCCGTAAGTGAGGTTTTTAAGGGATCAAAGATCAGACTGAGCCAAACTCAGACTGAGTCAAGTGAGGTTTTTTGTCCGTAAGTGAGGTTTTTAAGGGATCAAAGATCAGACTGAGCCAAACTCAGACTGAGTCAAGTGCGTTTTTTGTCCGTAAGTGAGGTTTTTGTCCGTAAGTGAGGTTTTTAAGGGATCAAAGATCAGACTGAGCCAAACTCAGACTGAGTCAAGTGAGGTTTTTTGTCCGTAAGTGAGGTTTTTAAGGGATCAAAGATCAGACTGAGCCAAACTCAGACTGAGTCAAGTGCGTTTTTTGTCCGTAAGTGAGGTTTTTTGTCCGTAAGTGAGGTTTTTAAGGGATCAAAGATCAGACTGAGCCAAACTCAGACTGAGTCAAGTGAGGTTTTTTGTCCGTAAGTGAGGTTTTTAAGGGATCAAAGATCAGACTGAGCCAAACTCAGACTGAGTCAAGTGCGTTTTTTGTCCGTAAGTGAGGTTTTTTGTCCGTAAGTGAGGTTTTTAAGGGATCAAAGATCAGACTGAGCCAAACTCAGACTGAGTCAAGTGAGGTTTTTTGTCCGTAAGTGAGGTTTTTAAGGGATCAAAGATCAGACTGAGCCAAACTCAGACTGAGTCAAGTGAGGTTTTTTGTCCGTAAGTGAGGTTTTTAAGGGATCAAAGATCAGACTGAGCCAAACTCAGACTGAGTCAAGTGCGTTTTTTGTCCGTAAGTGAGGTTTTTTGTCCGTAAGTGAGGTTTTTAAGGGATCAAAGATCAGACTGAGCCAAACTCAGACTGAGTCAAGTGAGGTTTTTTGTCCGTAAGTGAGGTTTTTAAGGGATCAAAGATCAGACTGAGCCAAACTCAGACTGAGTCAAGTGCGTTTTTTGTCCGTAAGTGAGGTTTTTTGTCCGTAAGTGAGGTTTTTAAGGGATCAAAGATCAGACTGAGCCAAACTCAGACTGAGTCAAGTGAGGTTTTTTGTCTGTAAGTGAGGTTTTTTTTGTCCGTAAGTGAGGTTTTTAAGGGATCAAAGATCAGACTGAGCCAAACTCAGACTGAGTCAAGTGAGGTTTTTTGTCCGTAAGTGAGAAATCTCAGACTGAGGCAAACTCAGCCTGAGTCTGAGTTTGCGAGCCACCGCAGGTGGCGAGCCAATCCTGTGGTCGGGCGCGGAGCGCCCGACCTTCCCCCCTGAAATGTGAGTGAAGTTAGAACAGAAAAGGCATACTGATATAGAAAAGGCATACTGATATAGAAAAGGCATACTGATATAGACTCCCCGCGCGCTAGCGCGCGTTAGCGCGCTAGTAAGAGCAATATCAGATATGAGCTAGGAGGCTAAAAAGGAGCAGAAATCCCCCAGTATAGAAACCATTATGGGTTTTTTCAAAAATCGCTTTTCAGGCTAAAGTAACTTGGGGAACCCCCGTTTTAGGGTAGGGTTTTGATGTGAAATTTTTTTTCAGACCCCCCTTCCCACACCTAAAGGGGGTAAACGGCCCCCTTTACCCCCCCCGGGGGGCCAATTTGCAACTTTCGCTGCGGCACTGTGTTCCGAGCGATCTTGGTGTCTCTAGATAGCTCTCGGCCTGGGGGTCCCAGAAAACCAGGTCCGGCCGCAAAGTTCCGCTTTGCGGGGGGGGCCCAGGTGCAGATGCCCCCCAGGTGCAGATGGGCCCAGGTGCAGACGCCCCAGGTGCAGATGCTGCGGGTGTAGATGGCCCCAGGTGCAGATGCCGCAGGTGCAGATGCCCAGGTGCAGATGGGCTCAGGTGCAGATGGGCCCGGACGCAGATGGGCCCAGGTGCAGATGCCCCAGGTGCAAGGTTTTATTTTATTTATTTTATACTAACGAAGATGCTAGAAGCAGTTTAATGCGCGTCAGCGCATTCAAATACAAAAACGCTTATCACACGTAACCACAAACAAAGACTCCACCAAAAATTTATAAATTTATTTTTTTTACTAGCACCGAAGGTGCTAGTAAAAAATTTTCCTAGTTAGCTAGCCTTAGTAATTTTACCTAGTAAGCAAAGCAATTTATAGATCCCAGTCATATACTAGAAAAAATTTGCTCAACTCCCCCGAATTATGTTTTCCCAGAACTGCTACTTAGACGTGCATATTAGATAAACTTGTAAACGTTATTTATGAACAATATAACACAAACATGTTAAAGAATACTAAACAAAAAATCAGCAATAAACTTCATTCTGAAAGCCCGCAACTAACGATTCAAAAAATTATACATAAAAAATAAATGTTGAAACAGGTTCAAATAACCAAAACTAATCAGTTCTACAGGTTCCCAAGCAGCTTCGGAACATCAATGCTTTCGGTGAATTCCATTTCGCGTACTGTGGCATAGAATCGAACGATTATGCTGGCTTCCTTCTTGTTCTTGAGCAATTTCGGCACTTCCTTTTCAGCCATTTTGATGAGTTCTTTCTTCATTTCGTAGACTTTCTCAAGCTTGTCTTCGTATTCCTGGAAGATAGACACATTAATTTAAAGTTAAAATATAACATGAATCTGTTTATGCATCAAACGGGAAACAATAATATGGAAGAGTAACAGTCCTCCAATAAATATTCAAAATTAACTATGACTAGGCAAGTAGAAAGGGCGCGGCAAAGCCGCGCCCGTCGGAATCTCTTATAGTTTGGTATTAGTTATCATATTTTTCCATTTTTCCAATTTTCAACTTAATTTTCCAATTTTCAACTTAATGTCCTCCCCGGGTTGGCCAGTTGTCCTCCCCCGGGTTGGCCAGTTGTCCTCTCCGGGGCATAAATGAATCTATTTATGCATCAAGCGGGAAACAAAAATATGGAAGAGTAACAGTCCCCCAATAAATATTCAAAACTAACTATGATGGGATAATTATCCTATATTCTTACATTTTCGCTATTACATTAGACTTTTGTGTATATGATATGAGGGGTGTGCGAATATCCCGATTTTGGACCGTCGAAAGTTGGAACGGAAAATCACAGCCTTGTCTGGCCCTGGTGGACATTTATAGAAAGAGATAGCTAGGCTTGAAAACTCGTTGGTACACCTTTGGAAATCTATTTACCCTACATTTCTCCACTCAGATAGTAGGGCTTATTTGCTGATAGTGTCACCGCGACTAGGACGGTCATGTCATCAGTATGATAACGGTCTTTTACCTACGCTTTTGTACATTAGCTCTTCCTAGCACTGTAGATAAGCCATGCAACTTTTAACATCTAGTATTTTACAACTAATTTCGTCGTCCCCCCCACTAGAGAGTTGGAAGCGCTGAGGTCGGACTTTTCACCTGGGGCATGGATTTTTGGCTCCGGGGCTTCTATTCGGTGAGATAAGACCGCCGGAGAAAAAATTTTTGAAATTCGCATGTTGAACCCCCTGTTTTTACCCCCTCAAAGGTTAGGCCACGCCCCCTTTTTTTCGTGTATGATCCTATTGTTTAGAAATATCCAGCAAGCGCCCAGAGGCGTGTGATACGTCAAACGATTCCTCTCGATGAGCAGGGGTGGGGAAAATTGTCAGATTCGAGATCTAACGACGGAATTCGGAGTTATGAGCCCTCAGGGCATTTGTCGAGATCTGGCGTTCCTGACCACCCCCAGAGGCGAGTGAGGTGTCAAACGTTAGCTCTCGGTGAGACAAAACGAATGGCACTGAAATTTTTGAGATCGGACCACCCACATTGCCGAAATTTGCCCTGAGGGCATTTCTCGGGATTTTGGGTTCCTGACCATCTCCAGAGGCGAGTGAGGTGTCAAATGATAGCTCTGAGCGAGCCAAAACGAATGGCACAAAAATTTTAGACATTGGACCACACACGATGGAGATTTTTAGCCTGAGGGCATTTAGCCGTTTTTGGACGTTTGTGGTCGGGCGCGAAGCGCCCGACCTTCTCCCTTGGTATGTGAGGGAACTTAGAACATAGGTATATCTGTATTATACCCTTAAAAATCTACGCCGTTTTCTAGACGGCCGAAGGCCGAGTTCTTTTCGCGTAGCGAATACCAAAAATTGTTATCCATATTGACCCAATTCAAATTTATTGACCAACGAATTCAATCTGAACCACGAATATAGACTCCCGACAGCTAGCCGAGCTCTGCTCGGCTAGTTTTAATCATAATTGCGTAAAGTTTTCAAGTACGAGCAACAGTAATTATTTTTTTAGGAAAGCTAATTAGCAAATAAAAAATGTGTATACTTTCCACGGTAGAGATCCAGTGAGCCATAGCAGCATATTGTGCGTAAGGATTTCGAGATCACCTCGGAATGACGGCGAACATCCACGATGAGCGTCACATGACGTGAAAATGGCCGTCCCGTTGTGGGCTTAGAAATACGATTATTAATTTGTAAAAAGGTATTACAATGTATATTTACCTTGTTTCTTGTTCTCTTTCTCGACTAAGGAATCGGAGAATATTTTTGCCAGGCCGAAATCTATGAGAACAACTTTCTTAAAATCAGCCACTTTTTCCATCAGAAGATTGCTAGCTTTCACATCAGCATGCACATAATTCTAAAGTACATATTTTTCAATAAGAAAGAATTTTTTTTAAGAATTTCAAATTGCTAATATTACATATCTAAAAGCATATGTTACACAATGAATTTGCAATTGATACCATAACTTTAAAATTTACACTGAACGAAAATCAAAAAGGGAGCTGATTTATTTTATCACATGCAAAGTTCTGCATACATATTTTTTGTAAGCTATTTAATAAAATTTCAACATTCATGTTTTCCTATGGGATTTTCATTCATATTTAAAAATTTACTAAAGAAGCGCACATTAATATGTAGAATTCTCATAATATACCGTAAATTCTCTAATTAATCCACGGGGATTATTATTTCGTAAGGCTTTTCGCTTTCCATAATTTTTCGCTTGCAAAAAATTTTCAAATTCCAAAGTCAATTTTTTCCACGACAAAATTTTGGCATTGGGGTATTTCTTAAGTAACTCGACGAGATCTACCCGAATACACTCTTAATTTTGGTCGCACGAGCCCGCAAGTACGTTTGGTATTCTGTTGTAGGTAGGATTATTTGAGTTAGCGGATTAAATTGAGGGGATTAATTAGAGGATTTACGGTAGTCTAATTTTCTAGTGGTATTGGACCATCACCAACCTGGGAATGCAAGTAGGCTAAAGCATTAAGTACACCCTTGGCAATGGTCAGCACATCATTTAGAGGAAGCGACCCATCATTTCTCTCTAAAGCTCGTTCCACTGAGTCGCCGTACTTTGGAATGACAATGTAACGCATCTCCTCCCCACTGTACGTAAATTTTCCTGAGCTGATCAGAGAAGGCAAACCAATGAATTTGAGGCCTAAACGGAGCTTTTAATGTGGATAATATTGTACCAATTTACTGCTATAATATCTTAGGGTCATATACAATTATTTAGCGACTGAATTGCTCGCGATTCTAATATTTAAAATGAGCTATGAATTCAATCGCTTTAAATCTTTACCAATATATTCTTCTTAACAATATATAGATATCGGTAAAAATATATCCGCTTCTTCTAATATTGGCTGCGCTTGTCCTGTATTTGTAGGGACATATTTTTCGCACCTTGTCACCTCTCGCTATTTTTAAATTTTGCTCGAGTCAAAAACCGCGTCGTTTCGTTGTCCGCCGAAATTGGCTTGATTTGTAGTTGTTGTACAAATTTTGTACCATATTTTTAAAGACTGGCAAGGGGCACACTTTGTAACAAAGCTTGTTTTGATTGTGGATTTCCAGTTGTTATTTTAAGAATATTAGCAGGAGATAAAATGACGTTGGCGTGAAACGCGGGATCTAACTCGGTAGTACCGGAACAAATTTTTGTAAATTTTGAATCATTGCTTATAACTGCAAGCGAGTGCATTTTCATCCTAATATCTGAGTTATTCGAATGAAAGCATTTGAATATTTTTTGTTAACTCCTAATATCGAGCGAACGTGGTATCATGCATATTCAGCAGATTATAAGATCGATTCAAACATTACTTACGTATGTCTCATATTCATAAGCGTAACCTTTCAATGTAATAAATCTTTACCATTTGCACTGCACCACTGATCTAAGTGTTCTTTCTTGAGTAGCTTCTGATAGACATGCATTTCAGTGAATAGCGGTCCATTTCCCATAGGCTCCATCTTGATTGCTACGCTTTTTCTGCTAGATTTCTGAAATATTTACCAAACTAACAGAAGATTTTCTATGAAAGAACTCACTAAGGTGCCCTCATAGATTCTTCCGAAGCCACCTTGCCCAATTTCTTTGCCAACGACGAGTTCAGATTTAGTTCCATCGATGAAAGTAAATCCCGCTTGCACAACAGCGCATTTAACATGTGCTTTTGGTCCTCTTTTCTTAGGTGGCATAGTTGAGTCTGAAACATATAACAACATTAATCTATTTTTATATGATCGCATTATTTTAGCACAACACAATTTAGAACATAGCGTTGTAGAAATGTAATATGGAGGATAATAAAGCGAACGACGAGTGAAACGCTCATATTATTTACAGTAGAAAAATGACCATAATATATGGTCGTTTTGGGCAGAAATCCGATATTATCTCAAGTTTTCGATAATTTCCGCTAACCACTTTACAATGTTATAGATGACAGGAGTAAAATGAATGAGATATACATATGACTAAACTGATGACTTCAGTAGAAATGCTATTGGCCAAAAAGAATCCGGTTTTGACTTTAAATTTTGGCGCCAAAGTTATGGTAAGTTTTTAGTGCCCGAGTTTTCGTTAATTAAAAATTCGTTCATTAAAAATTGACATGCCTTGGAATTTTGGATTGCCTAATGCGGTGATTTCCCAATGCGCGTCTTCCAAGCGTTCAAAACAAATAAATTCAAATTATTCATTTGTTGGCGAAATGCGCATTTTCTAAATTCAAATGAATACATTTGTGAGCGTATTGATCTCTTGCACGAAAATTAATGTTTCCAATCAACAGGTAAATAAATGCGGGACAATCTAGTGTGAAACACACCAATCTAGTGGTGTGAAAACTTTAATTATCGGGATAATCAAAGCTCAGGTCGAAAGATAACACCTACTCCTAAACGTCATAACGAAATTTCTGTTGACGTTAAATATTATACGTGGAAAGTACTCGCAAAAATTCGTCAGAGACAAAAATATTTCCATGTTCATTAAAATATCCCCTGACACTCGAGTGACAGGGGATTTTTACATGTGAATTTATACGGTACAATATATTAAGCAAACCTAAGAATGAAATTTTCCTGCTCAGTAAAATTTTTATCTCAGTATTGACAACGAAAACCGATGACCACGAGTCCGAAAGTTAAAGTTGGGACCTTGCTCAGTGGGAATAATATACTGTGAAAATACTGGTTGCATTATTGTTAGAACTGTTTTACTTGTTTTTAACTCGTTCGATCAAAACCGGAATTGTTTTTAATTTTGGTGTTGCAATATTACCGGTTAGGAAAGAGCTAGGAAAGTCTCAGAACCCAAAAGAAAACGTGAATGCGCAAATCTGGAAAACTTACTAAACAATCTCGTCGGCCTTTACTTCAAAAGAAAAATCATCAGGTTTCATTATCCTGAGTTGAAGATGTCAAAATATGATTGTGATTATACGCAATATTATGAATTTGTTCTGAGTGAAAAAATAATTAGCAGTAACTAATAAGTTTTTCAATATGCTCTTTCATAACATTTCTTTCGAATTTTAACCAATTTTATCCACCAAAATATCAATAACCTATTAACTATTATGCTGAGTGACAAAATAATTTGCCGTAATAATTTCTGAAACGAACATTAAGTGTGCAGATTCCACCAAAATGATGATAGCACATTTTTTAAGTAAAAGAGCCAAACTGTTCATGTTTCTAAAATATCTTGTGTGTTTTTTCTTCTTTGAATTGTAGCGAAATTACATTTAGTTCTCCAAATTTTATTTATGGGGACCTCCATACACTGTCAAACAAACAATAAACATGAAAGGAGGCGACACATCTTTCGCCACACATTAAAATTTACCCGAACTGGAGACAGAGAAAACCTCTTGTTCAGAAAGAATTGACATTGACCACAAATACAAATGATAATAAAATACATGAAAGCAAAAAATTTACACAACAGAATTTCATTTATTGAGACATTTGGAATGAAAAATGTGTACAGTTGAAGTTTTCAATCACATGAAGCGAAAACAATGACGCCAGGACAGCCATATTTCAGAAAATTTGTTAAATTGTATTTCAAAATACCGGTTAAGGAGCATCGAGATATGACGATACGGAAAATGTGGAACTTTTGAAGCAACTTTTTCGTAGTTACTCCTCAATGGTCAAGAGTATTTAATGAAATGTAACGAAAACTTTCGTTAAATATTCCCCACATTTTCAATGGTTGATTAAAATATAAACCTCTTTTTGGGTTTGTACCTTACAAAATTTAAGTATTTACGTAATATCTCGTGATTCCTAGATGTTTTATTTCATACGGCGAAAGATAATTCCATAATTTAGAAGGGTTTCAGCGCCATGTTTGACAAGATCCTTATCAATATTTGCACAAATACCTACAGATAATAGTTTACCGGGATTGCTACTGTAAAAGAGAAGATGAGCACAGAAATGAGAGATGACATATTCAAAAATGGATCACTGGCAAAATTATTCGGCCGTTAGCGCATAATGCTCAAAATTGCGTAACAAGGGGTTTTATCTTTCGTATGAATTTTTGTTGAAAAAGACAGATTCCATATAATAATTTTTCATAACAAAAATTAGAATTTTAAAGTAAAATAGAATTTTGACCTAAACTAATTTAGCCTGGCAAAAATGAGCACCATGGGTTAACGTTTCTTTCTAGTTCTAGTGTTGTAGGGATGGTGAGCGTGTTGATGAACCATTTCTGGCTGGTGAGAATCACCTGCTGCAATTTGCTGATTTCCTACTAATTTTGCACCATTAGAATTTGTCATTTGCCAATGGAGTTGATTCGGGAGCATTTGGGGGAGATTGCCGAGATTGTGTGTGAATCCGTTGCTCAGAAGCGCATTATTTTGCTGCTGTAACCTCTCCAAAATAGCCGGCGTGGGCGATGTGATGCTCGATGTTGCAGTGTTTGTGTGCACTCCGACTTTTGCTCCGAGTAGATTCCCGTTTCCATTTTGCAGTAGATGATTTGTGTCGTAAGTTTGGTTGGCAAACATGAGCGCTGTATTGGCAAGCGGGGTATTGATTCCGTCACAAATAATGGGGGTTTCAAGTATATTGCTGGATGTATCATGGCCGTTAGCACCTCGATGATTTTGGTTGGCTTGGCGTCGCATTTTCTTCATTCGATTATCATCCTGGGCTGTTTCTGGTGGGGCTGTGCAGTGTGCGGGTGCGCCCCGCCGGGCACCATCCCCATCGCATTTGGCACCATTGGGTGCGGAGGCGGCCCCGGAGGTTGAAGTTGACGATTCCTTGCCGTTCTAAAACCAATTAATGACTTCGTGAAAAAATGCATTGTAAATGATTCATTTTGCAGTAAAGTATATAATTTCATATGGTTGAGTACTTCGTGGTATGTTATTTGTATCAGAATTCCTACGTTTAATTTATAACAGTAGCAGGACTTAACATTAAGAGGTTCCAGTCGAAGAGATAATCATTTGCGTATCCTTGGCTGTGGAAGAGCTGGCGAAACAGCGACCGTAAATATTCGTAGTCAGGCTCTTCTTCGAATGCCAAACCTTTGCAATAATTTATATATTTGGCGAAAGCGTCTAAATTAAGAATTAGATAGTTAATTCAGTTTGTCGAAGTGTTATAAAGTACCTGGAAATCCGGAACATAGTTCTTCCACGGGTGTAGACATCTGTAAATTAAAAGATTACGTAAACTAATTTTTTAGCAGTAAATTATTACCTTCTTTTCTGAAATTTTGTCGTATTTCTGCCGTTTTGTGGCTGCCTTGAGACCTTGCCATGGCAATGTTCCACGATTGAAATACATCAGAACTAAAATGTATTCTTTAGTCCAACAGTATTTTACTTATAATTATTAATAGTTATGCGAAAGCTTCTTTATTAAAATTTGAGTCTCATACTGAACCAATATTGTTCAATTAAACCAATTATCTTCTATGTAGTACCGAATTGTGGTGTTCAATTCCTCTGACCAGTAAACCACTAAAAGTTTTTGTAGTAAGCCATTACGCTATGTTTTATACTGTACAAATTTAGAAGAAAAAGTTATTTTCCTTGCATTTAACTTATACATTTGACTTAATTTTTCTTTATTGACTTAATCATTTTCAGAAAATCAGACCATTGTCTTTATAGTTTAAATTTGTAATTGATTGCGAATACCCACCATAGCCAAGTGATTCAACATCGTCCCTCCTGCTCTGTTCGACGCCAAGATGTGTATTGATTGAGGCATATCTTGCTGTACCCGTTAAATTTTTGTGATCTCGGTATGGAATGTGCTGCTAAAGTAAGGAAACAAATAGCAAATATTGTATTTTAATGGATATTTACCTTTGTTCTGTGGTCACGAAACCTTTTGGCAAGTCCAAAATCTATTATATAGACTAGATTTCCTCTCTTTCCGAGTCCCATTAGGAAATTATCAGGCTAAAAATTATTGGGTTATTAATAAAAAATAAAATGAACATTCAAAAATACCTTAATATCACGATGGATAAAATCCTTGCCATGTATAAAGTGAATCCTGGCGAGCTAAAATTTACTAATTAAACCCAATTTTTGTAATTCGTCATCGTAATTATATTGTATGGGACATAATTAGTACTGTAAAATGCGATTACGTAAATATCCTATACTTATATAATATTTGCGTCATTCAAATTTGTGGTATCTTAGATGTGACATGAAATTTTAATTTGAAAATTTACAGTTAGAACTAAATTTTTATACAATTTGCCATTTTGTTGTTACCAGTGTCTAATCATAGCTGATAGTATTTTCTGATATTTTTATTAGCTGTTAGTGGAATGCTTTATTGATACTAATATATTTAAAAACATACCATTTGGTCAGCCAGTAGGAGCACGGTTTTTAGTGAAAATTTCCTTGAGCAGAAATTGAACAAATCTTCCAAGGAAGGGCCGAGAAGTTCCTGAATATAAGAATTGTAATTTTGTTTTATGAAAATTGGCTTTATGAAAAATTAGGACTATTGTTAAATCTGATCAGAAAAGATTCCTGATGCCTTCATTCAGACTGATGAAGGCATTAGTTCAGGCAGAGTATATAACACACATTTTGAACCCTTTAATTATACAGTTTTCTGTAAAATGGAGTAAAAACTTACCATAACCATTACATTATATTCGCCTTCGAAACCACACCACCGTATCTAAAAGTAAAGATTTAAAATTTAAACGTTCAAAAAATAGATTATTTATCTTTCCACTAGTATTTTAATGGATATTCTACTATATATTTTCTATTATAATACGTTTTGAATATAATATTTTAAATTAATGAAATTATGGTTTAAGCGTCTGCCATAATAGGGATTAATTATGATGGATAAAATAGAAAAATAAAATATATAATAGAGTTTTGGACTAATATAACAAATTTTACAAGTTACTATACAAAATAGGATTTTAGGGTATGAAGGAAAGATGTAAAAAGTTAAAGATAATCTAACCGTTTCGACTCTAATTCTAGACGGTTAGAACTATTCTGAAACTACGTTAGTTGAGTCTCATCAGTAGATGTCTAACGTAGATTAAAAATCTTTCTTTTCCTAAGGGGAATTTTGAGAAGTAGTAGAATTCGATAAAAGAACCCGAAAATATAACGCAAAAGCTTTTCATCTGCTATCGACGAATGTTACTAAACATAGTTTCTGAGAAAAATTTCCTCCTAAAATAAAGGTCATTCAGCCAAAAAATTTCTTACTACTACTATATCTTGTCAGCTACCTATCTGTTCACAGCTATTCTCAGTAACACTAGAGCTACGTACGTGGGGATTTGCCGGGAGGAGAGGGGTGGGGATTGCAGAGAGGCTTTTTTCATACTAGGGTTAGTTGATGTTGTTTTTAAAAATGTAGGGGGCAAGTGTATAGTTTCTAAATAAGTGTATAGTTTTTATCTCTCATCCATTTAACCCCCTAAAATATGCGATCGCCTCTGAAAAATCCTGTTTTTCTGGATTTTTAGGGATTGCATTTTTCAGGTGGGTTGATCTGATGAACTTGGTCACCTGTCTTGTGTATTTGCTACAAGCTACCTCTAGTATGAAAATAATAAAGTTATGGCCCTTTCCTACAGCTACCCCCAGCAAATCCAAATGTAAAGATAAAATGAATTACCTGTGGAATGCCAATTCCGCCGTTCATCAATTTATACAATTTGGCTTCAATATGCAGTTGCGGGTGTTTGGTTTTTACACATTCCAGCTTGATGGCCACTTCTTCGTGAGTCACAATGTTTTCACCAAGGTATATGTCTAAAATCATGAAATGTTAGAAATAGACAAATTATATAAATGTTTACCGCCAAAGCTTCCACTGCCAATTTTCCTGCCTAAACGAAAGCGGCCACCAACCCTCAACTCCATGATTCCTGAAAAATGTTGAAGTAAATACGTGAACTTGCATATCAGTCAGAAAGGCGTCATTTGCGTAGTAAATCAGACAGAACAGAATATTTGTATGTAATATCAATAAACAAGGATGCTGACGACAGATTTAAGCCTTGTATTGCGGAGGAGCGGCAGAATAATGACTGCACATTTGAGAGATATTTTTAGAAATCAAACATCAATCGCGCGCATAAGATGGGATAAACTATAGCTGAAGCGAAAAGGATAGGGATAACATCGGGAAAAGCGTTAAAACATTTGAGAAATAATTTTTGCTCTAATGAAAGATGGACTTTTACTTAAAACTGTGTTTAGATGATAAATATAATAATTAATAGTAAGTAATGTGGTGCCAAATGTTGCTTTAAAGTGCTAGAAAAATAAAATCCTCTTTCCATTATACTATAAGGATTTTTCAGTACTTGTTTGCGTTTTATGCATTGTTTTTGACTTAGTAATCAAAAGCATCCATATCAGATCAAGCATCTTTAGTCCACCAAAGTATTTTATGTGAAGCAGGTTTGGCTCACTCTAATAGTTTTGGAATCTTTCTTCATTTGTAGGTTTTAGTTGGTGCTAACTTTATAGAATTACCATTAATATGAAGCAGCGAAGTAGTAGGAAAAATAGAAATAAGTGAATACGGAGACACGTAACATTTCAAGCACTTTCTGTGTATAAAATCATAAGAGAGGATGTTGCAATGCTAATTTTGATTGACATGGAATCCAAAAATGTCAATCCAAAAATACAAAAGGGTTATTGAATATTTAAGGGATAATCAAGAGCTGGCCAAAGCGTAGTGCTTCTAAATTTTAGGTCATTCTATCTGCACTTATATTTAACACAACCAACATCTCATCAATCAGGATTAATCACGCAATGAGAGAAATGCGCAAGATAAATAGCAAATATTGTCTCATATATACAAAATATTAACGGTACATATTCAAAACTCAATAGGCGTTAACATTTGTAGGAATTCATGATTCCTAGGAATGATTCATTAATAACACATTATAATAGACGATATCATTCTATTAATACTTTTATACTACTACTGTTTTACGTATTTCGTGTCCAGTGTCATCCTATGGGTTTGGCTTTGATACGACCCTTAACGTAACTCCCCATCAAAATTTTTCTGGCCACTTTTGGTGTCATTTTCCACGACCCTTGAAAGCAGAATAATGAAGACTAACGGCTTTCTGACGATTTAAAAATAATTTAACGAAATTACTATTATTGTGAAGTAACAAAATTTTATGTGTGTAAAACGATGTAATTGATCTTTTAATAATACTAAAATTGCTAATTTTCCGTTTAATTCGGTGAACAGTGAGAGCAATCTTACTAAAAGAGTCCAAAAAGAATTAAGGGAGAAAAAATATGAGGTGTAGGCCGGGGACTCTGCATTAAGTTGTGGGGATGATCCGGTGACGCCCACTCCTAGGCATTACTCTCCTGTCCCGAACTCCAGAAATCAGATTACATACAGATCTCCAAAAAACGCTCAATTATACTATCGTAAATAAGCTTTCAAATTTTGTTACATTTGCTTTGAGTTTAAAATTTAGAGAACTACCCCACTCCTCAATCAAGGCTTTACTGAAGATCCATCATTACTGTTGTATTTGTATACATTTACTGTGTCAATTGACAATTATTGTAGTCGCATTCAAATGCATAAACTAAACGTTTTTTTTTTAAATTAATTTTCAGCTCAATCATGAAAGTGGGAGGTCAATTTTCTGAGTTAATTTATTATCTATACGAAATCATAATGATAAAGCCATAAAATTTCAATGAAGAATATCCATTTACAGATAACTGTCCAGTTCGACAAAACACCTGGGATGCTTATTTAAAAAGTCTGTAGGAAATAAATTTTGGTGAAATTTACGAGTTGAAAGCCCAAGCTTATTTGGCACAATCATTCATTTGATCTACTAGCAATGTGATAACGGTAGAGAAAAAGGGGACGCGTGGAGGATCCCATCTTCTTGTGCACTAAATCGATAAACGCTCGTTAGGCAGGCCTGTCCGAGAGTGCGTGGAGCACGCCTGATTTCAGATGACGAGGAAGACGACAACTCTCGTGGCAGAGGCGATCTGGTCATATATCCAGCCACTGTCCGACCACGAAAAATTTTCGCTATGATAGCGATCGTCCCCTAGCGAGGACGACGACCAAGATCAGCTCTCAAAGTCGTGTCATTATACACATATGTGGTTGAGGCGGGCGTGTGCGGCGGTGTCGGGGCTGACACCCAGAGCCTCTCTATATTGGGGGATTTTGGGTGGTGAATCGTGAGGAAAGGGCAATTCGGGGTTGAATGAGGAGACGCAAATGGTGTTGGGCGGTAGCAGACCTCTAACCTCTACTGCAATGGGAGTGTTGGTTTTGGGTTGGGTACATTTATTATTAGTCGTTGGGGCGCAAGAGGAGACAGAAATGAATAGGAAATAATAAGAAGAGAAGTGGGAAGGGCGAGCACTGGATGCGTATCGAGCAATCTATCTTTACAAACACTCTCTCGATCCCTCTTTCCCTCGAAGAAGAACGAGGTGAAAACCCCAAAACTCAGGCGGTTATGGCGAGGAAGGCAACCGAAAGACTGCACAGAGAAAACAGACATATTATATAGTGGAAATGGGAGAACAGAAAGGCAACACTCAGCCAAACTATACAGTTAGTTCGTTGAATGAATATGGGGTCTTGGGTAGTACCAAGCGCTGGGAAGGGAAAGAACACAATTATAGACAAAAGAAAGTGAGAGAGACCACACTGATCTATGCACTATATGGAGGTAGAGATCGAAAACGGGAGCAGCGACTCGGTTGCCACCGCTATAGTTCTAGCTGGTCATGTGTGGGACTGGTGGTGCTGGGCGCTTCCTCTCTCAAACTCTCGTCTCTCAGAGTCGCCGCAGTACGCGTCCGAAAGAAGAATGAAGGCTTTATTGGTTAGGCGACACCAACGGGAAGCCCATAAAATGTCTGGGATATAGTCTTGACTATAGCGGGCGAGACAGAACGGCTCAATTAGGTGGAAAAGAAAACAGAGGGCTGGATAGATACGTTGGAAAGACGAACAGCGTAATTTATATATACGTATTAGTGGAAAGGACGCTTTGCAGTGCGCAAATACTGCAGCCTGAGAAGTCAAACGAAAATGGGAGAAGTCTACATAGACATGGTCGTCTCGTGATTTCACCAAAAAAATAACTACTCTGTGTTTTGAAAACACACTATATAATTGAAAAGCATTTTCAATCAAAATGACAGCTGGACAGTGTTCATTGTGCATATATTCTGCGGAAAATAACATCGAGGTTTGAAGATATATTCGAAACAGTTTTTTCGCAGATTAATTACAAAAAGGTGTCAATTTGAACGAAATGGGGTAGTTATTTGGAGTTTTGTTCGCAAAAAGCACATGAAAGCCTCAGGACCTTAACAGGATTTTACATCAGCCACAGATTTCAGAAGAAAGTTTTGTGCTTTTAGGGAACAATATAACAGTCCTTCATCCCACATTAAGAAATGAGATTTGTACAAAATAATTGTAATGTAAAAAGTGAGACATGTTAAAGTAACAGCAATCACAGACCTTAAAATAATCCTAAAGCTTAATACATGAAATATAAATTATCTCCGCCACAACCGTAATATTTTACAATACAATACTTGAGATATATGGTTATATTAAAATGTGAAACCAATGAGAATGAAACAACTAAAGAGCGAACGGCTGATTGACAAAGCGACGAATGAAGGTTGAAGATTGGTATGGAACAGACACTCCGCGAACTATTCCGGAAAATAAAATGGTATGAAGATTGAATGTCTGAACATTCCCATTCGCGGCCACCGCCGTCGCTGCCACAATCCCGTTCCAGTAGAGGCGGAAGGAAAACTGTCACCGCTGCGAATAGAGAACGCTATTGCGCCCCACACCCTTGAACATACTTGTTAAAACAAATAATAAAACAAAGAAATTAGAGACAACAATGGAAAAATGACGGACGTGCAACAACTAAGCATAGTCATAATAATAGCAGACACACCACACGTGGCTGCTATTAATGAATTGCAACAGTAAAGAACATTGATTCAACATTAGACAAGGTTGGTTTGTCGAATGTGGGAAAAATAAAACGTTCTGTTCTCAATGATACGCAATCGAAGAAATCGATAGCTCTATGGTCTGGTTGAGTCATAGGGTCTATGAGTCAAATAAGGACATGACATAGAAGGATGCTTCGCTCATTAGGACAGCGATTTGGAGATTACATAAACCATCGAGATTTAGGGAAGAAGCCAAAGAATTATTTCTATTCATGAATACATTATGTATTGATAATAAAAATTTATCTCCTCCCCCAATTTTTAAATCAAAATAGTCTCAGGTTTTTAGCACAAAGCGGTTGTCTATGGAGCCTCTACTTATATTATTAAATAAAAGTTTTTGGAAGATATGTTTGAAAATTATTAATACACACATAGTCAAAACACGGAAATATGTTGCAAGAGGTTGCGTATACTTTTAGAATATCTTTCTCGATTTGATCAAGTGAATAAGTGGTGCTCATGCATATTTATGTTGGACATAAATATGTTCGTCAATGAGCAACATACATGATTAGGACACTAATAATAAGATATTATAACCAATGTAACTGTTTACATTAATCGAAATTTAATTAACATCTTTTGCGGCTTTCCATTGATCAAGAACATTTATTTTTAGACCATTAGACTTGGTCAATATTATTTAGCTGTACTTTACACTTTAATACAAAGAATATAATAACATTCTTTAGTCGATCAATACAGCTATCGAAATAGAATGGCTTTCACCAATAAAACAGTCGAATTTTGAATTTCACAAATGTTTCATGAAATCCATTTAAGATGGAATCAAGCCGCATCGTATTTATATGTAGGACATGAGTCCACAAAATGCGTTGCACCGAAAATGTCTGAGGGTCAGAAATAAAAAGCCGACAGGTGGTAATGGTCTGTCTGGACAATCACAGCCCGTACAAAATAAATAAATGTTTGGAGTTTCGGGAATATGTGTGCTGAATGGGGTGGTGGAAGAAGACTGGCTGCTGAGTGCGGGAATGGTGCGCAAGGTGGCCGTGACGGTGGAAGTGTGGAAGAATCGTAACTATCGTCGTCGTCCACCACCCCTGAATGGGCTGCAGGGGCCGTTGGAAGGGGCTGTCCACCCAACCGCCGCAGAACCGGATCGCCTCTCAAAGACGACGATGACGACGGTGACTAGGCTGGCTGTCTTTTTATAAAGGGGACTCTAGTCAATCGACAATGACCACCACTAGTAGTCTGGATGTGGGTGGGGATTGTCTGCACCAGACCGGATTGATCTGAGTGCTGAGGGAGACTGCTGATGACGGAGCAGACGACCGCAGCCACTGCGACATCAGCACATGCTGCTGCGCTTTGTCTACTTCGCCGACAATATAATACTGCACACACTCAGCAACATCAGCTTCTTTGAATGTGAAATGAACAAGCAAATGAAACACAGTCACATACATAAATGGGAATACAGCGCTTCTTTTATCCACCAACCACGCAACAAATTCCGCCTCTCAAAACACAGCATTGAACAATATTCATTGTGTCTGAGGAACAAAAAGCTGAGCACTGAAATGAAATGTTCCCACATCGAAATCGAAATTTTGAGCTTTTTAATAGAAATTAAACAGGTGCATCGAAAAAAATCGGCTTGGATGGATTTTCAGCTATGATCACATTTGTAGAGCAATTTTAAAAACACTATACGTTACAGTTTATAAAACTACAGATTATATGAGCATGCTTTTGTAAATCATTACAACCGAATGTACGAATCCCCGATGAAAATGAATGAAAAAACTTTAAAAAATTTTCGCCCGACCGCGCCCTGTCGGGCGCGGTCGGGCAAGGTCATTTTATCCAGTGCTTATTCGGGAAAATTCGGGAAAATTTGACGAATTCCCGAATACCGAATCCCGAATTGAGATTTTAAAATCCCGAAGGCCGAATCCCGAATGGCCAAAAGTACCGAATTTTCCCGAATCCGAATCCCGAATCCGAAGCCTATATGGTATACATATAGACAAAATTTTTAACAAGACTCCCATAGGGAGTCCCAAGCCGCTAGTTTTATATATTTCAATGAAATAAATTTAGACCAGCACAAATAATGTTAAGCGCAATAAGATAAAAATACTAATGTTGCAAAAATCATCTTTATTATACGATTCATCATTACACACATGTCAATCATCATCACACGTAGACGGGTTAAAGATTTTATCCGACCGTATTCTTTACTTTTTGGAGTTGTTCGGTTCTGTAAGGGTAATCATTTACTTTGTTAAAATAAAAATGCCATTCTTACCGCAGCAGTTCTTTTTCCCGATTCTTCTGGCATCCACTACACAGAGACCGCCTTTTTTCATACATTCAGGTTCTATAAGATCCGGGTTGCAGTCTAAACCGGTACAGTTATAGAAAACTCTTATTTAAAAGTGTCGCAATAAAACTCTTAGTTATAGACTTCACGCACACCAAAGCTTCCTATTGCTAGAAAAAGAAATTTAGAAAGGCAGTTTAGAAAACTGTATAACTGTCATCGGCAATCATTTTACTTTAGTGAATTTTTCGCAAGTATAGTAAAAATTGCGTCTGAAAAATCCAGAAGCCTTAAAGAACTCACCCAAATTACTCGGCGTATAATGACGTGGGCATTGTAGGCCATTGATTACGGATAGTAAGAAAGCAATATACAAAAGCAGTACAGTAAAGATTAGGCTGACTCTCATTTTTTATTTCTCGATTTTTACTGAAAACCAAAAGTGACAGCACTAATTGCTCTAACTCTATTATGGGCCCATATGCTAATATATGTGCATAATAATCATTTCTGAGAATCAGGGACACTTTCTAAATGTATGCTGAAATTGGAAAAACGGCGGCACATCTTTTGTGGTAATTTGCTAAAATTGCTTTAGAATTTCTTGACAATTAAAGCATTGCCGACTTCCACTAAATTTCTTTTAATGTTAGATGAAAATCAATGTACCGAGCAATAATGTTTTGGATACCACCTACAAACGCCTCTGCAAACTAGAACTAAAATTTGTAACTTTAGGTAGTCTAAGTTTTATTAGTCTCAAAGATCTTATTAGGACAATCATCACGGAGAATCCATACACAGAATACATCATTACAATACGACACCGGATATAATTTTAAATCTATACTTACGAAGTTAAAATATAACAAAAATGGGGTAAATGCTTTATCAACAAATAAATGGCAACATACAATTTGTGAACAGTTATGGACAGTTTTATTCGTCAAAATCATATTCGAGCATCAGCTTTATAATCGCTTTCTTGAACATTTTAGCCTTTTGCATTTGGCCGTGCGACTGAAGATCTTGATGATGCTTGCTCACAACATTACCTAAAATTATATCCAAAATGAATCCGGTAACCTGAATGCAGTACCTATACACTTTAACCAATAATATGCTCATATCTATATCGGACGATAAGTGAATGCTATGCTGCTTTTGCATTGACACAATTATTTAAGCAGGGAAGAAGAAGATACTACTTCCCAAAACTGTACGCAGAAATACTACTTCCCAAAACTGTACGTTAGAAATTAAAAAATTTGCTTATAAACGAAATATACCCACCCAGCATAGCGGACTCGTCTTTTTCCGTGTTGCATTTTCCAACCAATTGCAAGATATCCACACTTGAATTGTTATCCATGGTCGGCGGTTCCGTTAGACAAATGTCCTTGTTGAAAAGGCTTTGGACCTAAATAAGCAAATAAAAAGAAATATCGGGTAAAATAAAAGAATTTACATCATCAATATCATTGAATTCATTTGAGGAGTAGTGAGGCTTCTTATTCACAGAGGCCTTAAAGTCATATGATGAAGCCAAATTTTGTTGAATGGGATTTTCTAGTAGAATGTTCTCGACGTCAATCAAATCCTGAGGAATGTTCTGATTTGATTGGTCACACACCGGAATTTGTTGATGTTTATGTGCGGGAAAAACTGAGTCAATTTCCGGAGATCCTGCGCAAGAGAAAAATGTTTCCTTCTGATTATCCTCAAAAATGCTTTCCCGAGAAATCTAAACATATATGAGATTTGACAGAAATGGTTTATTGTATGTTGTTATTGTTCATGTGTTCCATGAGCATTTGTAGAGATGAAAAAGTAAACTGTACATAGGTCCAAAAACGTTTAATGTTATAACTTTCTTTCTTATACTGGATGCCATTTTATCAAATCACTTAAAAACTGACACCATGACATGGTTGCTTTTCCATAGTCTCGGCATCCGTTTCACGATTCCATGGCTGAAAATACAATTAGCTGAAGTTAAAGAGATGCCACGAATTTTTTTGTAAAGCTAGGTTTTGGTTCTGGGACAAGCTTCCGCTTTTCTAATGCAAATAGCTGTCATAGCTAAGTTTAGTTTATAGGTATATTATATGCGAAAATGACGGTACCTGATATGATATATTCTCAGTTGTCTCAGTATTTACTTCATGATGATTAGGCTGAAATTTTAGCAATCAATCTTAACTGTATACAATTAATATTTGTCAAATTTGTTTTTCCAAAATTATTACACCAATGCGTTACATAATAAAATAACGGGCAAATGCCTTTTTATATCATTGGAAATACTAAGCATACTTGAAAAGAACTCTTTTCCATTGTATCAGTAGCCGTCTCACGATTCCATGGCTGAAAATTTATACGAATAATTAATAATTCAAAATCTTCCCAATAATGATCTACGATGGCATACAATTCAGAACTTACAGCCCATGATTTGATGTAATCAACTTCCGCTTTGTTGGTAATCTCTTTCAGTTCATTTTTCATAACGAGAAACATTGTTCCGATCTGCTGAATGAGGTAATCAAATTTCGCGGGAAGTCTAAATAACGAAAATTATTTATTATTTACTACTTAAATATTCCATCACAACTTATTTTATTAAAAATTTTTCTTTTGCGTGTAATAACGCTACTTCATTATACTGTAAAATAAGTTTACTACTCGATCATATTTTAAACTTTAAAGCATAGTAGAGCAAATATCCTACAGCACTGACTATTACTATTGCGGTATAATCTATTTATGTGGAATGTAATAGTACACTCCGATGTAACGCCAATTTCAGTTAATGATTTAGTTGGATAGGACCCGACAACTTAGATAATACATAGTTAATTGACAAAACGCAACATACCGTGCAATGTATCCTTTGTAAACTTTGCCCGGTTCATGCGCCAGATCGTTGAAAGAAACAACTTGTCCAAATTCTTTGCTAAACGCCACAAATTTTACTCCCTAAAATTCAGAGTAAACTATAACATAATTTTGATAATATATTACCGTGACTTTCTTTTGCATTGCATAACAGTCACTATCCTTTGGTGGAAATACAAGGTTCGTTAGCACCTAAACAGTTATCGTATGATTTCTAATTAATTTTCTATAAAATGATATCAGCATAAATAATGGTCAAGTCATTAATAAAATGCCCTTTCAATTTTAAGTTGCTTGGTTTCGAGCAAAAAATATTTGCCATTGGGGATTTTTATTCTTTTAAGAAATTTTCTATTATCATACAAATTCAGTGAATATCCATCTAGAAAGATTCGCCAACGATAACATAAATAATAAACGTTAGTGATATCAAGAAGATCGCTTATTAGACTCAATAATATGATGCTAAGCAATACTCTCGTTACAAACCTTGAACTGAGACTCATTACCCGCGGGATATAGAATTGTGAAGCAGTGGCCTGTGATTTTCTCCAACAAAGTGTCCGTTTGCTCTTCGCCCATCGGAGCAGTAATGGTGTATTTCACGACGTCGCCCCACTAAAAATAGACCAAATTAACCGTACATATCAAAACAAAAAGTCGATACAGTGATGTCCGGATTGGTGTTTTTCGGAACACTAATTTCTCTGAGAGAATGGGTTGGTCCCCACACATAAATTGATCGGGTCGTCACACGCGTAACCAAACCGATATTTGATTCGTCGTCATTCGATTTCATTGCCAGTCTTTTGTAGACTGAAAATCGGATTTGTTAAGACCTCGTTATGGAAAATATGTAACATATACCTTCCTGATGGTAACTAGATGTTATAAAAAGAGCCATTATCGGTTAAGCTAATTAGGCTTGGTAAATAGGAATATTTTAAGAGGAAATAAAATATTATTCTCAGAAACTACTACCGAAAGCTAAATTTTTCGTCCTTGTCTTCTTTTTGAGAATAATTGGTAAAAATGTTTAGAATGGAGACAATCTATCCTAGATAAACAAGGGCCTCTCAACCAAACCCTGTTCTAATGTGTCAGAAAATTTTTGAGTGACAGTGGCCTAAGTATTACACCATTTCTGATGGGAACAACCATCCATTATGTGCCGAAGTGAAATTTTTATCATTCCAATATGCAAAAACGATTAAAGATGATCAATGTATTTAAGTTCCGTAAAAGTACACCATAAAAATTAACGGCAATTATTACGCATATATTAGAAAGGGATTACTAACTTTAAAAATATTATGTGCAAAAGTTGTTATACTATTGTAAATAATTTGTGTTTTTCATTCAGATAAAAGTTGTTTTTAAAATTATTTAACTCTATTTACAGCAACACACGCCGTGATTTATGCAGATTTAAAATGTAAATGTGCATGGTTCTCTCTACTGTGACATCCAAATAGCATTAGGAATCTAACACATAGACCTCTTAGACATACAGAAGATGTCATTACTACGACAACAATAACTAGGAAAGCAAAGTTTCAATATATAAAAACAGCGCAAAAATACATTTGAAAAAATATATAATTGGTGGAGAGAAAAGTGAAATGGTAAAATAAACAATTGACTAAAATTTCTGTGATATGCTGGGGGCGATTTAATCAAGTGACAATCTTGTTTAAAAAAGATGCCAACGATTTTTGTTTTTATGAAAATATAGTGACAAGAAAAAAGGAAAATAAATAAAGTTGCAAGAAAAATTGGCAAAATTAGAGAAAATATTGACATAGAGCCTGTAACGTCATAGAAAACGCTGTTTTCTTGTCATCTTGATATTGTCTTAATCTTGCTCGCTCCGTTTTTGATAAAAACCGAGATGACAATTCTTGTCATTTTTCACTTGATAAAAATAGCTCCTGGATAGAAATCTCCTTAAAGATAGAATACTCCTTAAAGTTTCAGCTTTTATGAAAAACTGGATAAGAAAAATGATTGCAAAATTTTTCTCATAAACATTGGAGCAGAAAAAAGAGTTTCTCAAATTGACTGCACACATATGCGAAAGGAAATTGGTCAAAATTAATTTGTTGTATTTCCGTCAGCGCTAAATTTTGAATTGAGGAGCATATTGTTCTTTATGAAATTAGGAAATCTTTTTGATGTGATTACATCTCCTTTGCAAATCGAAGAATTTTCAGTGCAAATTAATGAGTCCGATGAATAGTGCCTACGTTCTTTTTTCCGCTTTTCTTTTGTTGAAACGGCAAAACTGCGCTTTGGAAGCATAAAGCAGGCGTGAGCAATACTAATAGAACTGCCTCGCATACGCACTCACTAAATTTGTATTACTGTGGTCTTAAAAAATAACACATCTAGCTATCGAATTTAGCGCACTATTCTTCTGTATAAACTATGACTAGAAGTATACAAATTTATAACTGGTACTTTTCATTGTTATTTGTGCATAAATGAGGCATCAATCGAGAACACATTAACAACACCGATCTCATGCAGTTATCTTTATTAGAACCTTCAGATTATACAAATTCCAAGAATCCATTTTTCTGCATAAATTCAGTCACTACGTGAATACACCCATATTTCTTATATGTATACATTTTACATTAAACTGGCCACAATTTTTCAATTAGTAGTAGTAAGCTAATTCTAACCGTAAAGATTTAGTGTTGAAACGGTTAGAAAATCATTAATATCATACATCATTCTTCGTACTCTCCCAAAACCAATATTATATACTCATCCAATATTATGTTTAAGCTGATCAAAATGCGTGTAGTCAGCATCGCAAAGAAATACTTGTTTCTTGATGTCCGTTATCGAGCGATGTCTTATTTTGGCGCGATTATTCTTCTCTCATATCTTGCAGCGATTCTTTCTCCGTCGAAGAGTTCATACCTTGTTCAGGTTTGCTATTTTGATTTTCTGTGCCATTTTTATTTTTTAGAAGCATAACGTTCTTAACCAATACGGCACGAAGTTGGGATGGTAAGTGGTAACGCCTTGTCGTTATTTCAATAATCCTTTATTGTTTAGGTTTTGGACGAGCATTCTCTTAATTCCGTTCATGTGGTTGACTTCAACCTTGCATTATGAATCCATGTCGAAAGCTTTATGTGCCCTGAGCCGTTACGCGATTGCTACACTTCTTTGGTACCTCTGTACAGGAATGTCAGTAATTTTGCTTTATAGTAAATATACAGTAAATTTGTAACTGAAATGCCTTAAAGATTTCTTATGTTGTAGTGGGAACAACTTTCCTATTTGTTGTAAGGTTATTATTATTATTGCTAAAAATTATGGACTGACATTCCCTCTTTTCCTGACCATATAGATAAAGCAAGATGTGCAGGAATAATAATGATCATTTTCCATGGAAATTGGAGAGAAACTCCAAAAAGTTTATCTACAACAAGTTTTGTTGTGTTTGTTTTACCATAACTGTGGACGTTTTCAAATGTTACCAAATTACAAGAACTAGAACCAAAATTTTAGCAATGGGTAGGTCATATAAGAATTAAAGAAAAAAGGATTTTCACAAAGGTGTATTATCTCGAAGATACTGCCAATTAAATAATACTTGTAGTAGTACTCGTATGTGTGAAAGATCTGTAACATGTTGCAATTTCAGATTTATGCATGTAGAACATCAGACAAGTGGATGCTTTGATGACAAGAGCAATGACTTTTCCGAATGCAGTGGATCAGATCGATGTTGTATCGGCCAACGCGCCGCTGGCTTTGATATAAGTGGTCACATGTTTTTGTTACTTTATAGGTACTATTAGGTTATTATACTCAAAATATTATATATCTCTTTAGCATCTTAATCATCAATGAAGAGGTATATTTCATTATTGATGGAAAGCTAATGTTTTATAATAAAATTTGGTAAAGCTAGTCAGCTTTCAATTCCTTTCGGATGTTCTGTGTTGTATCATGCAGATTTCAAAATGGATGGCAAGAGTAAAATGTTAAAATTTGATCTTAAAATGTAATTTTATTTTGCATCAAAATATGCATATTATCATTTTCTTATGAACTTTTCCACATCTTGTTATTGATATCGCGATAGTGTAGCAAAATTGTTTATATAAATTTACAAATTGTTTATATGAATAAATAAATTTGTTCCTTTAATTTTACAGGTTAGCTCTTTTTGGAATTGGCCAAGGGCTCCCCGAACTACGCCGATGCACATTCCCAACGTTTCTGAATATAATGCCTATAAGAAGACGACAAAATATATTCGACATCTTTTCGTGGGCTTGTTCTGTCTCCATATTTTCTGGGTAGACTCATTTTTACTTTCAAGTTTACATAAGTGACCATTCCAGGATCTTCAATTAGTCATCACAGTGCTTTTCTACCATGAGTTTTTGCACAAGGTCTTCGCAGCGGCCATCGCTGTACTTTGCTGGGCGTCTACCTATCGCTTGCTGTTTCCGTTTGCCTCAATTGCACCCATCAAGCGACACGTGAAGTACTCATAGTAATCTCTTAACATTTGTAAATATGTTGATTTTATTGCCTTTTCCTGCGATTTTATACAGAATTTTTTCATTTTCATACGTTTTTTTGTATAATAATCCTTCTTTGTTGTGATATCATATCAGTGGTATCTAACCTGTACTCTTATCGTGAAATGATCAACAATATAAGGAGAAGTTAACAAAGAAATGAAAATGTGAAAACTGAGTTTTCAGACAGAGAAATACTGCAAGAAAATTATAGCTCGCCTGTCACACTCGTATCTTGATGATACGATATAAAATAACCAATTTTAAGAAAGAAGCTTTTTGCACAGGTAAATTTTAATGGGCTAATATTTCATCAAAATCACACGTTTGGGTGAGCCATGTCCATTTTAGATAAAAATTAGTCCATATTCGTCTCAATATTATACTTTTCCTTTGAAATAACTCTTTCTCACTCCCAAAGCTCGTTTGATTGATTTGGGTTAGTGTCTAGTAATAATTTTGTCTGGCAGAGCAGTTGTCAAACGGTTGAAGGTCTCCTCAATGGCCATTATCTGTGCTTACTATCAACAGAAAGCTGCTTCTCTGTCCTGGAATATGCTTTATTCCCAGTGTGCTTTATAATATCTACATCTCTAGCAGTGAAAGCGTTGTTCTCTTGAGGGAACAAGAATCTTTTCTCTGCTTTTGAACAAATAAATTTAACATCTTGAGCAGGCAGGTGTCCCCTCCTTTATCTTCTCTGGCTTTGGTTCTGGAAGCGATCAGCAAATTCCTTTCAAAATAGCTTTTCTTAGCGTCTCGGTTGCTAAGCCGCCTCTCGGGAAACACATACTACCGGCTCGGATATAAGTTGTAAAGGTGAGCTACGTGGGTGGATCTTTCTCCATTTTCACTCCTCTCTTACCTTTCTTCTTTTTAGCTAGCCTAAATTCTGTATAGGTTGGGCCACATCCTTAACACCTTGCTTGAATTTGTTGTTTTCCTTACACTTTATTTCAACTCGGCCAGGAGAAACTTTCCAATAGCATAAATCCTAGAGACACGTTGCCCTCCCTCCCTCTTTCTATTGCACCAAGCCTCAAGGGCTTTCAGTCCCTATCCGCAGTGATTAACAAAAAGCTATTTGGACTGCCGGATTTTACACCCCCACTTTCACCGCCGCCACCACTAATTTTACATCGACAACATGTATTTCGGCTTTGTTTTCTCATATGAGCGGAAATTATTCGCAGGTTTCGAACGCTTAAATTTATTTTAGTTACTACTAATTGGAAATGTGATGATCTTCAATGGGATTGTCTAGCTTTTGTCATTGTTCAGCTCAATCAGATTTCTTTTCCAATTCCGGGTCTCAGATTTCATCAATAAGATGAGATAAATTTACAAATATTAGCCATGGAGCTGACTAATTTCAATTAAAACGTTTGTAGATAGAGATTCCCAGATATATCAAAACGTTTACAGTAGAGAACAGTTCTAAACAGAAACTATACCAAAGCGACTTTTTAATTCCTTTTTATTCTTCAAGTGGGAAATCTGTATTTTTTGTAGATTGCGTCAGAGAAAGCATTGATTTTCTATACTTTTATGTTAACTGAAAGATGGGTTGATTGTTGCTGCTATATAAGGGTTATGATTCTTTATGAATATTTGCTATGCATGTCCAGGAAAACATTATCGCATTTATAATCTTTTCCATCTGAGCCTTTCGAGCAATGTTAGGAAAGGCAAATCTAATGTTTATTATGAAAAAGCGCCTTTACGAAATGCAACTTTCAGCCACTTCGGATGAGTCACCCTACTATCTTTAATATAAATTAAGCTATAGAATTTCATATTTTATCGATCTCTGAGATTTATTTCAAATTTTCTAGAAATACCAAATCAACTATGACAAATTTTTCACATTGAGAAATTGTGAAAGAAACCAACAGAAAATAGCCAACCAGCATTAAATGTTAATTTCAGTTTGACGCATCGTTAGAAATCCGTTACTCCACCAATAGACAGCGTTTATATGCTCTCCTGTTATTTCAAGTACTTGGCCTTTATTTTTAGGCCATCTCTACTCTAAGCCAAGCCTACACTTTTCGCTCTTGTTCTTTGTGCTGATTTGACAAAGCGCAACAATTTCTTTCATTCATTCTTTTCTTCATTTCATAATTGAACTTTTATCATGCAAATTGAATCTTGAACTTTAAGTCATTTCAAAATCGTGTGTGTTTCGAGCGGAAATCGTTATTAATATTCCCGCATTTGAGCCGATAATTTTGCCGTGTTAAATCATTGCCAGCAAGATTACACATGTTGCGTTTTTAATCCAACGGTTCTATCTCCTATTTAGTATATCCTTGTCGTTTCAGGCGTAACTTGCGGTACACGTTATTTTATTCACTAGAGAAAATTAACACTCAAAATGCCCGACGGCAAGGCTCCTCATTTCCCACAACAGCCTGTAGCAAGGCAAAACGATGATGGAAGTCTCGAATTAGAATGCTTCCTAGAAGCCCAACCTGTCCCCGATATCAAATGGTAAGATCATCGCATATTAATTTTCTTTTATGTAATAAATTTTGCTTCAGGTTCTATGATACCGTAAGTTGCACTGTCTTCGCAGTTTTATTGAACATTGAAAATGAGTTTGTGATATAAAATTATTTACTTTTGCTTACAGAAAACTAATATACTTCCAATATTATTTGTAAACTTAGTTTTTTAATTATTCTGTATTGCTTTAGACAGAACTGAAGCCAAATGAGCGATTCTCTTTCCGATTGGATAACAGAGGCACGGACTCTTTTTCGGCAATTCTCCAAATCAAGGCTAGTTTGCAAATATATCGTTCAGTGATGAATTTATGCAATACTTTGTTTAAAATTCGTTAAATTGGTAGCTTGTTTTTCGTTTTTAATACATTTTTATTTCTGCTGCTTCCTTATTTAAAGCGAGAAATTAATATTTTCATAAAGTTAAGCGGTTACATCTAGCAACTTATGGCAAATGCGCGGGATATCACATAGTTTTCCTATAGCAACGTAAAGAACATAGGTCATATTTCCATGTTTAATTCCCGTTTTTCATTACCAACGTTTGATAAATCGGTGCCTGGTTCCCGACAAATTCCTTGCATCCCACAAAACGACAGCTGTCATGTACTTGTTTTATGCGAGCTATAAATATATCGCTAGAAAAGATTTTAATACCAATTGTCGTCATATATAACTACGACGACATTTTTAGGATTTGGCTGACAGTGACGCCGGAGCATACCGCTGCGCTATTGTGAATCCATTTGGAAAAGGAAATGCCAACTTTAACCTTAAACTCACAGGTAAAACTATTTATGTTTGGCAAGCACCAACGTTTATTTTTAGGCTTCAGTTCCCCAACTTTCATCGAAAAACCCCAAATTTCTTCGAGGGATGACGGTCGAGTCATGATCATGGAATTTAAGGTATTTATTTATCACCTTTTATCATAAACATGAACTGTAGCACTGCTGAGCTCTCTGATTTTAAAGAAAATACTCCACAAATGTACATATTTTTCATCGGCTTTGAATTCTAAATGAGTTGCACTCAAAATTTCCTGGATATGTTTAACGTTAATAATTTAATATACTTATATGACTTTCGAATTTCAAATTTTGAAATGGAAATTTAATTATAAAGATATTTTTGTGATATATCTTAATGTAATATGATCTTTGATCTGAAGTTTGATTTATAAAAACAAATTAGACTTACACAATTTTGATCTGCAAAACTGATAATAATTTTAGCTGAAACAGCTTCACTAATCGTATTCTGAAATAATGTTATAATTAAAAACACAAATTTGGGCTGGTACTTAAAACCATATTTTTTAGGCGAAATCCATATTGAAGCCCACTTTCGTTTGGCAAAAAGGTGATGAAATTGTGGCCGAGTCTGATCGATACAAGATCATCCTCAAAGAGACTGGCAACCACGAGTATTACTCTGCGTTGGAAATTGTTGAACCCAAAAAGGAGAAAGATGCCGGACAATTCGTCTGCACTGCCAAGAACGAGTCCGGAAAGCTCACTGCTACCTTCTCGGTTAAATTTGAAGGCGAGTGACTTTTATTAAATATTCGTCCATAAAGTTTCCTTTTTAGTACCACAAGGTGCACCAACGTTTACCCGAAAACCGCAAATTTTGCAAAAGACATCTGACAGCGGCGACCCTGCTATCGTCTTCGATATTGGCTTCCAAGCTGACCAGAATCCAGAAGTCATTTGGCTGAACCCCAAAGGAAAGAAAATGAAAGAATCCAGCCGCATAAAATTTGGCCTTTCACCAGATGGTGGAGCAAACAGTAAGTATTAATTTTTATCATTAATGTTTAAACAAAATAACTATCTATCCAATTGTACTCTTATTTTGTTCTCTTGATCATAAATTCCCATTAAAATAAAGCTGTCGCTGTATTCCGCATTTGGGCACATTTTATTAAACTTGAATTTCATTTTTGAACAAAAACCAAATATTTAAATATTGTGTTTTGAGAATGAAAGACAATATTTATCCTGTTATGATTTTTAATATTTACGTTTCATACTTAACATAATCATTTTAGCTTTCACTGCCCAACTGGAGCTCAAGGTTTGTTATTATTTTATAAAACACGGCAGAAGATTTAATTCAATAATTTAGAATTACAAAGCCAAAGATAGCGGCACATACACCTGTAACATCAAGAACGAAGCTGGAGAGGCCAATGTTGAATTGACACTGAATATTGAAGGTTAGTGTGGTTTGGTTTGCTCTTCTAACCTATGCTTTAACCGAGACGCTTGGTTTATATGAACTTCAACGATTTCATTTGATGTTCGCTTTAAAAGAACTGAAAAAATTTTGCGATGTTTGCTCTGACAAAGTGCGATAACTTATTTCAGGCGACGAAGAATGATTGAATTTGTGGGTTTGTAACGCGTGCAACTTTGTTCAGTACATACAGGCATATCATCTTTCTTCGGAAGAATTCATCAAACACAAAGCGATTTTATTGTCCGCATAATTCTCATTTCGAGGGGTTTTGCATGAATCTTCAAGCAAACTCATGCGAGTTTTCGCTATATTTCCTTTGTTATGCATGTTGGGTTGTTCGATAGTCTTTCTACCCTTTGTTTTATATTTTATACGTTCTGCACAGATTTTTTACGTGTTCGAAAGCATCAAATTTTTTTGTTATAGAAATATATTTTGAAAATAAAAATACAGTTTTATTA
The DNA here is from genome assembly GCA_022814885.1 of Ditylenchus destructor. Taxonomy (NCBI): domain Eukaryota; kingdom Metazoa; phylum Nematoda; class Chromadorea; order Rhabditida; family Anguinidae; genus Ditylenchus; species Ditylenchus destructor. Next base: position 383,269 of record JAKKPZ010000033.1, on the reverse strand, counting down.
CGAATATTTAAAAACAAACATACTTTTCAAGACATTTTTCGAGAGATCAATTTACTGAGATGGACGGAAGCGAATTTTAAGATCTTTAAGGACATACTATAAGAAAACATATTTTACCCAAATCTGCGGAATATTGAAATTAGAAAAGTAATTGTACAGCCCAATATGTTCATCATCTCACTTATGATTGTATATATCTCACATTTTTGATGGTTGGTTTTATTCAATGCTTGTGTTGTTTGCAATTTTATGCGGTTTTTTTTCTAACATTACTCATTTTTGCATTTGAAACGAATATCACAAAATTTAGGCCCATTGGACGATGGCGCCGATGATGCCAGTGAGGCGTAAGCAGAAAGGTCGCATTGTGGAATTCTCATCATGTTGCTCTGTTTTTAAATCAATATTTTCCAAATATCCATATTGAGACACGCTTTCATTGTTTCTTTTTACAGTTAATCCTGATAGACCAAAATCCACCTAGTCAAAATTCGGCCATCAGTTCTATTATTAGCCCCAGCATGATATGAATCATATTTTGTATTTTTAATAGAAAAGGCATTTTATATCTGCTCACACATTGTTCTCCCGAAATGTTGCGAATTTGCCAAAGTTACTGATCCAGCGAGTGCCTTTTCTCTTTCTTTTTGTTCAATTATCGCATTATAAATGGTCAATATTTGGTTTACTTAACAATAAAGCTGCTCATTTTTATGAGAAGTATATGCAACACAAACTATAGATTTCCACAAATAGTAGTGCAACGCTAAACGGGATCAGTTAAATGAAAAACGAAACAAATTTTATTCAAATGGGTAATAATTTACAATCCTACGCACAATTATAACAATAATCTAAGTACACTAAGTAGATGAATTTACACTTGAAAAGTAATGAAAATTTGCGAAAATGAGGCTAATAATGAAATGTGCTGTAATGCAGTTTTAAGCTATGTCTTTACAGGTATAAGTTCGAAAAAATAAGAATACAATTTAAAATTTAATTAAGTCAAATCATGGAAACATTTGGCAAAAAGCGTACAAGGTCATGTAATTGAAAGATATCTTAACAGTTACGAGTTTGTATTTCAATTTACGTTTCGCTGAGTCGATTCTTTGACAGCGTCACGTAATCGATCTTGCGCATAACTTTTCAGCTCATAACGTATATGGCTCGGAAAATGCATAACTTGAACTCGTTTTTCGCGTGATCCGCCCTCCGTCAAAACTATTGTCTTGAGGGCGTGCTGAGCATCCCGAGACAATCTATGGAGGTGTTGCTGTTCTCGGGCGCGGATTCTCTTTCTGCGATCCGTAGACCAAGCGTTGAACAAGGCTAATTGTCTGGCGTTTAAGTAGGACACAGCTAGCAGGTGGATCTGGAAAGTACTTAATTTTAAGCGAACAAATTTTCATAAAATTGCTTCTTTAAAAATAGTTATCTTATATTGGTAAGGAAGACTTATGATTTCATCTTACTTTTTATTTCGTAACCGGAAACTTTAAATTCGCATTCAATTATATAAAGTACGGAATACATTATTAGAGCTTGTAGATCAGAGATTAATAATGGATTCCCACAGAAAAGGAGAAGAATAACAGTTAAATTTGTCAAAATATGGCACCCTCAATTATGGAAGTGATTCATTTTCTAAGGTAAAAGTGAAAAATGAATGAACCTCTTCCATCCGCCTCGATTCTGATGGAATATTTGGATCGTCGAAAGTATCTTGAAACGCTCGCACAACATCATCGGCAGCACCTTTCAAGAAAGGCAAGCGGTCGTTTTGCTCATAGAGAGGTTCTGGTGGTCTCTAAAACCAATCAAGTACGTGTAAAATATTATTTGAATAAACATTAAGGAGACCTTGGTTTTACGTTTCGGAGCTTCTAAGCGCGTGCTTCTTGCTTCTTCACTGAATCCAATGGTAGGTTTATTGTTTTGCGCTGAGGTTTCGGCTAAAATATTTAAATTGGACAGTGCAAAAATACAAAGTGCCAAAATTTACAAGATGTTGCATAATCGTAATCATGAGGAATTCTGGTGGTACTGATTCTGCGCACTTTATCCCCATAAGGAAGAGCCAATTTTGTACCGCTGCCATAGGTATTTCTTGTAGCCGGACTACTACGAGTTTCGCTTGTGGTTGAACGAGGTGGCGGTAAATTAACGTCTTCCTCGTTATCATAGTTCCCAACGTCCAACACTCTCGCTTGTTTGCTTCCTTCGTTTGGCCACTGTGCCGCTTGCACCTGTTTTGGAAGCACAGTTGTGCTGCTGGATTGAGTTGAAACAACAGGTATTGAGGTTGTAGAGTCTTTGCTAGTCTCTGCGGCCTAAGTAAGAATTCAGTTTATTACGGTTTATTTCTTTCATTATTTTATCATGAATATTTCTTTATTGTAATTTGAATCCAGCAAAACTAGAAGTTTCCAGGAAACATGTTCTCAAAAAACTGTTTTCAGGGCTTATACAAAACCAAAATCCCGACGAGTATTGGAGAATGGAACCAGGGAAGTTGCTTTTTGAAAAGGCGATCTTTTTAAAGCTTGCAAATTCGAAATCCTTGTACTAAGCGATTGTTTTTGATTACATTGAGGTCTATAAATCGCTAATTACAGATTCTGATATTTTCATATACTGCATACAAACTTCTCATTGAAAATTTTGTGCTAGAATGGCCAAATATTTACCCCTAGGTCGTTATAGTCACTATTCACAATTATGGCAGCTGGGGATTTATCAGCTGCTGTGGTGGAACTGATACTGATGGTTTGTGTTGGTGGCGACTGCGGACTCTCATTTGTCAAATATTTGGAATGAAGTGTTGTGGTTGAAACACCGCTATGGCTACCGGGAGGCTGCTTGTTGTCAAGTTCCTTGTCAAACATCTCCAACACTGTAAATATGTCCTGAAATTACATATGTTACGTGAAACATTTTACGGAAGGAATCGGTAATATTGGAAGCACATGTAAATTTGGCGAAAAAATTCCGAAAGACAAAACTTTGTGTGAGGTTATAAAAGGTATTTTGGTTTTATAAGGTTTCGAACCTATATTTTCTACAACCTTTGATTAGTGATTTTTAAATTACTAACAAACCTCAGTTATGAGGAGCTGCTTCTTACAGTCTTGTCCTGGTGTATAGTCTTTCCTGAATATACATGAATTACTACACACGATGAGTAAATAACTCACCAAACAGCGCGTATTTCATCTTGAGCAAAATCAGGAAAAACTTCTATGTTTTTCGGCAGCCCGCATTTTCGCGTAGACTAAAACATAAAGAATAATTCAAAGTCTAGTTTAGTAATATTCTACATATACTATGGTCTTTATTAAATCTCACTACCCTTATGTTGCATAAAATCGAGTTCCCAATAAATTTTTAAAATAATACTCACATTTTGAGCATCGCTGGTGTCAATGAGAAGAATGAAGGCTAAAAATAAAATTGGAGGAGCACTTTTTCTCCGCATTGTTGTCAGTTTGTCTAAAAGGACTTTGTAAAAAATCGTTTCTATTACGAGAATCCATTAAAGTAATTTAACAAACAGCAAAATTTGAAACATAGGTAAGTTAAATTATGTATGAAAAAATGTACTAAAATTAACCAAAAGTTTGCAATGATAAAAACTGTTTGATCATAAGGCGAAGTTTGAATCTGGTGTATCGTGAGACTTCAATTGTCTTATATGGCTTCTGAATTAACTGCGTACAATATATCTTTCAGGGTCTAAGGATAATATACATCAGAGAACATCTGTATCAGACCTTGATGCACCTTAACATTGACCTGAACATACAAGCACAATGGAATTGTTTATAGCTAAGGAAATAATGCTTAACTTTGAAAGTGGGAAGTTTGATACGAAAATATTTCAAGCTAATTTTTGATTGTAAATTAATGTTCATATAAAGCATAATGTCTACGAATGTCTCACGAAAACACAATTTATTAGCCGATAATGAAGGCTCAAGACACCGCACAAGTCAATGAGCCTGCCAAAAGTCAAGCATAATGATTGTAAGCCACGTCTCTGATGACATTGCAATTAGGCGGCGTAAGCCTCGCGATTATCCACTAGTTAGTAAGTGTCTTGTGAACAAAAAGAGCGATGACCGTCACAAAAGAAGGCTAGCCGCTAGTAATTTGTGATGAGGCGGCGCTCAAACGAGTTTCTTCTTCATTCACCTTGAGCATGATGCTTCGCTTCCTCATCAAAATTTTTATTGTGGGCAAAATATTGCCTCACTATATTGCACTTTATTCAAGGTCTGCAAGAAAAACCGAAGAATGGCTCCAACGAAAATTGGTTCTAACATATTCGCAATATTACCAAGCAGAAGCCATAAGAGATCATTGGAAACTAAAATATTATTCAACACATAAAAGGTCAACTTAATAGCAATGGGGATTGAAACTCGACTTATTTTACGTCAACAAAAAAAAACGGACAATGCTAACGTTTGGGCAATTTTTGAAAGCTATTAGCCAGATTTGAACGTGAATACACGTTCAGAGCATATAATTTTTGATATTCACGAGATAAAATCAAAGAAATAAATTGACAGTTCTAAAACGTTCTGCAATTAATGTCTACCGAAAACATGTTTCGAACGTTAGCGAAATATTGTGAAATGTTATAAATGAGAGCTAAATTGTGGATGCATAGAAGGTATTATTCACTCAATACTTTCTCTTTCAATAAACATTATTTTCCATGTAAAAATATGCAAGCTCAAATAAAAGTAAAAGCTAGCACAGCGAGTGATTGTCAGCAGCGATTGTCTCGCCTGTTATTACGAGCTTAATTTAACAAAAATATAACAAACGATGAAAATCGCTCAAGGTTGCATATCTCAAAATGCGAAATGATACTTCAAGATGCATATTCCTGTAGAATTTCTAGCATGTGGATACTCAAGAGAGCGTATATTTTGAGGCATATCCGGATACCAAATCTTCCTTCTTGAATGAACACCTACTTGAAGCTTGTGTAAATATTTTTAGGTTTCCATAAAAAGAAACGTTTGTAGTGCAAAAAGGCAACAAAAAAGGAAAATTACGAATACGATACACAAATGGTCGGGTTTAAAAAACAATAGTTATTGCTAACCCACAATACGCTTCAGATTTGATAATAACTGAAAATGCATAAAGTTGATTGCAAGAAAATTACACTTTTTACATACAAATTCATAGTCCCATTTGTTGCAAAAAATAAAATAAAAGCATCATAAAGAAATAATAATTGTTTAATAAATCCTCATTATTCCACTTCCAATGTTTCTGATCTTCTATGTAAACGTGTAGTACTGTGTTTGATGTTTCAAGTACACAGATATTCAAATTCGTTCGCTTTTATTTAATCAATTTCTTACAAAACAACAATAAAACTATTAAGCTATGCATACAATGTGTAAGAAATTAGTTTTTGCTCTGCCAAGAGTACCCAAATTATTTTAAAACCAGCAAATTTCTTAAATATTCACTGAGAAAAGCTACAATACCGCCAATTGGTAGCAGCACACCGGAATTTACAAAGTAACAGAGAAACCATAAAAATTACAACAATTGAGTGGTAAGGCCAGAGCTTAACTCTCAAAATGAGACCCGGTTGTGGGTTGTTATATACAATTTTATAGACATCGAAAACATTGCTGTAGCCAGATTTTTCATCATCAAACAATGGGCGCAAAAATCTTAGTGTCTAGAAGTTGAAGTTTTCCAACCGTAAACAGTCCAGGGGCCGATTATTTTTGTCTCAAAATTTAGCTCACAATTTAATTCAAAAAATCTTCTGGCTCCTCTCATAAATAACGTTGCTCTCTCTAAACTTTTTTTGGGGGCGTCCTCATTACGGGCCTGCAGTGGGCCCAGCTAACCAGGCAACACCAAAATTTTCGCCGCTCTTTGGGGGTTCTGCAAATAGCGTTCTCGGGCGCCGACAATAGTGATCAAATTTTTGAGTTGGACGCAATTATTACGAGGGCCTCACGTTCTGCAAGAGTATTATTTAATTATTTCTTGTGGACTTCAATAGTTTCTTCCTTCTAAATTTAGAAAATTTGAAAAAATATTTTTCAAAGACTAAAAATTTTGTTTTTGAAAATTTGCAATAAAGTTTTTCAAACTTTTAGCAATGGTGGGTTAAAAAATTTTAAGAAGAGAGATGTGAGAGAGAAAATAGTGACGCGTTGTGCAATTGTGAAAAGCCAGACATTTTTCGCTTAGGGAATGCTCAGATCTGAGCATCTGAGCACTTGATATAGATCGGCCCCAGTTTTTAAAGCCTGATTACTTTTTGTCTACATACATTTAGCTAACACAATTTAGATTGCATTTTAAAAAGCTCTTCTCCGGCTAAGACCATGTCTATAACATATTTACTTAGCAGGTCTGTGCATAACACTTGTTGCAATTGGTGGGCGCTCCGATCATTACGGGATCCTGCACCGAATGGCCGCCCCAGCTACCACTTTTCATGGCGGGAACCCGAATGACTTGTTGCGACCAGCGGTTTGGTGGTGGAGCTGCGAAGATAGCGTTCTCGGGCTGCTGAGTCGAATCGTGATCAGAATTTTGTCGTTTAGTTGGACGCGGTTGTGAGGATGGGTTATGTGACGAGGGCCTCACTTGCTGCAGAGTATTATTTAAGCTGGTCATTTCTTTTGACTCCATCAACCCGTAGTTTTTAGCCATTCTGAAATATTAGATATTATATTTGAAATAGAAGTATTTTGTCAAACTGTATCATAAAAATTTAGTTATTGAAAATTTGCAATAAATTATTTTTCATGTATCAGTTTTAGAAATACAATGAGATGGTTGATAAATAATTTAACAAACCTTGACATGTGTGCCAAAACCAAGCCGAACTGAGGTCGCAAATTGAGTATTGCTAATTGTTCCCAATGTTTAGTGTATAAATGACCGCAGCAATACCAGAGGAGTCGTGTCATCCTCCGACAATGCGACTCAAAATCGGCCGAAAATGAAGCACCTGAAAATCAATGAATAGAAACGAATAATATTTATATTCAATAGTCACTGTCGGTATCAAAATTTTTCATTGACTTTGTGAACCCATACGAAAATTTTATGGAATCGTTTTGTTACTAAATTATAAAACTTCTCTTAAAATATATTATAAAAGTTCATTATTTTGTTACTAAATTATAAAACTTCTCTTAAAATATATTATAAAAGTTCATTAGCTAGAAATTTTGGTTTTAAAGGCTCGATACGATTAACGAGTTAGGTTCTACGATATTATTGTGGCCAATGATGATTAGTACCGTATTTTGTCGGAAAGAGAGACTGGTTCTTCCTCGAGCCTTCGCAGAAAGACATAACACTATCAATATATCGCATGGCTGAATAATGATGGCGTTTTCCTTTTTCGTCCACCCAGCTGGCTTTGGACACACCTGGATAGCTCATATGGTTGCAGGTTACTGGAGTACCTAAATTTACAAAATTAATGTTTCATCTATATTTAAAGAAATACTTACAAACATCGGACATAGTTCCGCATAGGGCATTTACATGATCGAACATTGCGAGGGCTGAAAAGGCTTGCTTAGTGACGCAAATAAAACGTTAAACGATAAATATTTATAAGTATTGGATTATACAATTACCGTATTTTCTCTAAATGAGCCCCCTATAATTAACCCCCACCTAGAGAAAGAGAAATAGTGTGTAAAAGTGAGAGGTTAGAGAAAAATTTTGCCCGAATTTGGGGGATTGAAATAATTAAGCCGCCGGGGGCTTAATTTAAAAAAATACGGTATATTCTTCATCAAATAATTTAATTATTCCCATTTTCTCATAAACTGCACAATTTTTTTATATTTGAATTGTAACTTTCAATAATTATTGTTTCGAATTGTGTATACGACAATTTTTCTAATTGTTCTAATGAGTGCCAAATTTATCTATATAGTTTCAAAATAAAATATGCCAGCGTTCAGAACAAACAAAAACAATGGCACTAAATCACGTTTTAGACCCTTTTGACTCGATAAAAATCAAATGATAATATTTATGATGCCTATAAAATCACCAACTTTGAGTAGCGAGCCACTCGTTGCGGTCCATGCCTGATGGTATTGCACACAATTTGTCCAACATTCCGTCATCTAGGGAATCCGCTACACACGTATCTACGGACAGAGTGGCTTTGCGCGCCAATTTGGCGGAACCGGTTTTCGAGAAGCTAACCACGCCCGTTTTTTTGACGCCTCCGGCAGAGGAACACGTAGTTGTTGCAGAGGCCGGGGTAATGGCCGCGATATGACCTGCAGAAATTGGAGCACCCGAGTTGTTGTTAGCTGTGGAGGCTGGAGCATTGAAGTTGTTATTTACACGAGTTTCAGCTGCCTGTTTGCCCAAATCGGCGGCTTTCCTACGAGAGCGTCTAAAATATTCACCGTTAAATAAAAATGTTAAAGAAAAATTGCGAGATTTAAAATTTTTATGTTTTTTGTTTCTTTTCTACAAAATAATTTCGTGTTGTAATTATGAGACACTTTTGTCGTTAATTCATTTTTGGTCTGATGACGTTTGGAGGGAATTTGCAGTGTAAAACTATGACTTAATGCTTCAAGGATGACTGCGAGTGTTGGGCTCATTCAGTCTCAATTCCATTCGTGAGACGTATCGAAGAATTGAAGTGTCCTGCTGACACGCAATCTTTCGTTTAGTCGAACAGAATTGTTTTTCGTTCTGTTTTCCACAACATAAAGAAAGAATGTGGGACACAGGTGACTAATCTACATTTTCTGGGAACCTTGAACACAATCGTTGGTTCTATGAGTGTAGGTGGAAAATTTGCATAATCCTCAATACTAATATGAATCCCATTGATAATATCAGCGTGGATTAATAACTACTAATCCATGCATGTTGCCACAAAAATATGATCCATATGGTCCCTTACGTAAAAATGGAAAAAAAATTTTTCATTAAGAAAAATTGAAATAAGAGTTAAAAGTTGCATATAACTGAACATGATGTCACAAAAACGAACGAGTTGCTCTTTTTGTTGCCACCTCCGAAAATTGCGGTGCAGCCGGTCCACCCGCTTCCCATGGCATCGAGCAACGTGTCGCGCAAACGTTGGCATTTGCTTTCCTCACCTCTCAGTTTTTTCTTCTTGAAATAAAATTCACCGGAACTTTTGTTGGATGTTGCGATGTTCTCGAGCGCGGTCATAGTGCTTCGGAAGCAACAGTGCCGGAATTGTACATCCAGAAAATTTGGCTTTGCTAATAGTGCCCCCGCAAATAAATTCACTGGAAAGAGCGGGATAAAAATAGATTATTGACGCGAGAAGCACTCCACTTTGTACAAAAGTTGATATAAATAGACTGCTGCAATCATAAAAATTGGAACGGGAGATGGAAAGAATCAAGAGCCAATCAAATATAAATAAAATATAAATTGTAGAAAGTTGGATCTGCGAAGGAAAGCAGTGAAGGAAACTCTGAAGTGGGCTTGCCACTCGGCTGGCTGCAAAAAAAGCGGGAAATAGAGAAATTCAAATGACCTTTTATTGTTTTCGTTCACCTTGGTTTATTTGTAAACATTTTCTAAAACTGAGGCAAGAATGTTGCATTTTAGTTAAGGATATTTTTATATATTTGTAATTAAGAAATAAAAACATTTTGGTTGCTGAAAGCATACAATTACTTAATCAATAATGTATAGAAATTACAAAAGTATAAAATGAGGCTTGTGGAATGCACCAAAGTTCAAGCCATTGTTTTCCAAACATATATTTGCCCTCAATATTTTTGAAACCAACAAATGAATGGAGACGATGCATCATGGAAATGCTCAACGGGCCGGTGTGAGGTGAATGGAATTTAATTTTTGGAATTAAATTTCACACAAACATTTGTTCGCGATTTGAGAACAATGGAGGGACTGGCCAGCCGTGGCCCGGCGAATGTGTTTAATGAAACACACAGCCGGGAAGTCAAGGTGTGAATGCATATGTGCGAGCCTCTACACAAAAGATTGTGTGTAGGAAGGCACGCAGGTCTGACTGATTGCTGGCTGCGTGTCCGGCCTCATATTTGACTGCCACCTGTCCCGTTTCGCTTCTCTCCCGATTTGGGTCTTTTTGTACAGAGCAGTCGAAAAGGCATAAGGGCACACATGCTCTCGCTTTATCACTAGCATCACCCCGTCATCTTATCATTAATAACCAACGCGACATACTCACAAACAATAATTCTCCCATAGCGACCAGCAGCCATTATCCTATGAAAAATTTTGGATACAAATCATATGGTATACAAATTTTAAAGAATAGATGGTATCAGAAATCAGTACGTAAAGCATTAATCTTTTTGTGGTAAAACATTTTGCGATCAGTCGAAAATCCAAAAAAAGATGTCCGTTCTCTAAGTTACACATTAATAAAGGAGAGAAAATAAAGTTTTCCGGTTTTTGTGATTCGTAACGCCAATGATAATAATAGCTGGATTTTTGTGGCTTTTTAGACCGAAAATATCAACTTCACCGGCCCAAACGTATACGGTTGTATTCCACCAAAGGAGGCGGGAAATGGTTCATTTCTGGATGGCTGGAATACCATCTTCTCCTGAGAGCTCTTCCGCAGGCTCAAAATCGAATCATATAAGTACAAAGGTGGGGCGCATACGGCAAGCATAGCCTATATTTGAAGAAGGCAGACTGGGGAAGAGGTGAGTAAGCAGAGACATAAAGGTGTGGCTGCTGGCCCGCCGTTGCTGCACAAACGTCGAATGACGAAATTTACATAGAGGCGGCACCAAACGCCTTTTATGGTCGTTAAATACATACAATAAATGCCCTACACGAGCACCTCTCAAACATGGATATTCGAAAGTGTGAACTTTAGACAAGAACACAAAAAGTGTGTATAATTAGCCAAAATTTTATAGATGGAATATAGTCCTTTTCCAGATGTTTCGTATTTTTAATTTTTTCACATTTAACCCTTCATTTCCGAGTGTTCCAAATTTGGAACGCAAATGGTGACCCCCTTTGATGCCTAGTGTTCCAAATTTGGACACAAACTTTAGAGTAATTTTTGGCCAATTTTTTGGCCTCCCAGCTCAAATCTGATATTGCTCTTATATTGCCAACTTTTTGTCCTGAATAAGAACATGTAATTAGTTTTTGCGTTTTAGCTCAAAAAATGTTTTGCGATTTTTCCCGAGATGCACACTCGAAAAATTCGAGTGTGAACTTTAAAAAATAAAAAATTTTTTTGAGACTAAACGCAAAAACTAACTTCAGATACGTACTTAGCGCATTTAAATTGACCAGAAAAAGTGGTTTTTTAGGCTTTTAAAAACTTCGAGATTTTTTGATCACCTAGGGTCAAAAAATCATGGATTTTCGGAAAAATTCCGACTTTTGAAGCCCCAAAAATTGGACTTTTTGGGAGGTTTTGGAAAAAGAAAAAATACGCATCTCTTAGAATCACGAGACCTACCAGTATACCAAAAATCAGCAGAATACCACGTTTCGGCATGTAAGGGTCTCCCACGGCTCGGCAATGAAGGGTTAAGTTTCATCTAGCGCCAGTAAAAATGTGCAAAAATGAAATATCTGAACTTTGCAACCTTAGCACCAAAATATATAGAATATTTTTGCTCTGACAAATGACAAATAAGGAAAGCTAGCGCAAACATTGATGTTTCCAAAATTTATTTCAATTAATTAAGAAAACAACAGGAAAGCCGTGTGTAGCCTCCGCATGCCGAAGGAATTAAATTACTCGTTTGGCAAGCTATTTGTGACTGCGATAAAGTAAACAGGTGAGTAAATTTATGTTTGGCCTGTGCAGGTAAAAGGGGAAAAATAATATCGTATTGCAGCGAATCAACGACCCAATTTGTGTCCACCCGTTTCACATATCCGATTACTTTGGTCACAAAAGTGAAGGCAATATTGTTTGCGGGAGCGGTGACCCACCACAAAAATGGTATGGTTGGACAGGTTGGTCGTGGAGGTGGTCACTTCGCGCACGGCTGAATTGCCACCAATTATTTGGAGAGGGATAAAGAAGGCCACAATAAATAAACAAAGAGGAACCTAACATGGAATAAGAAAAAGAAATCGGGTAGATTCAAAGAAAAGGCGGCTGATGGTCAAAGGAATACATTACGAAATGGCCACATAATTGTTTATTTGCGGCAATTTTGCGTCGCCAATCGGAGAAAGGAACATAAAACAGCATCTCTCGATACGAATTTCGGGCTTTGTTAAAGGACATTTAATAATTTTTGCATATCTTCAACTCAATTTCCCGAAATGACTTTTTCATGAAACTTTGGTGAAGGCCACGGGCTATAAATCATAAAATGGAGGAAGCATGCAGTAAGTGGATCCAATGCGCTCAAAATCAGATTAGTGATCACTTCCCTTTTATTGATCACAACAACCTTCCGCCTATTATTATTTAGTGCAAACTACAAAATAAGTACAATGGAAAGAAATAATACACCTGAAAGGAAATAATAAAAGAAAAATGAGTTGGTTACAAGAAGATCAATTGAGTTTGGAAAGGGAATGAACAAAATTCAATTACGTCCCAATTGAATTTTGGGTGAGTTTGTTTATTGATTGCACACTATAGATTTCTCAAAGTTGATTTTAATAAATTTCTGTCACAAAGGCGAAAATTTTGGGAAGTGGGCGGCTCTGACTAATGTCGATGACAAATAGGCGTCAACTCATTGTTGTGTAAAAATTATCACGTTCTCTTAAATGGTCACGATACACACCGACTGCGTTGACAATAGCCCCGTTTTGTGTGATTTGAATTTCCGGTTTCACCAGAATGTGATTTTGCGGGAATTTGAACGCATGACATTCAATTTATTTCTATCAGTTAGACATAACTCAGAGTTGAGTTATGTTAATGCATTACATTGGTTTATGTTCTTCAATTAGTTGTAAAAAGTGATACAAAAGTGCACATTTTTCGGAAAATAACGGTTATAATAAACTTACATCGCAAAGGTGACAAGGTTTGATATGAGAACTTTTATAAGGCAACATCCATCGGCAGGATTTTGAGCTTGATCATTACTTGCAACCACAAAAGGCCTTCGATTATGATCGGCGGTTGGCTTGGATTGTGGTGGAGGCGGAAGTTGTGTGGATAATGGATGTATCACGTCTTGACGAGTGGCAGGCGTGCCATTTCCGGGATTTGATGAGCATGAGCCGGCTAATACAGTCATTGCGACAAAACGAGGCACTTGTGGAATGTTCTATTTGGCACAACGCTTATTAGTCAGTGGCGAAGTGAATGAGAGAAGCCGGAATGTTACTTTAGAAGGTTAATAATCCAAATCTTGAACTTCACTCACGCAATAGACACCTCTAATATAAAAGTACATTAAAATAATCAGATATTGGAATCAAATTAAGCAAGTCACGCAATACAAGAAGAGAAATAACGACAAATGATAATCGATTGGATACGAAAATCTGTGTGTGGAGCGGGAGCATAGCCGTCGGGGAACACCCATAGGGAGCGTGAATAGAGGATTTAGGAGTCAGTCCGGGTCATCCCCGATTCGCCAAATAGAAAAGGACGGGGATACGCATCGGCAAAATCGACTCCCACACATAAACTAAAAATTTTTATTTAATGGTTGGGCATGCGGATTTGGTTTTGAAATGTGTCGCGATATGGGTCGCGTGAGTTGGGGAAGAGATTGCTTTAGAGACTGGCAATAAACTGAATTCATAAAAGAGCTATTATTGTAGATGAAGGTTTGGCCATGCGGCTGCCCTTCCGTTCATATTTGCGGTTTACAGTATAGTCAATACTGGAAGTAACACATAAGACCAACATATCCTTTAAAGTTTACCCAAATAAGGGGCGCAGCCGATGAAATGCAATGTGTATCAAAGGATATGCGTAATTTATTCCTATTCCGAAAGCCTTAAACCGATTGTTAATGGTTGAGGAATTGTAGGAGGAAATGGATTCGGGTCGAGGTTTTGAGGAGTTAGTCATCCCAAACACACATCCATTTACAGCCCACCCAATCTCTGTGTATGTGTGATTTGATGACGTAGTCGGTGCGGAGGGGAAATGTTGGTTTGTGATGAAGGATCGACGCCGGCGTGAGCCTGTATCTTGCATGGAGTGAGTGGTCAAACCGTGCAGCAGAATAATTGGCTAGTTGTCGTTGCAGGAAGAGCTTGTAAGAAATTTTAGTGTGTCCGCCCTAATGTATTAATTTATTGCGACATAGACAGTAAGTTCAATATGAGTAAACTTAAGCCTATGTTTGACTAAATTGGCTGAATCAGATTAATTATGGCAGAATCGTGTGATGAGTGACACGTTTATGGAGGTTTAGGATTCATACTAACGCGAGCTATCAGCTGGATAGGGTGATTGGTTTAAAGCAATGCATAAGAATAATTAGACAGGATATGTGGGGATTACAAGATATCGCGTGGGGCGGCTTCCCTTACATATTGATTGATCGCAACAGTGGCGTGGCATTAAAAATGACGATGCCGGTGGTGTCGAACACAAAAGCATAAATGGGGTGTAAGGAGCGAGTCGGTGTAGATAAAAGGCGGCGGCAGTAGTTGGTGGCAGATGGACGCCCTGCTGACCTTGACGCCTCCCCAATCCTCAGCCTTAAAGTACCCTGCAGAAGCGTCACCCCAATTCGATTTGAATCCGAAGATCGCTGGTGGCTCCTCATGTATTTATTTTCAATTAATCCTTCCGATCACAATTCGAATTGAAAAGTTGCAAAAAGGAGCGTTCCTTTCAGAAAAGTTTAGGCTCACAGCGGGCGATTGAAAGTTGTGCTTAAACGAAGGGAGAGACCGCGGTGATACGAAGTTGCAATTATTGCAGAGCTACAAGAGCCGAATCAAAAATGTATGAAATCAACGGTAAAGGGAAATAAACCAGAAATTGTTCGCCGATATAAATTTTGTTCTTTTTAAAATTAAATTCAGATAAAATTGTTTAAGAGAGTGAAAATCCCATTATACAAAATGTATTCTTAATTTGGATACGGAAAATTAGATTATTACAATATAGATTTATGAAAAATAAACACATCAAGAAAAATTTATGGCTAACGGTACAAAGAATGTAAAAAAGTGTTTGGACTATTAGATTGAATATTCATAAAGCAACTATCTTGCAATGTGGATTGCACATAATTGGAATCAATTGCAAAAAAAAGAAAATGACGCTTTTAGAGTTCCGCTTGCCATAGAAAAAATAGGACCAGTCAATTAAAAAGGCAGAGATTACTATTGGGGAGAAGCGTGAGTGGGAAAGTTATTATTGCTAAAGGTAATTCCTGTGCGCGTCTCTCAATGGGAATGCATAAAAACAAAAAAGAGTAGGCGGATGGTCGGGTGGAACGGCCATGGGGCGAATTCGGTGAGAGGCGGGTTCAAATAAGAAACGCTTTCAAACTGGACAATGTAAAAGGGCACGTGGCACACCAAGTCTTTCAAAAGCACCCAAATGGCTCATCATCCGTGTTGCAAACTAAACAACATATACTCAGCAGTCTGGGAAACCGAGCAGGGAAGTGTGGCGTCTGTCAAATGGGCGGCGCGTGCCCACCCAACTCATCCCTCAGTCAGCAGCCTATTTTTTGGGGTCTGGTCTATGATCCACTAATTCAACAATGAACCGAGGGAATTATTTTTGAAAACACAGGCGAGTATTAATATTGCTTTTTCGTATACTAAAGATGATAGTCTTTGAAAATCAGGTGATGTAAGAAAATTGTACGGACTAGGTGAGGGAAACTTCCTGAATGAAAATTGTTCTTACATTGTTAGAAACATTTTAAAGGACACACGAGCGGGAAAAACTAAGATTTAATGGAATCACGTGACCCGTTCTTCTTTCCATTAAGTGGGCCAATGGAAATTGGCCAGCCTAATAGTGAAAGTGAACGCGTGTTTTGAAACGACGTAGCAGAAAATCAGAGACCAGATTGTGTCACACGGGCGTAAAAACGGCGACAGAGTCACCATTTTATAGGCTGCTTTTGTTGACGACACTTCATTTTGTTTATTGGAAAACAATTCCCGCATAAAAATAGGCCATTGCAGAGGCCAGATGTATTTCACAAACAAAGAATGGAGACATATTGGGGAAATTATTTTTCAGGGATTTGATTTTTATAATTCATTTTGTTTTATATTTCCAGTTTTTATTCAACAAATTTTCGTTAAATTTTGTAAAATATCGAAAATTTGAAATTGCTCTAAATTTTTATTTTATTTTCAACGTTCGATTGAAGCTTTTGTTAGAAAGGTAAATAATGCTAAAAAATATTTTTGCAACAGCTCGAAAATGATTAGCCAAAAATATTAGCATTCGTTTAAAATAAAATAAAAATATGATATCTTCAGAGGAAAAAGTGGAGTAAACAATATATAATCTTGCTAAATAAAGGAAAGATTCCCAGGAAGCCGAGGAATTGTCGGAATCCTGTCTCCAGCCAAAGCACACAGCCAAGCAGAAAGCCGGAGCAGTATTGACATTGCGATGAAAATCGGTGGAATTCCTCACCGACAATTAATGGAAATATAAAAGGGATCTGGTAATAGGAAATGCGGAAGGGACTGTTGTTGGGCAATGACGAGTGCCCATTTTTGGTATTGTCGTCGCTGATTAGGAGTGTCTGTTTTTCGGACTCATTATGTGAGGCGGCGACTGTCCATTAACAACAAAACAACGGAAATATGTGTTATCACATTAGAAAACGGGGCCTTTCACTTCTCAAAACACCTCTCGCCCATCAACAACCATAGCCTGTTCCTCATTAATTATCTTTTTTTTGAAAAATGATTTGGTCTTGAGAAAACTTCGAGAACAAAGGCGACTAAACATTTGAACGTCATATCCGATTTTGGATTACAGAAAAGGATATTCTCCGAAAACATATGTTAAAAACATACATGTCATTTGTAAATTATTTTTTATACTCATTCTCCGATAATCCGAAAAGTTGCGGCAATCAATTTTTATATCCAAAAATGTATTTTTCTTGGCGGATCGTTCCACATTTTTGGAACAATCGCGTTTATTGGAAACAGCGATATGAGTTTTTTGAGTCGTATTACTGGAATGGAAAAGGAAACGTCCCGTCCTGATGACAGTTATTCTTTGTCAAGTCCCAAACATTTGCGTTCAGGCTTTCCCTAACTCGGAGGAGGAAAAGCGCGCTGAGACAGAATTGGGAGGAACCATAGAAACAAAATGCGGATTATTTGACAGGAAACAAACAAACGACTAGTCGCTGATGACATGGGAAAAGTCTGTCGGCACCTGTCCGCATTGTGGTTTTGGGATAATTATATGGCTAGGACGAAGCAGATACGGGCAAACAGAGAAAAATGGACGAGTAAGCATCGACCTGCCCATTTTACCGACAAGTGTTCGCAAATAAATTTCGATAAGAAAATACATCCTCGAAAGTTTCGCCCAGCATAAGCCTATTTTAGTTTTAGCCGAAAGATCAAACATCCGAATTTTGTACAGAAAAGTTATTTTAAATGACGGATTACACGACTTTTTGTTTTTAAATGACGCAAAGGATTATTATACAAAAGTATGAGCCCTTCTTTCTCCTGCGAGAACGCTTATAACATTCGCTTTCGAACAAAGTAATTTAATTCTTTAATATTAGTTCTAGCAAAAGGTATTTGCCCAGACTTCAAGACTTTTCAGGACAAAGGAGTGGCAACAATGATAGGGATGTCGGCCAAAAGAAGACGGAATTGCCAATATTTGCCACACCCAAGACAAGAATTTATGAGAAAACAATGTGAAAACCTTTCTAATATCTGATTTGAAGAGCGCCGTTATTGACTTGCTCTTTTGTGGAGAAACGTATACAGAACTGTCTTCCAAAGAGTCGGGGAGCATTGATTGAACGGTGGGGCAATATGAAAAGAATTGAAGGGGATTGTTACTATAAGTCAGAAAAGAGGAATATATCGCGGAATTGCCCTGCACTTTGCTTTTGTAGAGGAGCAAAGAGGGGCACTGATCCACCCAAACAGATCGAACTCTGCATTGCATCGAGCACTACAAAACATACACCACCACTTCTGGATACTTGTTCTTCTTTGGTGGCTGTGGGGGCGGACAATCACAACAATGGGGAATATGGGGCATTCCACACACCGTTCAAAGCTGTCGCAAAAATGGGGAAAAGCGGCTAAAATAACAAGTGGAACTATTCATAATTGATATTTGACTTTACTATACGCGTGTACAAAAAGTATTTCCGGTTTGAAGAGGGCAAATATTTGCTGCAGAAATTTTACATGAAAATATTGGGCGAGTGAAGATTAGGCTCGACACTAATTTTCTATTTAATAAATTGCACCTTAGATCTTATTTACAGTATTATTTTGTATCATCAAATTTTCGAAGTGTTCTTTTATAAAAAATAGTATACCAATATTTTAGTTTATTTTTTTTGAGACTCAAAACAGGAGAATGCAATAGAGTTCGGCCAAATAAATTTAGCTAATACCATTGGGCGTTTTGCCTCAATGTAAAAATTTATTTGAAAATAAATGCCACCTGAAATAACGGGCTAAATTCACTATCCCTCTGAATAATTGTCCGCTAACAATGGCCGGGCCTAAATTTTCATCGAGGAATAAATCACAAAGAGAATTGTGCAAAATTAAAGTACGCAAAAACTGATCCTCAACCATCAGTATTTTGGAGAGGACTGGCTGGAAGGATCGAAATGGTGAACACAGAAAATGCTGCAGAATGGAAAAGAATGCAGGATTGGGCTTGGGAAAGTCAGCAGGAGGCAGCGTTTTTCAAAGGGCGACCGCGCAGAGGATAGAGAGGCCATCGATCAAGTGTGGAGCCCCGCAGGTGAGCGGAGGCGTGCGCCCGCAATCTAGTCTTTTATTGTCTCACAACCTCAACTCTCATTCAGGTGCGCGTTCCTTTGCAAAACGATTCTCACAGAGTATTCCCTACAGAGAATAGGTTGCCATAGAAAGTAAAATGTCCCAAACGGAGCGCGATTGCATAAATCACGCAAGTGGATAATTGAATGATGTGTGGAAAGGGCATAAATGGATTAGTGACAGCCGGACTGAAGAAGCAACAGCACATTTTCGATGACCCAGCACTAAAGTGCGTATGAAGGGATTTGAATGGACACAACAATAATAATAATAACAAGGGTTGCACTTCACGGCAGATGTCCCCAAATGGGTCAACAAGCATTTCTAAAATAATAAAGTTTGCGGATAAATCGGCGGAAAATGAGGTTAATAAAATGACTTGCTAATTAGAATGTTTGAAATATCAGAACCATTGAACAATTATATTGGTTACATCGATTTTTGATGAACACAAAAGATAATGCTTCAATGACTTCGTCTGATCAAAAATACTGGAATTGGTTTTGGCTAATTTTACTTTTTCATAATTCAAAGGCCTCTGAGCAGTCATTTGCAGAAATTAGGAAGTAAAACATTACACCATCGGAAAACACTTCGCAAAATATATTTGAATTTCGGATATTTCTAGAAGCAGAATTCTATTAGGATTTTGGTGCATTTGTGAGTCTCTTCTGTGTTCATTATTTCAGAAAAAACTCATTCTTTACTCCTTGCCTTTCTTTTTCTCATTTGCTTTTAGTAATTGACGTACAATTTATTTAGTTATAGTTTTCTAGTTTAATCATTTCCCTAATGAATTTAATGTGGAAACTAATTAGAGTAGTGTAAGGGAAAAATAGACCGCATCCCTTATAAGATTTTTGATAAATTTAGTATATTTAGTTAATAAATCATATAAGAAGATAAAGTTCGATAATGTGCATATAACTTCTGCAATAAACATAGATTGATAGAAATATTTCTAAAACTAGCCGAGCAGAGCTCGGCTAGCTGTCGGGAGTCTATATTCGTGGTTTAGATTGAATTCGTTGGTCAATAAATTTTAATTGGGTAAATATGAATAACAGTTTTGGTATTCGCTACGCGAAAAGAACTCGGCCTGCGGCTGTCTAGAAAACGGCATAGATTTTAAAGGGATACAGATATACCTATGTTCTAAGTTCCCTCACATTCCAAGGGAGAAGGTCGGGCGCTTCGCGCCCGACCACAAACGTCCAAAAACGGCTAAATGCCCTCAGGCCAAAAATCTCCATCGTGTGTGGTCCGACCTCAAAAATTTCAGTGCCATTCGCTTAGTCTCATCGAGAGCTATCATTTGACACCTCACTCGCGTCTGGGGGTGGTCAGGAACCCAAAATCCCGACAAATGCCCTCAGGGCAAATATCTCCATCGTGTGTGGTCCGATCTCAAAAATTTCAATGCCATTCGTCCTGCCTCACCGAGAGCTATCATTTGACACCTCACTCGCCTCTGGAGGTGGTCAGAATCGGCAGATACAGCCATTTCCCGATAAATGCCCTCAGGGGCCATAACTCCGTCGTGGGTGGTCCGATCTCGAATCTGACAATTTTCCCTTCGCCTACTCATCGAGAGGAATCGTTTGACGTATCACACGCCTCTGGACGCATGCTGGAAATTTCTAAACAACTCCCTCCCTCGTTCACCAAAAAGTGGGCGGAGCCTAACATTTGAGGGGGTAAAAACAGGGGGTCCAACATGCGAATTTCAAAAATTTTTTCTGCGGGGGTCTTATCTCACCGAATGGAAGCCCCGGAGCCTAAAATCCATGCCCCAGGTGAAAAGTCCGTGGGTCGAGGTTTGTAACTTTCTTGTTTGGGAGAAAAATAGACTCAAGAATTAATGGGTGGCTGTAAAAAAGAAAATCGCAGAATACTATTTAAATATTTTCCACTCACACTTCCCGCAACAGATTAAAGTCAAAATTCTATCATTCGTTTCACTAAATTATATATTAAAATGTAAAAATTAATGTCTTTTTCTAATTTTGCAAGACTAAACTTGTCATGAACAAATTTAGAGCAATATCAAGAGTGAAAAATGGACAGAATTGCGGTAGGAATGGAAGTTGACATTCGCCGGTCAGATGGACGTGTCCATCAAGCGATTATCTCCAAAATCACGGACCAGGATAATGTAACCGTCCAATGGTTTGAAAACGTGAGTCTTATATAAAGTTAAGGAGCACATTTTGGTAAGAAAAAAAAAGTAAATTTAGAGTGGAGTAAAAATTTGTATCAATGCTAGAGAGTTAGGAATATGTATGACAATAAACGCTAAGGCATTAGAAATCTGATATTTAGATAAAAACATACTATATCTAAATATCAGAGTTTGGATGGTATTCTAGAAAGATACAGTCTTCCCTCTCTAATCCGGCCCTCTCTAATCCGGCACCCTCCCTAATCCGGCGCTACTTGGCCGAAACGGATTTTTTTGTATGGAAATTCCCTCTCTAATCCGGCACATTTTTGGGGTCAGACCAGAAAAACGACAAAAGGGTACCCCCTATTGTTTTTCAAAAATTTTTGAATTTCACATCCAAAATTCAAATTTTCAAGTAAAACTTTATCTAAATTTAAAATTTTGTTCAAAATTTGGCAAGCATATTTTGTGTGTTTTTGACCATTTTATTTGCTTTAAATTATAAGCATAAGCTTAAACCTAAACTTAAGATTTAAGCAACTTAAGATCTAGTTAGGTTACTTACTTATTTTACCAGAAATTTGCTTAAAATTAAAAAAACATAGACCAAAAAACATAAAAAATTATACAAGAGAATTTTTATGCTTATTCACGCTTATAAGGCATTTTTCTTTAGTTCTCCCCATCCTGCATTTTTCGCCAAAAAATCCATAGGGGGGACCCTATTGATTGAAAAATCATTTTCTGAAAATCACCCTCTCTAATCCGGCACCATCTGGCCGGAACGGATTTTTTTGTATAGAAATTCCCTCTCTAATCCGGCCCTCTCTAATCCGGCACCCTCTCTAATCCGGCGCATTTCGGCCGAAACGGATCGCGCCGGATTAGAGAGGGAAGACTGTATTGGTATTTTTAAAGATTAGGGAAAAAGTTACATAGAAGCTTAGAGACAATGCTGGTGTTATTTTTTATGTTTTCCTATTTAGGGGAAAGACCAGGGCAAAACTATCAGTCTAGCTGTCCTGCGTCGATCGAACCCGGGACTTTTCAACGCGTCGCGTGCTTCTATGCTGCAATCGCCTGCTGATCGTCCAAATAGTGAAAACGTACCTCGACAGTCTCTCCAAAATCTGGACAAGACCTTGACCGATTTTGAGATGGATGATGAGCATATTACGAGGTAATTTTAACACACAATAGACTTCTCACATGAAGCTTTTGGATGTCACACAGGATCATTTTTCCCACAGATGTATACAGCGCTTCATGCCAATTTCAACAACATCCTTCTTAAGTGGGTTGCTTAGGCTTACACTTAAGGGTATTCTTGGCCAAGGCCTAAGGTTGTTCTATGCATTGGTATCCGTTGGCAATCAAATAAAATCTCTGACATCCCGAGAATCTGGCAAAATAAGCCAATTCTGTGACACGAATAACTGTTTCGTGATTTCTGAAAATATTTTAGTAGTCGAACTGGTTGCATGAGCGTTGATCTTGACGAATCTGCAAATATGGGTTTGTTCTGTTTTTAAAGATGCCTCAAATTAATGAAGATCTACTTTCATTGTTTCAGACGACGACGAACGCAAAGACCATGCCAAGGAAGAAGTGAAAGTCGTCAAATTGCAGCGCAGAAACACAATTCATGGCAAAGGAGATACTCGCCATAGGGTTAGCAAATAATTTATAATCAAACGTATATGCACAAAATAAAATTTAAAATGGAATATTCTAAACAAGTTAAATTTCAGAAAATTCGCATTCAGTTTTAGGCGTCCGTAAAGCCACCGCAAATGCCAAAGAAATCTGGAATAAATCCTCAGAATGCCGCAATTCATTCAATGATCCGTGATTATCAATCCGAACTGAATTACAGCCCGCTGAAAGCGTCAGACGAAGTGAAGGAGATTCGAATATGCGTCGCTGTTCGAAAACGTCCCCTGAATAGCAGTGAAAGCAAAAAGGGCGAAATCGAGGTAGACAACTTTATTTTTCAACATTTTGCTAGTATGAAGCTTAAAATGAATGGAACGAATTTGGTGCTTTTTACTTATCCGTTGCCGGTCCCATAACCATGATATTCTAATACGATATGATTCGGCTAAAAATGTATTTTTAGATTGTCTCAGTTCATAGTAAAGACGAACTGGTGGTTCACCAGCCTCAGGCTAAAGTCGATTTGACAAAATATGTGGAGAATCAGCAATTTCGATTCGACTACACTTTCGACGAGAAAGCCGACATCGCACTTGTGCACAAGTGAATAAGTTTAAAAAAACTTTATTCTACATAATCATTTAGGTTCACAGCTCAACCGTTGATTGAGACAATCTTTGAGGGTGGGCGCTCCACTTGTTTTGCTTACGGCCAAACAGGATCTGGAAAAACCCATACAATGGGTGGCACTTTTGTGGGAAAGAGGCAAGTTTGCTCGGAAGGAATATACGCATTGGCTGCTCAAGACGTGTTTGAGATGCTTCAATCGCCAAAATATCACTCTCTGAATCTGGCTGTCTACTGTACATTTTTCGAGATTTACGGGTCCAATGTAAGCTTATCTGTGCTCTTCTAGTTTTTATTTTGCATAATGGTTTAAATAGTGGCATTATGCAAAATTTATCTGCTATTGTGAAATGTTAATCGTTTTCGATAGCTTTTTACTTATTTTATTTTAGGCATATGATTTGCTCAACAAGAAAATCAAACTTCGTATTCTCGAGGATGGCAAAAAGCAAGTGCAAGTGGTAGACTTGACAGAAACTCGAGTACATAATGTGGGCGAGGTTTGTGCTTATTGTAGCGGATTCGTGAATAAAAATATGTAAACATATAAACGATAGAAACTTTTGAACAGGTGGAATGTAATTCTTGCCCTTTAAAATTATTTTATCACTAGGCCTAAAAACTGCCTGACAAAAATAATATTCTGGCATTATTGAAAACATGTTTTATCTGCTATAGTTCTTATAAGTTCTTGGGCTATTTATAGGTAATGAATTGTATCAAATCCGGTTCTGAGCGCAGAACAGCTGGAACAACTACGGCCAATTCCAATTCTTCGCGCTCGCACGCCATTTTCCAGATAATTCTACGCAAAATAGGAAAATCCAAGAATCCGCTGCATGGAAAAATATCGTTAATCGACCTAGCAGGAAATGAGAGAGGCAAAGATGCCAATAGCGGTGATCAGCAAACTCGTATGGAAGGGGCCGAGATCAACAGATCACTGCTCGCGCTCAAAGAATGCATTCGAGCAATGGGCCGCGACCAAGATCATGTACCATTCCGAGATTCTAAGCTGACTCTCGTTCTGCGGGACAGTTTCACAGAGCAGAACTCAAAAGTTTGCATGGTATTTTCTAAATTATATTTTCTATCATTATATATCAAGTTTCTACAGATTGCAACGATCAGTCCTGCAATGAGCCATGTCGAGGATACACTTAACACGCTGCGTTATGCTGACAGGTTTGATTTACCATTAATGAAACTCTAGAATGTTATGAAACATAAATGAGGTTTTATAAACGGGACAATCCCTAAAAAGTTAAATAGTTAATGTAACCTGTTTGAAAAAGATCAACTTATCTAATGGTGTGCCTCTTTGCATCTTAAACTTTATTCTAGAAAAATTTTTATTTTAGAGTCAAGGAACTCGGCAGCGATTCTCCCAAAAATGTCACAGGACCCAATAATAAGAAATATGGAACCAGAAAATGAAACCATAATTTATGCAATGAACAGTTATATTTAATATGTGTTGTCCTGTTTATAAGGCATTGTGTTGTAAATTTAATTAAAATTCGTTGACATAATCGCGATTGTACTCAAAAATAAGTTTAAAGAAGTGTCAGTGAAGCAAATATTCGACAAGTGAACAATTAGCAAGCTTTTCTTCAAAATTATGTTCGAGATATTGCTTAAGAAATAAAATCAAGAGCTTTTACGAAACTAATGAATTCCGCATGATAGGCTGAGGCAATCCGGGGAAATATTAATCAAGAATGTCACTCCTTTTATGCCCATCATAATTCCATTCTGGTTGATTTCCTCTCGCCGCAGTGACAAAACCCTTTCTCTATAATATGTAAATGGATGAAATTTTTCAGTGGATTATTCTCCAAGAAAGGATTCGCAATAACGCCTTTAAATTTCAAGGTTCTCTTATCTTCTTACTGATCGATCATTATTCTTTGGCTATTTGAATGTTCACATAATTTTGTTTCTACATTCCAACAGTACAGTTTACGGATTCAACTGTAAAATGGTCCGACCTAAGTCAAATATTTATTGTCAATCGAAAATTTAAAAACAAAAATTTTGTGGACCGTTAGCATATTGAGCTTTTATTCACACGTCGTAGACTGCGAAATAGGGCCATTTTAATGTTTGTTTGGATCATTGCTCAAATAATGGCGGATTTGCATATTTTGCTGTTCAAGACTCTCCCTATGTCATTCTCTCGAAGCAGTAGGCATTCGTTAGAGATGGAGCTGCTAATACTAGATTTAGACGGGAAATGCGCTTGACACTTCGTGACAACGGCAACGAATGTTATTAGTGCTGATTGGGCCCCTCTTCGCCCATTCGAGCCATTATTTTCTTTTCAAATCCTGTTTGTGCTAGGCACTGCTGAAAAGCCGTTTATCTCTTCTAGCTCTCACTGCTAGAGAAATATGAACGGCTACTACTTTTGGCTTATACCATAATTTGGTGTTATCCTTTGCCCTTCAAAATATTTAGATGGTCAAAAACCAGTCCTCCGGGACTCGGGCCTCTCGTCTCACTTTGGTAATAACCATAGTAAGGTTGCATTAGCATACACTTTGCTCGCCGTCTTAGACGGTTCAAATTACATTTTCATTCCTCCTTAACCGTATGGATTGATAATTTTCAATAACTTTATCAACCAAAATATTAACAACACATTTACTGTTAGCAACATGTGTAGTCAAAATCGAATAAACAAAGTATTATTATTTCTTAAAATGGAATGCTTTGTGCAAATACTTGTTTAAGGATTTTCGTACATTTTTACCAAAAATGAAGATCAAAAACCCGAAAACAAAAAAAAATGCAAATATAAAAAGCACAAAACTGAAGTGATCAATGGGCGAGGCGTTATTGAAACCCAAGCTAATTAATTATTTGATTAAACTGACTTTGAGCACAAATAAATTGTTCCAATGTGCGGCTTTTATTGGGGATTATAGAACGATAAATGAGTATTGACTCGGGTAAAGCCTCTTTTTCCTTGACAGAACCCACAAAATCATGGCGAGGGTGAGGCAAAAGAGAGGAAACAAAAGGCGAAAGGAGACCTATCCCTCATCAATCCCCATCAACACCACCGCTGCGGGGATGCTGTCAGTTGCTTGCAGACCAGCGAAGCTTTGGGCGCAAACGCGTAATACAAAGAAGAAAACAACACATTATGAGACGGCGTGATCGATTTGTTGGGTTTTGTTTTGCGAGAAAAAGACAGACTTGATAAGAAGATTGACAAGGAAATGCAGTCCCGAAAGCAACGTCATTTATAAGACGGCTTTGGATTATAGTAAAGTATGGATATAAAAAACAAATCTTTGCTGAAATAACCTAACCATGAGTCAGTTATACTGTTTCAGTGGGAAGTGAAGCTGTTTATAAAACGTCAACATAAAATAAAGGGCATATGGATCATATTTCTAAGTTAGGCCGGAAGCAATGCAGTAGGAAGCATATAACGAAATAGTTCGTTTCACTGACATTAGAAACTAGACTTTGATTGTTTCGGTTAGATAATATAAAGTAAAATGCCAAAATTGACTCAAAATCCGCGTGCTTTGGATTCTTTAAAATAAAAATAGCAATATTGCATGTATGTCTCATAAATGTAACACTAAATCGAAACCAACCCAATAATCCAATCCATAGTTTCCCGTATGCTATTGAAAGGCTGCAAACGGTCGAATTTTATGGCAAACGCCGATGCAGGTCCCACATTGGATTGAGTCAGTGTTTTGCTGCCGGTCGTACCCGTAGTTGTATTTGAACATTCAGCATTTTCATTTTCCAATTGGTTGTCCAAGTCCATTTTTGGAGGCAAAAGGTCTTCTAGTGAACTCGTTCGTGGTACTACCAAAATGTTTGTAGGAATTGGGATGTGGCACTAATGAAGTGTTGAAAGCAACTTGGGAACATCAATCATTTGTGATCTGGCTCACTTTCCGGTTTTCTGGGACACCGCAGTGCGTGAGATTCTAAAGTGCATACTATTAATTTTATAAACAGCAAATGTAAAACTAGATGTTCTATTTGTAATAGTGATACTTTGAATAGTAGAAGCTTATGGGGCTGATAGAAATCAATGTAAGATGGTAGGGTATGAATTTGTATGGACTTAGGAAAGAATATGCTTATTTATTTATGGAAATTTATGGTGGAAATCGAAGAAAGTATATAACGCTGAACATGACATTCTATATTCAAAATACTCGAAACGAGCTAAATTTATAAACTAATTTCTATATTGCACAATAACCCTCAATATACGATAATACCGGAAAATATGTCTTTACGTATGTTTCACTTATACCTTATAAGACAACAATGGTCAACTTCGTAATAAAGCAAGATTTCTAAAATGACGCAAAATAACGATCTCATTTGGGCACGAAAAATTATTGTAATGAAGTTTAGTTAAAATAAATAAATGTATTCCTTGCTAAAATGTCACCAAAAATTGCCAGTCACGCTACGCTTCCTGTAAAAACCCAACATTCAGCTTTTCGTTGAATTTTGTCCCAAACCCGTGGTTAGCCTTTCCTTAGAGCTAATCAGGTGCTTGAAAAGAGTCATTAGCCATCTTTCACCTATTTATTAGCACATAGTTAAGAGAAAGGTTGGAAAAGCCCACGGCCAAGCTCAGACCGTTACAGCGACGACAACGAAGGAATATAATCTTGGTTGACCGAAAGAATGGCAAAATATCCTCCTCTACGCTCTCTTTTGCCGCTGTGCACACAGACATGCTCACCTACATCCCTGTTGCAAAGAACAACAATGGGGAACAAGCCACTGCGAGTTTGGAGTGAGAGACTGTGTGGGAACGCGAAGAGGACGCGAAAAGAACGAGAAAACACAATTTTAGAGGGAATGGGCCCAAGGCTGAGAGGAGGACTCTTGCTTGGATTGCTCTTCACAGAACCCTCCCCCTACTCCTCAGGCCAAAGCGATTTCTTCACATCCCTGTCAAGACTATATAGCCTCGAGTCCATCAGGCGTCTAGAGCACCAGCGTCTATTGCAAGGCGACACATGCTCGAGCCTGGGATACACGCACATGAGGCAGGGTGCATCAATAAATGGTTGGTAGACATCAGGCAGAGAAATGAGCCGGTGGGAAAATATCAAGGACGCGACAACCAGCCAATATCTTTTCAGTGGTCAGCTGAGAAAATTTGGGCAGAGAGCGAGAGAAGCCTTTGCACATATGCGTTTGTGGTAAAAAGATAAAAGGGATGAAAAATATTTCGAAAATGCACTTTTTTGTTTACTGAATTTATAGTTCAGATTGTGTAACATGTGGGAATGTGAAATATGATAAACACCAGGAAAATATCCACCTGACCATTAAAATAATTGAAACTTACTGGGGGGATTCAAAGTCATTGCATTAGTTGAATTAAAAACAATAAAGTTTAAGATTAGGGTCGGTAATAGTAAGCAAATACCGGAAATTGAGAAGGAAATTTAAAACGACATTCTGGAACAACATTTAATAAATTCCGTTTAGTAAAATCTCTGGAAGCAAGTTATGACAATGAAAGGAGCACGGATAATTGCCCTTATTTAATAATGCAATTTTTCTTCCACAAGTTTTGGAAAACATAAAGTTGCGTCTGAAGATATATCCCTCTTCTATTAGCCAGAAATTTTTGCCGAAGCTATCATTTTGGTTTAAAAATGAAACAAACTCTAGGAATTAAAACTTTAGCTCAAACATTAAAGCTCAAACATTAAACACATTTACGCATCAAAATTTTTCCGACAAAACATTAGCCTTTTGATAAAACAAAACATAACAAAAATCATCTTCTGATGTACACTATAAATCGATTAGAATTTTCTTTAATACCAGCGGAAAATATTGGCGCACGGGCATTACCTTCGGTCGTTACCCCCCACCATGCTTGCCATTTTTGGTCATAACTTTTCTTTATTCTTGAATTTTCGTGAAAATTCGAACAGTTGAGGCAAAAAGACTTTAATCTCGAGAATCATGAATCGAGATGCGGCATGCACTACACCGATCGGTAGCCAAGAGTCTTAGCTTTGATTTAAGCCATTACACATCTTTCTAGAATGTTCCATAAAAAGTTATGGCGCAAATGGCAAGCATGGGGGTAATGACCGGGGAGTGGTAATGACCGTACCCCAAAATATTATTCAAACGACAGTTAATCCTTTTATATGAGTATCCCAAGGCTAAATTTGAGTTATGGTATTCGCTGATAACTAATCAAACAAGTTAAATCTGTTGTTTTCAAAAACGAGAGTGACTTGAAGGTGTCAATATATAAAAGGCCATTTTTTGTTACAACGGACTCTTGCTTTTTTAGCGGCAATGGTGTCCGTATATATGCTTTTTAACTTCATAAACTCTAGTATCATTTTCTTATGCCTCCAAGTTCGCTATCCTTGTTCATCCGATGAAAACTTAAAGAAAACCTAATGATATTCCAACTTGAAAATTGATTCGTAGAGAATTTGCAGTTTGAATATTATCAGTTAAGAGTATGGATATAATGAATCCTTGCAAATAGTCGGGGTCCAGATAATTGTAATCGCAATTTGACTTTGCTCTGTAATTTTGTTCTTACAATGTTGTTAGATAAATTGGGTTGATGAAGAGATAAATTCTATTTTGAATGAGAAATAGTTTAGAATGCAAAAAGAATATTCTGGTGGATTTTACATACATTATTACTAGACCTAAGATGGCTAATAATTTGTCTCATTAGTAAATTATCATCCTCAGAGCTTGTGTTATGGGTTCTAGACAACATATTGAGCATGTTACGGAGTTGATCAAGACCGTGAAGAATGATCGTCGAGATGAATGGCCTGACGTGTCAAAAAGTTATATAAAAGGTATCATCCATGTGGTCGATATTTTATTTGCGTTCGCTTTTAGTTAAGATTGTGTTAAATTTTGATTTGTATCGATCCAGGCGAAAACCTCTCCAGTGGACACTTTGGAGCAATTCGATTTGCGGAATGTCGCGACCCTGTATTTGGGTTTCATGGATTGGATGTGCGCCAGTGTGTCGTAAAAACGGTCTACCTGGAGCGCAAATTCGATGCTGGAAAGAGCGACACTGAGAATGAAAATAGTATTGCTCTTCGAGAGCTTTTCATGGACTTGTACATTTTGAACAGGTTAGCTCAATTCATTTAATTTTTATTATTTTTGATATAATTTTGAATGTTGTAATGTATAGTTGAACATCACTAGTTTCTATATATTGCGTGTAATTTCTGGATAGTAATCATTATTTAGAATACCGTAAATCCTCTAATTAATCCCCCTCAATTAAATCCCCCCTCAAATAATCCCCCCAACAGAATGCCAAACGTACTTGCGGACCCGCCCGACCAAAACTAAGTGCATATTCATGTAGATCTCGTCGAGTTACGTAAGAAAAACCCCAATGGGAAAAACATTGTCATTGAAAATATCGGAGAAAATTGAGTTTGAAATTTGAAAATTTTTTTGAAAACCCTTACGAAATAATAATTCCCCCGGGGGATTAATTAGAGGATTTACGGTATATGTTATTCGGTATTTAAATGTATGCTATTCAGATGCCGTCATGAACACGTCATGCACTCTCACGCCGTATTCATTTCCGACAGCGATTTGAACATTGTCTTTCCACGCTGTTACAGTCTCAATATTCTCATTGAAGGATACAGACAGAGGAAAAAATCGGAGGTAGTTTTTTTATTTGATAATATTACGAATCGTTTAATTATTTAGCCGATTTCTGTGCTGGTTATTGCGAAAATTATTCGCCAATTATGCCTCGGCTTAGATTACCTACAAAGAATTGGAATCGTACACAGGTATTATCTCATTTATGCTTGTCTCAGTTAAACATTTACTAAAGTCTGTAGTGAGATTCGTAAATAAATCCGAAGGTATAATCCCCTCAGGTTTCTGGTATAGAAAATTTTAAAGCAAGATTTTTAACTTATGTATGGAATTTCTGATTTCATACTCTTTTAGTTATCAAGTGATAAAATTATAGCTAAAAAGCAGAATTTACACAAGCTGTTATAATAACTCAGCAGAAATACTGACCAATATTGTAAGGATTCGAGACACCTGCCATTTCAGAGACGTCGAGCCTGAAAATATATACTTGACTCGGAAAGGAACGGTGAAACTGGGACATTTCGGACAGGCATTTCCTCTTGTCGATGATCGAGATAAACCTGAGCGTTGCAAATCCCCGGTCGGAAAAGAGGAATTCATGTGCTACGAGAAGGTTTGTAAAAACAATTTCTATTACATCTGATTTATGGGGTGCATGACATTAGCGCGCCAAACGTTTGCGCGCCGAGTCTTTTTAGACTTTTGGACATTTGCGCGCCAAAACAAAATAACATACAATGGCTCATAACTAAGACTACACTTAAGCTTAAGCTTTGGGTAATGGCTTAAAATGTACCTAGGCTCTCGGACAACCCTTATAAGGCGCCAAACAAGGATTTAGGCTTGGGGCCCGAACAATATGAGTCTAGGTAAACCCCCCCGCGGCCATTTTTGCCATAACTTTTTACTGGAACCTTCTAGAAGGATGAGTAATAGCTTAAATGGAAGCTAAGACTCTGGGCTACAAATCGGTATATTACTTGCCACATCTCGATTCAAGATTCTCGAGATTTAATTATTTTTGTCTCAAATTCTCGAATTTGCTAAAAAAGTTGAAATTTTGAGACAAAAATAATTAAATCTCGAGAATCTTGAATCGAGATGTGGCAAGTAATATACCGATTTGTAGCCCAGAGTCTTAGCTTCCATTTAAGCTATTACTCATCCTTCTAGAAAGTTCCAGTAAAAAGTTATGGCAAAAATGGCCGCGGGGGGGGGTTTACCGGGGGGGGGGTTTACCTAGACTCATATTGTTCGGGCCCCAAGCCTAAATCCTTGTTTGGCTTAAAAAAACGACATTCTGGAAAAATCTTCTCTTTAAAACGACATTCTGGAACAACATTTAATAAATTCCGTTTAGTAAAATCTCTGGAAGCAAGTTATGACAATGAAAGGAGCACGGATAATTGCCCTTATTTAATAATGCAATTTTTCTTCCACAAGTTTTGGAAAACATAAAGTTGCGTCTGGAGATATATCCCTCTTCTATTAGCCAGAAATTTTTGCCGAAGCTATCATTTTGGTTAAAAAATGGCCGCGGGGGGGGGGTTTACCTAGACTCATATTGTTCGGGCCCCAAGCCTAAATCCTTGTTTGGGTTGTGGGGGTTTACCGGGGGGTTTTACCGGTTCCCGAACAATATGGGGCCTAAGGGACTTAATCTTAGGCTTAAGCTCCCGAATAACCCTTATAAGGTGCCAAACAAGCAAGTAGGCTTAAGCTTACGCTGTTTGGGTCTTAAGCCCAAGCTCTTAGTTTGGCGCGCTAATGTCATACAGCCGATTTATGTATTGGTTTTAGCTCTTCAATCTATATAAAACAACATCAGTGGAAGATGAGCTGGAATATGGTTTTGCTTCGGACATATGGTCGCTAGGAGTTCTGATATTGCGTATGGTTTCATACTTTCCGGACGAAAAAGGTCAAAAGCTGCCCAATGATTTTGCTCTTACTATGGGTGAACGAAAGATGCCGTTTCACTATTTTATTGTGGAAATGATGGTAAGTACAGTTTGGCTATAAAATACAGAATAAGGGCAAATGAATATATGATGTCATTTGAAAAGATTAGCACACAAAATAAAAGTGAATTTCAGCAATTGCGGTCTCGTCTAGTTCAGTCCGGTGGAGAAAAATTAAAGAAATTTGTGAGCGAGAAATTGTTGACAGCAAAACCTGAGAAGAGGGCAACCGCTGTAGCTTTGCTCGAAACTCCAGAAATGAAAAGCTGGTGTTTAGCGCACGTTGACGAGGATAAAGTTTTTATCCGAAGTAAACTCATCAACGAGGTCGATTTCGCAAATCGTTTAAAATTGGAGGAAGATGCTCCCAATTACAACTGCCTTGAATCGGTTAGTGGCATTTTACATATAGCATAATTAGTTATAACATAAATAACGTAACATTGATTTTACTCTTTGACGAATGTCTATAAAATCTGTCATTAGCTGAGAAGAATTCGGGATAAAACGAAAAAGTAGAGATTGTGTCTGAGGTCGCCTTTACCGGCAAAAAATTGAATGTCATTTAATGAAATGGGAGAGATATCGGAAACTCGTATATGATGAGCTACGTAAGCATTAAGTTTTTCCTTTGTAGTACAAGGGCCGATCCGTATCGAGTGCATAGAATTCAGTCCATATCTAATGCACAGATATGTGCGTATGTGATAAGGAATTTGCACAAAATTTGATATGGGTTGTCTCCAAGTTCTTTTTAAATGGATTTCAAATGAAATCTTTTTAATAGAAAATTTAGTTCCGAAATATTTTACCTATCTGTTTTTAGTGTAAATTCATATAGTAAGACAAAGAAAATGAAAGGAGGTGATTTTTCATAAATGAAGTTTATCTAGCCGTTTCGACCCTGATCCTAGACGACTAGACCAAGTGTCTGTTATGAGGTTGGGTCATCCTCAGTAGGACCCTCACAACTTAACGATTAAAGTAAATCACTATGGGGTTGATGGGAAAGAGAAGATAATTTTCAAAATTAAAATAATAGTTAAATTAAGAAACTAGAATGAGAAATTTTGTATAAGTTTTGCTAAACAGTTTTGAAATCTAATTTCGTCTCAGGACAAATCATTTTTTTGAAAAGTATTCCAAAAGTATGTTTATAGTAGGCGAATGACTATAATTTTGGTACTACGAATGAAATATAGGAATAGAGAAGGCGAGGCCCTA
The DNA here is from genome assembly GCA_022814885.1 of Ditylenchus destructor. NCBI lineage: Eukaryota > Metazoa > Nematoda > Chromadorea > Rhabditida > Anguinidae > Ditylenchus > Ditylenchus destructor. The sequence goes on along the minus strand of JAKKPZ010000033.1, from coordinate 349,033 downwards.
TTCCTTACCAAAAAGCTATTACAAATTGATTTTGCAAGGTTGAGTTTGGAGCCCTACCTCACGGCTCAACCTTGAAAAAAAAACTACGTATGCTGATAACTTTCCGCAAATCATCAAAAATTCCTTTATCTTCATAGATTTTCAGAAGGATATTCCAGCCGAATTTTATTGGGATGACACTTGGAAGGACCTCGAGAATACTGAATTCTGCGTCAAGCTATCCTATTCAAATGGATCTCATCTACCTCAAGAGTAATTACAATGTGCTTTCCATTTACGCTTTTCGCTTAAATATTGGCTTTTAGGTATCGATTTAAATTTGGATCACCAGAGCCTTTGTTCAAAATTCTGTACAAGCAATATATGAAAGGCTGCATTAATCTGTTTGACATTCTACTGTTGGACTACGAAATCAAGGAGCTCATTTATAAGCTAATGGCAGCTCGTTCAGAAAAATTGAAGGAATCCGGCAAGATCGACTCATTAAGTATGATTTTATTTCATATTATCAAATTTATATCACCAAATTTCTGAATTTAGACAAATCAATTTTCTTGAAAAATTCGCAATTAAATTCTACAAGCGAAGTGATCGTACAAATACGGTTTGCCGCTCAAAAATCTGGCTAATTGTGATTTTTAATCGTTTGAAAATATTTGACAATATATTATCTTTGGAATATTCCCACTTTGACTGTAATTTGTGAATGTTGCGATAAATTATTTGCTACACTTTGTATTACTCTACCTTCTCGTTATAGTTTAAATAAGTACATCGAGACAGTTTTGTTGTTTACCAATTCGTCACTTTCACTAAAAAATTATTTATATAAAACTTTGTGACACGTTGTCTTGGAATACCTAACAAATGTTTTAATGGATTTTTCTTTGTAACTTGATTTTTGCCAACAAATTTGTCAACAATTTGTGACGAAATGAAACGAAATTTATCGCCGGCGAAAATAAAAAAGTGATTTACGTGAAATTTTCTTTTAGGTCTAGTTTGTTTGTTTTGCCCTCAAATGAAATTAGCACCGATCAGCAGCTTTGCTGCGCAATAATAAAAGAAGACGCAGTGCTCACTTTCCGCTCGTGTCTAAATAATGCCTCGGCCTTCTCACTGACATTTAATTCTTTTCATCTCTGTAGTCTTTCAGCTGATGTTGATTGTGATGCGGAAAGTCCTCAAGTAAACAAAAATACTTGGCACTAGGAAAACTGAACCGCTAAAAATCTGAAGAGTTCGAAGCAGACTTTTGCTAAAATTAAATGATGTGCGACTTTTTCATTCGTCTCAAAATTAAAATGTATGGAAAGATAGTCTTTCTGTATAACTAATTTTTAAAGTTTACATTGTTGGTTGTTCTTGTTTTTAAAACTTATTTACAGAGAACGCTGGAGAATGAGCACGCAATTATTACCGTTAACATTTGCCGTATTTTTTACATCTTTCTTTGGAAGTAAGTCATATTTTTCTGTTTATAGCTGTAAACGTAACCATTTCCCTTTCTATACTCTCTCACCTAACCCTACGGGTATAATAGAAAAAATAGGGGTAAATAAGCTTAAAGTTATACGTATCCCTAAATCAGTGTCTGAACTGCTTTAAAATTATGTGCTGTGAAAAAGACAGTCAGACATTCAAGAGGTTTCCAACCGTTAGTTTTCGCTGGGTGCCTAGTTGATTCTGGCCGTCTAAGAATCGTTATCGATTTTGCTTTGCTTTTGTATTCCTCTCCGAATTTAGTTGTTGTGACACAATCTTCTTTGATCAATCCTCAAGCAAGACTGTGCTCCTTCACAGATGATTCTACTGGATATTCGGTACCTTTAGCGTTTTATCAAAACGCTTAATCGTATCCCTTGATTTTCAGGTTTTCTGGCACACTAATTGCACTGGATATGTAAATTTCGTGTTAAATTTTCGCAATTTTCCCGTTTATGGCAATTTTTGGACAGGCATCGGATTCGGTCTAATTGTTAGTTTTTATTTATTATTAATTGTTTGTTTCGTTAACTAATTTAATAAAATGTCGCTAATTTCAGTCGCTTGAGTTGGTGCTGGTGGAAGTGGTTAATGGATTTGTCAACGTGCAACCTGCTAAATTATATCCTGGCCAGCCACCACAAAAGAATTTCGCAGCGCCCTATTTGGTCGCTCCTAGAGGTTACAAATATAATAACTATCGACAAAAATAACTAAATTTTAGGAGCTTTCTTCGGCGCCTCCCTTGAAGTAAGAATTATTTATATTGGTGTATATAATTTTGCAGGCATTAAAAATATGTTTCGAAAGGATAACACAATGGAGGTTTCTGAATTCACCTGAATTAGATTCATGCATAGATTGCGTAGCATTAATTAGACGTTAACATAAAATGACAAGCAAATATGAAAAATAAATCTCTTCAGGCAACTTTCTCCATACACGAGAGTTTATTAACTGGCTGCAAAGAATGGACGGTAAGTCGCATTAACGCAACTTTGTATACTAACCATCTTAACTGCAGTTCTATTCCGCACCAACTCGAATTGGTGCACCTTACGGAGGCCAGCCTTACTCTAAACAAGTTTGTAATGTTGCCGAAACATGCAGCCGAAATAATTGCGTCAGAGGTTTAAAGTGTTTTTCGCCAAGGCATAAATATTTTCCATATTTTTAGGCCAGCTGCCATATGATGCCATATATAACTATGGCAATAGCCCATATTTTCGTCCCGAGCAAAACTTTCCCGGAAGTTCAGCTTTTCAACAGCCAATTGTCACACCTGCGCTTCAGAGGAATGATCAGCTGTACGGTAGCAATAATGTGTACGGATCACAACCGATGTATGATCAGTATGGGCAATATAATACACTTCGACAACCAGCTCAAATGGGCTATGCGCAAGGTCCATACACAGGTCTATCAGGACAATACCAAAATCAGTTTATGACGCAGCAGCGACCGTTTTATAATCAACAGCAGCAATATGGATTTGATCCAACTCGTAATAATTTCCCTTAAAAATCGTGATGTTTGCTGTGGTGTGTGTTATTTTCGAATTTCCTCGTTATAATGATCAGCTAATGGCATTATCTCTATAAAAAACTAGTACTTTCTGGCTCTCAAGCTTTTACTTTATTTTCTCTGCAACATCCATTGTTTGTATGAATTTTATTTTGAATTCAATATAACGGTTTGCTCTTTCATAATAAATACTTTGTCCACGGGATGTAATATTGGTATATAACCATTTTCAGAAAAGCAGATGAGAAAATTTATGATAATTTTCCCGATTCTATTACCTATTGTCATTTTTGGATTATCTTTCAATGGAATTTTCAGCCTATACTCAAAGCTATAGTGAAGCAAAAGTACATGTAATGACAAATAAAATAACATCTGATTCCTGCTTTTCCAGAAAATTGAATTTCACTTCTTACTTTCTTAATTTTTTCTAATTATTTTGCCTATGAAAATAAACACTAAATAAGTTCATATACCTCCACAATATAAATTAAAAAAAGGTTAGTATATAAATTATAGGTCAACGAGCTCCAACTTTGACCCAAATTTTCTCTCAATACGACGCTGCTTCCAACACAAACCAACGTCTTTATAACGGATACATGCTCCCTGCACGTGAATATCCTTGGAACGTAAATCGGCAAAGAAGGTCGCCTGAATTTTCTGATAAATCGTCCAGTGGTTCTGATAATGTCGCGATTGATCCAATGAAGAGTCTTACGAAACGTCAAATTGCATGTTATTTTTATTAAAACTATGTTTCGTTTAAGATTTTTCAATTATTGAGTATTAGTCAGATTGGTCGGAATTAAATTCAATGTTACTCTTCTTGATTGTTTATATTTTTCGATTTACAGCAAAACTCCGCTAATGGCTTCCGAAGTAGTCTTAAAGGTACCGCGTATGAAGGCCAAGACGACCAATTTGTTCGCACGACACCCTACTTTGATTCGCCTTATCAGCCAACATACTTAAACAACAACCCCGCAACCGTTTCTACATATAATTCTCCACAGGTTAAATACTATAACGATGGCCGTGGAAATTATGGACTTCCGAGTCTTGACAACACACCTTGGAGATTTTTTGACCCTGGGATGAACAATACGCCAATGTATTACCCTTACAGGACGGCGGTATTCGACAACACACAAATGTCACAGAATTATGGAAGAACCAATTTGAGGATGAATGATGCTAATTTTCGGCTCACTGGTAAGGAAGCCATGCCAAAAATTCTCATTTTAATTAATTTCAAGCCCTTCCTTAGTTCTGTAAATCAAAAAGAAGAACCTCGAATAAATGAAATAAAATAAAATTTAATACTTCATGTCAATATTCTGAGACGAACTAAAGAATAAGCCTTATTGATTTCCTAAGTGAATTGTAGAAATAGTATTTTAAAAATGTTTTTGAAAAATGGATTGGCTCCCGCTTGCTTAGTAGACTATTGCGCAGTTTAAAGCATCGGATCTAGCGGCGCCAAATTAACAAAAATTCAGATTCAATCAAATGCGATAAAGGCACAGATCCATCTTGGTGCGCTGATTATGTTCGCGAGTTTGTTCACTGGCAGCAACGGTACGAAGGAAAGACCCCTCAGGTTTGTGTCAGAGTTAGTAACAAATGTAATTGTAATGAAACCGTGATTTGCACTTAAAATGCAGTAGTATAAATTATTACAATATGGTGATAACATATCTGATTAGTAAGTACGTGACATAGTTAATCAAAATAATAATTATTCTGAAAAATTACAATGTAGATTCCTTTTAGGGGATATGCAATTCCCTTCGGGACTCTCTGCGCAATAGCGATCACCAATGCTGCAATATTCTGAAGAATATCCAGTGCTAAAAACAATTTCTTGACAAGCCATTTCCTCAGTAAATCCTGAAAATGATGAATGCTCCAAATCAATTGTCGCGTGTACTGGGACATATTTTCCAACCACGCGTCTAATTTTCAATTCCGCTCAAAGGAAATCTGGAAAAAGAAAGGCTCTTTTATTCTTTCTATTTTCCGTTCCGACTTTTAGTGAAGCAAAATAGTTGCCCGAATAAAAACATATTGCATTAATTACATCTTATATTCAAATCAATACCCGTCATGTAAATTAATGAGGCTTAGCACATGGAAATAGTATTAAGAATGTTATTCTCATAGCGCGTAAAAAGGTTTTCGAAACACTTTGAAATAGTAAACGTTTGTAGAAACATATGAAACGAAGCAAAACTTAACTCTTCATTGCCCAGCCGTGGGAGACCCCCGTATGCCCGTCCGTAGGATTTTGCTGATTTTTGGTATACAGGGCCCATTTGGGCCCCTAATAACGGGAAAAATATTATTTTTTTGAAATTCGACAATTTTCCTATATTTTCAGAGCGTATGGGAATCCATACGCTGGGCACCACCGGGTCAAACGCTCCCCTTGTGCTCAGCATATCGAGGTCGAGATTTTGCGCAAGTGCGCATCTCGCGTGGGGGTCCCAAGAGCAAAGTTGCGTTTCAGATCCCTATAAGCAACTTTTGCTTTAGATCCCCCCAACAGGATGTGTTATTTCCATGAAATATGGTTTGTGCATGGATTTCCATACACTGGGCACCAAGGGAGCGTTTGAACCGAATGGTGCCCAACGTATGGATATCCATACCTAAATTAAAATTTGCATTTTCTTCATTTTTTGTAGAGAAAGTTTGTATTTTTTTCATTTGTACGTAAAATACAAGCCATAAATATATAGAAAGCATAAAGAGCTAGAGATTTACATTAGAATATATTTCTAAAAACGGTGCCTGAAGTGAGCTATGTCTGGGAAAACTCGAGGTAGTCGGAAAAAATAATTCAGAAATTTTTAATTTTAAAAGCATAATTACCGAATTTGGTATAAATCGATTAATTATTACACCAATAATATATAGACAATAAGAACCGCATTCGTGTTATAAATTACTAAAAATTTTCTTAAAAATTCATTGCGTATGGAAAACCATACTGTGGGAACCAATGGGGGTCACCAAAAGCGTATGGATTTAAATACTGTGGGAAATGAAGAGTTAAAGGAATTGTCTATGTTTCGTCCAATCTATGCTCATTGCACTTTTGTGAGCATTCGTGAGTTTAATCCATGAAAATTTATACTGTCCGGGCTACTTTCAGTTTTGTTTTGAACACAACCAAGGCTTTTGATCGAAAATGCGAAGGTGGAAACGTATTTAATACAAGTCGATTGGATTTCTGCCATTGTTATGAATGTGTAAAACTTTCGATTGATTATTTTCGCAACCTTTATCCAGTCTGCGTTAAAATTGAATTTATGCCTTCCCATAGGGCTGTGTCTTCGGCGAGAATCAATTTGGGTTCCTCTTTCACACATTTACTTCGTTGCTCTATATTCGTGTGAATTTGCTACACTTTCAGTTCTATATGTTCCTGCTTTTTGTTTGGTCTTCCTGAATATTTGATGTCGCGTATTATCGAGAGACGTTATACGAAATGATCGGCTTGCTCATTGGATTCGTTATTCCGGCAGTATGCTTCGCCTTATTTGGAGTTATTATGTGCCTCAGGAAAAGCTCCAAATTTTCCAAAAAGCACAGCAGATCTTCCTATTCATTTATTAATGAGTCCGAAGAAGAATGCGTGAATTGTGGTCACACAAAAAGGTGCGGTGTTATTTACGCTATGCTTTGTTTTCATTAAAATGGCTTCATCCAAAACTGAAAAAACAAAAGCATTCTTAAACCTTCGTTTAAATTTCAGGAAAATATACCAAGTAATTTTTGGCCTAGATTCGAAAATTTCATTAACGTTTGGACAAAAATGTTTTTTATATTCGCCACTGCTTTTCATAATGTAGTCTTTTTATGAATTCGTTCGTTATATTTTGCGAAGAAAAAGTAGTATCTTTCAGCTGAAGATAGGATAAATTAAAATTCATACCATAATACCGTATTTCCTTTAATTGTGTCCCCTCGGCAGAACGCCAAGGTTAAGCCAAGGCCATTTTCTAGATTTTTTCATTTGCTAAAAATTCTGAATTTGTGATATGTTGTAGCTAAGGACATAGGCTACAACATATTTCAAATTCAGCATTTTCTAGAAGCTATAAAGTGGATTGCCAAGCTTCGCCAATTCGAGCGCCAATTTGAAAGGGGGCTCAATTAAAGAGATTACGGTATTACCTTCCATAGCCTCTTGATGGTCCAGCGATCGTGTAACGTTATGCACTCTGAAGATGCGACAAAATAGGGTAGTAACAAGAAAGGAGTCCCAGCGGCTTCGCCGCACGGCGGCGATCTTTCTTAGCTCAGCTCGGATCCAGCCCATTTTGCTTGGCTCAGTGAGAGCCGTCGTTTGGTGTATATCACTCGACCGGATCCTAGCGTGGCGTGAAAAGTTTCCTTTGTAAAAACCCCCCAAAAACTGAAAAAATGACGTTTTCTCAATTTTCGTGCCGGGACCACCCCGATTCTGACATTGATACCCCCCCCCCTAAAATCATGGGTTTTGGGGGGAGGGGAGTACTCGAGAGTTTGGGGTCTGGGACAGCCGAAAAGTGGGAAATTCTGTTGGGGGAGGGGGATGGAGCTTCACCAATCAACTTAGAGGGACCCGACATGGAAGCATTCTCATTCTCTGGCCAGGACTCCAGATTTTAAATAAATAGTTGTATTGCCATTTTGGGTTGTGCCCAAGCTATCAAAAGTATATGGCAACGAAAGTTATTCCCAAGATAATTTAAAAAGGAGATAATTATAGAGTGCCTTCCCAAACGAGACGACCGGTGATGATGACGAAAAGTTGCTATTTCCTGCCAGCTAGCACAGGACCACCCTGGGTGCAAAAAGGACTGCCCAGCTTCTTCTCGTCGGCAGCCTACATACCAATAAATGGCCGAGAGTATTTATCAAACCAAAATAGTGATGGAGCCAGGTATATGCCCGGTGCTTCGGTCCTGCCTCCCTCTTACTCAGAGACCCTTGACCTGAAGCGCTATGCCAGTGCTATAGACAGGTACATTGTTGCAGTTTACATAATTTCGATTTTGAAATTCTTAAAATATTTTCCCAATTCTATTAAAAATATTTTAAAATTTGAGATTTCCTGTTTTTACTCTCCATTTTAGATTATGCAAAACGCCGAATGAGTCAACTAATAGCACTTCGATGAACGAAACTTGCAATTGGATCCCTTGAGTTGTTGACGAATGTATTTGAAATTAATTGTAATTAATATAGATTATTTAAGACCACTATTATACAGGGTGGCCCAATTTTTTTTCACCTACTTGTTTTTCGATTTTTGAAACATTTTTCCAGTCGTGTTGAACTGATTTTTTTACATGATAAACTAGACACTTTGAGAATTTTTTTGACACCAAACACACTGTACTAGCTTTTTTTAAAGTACAAAAAATGCATTTTTAGGGAAAAAAATTTTTATGAAAATAAAAATTTACGGAATGATGATTTTTTGTTTATTTTTTGAGGTATCTGGCAGTGATTTTTTGCACTTAGGCGTTTCTAGAGTAACTTTTTGCGCTGATTCCAAATCTGCAATCTGTTTTTCAATATCACATCAAAAAACGTCATTTTTGACAAAAACGAGAATTTTTACAGAATGCCAAAAAAGTGCCAAAAATTCAAAATCGCGCCAAAATCTGATTAGAGATTCGGAATCAGCGCATCCGAAAACCCCTATGTGCAAAAAATCACTGCCAGATACCTCAAAAAATAAACAAAAAATCATCATTCCATAAATTTTTATTTTCATAAAAAAATTTTTTTCCCTAAAAATGCATTCTTGTACTTTAACCCTAGAAGGACCGGTGCGCCCAAGTGTCTTAATCGATACAACTTTTTGTCCTCTTCAAGAATATGGAAGAAAAAAATTTCGATAATGAGAAATTTCGAAATCTCAGGCTGATTTCGAAATCACCTTTTTTCGATAAAAAATGCTCGAGGTGGTCGGATTTGACAGGCCATATCTATATTTTCTAGCTAATATGGACAGTTGTGTTATATATCGTTGGAAAGCTCATGTCCTCGGCTATATACATACCTGCTTTCAGGTCCGTCGTCCCACCACGAAAAATGAGTTATAGCGGCAAATTCAAAATTTAGCCATTTTTTCCAATTCCAGGTGGTCGCACTAAAATGGCCGTAACTTTTTGATAGAGCCACTTACACCGTTGAGGTAAAAAGTATGTTGTAGAGAAGATTTTGGGCCACATTCATGTTCTTTTCCATAGGGTGGAAGGTTTCAAAAAAGTTTAGGAAAACTGGATTTTATAAAAAAATTTACTGAGGGTTCGGCCCGCTATGATCAGTTTCTGGCGTTTCAGTTGGTATACTGGCAAGATATTTTGCACTTGGGGGTTTTCGGACACGCTAAACTCAAACCTGGAATCAGATTTGGCATTCGGCGTATGAAAGCGCCACTTTCTGGCGTTCTGCCCACTTCAGTGTTTTTAGACATTTCGCCCTAAATTTCACATACAAGGGGGTTTTCGAGGGCGCTGAATTCAAAATTCGCATCAGTTTTAACAAAAAATGTCAAATTTTGGCGTTATTTTGGCATTCCGCCTAAAAATGCCAAAAACGGAATTCACAAAAAAATAATGTGTCATACCTTTAGTGCGTTTGGGCGGAATGCCAAAATAACGCCAAAATATGACATTTTTTGTTAAAATTGATGCGGATTTTGAATTCAGCGCCCTCGAAAACCCCCTTGTATGTGAAATTTAGGGCGAAATGTCTAAAAACACTGAAGTGGGCAGAACGCCAGAAAGTGGCGCTTTCATACGCCGAATGCCAAATCTGATTCCAGGTTTGAGTTTAGCGTGTCCGAAAACCCCCAAGTGCAAAATATCTTGCCAGTATACCAACTGAAACGCCAGAAACTGATCATAGCGGGCCGAACCCTCAGTAAATTTTTTTATAAAATCCAGTTTTCCTAAACTTTTTTGAAACCTTCCACCCTATGGAAAAGAACATGAATGTGGCCCAAAATCTTCTCTACAACATACTTTTTACCTCAACGGTGTAAGTGGCTCTATCAAAAAGTTACGGCCATTTTAGTGCGACCACCTGGAATTGGAAAAAATGGCTAAATTTTGAATTTGCCGCTATAACTCATTTTTCGTGGTGGGACGACGGACCTGAAAGCAGGTATGTATATAGCCGAGGACATGAGCTTTCCAACGATATATAACACAACTGTCCATATTAGCTAGAAAAAATAGATATGGCCTGTCAAATCCGACCATCTCGAGCATTTTTTATCGAAAAAAGTGTGTTTCGAAATCGGGCCCCTAATTTCAAAATTTCCCATTACCGAAATTTTTTTCTTCCATATTCTTGTACAGGACAAAAAGTTGTATCGATTAAGACACTTGGGCGCACCGGTCCTTCTAGGGTTAAAAAAAAGCTGGTACAGTGTGTTTGGTGTCAAAAAAATTCTCAAAGTGTCTAGTTTATCATGTAAAAAAATCAGTTCAACATGATTGGGAAAATGTTTCAAAAATAGAAAAACAAGTAGGTGAAAAAAAATTGGGCCACCCTGTATACCTTTTTTGAAATTGTAAATAATATATATTACATGCTTAGACCAGTTATTCTGAATAAAGTTGAAAGCTTATCTTTCTCTTTACACAAAAGTAGAACTTTATGGATTTTCTATTTATATTCAGTGTTGGCGAAGTTAGTTTGATTCCGTCAGTGTCCTTATACGATTCTTGTTCTTATATGATATTCTGAGGTTAGTCATGAGGTAAATATTATGCACATAACGGTGTTTCATGTGGAATGGGTGTGGCAACTTCGCAATCTTTGACAGTTCCGCTTAAATCAATCAATACTATTTTATTGATGACTTTACGGATTTGGCAAATGTGCTTTTAGTAAATGTATTGTTTTCGTTGAAACAGTTTATAACTATTTTAGTCAAAGTATTTTTACGAGAGGCTTTTCCCTCCTTAAAAGCATTTTCACATTAAAACTTCTTAAAAGGAAGTTTTGCCCAAAATCCGAATTTTGGGCGGGAAGGATATTTTTGCAAATGTTTTCAGTTGGCTCTCAATTTTACGAAGGTGCGGAGTTTAAATATTTCACTTCCCAATTTAAAGTGTCGTCTCCATATATGGTGCCATTCAGCTCGACTTCCGATCCTACTTATAGTTTGTTTGCTCTTCTTTTGCCTTTGTGCAGAATAAAAACAGTGAAGCTAAGCCGTGAAATCCCGTCTAAAAATTAATTTTGCATGTTTTTTATCCGTTGAATATGTCTGCTTGCCCTCTGGATACCAAAGTACACTGGAGAGCAAACAATTTCGTGCGAAGTGCCTATAGCAATCTATAGACCGAAGGCAGTCCTTCTTTGCGATTATTTCGAAAAAGTCCAATTATAGTTTTTCGATACATTTCCCCATATAAAACTGAAGCCCGCTTAAAAATATTCTTCACGTATTAGGGCAACTATCTATACAAAAAATTCATATTAAGATAAAAAGCTTATAAAAGTACAGATCCAAAAATATAATCGTTCCTTTTATAAATGTCAACCTATTTTATTTTATATATGTCAGACTGAGTAAAACATCTTCCAATAATTCATTCCGGAAGAAATAAACTTCTGTGAACATGAAAGATGACAAATTGATGTTCTGTTTAAATAAACGATTTTGGCTTACAGAAAAAAAATGGAACAGCTGTCTATCTCAAATTCAGCAACTATTTTAAGGCCGATAATTATATATAGAAGTGACATCCTTTTGTTCTCTGCAAAATTAATAGCTCTCTAATGTTTTATGTGTCCATAAAATAACATTTACTAAATTTTACTGAAGCCAAAATGGTCATAATCAATACAATTGAGTGATAAGAAAGCGCTTTTGTGAGAAAGAAATGTGTTCTGCTACCGCTTTATTTTATTGTTTTACTGTGATAGTGTGCAGAGTAATAGCCAACCCAATTTTTGGAGATGGTGGGGTCAAGAAAAATACGTAAAATATCCCATAAATTCCGCTGCTACCGCCCTCTGGATGCTTAGGCAACAATTAACTCATTGTCGTTAACGAGTATCCATTTCCCTTGTTTTTGCAGTGAAAAATTAATTCTTATAACGCATAAATGAAATATATTGCAACAATTTTGTAACGCTTGCTTTTTTATTTTTCCAATTTGCCTAAAAAATTTAAACAAAATGTTTAGACAAATTTCGCGATGCACTTCATACGTAAAATAAAACACAGTAAATTTCATTCTTGATCAAAATCCAAACCTTTGATTTTCATTGCATGTCATTTGATAGCTCTATGGCATTTATTTGAAAGAAATGCGAAACAATCGAATGACTTCGAGAAAAGCCGAAGAACACGTTGTTTCAATTAGCTTTCATATGGCTACCCTTTTGTTTTGGACTGGACCAACTCCAAAATCCTCAAAAATAAAAGAGTGAACGAGTAAGTGACTTTACTCAAACGGGCCCGAGCCTGGAAAAGTCAACGGCGAGTCCTGGAAAGTTCATTAGAGATGGGCTGAGAGGGGATCAGCTTGCAAAAGTGGCGAAGACACCGGAGACCTCCAGGCATTTTCGGAAAGGCCTCCAAAAATCTCATAATCCGGCCGGCCGTCGCCGCCATGTATTTTGAATGGGCCACCATGGCAAACAAACGAAATATTTTATTTCTTTTTGAAGTCCCCCGCCCATCGGTTGTTTTATTTGCCCGTTAAAAAGGCATTAAACCAAAATTGGGACAGGAAATATGTTTCCGTCACTCATCCTCCAAAATCCCGAAGAAAAAGCCAAATGTTGACACGCGCTCAGTTAAATGATTCTCGAATGTCCTTTTATAAATAGCCAACTGCACTGATTTTAATATTTTGAGGTATGTACAAACTTCAATTGAAAGTAGCCATGCCTCCGAAGCATATGTTATAACTGTGTTTTGAAGTTTACGTGAAACGTTTTACTCTATTGCGATTTTTCCGCTTGAACCTTACTTTTTAATTCTTGTTAAATCGTTTTCACTACTCTGTACTTTTTTAAATTATATTTGTTTTATAAGTGAAAATGGCGCAAAATGAAAATATTTGTAACTAAGAGACGCACATATTCAGCGCCTTTTTCACACAATGGGCCGAGTTTGAATTTTTTATGTGAAATCCCATTTGTGCGAAAGGACAATTATTGGCTCCTCAGCTAGTTAAGCGTTTAAAAAAGAAAGGGCAACATAAGAATGAAAAAGTGGTTAGAAAATCTCGTGAAAAATGTAAACCATTTATGAATTAGCTATTAGACTTCTATAAAACTGTTTCCTGATAATTGGTTACTTAATTACGTGTTTAAACGTTGCAATCCCAAAATTTCAATCGTTGCAGTTAAACCGAAGTTGTTCTTGAAATGGAAACAAACTCAACAACCGAATTGACGGACGAGAATCTCTTTGGGGAACAGTTAACCTTATTTGAATGGTATTTCTATGTATTCAGTGGACTTATTGGATCTCTATTGAATCTAACAGTGTTATTCATTGGCTTGAGACACACAGACACGCACGACAAACCCAGACAGCTGATTGTCATTAATATGACTTTTGCTGATTTGGTCACCTGTTTGATTTATATGCTCACACGGCCCTATTTGGCCGAATTCAATATGCTGCTGTGTTATCCTTACTATGTCACTATTTTCACCAGTCAACTCTGCAGTTGCCTAAATTTGCTATGGTAAGTTTTTAGATTTGTTTTAAACTGAGTCAAGCAGGTTTTGGGTCTAAAATGACAACCTGCGGGTCACTTTGCGCAAGTAAGTATAGTAGCAAAATCAAAAGGTGTTACTATGATATGTCAAAATTTCTGACTCAAAAGTCTTTACGCTATTTTTTGTGTATAAATTTCAGAAATATTTGTCGATAATAAGGGAAATATTGAACATCAGTGTTAGAAACCCTATTTTCTTTACATTATTCCATTACTGTTCCAGGCTGAATATGGACAAACTCATATACATAAAACTGCCTTTACATTATTATACATTGGTCAGCCGGTCACGAGTCCTGGTTCGTTCTTGAGCATAAAATAATACCTTATAGTATTGTGTTTTTGCAGATCCTCACTGTAATCTCGTGGGCTACCTTGATTGTTATGGGATTATTCATTTACGCTTTCATGACGATTTATGTGAGTCTTTTGTTTCATAGTGCGCGTTCAGCCACTATACTTCAAATACTTTTTAGAATCCTTGCAATGCAGTGTCTATTAGCCCTATGATATACTTGCCAGTTTGCATGCTCTATGTTCTCATGATTCTAGGTTAGTCCTGTAGTAAATTTTTTATGGATTTTTGAAATGAATCTGTTATATTAAAAGCCATAATCGATGTATGCAAAGAGAATTTTTTGTTTATAACAAAAATGAACTAGACAAAATTACTCCAATACATTCATACGCTCTGATATTAGATTATTCATATGCAGCATGTATGGTAGGTACTTTTCGTATTAGGTCCTGAAAAAAGTGAAGCCTCTGAAGCGATAGACGAAAAACTGAAGATATTAATAGTTTCTTAAGATATAATTTTCTAATTAATTTTCTGTGGACACTTTCTGTAACACTTGAGTAAAAATTTGAGATACAAATAATATATAAGTTTGATCAATTTATCCAATTACGAACGATACAATTAGCATTTAAAATTTTAATTTAGCAAGTTTTGTAATATCGGCTGTGATATATTTTATTGCTCAAAGCTCTCGGAGAATGGAACCTCAAGCGCGATCTGTAAGTGTTTGCAATTTTTATCTTTTGAAAATTTTCAAAAAAAACCAAGAATCAAATAAAGGCGTTTTTGGCTCTTTTAATATAAAGATGCCACAAGGCGAACAACAAAAAATTGTTATCTCAAAATATAACGCCAATACAATACCCCTATTAAGATATTGGATCTACTTTTGTTTATTACCGAATTTAATGCTAAACTATGTGATTGATGGTTCAGTGATTTTAGCGGCTTTTCCAACGACTTTTCTTCGTGTTCAGCAGCACATTATGGACATTCGTCACATGTTTACCCTACAGGCTTATGTACTTAACACACGCGTTCTGTCCGCCTTGTCAAACGGAGTTCTTCGCCGATTTAACAAGCATTTTCTTCCGAATTCTTGTTCTTGGGATTGTAATAAATCCGTAAGTTTTCGAGTATTTTTCCTTTCTATTTATCAATGAATAGTCTGCAATTACTACGTATTTCTGAAATGTATTATTCCGGAAAGACAAAGAATTTTTTGTTTTGAAATTTTTCTTTACGTTACCTAACGTCATTAGCTTTAAGCTTAACTTTAGACTGATCACCATTATTACGCAAAGGCTGTATCGACAATGCGTGGTCGTCTATTTTCATCGCTGCATGCTACTCTTCACGTCCACTTTTTGTGGCGTATCTGGAAATGAAGGCACAAGTTTGGCTGCCAAATTGAGCAATCGCCGACAGTCTCGCTCCAAAACAGCAGCGTCGGTCAGCAGCTGCAGAGCCAATCATATAGTCAGGATGCCAAATGCAGTCAGGCATACGTCAAGCAACAGTAGTGCCAAAGATTCTATCAACGCTGTCCGATTACCCGCGCTGGAAAGGACACTTATGACCACTCTCATCGAGAATGGCTTAGTCGAGAGCAAAATCATTGTGTCTGAAGAGTCAAAAGAGTAGTGCATTCAATTTGAATTAGCATACAATTGTCTAGATTGCCTATGAAGCACTTAATGGAGACAGCGTGGAAAAGTAAACAAATTAAATGTTTAAAGATCAGAAAAACTGTGAACCATTACGCCTTATCTAAAACGATCTTAAATACCTCCAACGTGTGCGAAACTAATTTCCTTTGAAGTTTTTACAACAATCTGAAAGAATTTTTATCCTTAAGTTCTTGGTAAATTCTCAATCCTCGTGGGCTTCAAATAGCCACAAAATCTCACACCGGGTCAAGTCTAGAAATTTTACTTGGGTGTGGTACACTAACTTTTTTCCGTATGTCACACATTAACTAAAGTATGGTAGATCAATTTGAAACACAGAGGTTGGAAAAACGCTGTTTCGTTGTATGTAAAATGTGCGTTTTCCAGAAATTCTCTTTTGCATTTCGGCCATGTGTTGAATGTAATGTAACTTCTATGAATATACTTCAATGATTATATAGTTTCATGCCATTCTATGATTATTTTCAATTGATAAGAACTCATGAATCAAACGATCTCAATTTTATTCCTTTATATATTTCGAACTCGCATATTTATTTGTTTTACAATGCGTTTTCACCCTTATTATTGATTAATAAACAATTTAAAAACAGTTTTATTCACAATTGTGTGGAGTTTTTCATGGAAAATATCCTATGACTGTTTAATTGGTTAAAACGTTTGATTTCATCCTCCACAGCAAACGCTTTCAAAAATGTGTTTTCGTCGACCAACGATGCAAATGCTGGAGTCCGTGACGAGAACTTTTCCTCTAAGCCATCTGTTAGCTCCGAATTTTTCCGTCTGGCTTCTACATTTTGAGAGTCAAAAACGGAAAAATCTTTGCTATTTTCTCCGCGATTTGTGCCATTATTATGTTTGGCAGTGGCGATGCCAAATGCTTTTATTCGGCGTCGCTGTTCATAGCAGTCTATGACGTCAACGTCAATGACCCGATTGCAAGCTAGGGCTCCCTCTGCAGCGCTGCATACTACCGTTCCGCATGATTTCGGACCTAAAATGACCTTAGTTGTTTACGAAATCAACATTATTATGACTACTGCGCAAAAAAAGAAGGCAGTAAAATATTGCCGCAAAATCATATTATAAAACAGTACTATCTGCCTTTCATGACGATTTAGCTTCACAAAAATATGCAATGTAATTAGGCATGACTGTAAAGTGAAAGCCTTACAAAGTTGCCGAATTCTCTGCCATGAACGATCACATAATCCATCTAATGCCCATTGGCAACAACGAATACTTCTATCAAGCACCAGTCCATTCTCTTAAACATGCTAACAAAAATTAAACTGTCTCTAATCCCATTCCTTAAATACCTTGCACATAAAAAGGCTTTCGCTTGAGCTTATCTGCCAATTGCCTCCACGACCACCATGGCTCCTGAACTGCTCGACTAAAAAATTTCACTTCGTTTCTGTTAGAATGAGTTCGTTCAATGAGAACGTTTACCTTTTCTGATCAAGCTCCGTGGATAGATCAACTTGTTCCACAGTGTTCGCAGACCGTTGCACAGCCAAAACTTTGGCCGGAGACTCGCTGGGTTTTTCCTGTTTCTGTACCCCTGGAAGTTCTGAGTCCCATGAAGATGATGTTGATTGATCTATTTTTGCGGTGGGAAAATTGTTGGTCCAAGGATTGGAAGGCATTCCTTTAGAGACTCTAAAATTACTGTAAAAGTAGCTGAAATATCCTTTAATAGAAATATGGACTTAATTCTGAATGCAAATACTGCAAGTATAAAGTTATATCAGATTTTGTGTACACAATGTGATTGAAATTATTTGATATCAGTAGTTGGATACTTAAGGTAAATCTGTTGTTAGCCCTTTCTGATCCTAGTTGACATCAATATTTATGCAGCTCAAAGATTGTGTGCTTTACCCTGACGGCGAACCAATGGGCGGCCCAAAAATATGGACATCATCTTCGTCCGGCCGTTCAGTTGGCTGTGTAGGACCATTGTAATTATATTGGACTTCGTTCGGAGGGCTGAGTACTGCTGCCGACTCTAAACCGAATGTTTGATGTTGATGAATTTTGAGTATGCAAAATTTTAACATCTTGGAGCATATGCTTACATTATTTGTTTCTTTAAGCTTACTAAATTATTTGTAAAAATATGGTTTCAGAATTCAAATTTAATCTTTAGCCTGCGATTGGGTTGACTTGAAATTAGTTGGATTATCATTTTTCCATGTTAATATGGTTCCTATTGTGAGTAGCAATAAACTGATGGTTATCCAAAATATGGTTATTATGTTGACATGCCGCAAATACTGATGTTTATAAGCTTAATCCATGAAAACAAACCGTAACCGCCTGACGGTGATACCCACTCGCTCGATATTGCGTTGTTTGGGTCATATGGATTTGAGGTTTTTGCTACCTGATTTTGATTCACTTTCATGGGCGTCCGATCGTCTGTGGAGGAACCGCCTATCACAGCGACACTGTGCTTACTGTCAGGTTTAGAATTGGCACCTCTGGTTGATTCATCTACTTGAAATGGGTTGGAGTTGATACCGAAAATATTGTTAGTAGACTCTCCACCGTCGTAATCCAGAGGCTGCATGTTTGGTAATGTAGTTGTCATTGTACTAGTTGCCACAGTAGTTGTTATAGGAACAGTGATGAACGAAGATAACTTTGTCGTTGCTCTAAAGGATAATGTTGCGGAATCTGGAAGTGTGGTAGTGGTCCTTTGCAAAGACCGCGGAGGGCCTAACGTAGGTCGAGGCCCAACGTTTTTCATCTAAAAATTATTGATAAGGGCCTGTATTGCGGATTGAATGATTTCAAAAATTTTGCGTCAGCAGGTACAACTATATACGCTATTTAATATTCGCCCGAGTTTTAAGTAGTAATGCTGTAGATCAAATGCCCCTACCTAAGCATGGAGATAACTGGATACATTCGGGGGGCTTTAGCCGGAAGTTATTTGATTGTTCCCGAGGCTGTAAATGGCAAAATTTACCTATTCCATTGATAATCAGATTTTACAGAATTTAGGAAAATATATAACAAAAATTCAATTACTCATGATCGTTAAAAGGTTGATACGAAGATCAAAATTGCCAGTAATAACACCCACTTTTTCAATCAACATGTTTTCGTAATTTATCTGAAGACTGTCATCCACTTTCTCCGTAGTTGTTTTCATTGGAGCAGTCGTAGTAGTTGTGGGCCTGTTAGCGTCCGCTCGACCAGCTGACCATCCTCCGCCGGATGTAGGTGGAGAGCGGGTTGTGGTAGTGGTCGAAATTCTCTTTGGTAGTTGGGATGACGGAGTCTTAAGGAATGAAGTGAAAGAAGGCGGCGGAAGAGGCGGAAAGGTGGACGAAGAGAGCACGATTTCAGGTAATGGCAAAAAGACGTCGTCAGTAGAAAGCGGCAACAACGACTCTCCTCCGCCGGACGGCTTTTTGGACGGAGGACTTATGCGCGTGCCTGTACCGCGGTCAGCTATTCCGGGTGTATGCTCGAGTACCCATGAATCAACCTTGCTATAAGTTCAAATAATTTGAGTAAGTAAAAGGTAAACCTAAAAAATTTGGACTAAATTACTCATTTGATGAAGTTGCGGTGGTTGTACTCGGTGGCCTTGGAGCTTCTATTGCTGGCGGCATTATAGAGATTGGACCTGGTGGCCCGATAGGCCCTGTCTGCTCGATCCAGGAAGTTGGTCCATGAGACGGACTCATTGGAGATGGGCGATCATCGCCTGCAGTTGAACGGCTATTTCCCGGCGATTTAGGAGGTCGAATAGAGGGTGGCCCGTCTTCTTCGTTCAATTTTATTGCCAAATTTTGTTTTTCTGATGCAAATCCGGCCTCCGCCAATATTTCCTTTAATTTAGCTCGACATTCGACTGGCACTGAATTAGTTTTATACGAATCCAAAACTAATTTTAATCAATATATACGTAAAAGGCATCGTTGTTGGGCTGCAGTGGAACCAGACGCAGCTGGATCCGCCATTTGACAAATCTCGACACCAGTTTGACATTGTATTTGGCACTTTCTATGGGCTGGCAACCAGCCGGGCTGTCCAAACATGTCACCGCCTTCAAACCAGAAATTTAAAATGACTCATCATTTTGTTCAACTTCGGTCACTCATTTGTTGCCTTTTAATGCAAAACAAACAAACGGTTTCATTGTTAAAACTTACACAATTGTTCATTATTGTAAATGAATTTATGTACAGCAGCCGAAGGATTTAACTCAACAACTATCTTTCCACGGCCGGTGACGTGCTTTGAAAGAGTTGTTGCTTCTGAGGAGAACCGATGCGGAATGACATAGACCATGATTACAAATGTTATTCCGAACGCATGCATGCGCAACATTTGAATCAATGGCATAAACTCAAGCTCGTCACATAGGGATTAGGCATTCACTGCAATATCAAAAATCATGGATGTTTTGAGAAGAAGAAGTATGGTTGTGCAAACTGATATTGGAGTTTGGGAACGACAATGAAAGGGTACACGTGCAAGCTTTTAACTTTAATATTTAGATTTAGTTTGTCATAATATTGCCATAAGAGTAGTATCCGGACTTTTGGATTTCAATTCACGGATTTCATGGCCACAACAATATTTTTGCCATACGCCCTCTAATATGGCGACTGAATCTTCCATAATGGTTAAATTAGTAGTATTTAATACATACGTTTTACGGGAATTAAACACCTGTCAGAGTAAAAGTAACAGAAAATGGTGTCAAAATACACATGGAAGATCTGTTTATTAGTAAAAAAATTGAATAGGTGTTGAAATAAAATGAAATTGAGAACAATTTAGTAAGAAAATATTAATACACACTCGAGACACTTCTATTGAAGAAGTTTATGTATTGCGCTAAAGCATAATAAGTTCTCTCAACCAATTTGTCAATACTGGTCTAACGAATTAGAAGAAAATGCTAATTAAAATTTCGTGGTTTTACTGAAATTGAAAATAAATTAGTAACATTTCTCCACGACTGCCGAGAGAAATTATTCTTTATTTATCTAACCACCTGCATGTCTTCAAAGGAATTTCTATGCGATTCGAGTGGTGTGAATTTCATTTCAATCGGGTTAAGGGTTTCGTGCATTTTTCTAAACAAACATTTATATTGTGTGTTTGGTTCAATAACTGCACTGGGATGAGTTAGAGAGTGACCCGGTGAGAAGTGGCAAGAATGGTCATTTCTCCTTTCCTTTGCCATTCACTTTCCTGTATAAGGAACGGGAAGTGAGATCCAAGGAACCGGGAATTGAAAATTCGGACAGTAGGCAAAAAGTTTAAAATTTCGAATAAAATCGCTCAATCAATGAAAGAATTGATATTGGCCAAAATTTCCTACACTACATACAACATTCCTGTTGGACTTTGTATATACTGCAACACGAACACCTGTGGTTTTAATGTTCAAACGCGGTATTTTTATTTAAGGTCTCTATGGGAGGATTAACCAGGATAAATGCTAATAAACCCGAATATTCCTTTGAATAAACCTTTTCTGAACTTATTCCTATTTTACTGTCTGAACATAATCTAATGAAGGAATAACGATATCATTATAATAGCAGAGGAATGAAACAATAGTCAAATAATCTTAGTTAATATTAGCCTGTTCCTATGTAATAGCATAATAAATCCAGATGTGCGCATGAATTAAGCCATTTGACAGAAGATTTATGATATTGCTGTAGATATGCCAATCAGTAAACGGTACTTTAAGCCATTATGTTGAATGAATATCCGTTAAATGCACATTTTTGTTACTTAGTATTTGATCCCATCCTATAACGACTAATGGTCTGCGTTTATTGCTCTCAATAATTCGTAATGAAAATACTCATATACACTGTTTCCGGAGCATTATTCCGGAAACTGTACTATATGAATGTATGCATATGAACGTATATAAGACATGGAGAATGAGGGACACGAATACAGAGATTTATCAAAACATTTTTGATTAATATCAACTGTATCATCATGATGATTTTCATATCTATGCTATGATAACATACGTAAAGCTGAAAGTAGATGGCTATTTGAAAGCATATATCAAATATAATATTCAAAATAAAATATTGTTTGCGTAAATTATTTGAAACTAAACACTACTGAAGTTAGTTATTCTATGAAAATTCCTTTGGTTCTATTATGTTTTTATTCTATACCATTCACAAAATTCCAGTTTTTAAATTCATTTACTTCAGTAGTGTATAAGTTTTTATAATACAACACTAGCAGAAGGGGGCCGCGCCGAACATACAGCGCTATTAGAGATGGGTAGTAGAAATGGGTACCACTATGCAGTCTGAATTATTACACAGAATATAAAGTACTATTAAGATCTAGTCAAGACTTAGATTTATCCTAGGACCTCCGGAATAATTGAGAGATGAAGATTGCAAAGCATTCACCAATTTCCTGCCCACAGCAGTAGAACTGAGTTCGAATTTAGAGGTGCTAGGATGAGCAGTGGAATTTCTGGCCGATTGGAGGTATATTGCGCGCTCAAGGAGCTCTTTTCGCTCTTCCATAGCTTTTCGCCGCTCGACATCAACTTCCGGGTCCTGCTGCCGTCGCCGACCTTAAGAAAAACTTGAGTTATAATTATTGGCAACATTTGTTATACCCCAGTGCATTAGGAGCATGATGAGGAAAAGAAGCAGCAGAAGGAATATGACAATGAGCAAAATGATCAATCGGGACCATATGCGGTCGTCTGTCTTCTCTCTGTAATTTTAAAAACAATTATAACGTCCAAGTCGGGATACAGAAAAACTTCGAAGATGGTCGAATAACGTTGCCACGTGATTATTAATATTTTTCCTAGTGTTTTTGTAGAGCTTGTCAAAATTTCCATGCTTTTGAAAAATTTGCGGGGACAATTCCACTAACTGACTACATTATGTTTATAATACATCGGACGTTTACATTTTAATTGTTTAGTAAAAGTAATAAAGTGTAATAAAAAAGTTTAAAATAGAGTCTAAAGTGAAACATTTTAACTTTAAACTTGTCATTAGAATAAACACACCTGGACATTCTGGCCCAATGAGGGATAACCTCCTCCGTGCAGTTGGGGAACGGCAAAACATGATAACTTCGACCATTGCTATCCTCACCGCTGGTCAACAAACATTCGTCGCAGAACATTCCAGTATGTCGGGGAGGGCAGACGCAACTTTCGGAGTTATTGTTCTTGTCTAAATTTAAAGAATTAGCATTAATTTGAACAAAGGTGTGTTCTCTAAGAATTTTTGAGAACTTACTAGGCTACGGAAGACTTTTCTGGGAAAATGTTTGAAAAATAAATTTATTGAAGCTAAAAAGGAAATAAAAGTAATGGCGTTCAATATCTTCGCGATCATATATATGAATATATTAACTGGCTCGATATAAAAGCATAGGAATCTACCTCGATATCCATGATGGCAGTTTATTAAATGACAATAGTCGCCCTAGGTATTAATATATAACTTATGGTTTATTTAACTTATGACATACCTCGTATCCGTAGTCACAATGACAGTGACCTAAATCATAAACTAGAATGTTTTAAAGCATAAAATATGTAGGAAATATGAAAGCTATTAGTGGGTTTTAACTCATAAAAAATGTCAGACTTTGAAAAACAAAGTTAACAAATAAAATGCGTTTAACTAAACTATTTTTGATAATTCGGAAAGACTACATTTTTGGATTTATACTTGAAAAATAGAACAAACCTTCTTGAAGCTTTCCATGATCACACTTTCCCACGTATTGACACTAAAATGTTTGGTCATTCGGGTATCTTCGATAAAATCTTACTTTTGGCCCAAAATACCATCCATGACATTTGCATCGACCATTTTTGTATTGGCCGCGTTCATTACACTGTAACATGCCAATGTATTTTGTGAATATGGAGTAAACTTAATGTGTAGTCTTTAAATTAATCATTTCCTTACCTGATCAGCAACAGGTTCGTTGCATCTAAACATGACTTTTAGGTAAACCGTTTAGATAAACTAAAAAATTCTCACAATTCGCCGGCCCAGTCCTCATCGCAGATGCACATTCTATTGAAAAACGTACTGTCGGAATCGTATCGATTTCCAACCGAAAGACCATGCTCTACAAATATATGTTAATACAAAAATAGTCCACCTTTCATGAACCGACTCCTAACCGGGAAAATTCATACAGGTGTTGCACAATTTTCCTTACATATTTCTTAAATTTTTAAAGGGGATAGCAATCAAGTAAACCTTTCAGCTACGAGCCTGATTGCAATAAGAATGCTGCAAAGAATAAACTCCATTGCGTATTACAATTATGACAAAATCTTGGACTCGGAAATTTTTATCTCGTCGAACGTACGGAAATAACGTACCACATGCGAAGTCGACACATCTTGGACCAACAAAAGGAAAATGACATTCACATTTTCCGTTAACGAAGTTGCCTCCATTCTCGCAAGGAGCTGTCTCATTAAGCTGTTCTGCAAAATGCTGGCGCAATCTTCGTCTGTGTCTCCTCATCTTCCGAGAAGTTTTTCGCTGGATAGGAATGCGATCCACTGCAATACCGTCTTTTTGGTCAGTTTCATCTGCAGCTTCGAAGAAAGACATTGACGAACTTGCTCTGAAAAGTGTGCAATCAAAATTCGAAATACGTCAGTCACGCACATTCTGTGAAAACATCACAGATTGTCGTCTTTTGTATTAAAAAAAGTCAGTTAAACATGTCTTCTATAAGAATATCGAATGAATCCTAAAAACCTGTATTTTTAAAATTTTTATGCGCAAATGTATTTTTGCCAAATCCTGTAGTTATTATTTCAAAACACCATTTTTGTGATCATTTTAGACGATGTAACTCACCTCAACTGGGTTTCAGGCTACGACATTTACTCATAAACTCTAATTACTTAGCGGTAAGCATCGAATAACTGTTTAAAAGCAATTACATTATTCCTTGTAATTTCAGCCCTTTGAAATATCCTCGCTTTGTAATTAGAGCTTCCGCTCGATTCGAAAAATATATCCCTGTGGTTCTATTTACAAGGAATACGGTAAATTTTTTTTCAAACTATCGAATACTATCCATTTTTTAGACTGAAAATGACTAAAAAAATTAGGTGGGCGAAAAATAATGTTTTAAGCAGGATTCTATTAGCTTTATATAATATTATTGAAACAAACCCTGAAGTTGAATTAAAATCCTCTCTAGATGTGCTTGGCGATGTGCTGGAAAACGAGATCATGACAGAATCAGGTGTAGAGGTAGAGATAGCTGGTGCTGGCATTATGAGCGTTAGAACCAATAGAAATCGTAGCAAATAGGACAGTTTCCAGGATAATGTGAGAAATCCAAGTGAACGATAACTAGACGGAAACAATAGTACCCGGTTAACTTTGCTTGATGATTTTCTCAGACTTGAGTGGCTTTCTCGCATTTCCCGGCACCAGTATAAGCACTACAACCGGATGCCACCTTCTTGCCCGAATAAATTCCGTAGTGTTTGAAAGCAAGTAAATTGACTGAATATTTCTGGACTTCAATATCGGCTATTCTCCCTAACATTCAGCTGAAATGGTTACGTTTAATTACCTCTGGCCATTGAATACGTCGACAAAAACGAAGTGTTATGCAGCCTTTGGCTTAGTATCTACTTTGCGACTAGAATCTCGTTTTCTAGACTTCTAGTGTCAATAGTCAAAAACGAAACAACAAAAAGTATATGTGAATTATGAAATTGCGCAATTTCTATTGCTGGGTTTCGAAATTCGCCGGAGGTGCATTGGGAGAAGTTTGGTCAAAGTTGAAACCGTCGCATGAGTGTTTGCACTTAAATTGATTATTGGGAGAATTAGGGGTCTTCTTCATGGTATTGCATTCTCTTTCGCTTTGCTATGATTGTCATTATTCGTTGAGTTTGGATGCGAGAGAAAACATCCACAATTTAACCGAACCGCAATTAATCAATGAATTAACGTTCTTTGGATTGATGATGCTTTCGCTTTCATTGCCCATAGAGAGAGGAGACTATGTTGACAAGTAAAATGATATTAAGCTAAACTGAACGAATAGCTCGGTGTGAAACTGCTTGGGATTAATATTGAAATACAGTACAATTCTTGCAACAAAATGCGAAATTTCTTGGCACAAATATATTACTCTTACAACAAAATTTGTTTCATCAAAACATCAGCAAACTGCGTATAGTACTGTTATAATGCAGTTATGTAATTATGCGTCTATTACCTTTTAAGCGTGTTGTTACTTTATAGTAGTTTACTCATATAGAATTTTTTTCTCTGAACTAGAATTTTTTTATATTCGAAAAAACCTTTATATACCTTTCATATGCGTTTTCTTGCATAATTATTCCTCCATAACGGAAGGAATTCAATAGGCTTTGATGACCCACAAAAGTTCATGCCTTTCCCAGTCTGCAACATATACAGGCGAAATATCCGCGAGCTATAATTGAGGAAAGCGAAAACAGAGGAATGAAGTGACACTCGAATTAAATTGAGGGGCGGTTTCAGATGTTTGCGTTCAGTATTGAATTGAAAGATTAAGAGTGCTTACGAAACTATTTCAGATCTCAAAGAGACTTCACCTTCACCCTCAAAGCTATTTCAATGCTATTACGACCTTAATGACATTCAATAATTTTATTTTGTAAAATATGTTTGCGCAATTATTCCTAATGATTTACATCGCTTCGCAATATTGCGCGGTGGATAGTTTCTCTGTTCTCGGTCTTCGCGGCATAGGTCAGTCACATTTTTACAAAATATTAAACGTAAAAATGTCACGCCGTTTAACAGTCAAATTATTTCCAAAAAACATCATTACATTTAATGTGATTATTTGTGGCATATATTTATCGAGTCCCTCTAGGGCGCACTGTGTCTGTCCGCTAGGAACAGAATCTCCCGCTTTTCGACACTCCTGGAGCCCAAACTCGGGAGAACCCCCCTCCAAAAAAACATGATTTTAGGAGGGTTGTCAATGTCAGAATTGGAGTGGTCCCGCCACGAAAATTGAGAAAAGGTCATTTTTACGGTATTTTGACGGTTTTTCGAAAAAGTGGCAGATGTGCGCCACCGGTTATGGGCCAAATGAGGTACCGTTCGACGCGCAAGACCCCGGCGTGTCGTTTGGTTCCAAATTTGGCCTGTTCACGCAACAATTTTCGGGAGTTATATGTCACCAAAATCCAGGGATTTCGGGATTTTGGCTGTTTTTCGCCGCGTGGTCCGCGCCGAAGCCGCAGGTTCTCTTTTCTTGTAAACCTTACTAACGATCATAACCACCTTAGTCCACAAATTTGCCACAAATTGGATAAAGTAACTATACACTCAAATAAACATGAAAATTGCTAATTAATATTTTCAATTAGTTAAATTCCGGCTTTTCAAGATCACCTAAAGCCTTTAAGAAGCATCCCAGCTGTTTTAGGCATCCAGAAACAACCTCCTCTTGGCAAACAAGCACATGCTTCTGATCCGCGATGCAACAATGCTTCTCTTCAGCGCATAATGCAAATTGTAAGTAGCGACGTTCATGGAATCCCGATTTTCATATAGTTCGGATGAATGGAGTTCGGACTTCCTGA
Source organism: Ditylenchus destructor (assembly GCA_022814885.1). Lineage (NCBI taxonomy): Eukaryota > Metazoa > Nematoda > Chromadorea > Rhabditida > Anguinidae > Ditylenchus > Ditylenchus destructor. The sequence goes on along the minus strand of JAKKPZ010000033.1, from coordinate 321,646 downwards.
AACCTCTGTTTTCTTTTTAATACACAAAAGCAAGCTAAACGCAGTAATTGCAGTTTTCATTCCACAAATTGACTTCTCCACTTGAAATCAATTCGTCATTTGGGTGTATTTTGAGCGCATTTCTGATGATTCTTATATGATTTAGAATATGAGTAATGATACTAAGCATTCAAAGTTAGCAATACTGCACGCCGCTGAAAAAACAATTGGAGGTGCATTCTCAGTCATTTGTTCCAGTCGGGATTTCTCTTACAGTAAGTCATACATGTTTCCCCAAATTATTTTGCTAACATTTCATAAATAACTTATTTCTGCTTTTAACTCATTTCTGCTATACATTTTCAAATCTTTCACTGAAATAGGATCGATTTTAACCATAAACGTCGAAAGCTCAATACACCGGTAAAATATAAAATTCTATTTCCATTGCAGTTGCCAAAACTCGTTTATTCTGCTTGGTCAGCAAAAAGAATAACAAATGTTTCGCGTTTCTCGCAGAAGTTGCGGCCGGAAAAGTACATATATGAATAAATTTGTTGAACGCAATATTGTTAATAATTTGTACAAAAAGGTTTTTATTTGTGTTCACTTTACAAAAAAATGAAAATCGTAATGCTATCGTTCACGTTGTTATACAATAAAAGATTTTCCAATAAGAAAGCACAGTTTACGATAAAGTAATCAGCCGTCTTCTGGTGATAGAAAAGTTTACAACGATTCAAATAAGATCACAATCTGAATGGCAAATTCTCGATCACGAGCAATTTCTAAGAATTTTTAGATGAGAAGTAACTGAGATAAAATAGACCAGGCATTCCATAAAGTGACTGAGTGATGAACATCGCGGCAGGATTTCGAAAAGAAAATTTTGAGAAAATATTTGGCACTTCCTTTTTTGGAAATTATTTTTGTTTGAGTAACGAAAATGTTTAACCCTAGTGGATCCTCATGCTGAAAACCAAGGATTAACATATTGTGAAAAACAATGAAATTCTGGTCAAGGGTTTTACATTTACAATTTTTAAATGTTTTACAGAAAATCATATTTCTAATCTCGATTACATTTACGGAAAATCAGGAATAAGGGTGATATAGAATCAAGTATACAATTCCTCCATTTTCTTAGTTTTTATAGCCGAGCAGATTTCTCATCTGATTGTCTTGATGACGAATCACGCCGTCATTGCGTTCGGCTTTCGATTGAATTCGATCAAGCAGTTTGTTTTGGTCCTCGACTTCGTCTCCCAAAGCAGTGCCCAAAGTTCGGAGTCGGGCTAACTGGCTTGACATTTCACCTGAAATTCAAATATCACATACTAGCGCGCTAACGCGCGCTAGCGCGCGGGGAGTCTACATCAGTATGCCTTATCTATATCAGTATGCCCTTTCTATATCAGTATGCCTTTTCTGTTCTAACTTCACTCACATTCCAGGGGGGAAGGTCGGGCGCTCCGTGCCCGACCACAGGATTGGCTCGCCACCTGCGGTGGCTCGCAAACTCAGACTCAGTCTGAGTTTGGCTCAGTCTAAGTTTGTCTCAGTCTGAGTTTGTCTCAGTCTGAGTTTGGCTCAGTCTGAGTTTGGCTCAGTCTAAGTTTGGCTCAGTCTGAGTTTGGCTCAGTCTAAGTTTGGCTCAGTCTGAGTTTGGTTCAGTCTGAGTTTGGCTCAGTCTAAGTTTGGCTCAGTCTAAGTTTGGCTCAGTCTAAGTTTGGCTCAGTCTAAAGCTTGGCTCAGTCTGAGTTTGGCTCAGTCTGAGTTTTGGCTCAGTCTGAATTTGGCCTGAAACCGTTTCTGACACGAAAAATAAGCACTGGATAAAAGCACTCCCTCCTGAAACCGTTTCTGACACAAAAAATAAGCAGTGGATAAAAAGCACTCCCTGCTGAAACCGTTACAGACACGAAAAATAAGCAGTGGATAGAATGAACTCCCTCACGAAACCGTTTCTGACACGAAAAAATGCAGTGGATAGAATGAACTCCCTCACGAAACCGTTACAGACACGAAAAATAAGCAGTGGATAGAATGAACTCCCTCGCGAAACCGTTACAGACACGAAAAATAAGCAGTGGATAGAATGAACTCCCTCGCGAAACCGTTACAGACACGAAAAATAAGCAGTGGATAGAATGAACTCCCTCACGAAACCGTTACAGACACGAAAAATAAGCAGTGGATAGAATGAACTCCCTCGCGAAACCGTTACAGACACGAAAAATAAGCAGTGGATAGAATGAACTCCCTCGCGAAACCGTTACAGACACGAAAAATAAGCAGTGGATAAATCTGACCTCGAAACGTTCAGGAAATAACAGTGGAAACCGAAAATAAATTTTGCTTTGTCTAAATTTGTCTACATTTTGGCTAAATTTTGACCTCAAAAATTCGGATTCCCCGCTAAAAATGACTCTAAAAAAGGTACATTTCAAAAATAAGCACCCCTAAGAATGCACCTTTGAAAAATGGAATAAGCACCCCTAAGAATGCACCCCAAAAACGTGAAACGGACGGACGGAAAAAAGACATCACTAACTTACTATAATGATGAACGAGAGTATATCAACTAAAAATTACCGAGGTTGTGGTCAATTTCGTCGTCCATGGCTTCCCAGCGAGTTCCCTTAATCGCATTTCGAGAAGCGCTACCCAGAGTTGGTTGGTTTGACATGCTCCCACTGGTCTGATCTACAGATGATTTCACTTGATCAACCACTTTGCTAAAATAATAATTGGAATATCTGTTTACATACCTCCAAGAAAAATACTAAAATGTATTTTTATCAAGTACAATTTGTCGCAATACACACAATAAACCGTATTCCCTGTTTTTTAGCCCCACCCTCTAATTTAGCCCCAGTAAAGGGTGGCTGAATAATTGAAGTCGCAGTTCGTCTAATTTAAGAGAAAATATTCCAGAAAATATTAAATGGAAGCAAAATAGCGGTATAAAATACAAACCTCAATTGAGTTTCCGACTTAGAACCAGGCATTTCCTGAAAGATACAATATATACCGTTATAAACCAGATCAGATGATGACTGCACAACCTGAGATGTTTGCTTTGGAGTTCGAGAGAATTTGTTTTTGAAATACCCGCCGAATACCGATTTTAGACTATTCAGACTTCGCTGTGTCATTTGCGCTACCGAATGAATTTCATCGAGATTCTTATCAGCTTTTTCAAGCTTCTCTCGCTGCTCGAGTAAATCCTGGAAATCAATTGATCTATAATCGTTTAAGATCATATTTCATTTCCTTAATACCTGCGCCGTCGAAGTGGCCAATCGCTCAGAATCTTCCAATTGCTAAAATTAGTTCCATCAATCGTTACACTAAATAAGCTTTACGGAAAATGTACCTGACGGGACCGGCCCGTGCTGTCCAAGGATTGCTGTAGATATTTCTCTATTTCCTTCTCATAGTCCGCCACTTCATCCTCGATACTGCCACCCACGCTGTAGCTTTTTACGGGATCTGAATTGAAAGTTATAAGAAAACTCGCACAATAAAATTCGTAGTTATTTCGTCATTTTAAAGGTAGTTTTGTCAGGGATGTGTTTACAATTACTTTCATGCGCCGAATAAGAGTTTAGCATTTTCCGTGTTATTTACCTTTTATGATTTTTTGGGACTTTGTGAATAACTATGTGCCATTATAAAAGCAGCGAGAATGTACATTTTCATGATCAAATAGTGAAAAATCCTTCTTGAGAATCCATTAGCATGTATTAATAATAGCCAAGAAAAATGATGTTCCTCAGCGTTAAATTTGGGAGATATGACTATTGTCGAGGGCAACTTGAGCAAAAATAATTTATTAATATGTAAAATAAGCAATTACCTAGCCCCAAGCCTCGTCGATTATTGCTGTAGGCATTGTCATCGTCAAATGGATTTGCCATTAGAATAGCTAAGGTAATTATATATTTTATAAATTCATTTACAAGTTCACAATACAATCAATATGAAACGTATAAACGTTTTAAGAGACAAAGAATAGAGGGATCATTTTATAATTAATCTTTATACATTATCAATCTAACAAAATTTTAAACAAATTATATAAACTCGCAAATTAAGATAATTATACATAAAATAAAGTCAGACATCTAATAAGCATTTATGCGTATTTTGCAAGTGGGCACTATTCTAATTTAAGTGTTCGATAAGACATCAGTCGGCACTTTCGTAGGTAGGAGCATCTACTTTTGTACATGAACGGCGCCACAGGGAGCTGCACTATTGAAGTTTCGATAGTTCAGTCGGCACCAAAATTCGAGATTGCATCTTCTTTATCAAAGGCACTGAAAATATTTGTTAATCAAATTCTGCTCTTACTGTTTCAAGTCTAAGTTGTAAATGTTTAACATTATTTTTGTCAAAAATCCTACACAATAGACTTTAAATGTAATAAACATAATTTATATTTGGGCTTGTAGTAGATTTTTTGAAATATCACGAAAGAAAAAGATCAGTTTAATAAAATTATGCCTGACAAAATAGCAAAAGAGGTGTCTGTACATATGGGCCAAAGGACTGTCGAATGTGAAAATGCTTTTCCCTTTCTCTGACCGACCAACAATCTAGTGTGATTCATACATTTAACATCAGCATACTAATGTAAAAGAAAAACATTGGAGAATAAAAACATTTACATATTTCTAACGGGAACGCTTTTAAGTGCATTCAAAGGTTTAGGCATATAACAATAGCAAATCATCTTGAAATGTCGATTCGAGCATACCTGTATAGGCGACGGTTTGGTCCCATCCAGGTTTCGACCATGTGTGCTGACGAGTGTGTTGTCGACTGACCATTCCCTTATAAGCCCAAATGTGGAAAACCATATAGAGTTGTCCGACCTGGGCAAAGAATCCACCAACGTCTTGATTGTATTCACGACGATAAGTTATGCCTAAATTTGAGATGCAGAAAATATGCTGAGTTGTATGAATCTTACCTTTGGACCAAGCATTTCCCCACTCTATCATGGTTCCGGGCTAAATTCACACGAATAAATTAAATAAGCATGAAGATATATGTAAACCAACTTTCAGGACATAGCTGAAATAGGTATGTTATATCATATACCGTTATATGACATATCGAAAAATTTACCTCCGTAAGTCATAAATGTGACTAGGCTCACGTGGCTTTGGTTCGCCCCAGTAACTAAATGCCTTGGCGATGACTGTCCTACGACGTCCGCAAATACCTAAAATAATTTTAAAAAGTAGTGTAACATTTAATATAAGAGTCCATGGTTTAATTTAATCGAATGATTACCTGCATATTCTAGTTCGGCAGCCCTCAATATCGGATTGTTGACTAGTGCATGGATGTGACTAAAACATTCTGAATTTGTAAATATATATGTGTGCAGTTAATGGTTGGTTTAAGAATAAGGTTACGACAACTTATTTTTTCTTGTTTTTCAGAAAATTTGCCTAGCAAAACTAATTTTTCTATATAAATAATTTCTCTATTCTACACGAGATCAGCTTTGCCTATGTTACCTTTTGCATTCTTCAGATTTGAATTAAAATTCAAAACCTTGCATACCTGTCAATATCCACATATCCATTTTTGTAGCCTGTAAATAGTTACCGGTATTTATTTATGAAAGACAAACTAAAAAAACTCACGCCATAAATTGACCACTTGATCCTGGTTTCCTAAAAAACTTCTAAGTTACTCACAAACAAATTAATCCGTACAGCGTCACCAACCGAATAGTACTGCCCATGATCCAAACAATTCGGCCCCCGGAGTGCATTTTGTTACTTCTTGGGCGTAATTTCTGTAGGCTTTGATGTAATCTTCGCGTCGCCCCCCAACTGCATCATGAGCTAAAAATAGGCATAATTAATATTGCTTTAGATAATAGTACGAAACAACTTCACATTAAAACTTTCAAGCTATTCAATCATTGCTATGCTATTACTTACAGAGAACTTATTATTAAATCAGTTATAATCATCGTCCTTTTTAGAAGAATGGTAAATAACGAAAAGTTTACTTTGTATCTCATAAATCGTCTCCGAAACCGATAGTAATGAAGAATGACTTTGCTTCTGCACTCCTTCCAAATTCACTTGCGGACCAGTGAGTATTCTGAAATTAAAACCGTGAATACGGCGTACATAGATCCACAATACTTGGGGGAAGGGACTTACAACAATTATATTATCATGCCAATACTTATATTGGGGTCACTTCACTTTGGATGCTGTGCCGTAGGTGCCCGAAACCGGTGTCATTCGCCTCCATTTCATGAGAGAAGTCCGAAAAACACAAAATTAGGGTGGAGAAATGCAACTAGAGCGTTTTTTGCCCTGGGGCAATTCTCGAAATCCATGATACCCCCCCTATGGTTCCAAAAAATCCAAAAAATTTTTTTTCGCAATTTTGCCTGAAAACGTCTAATTAGGGGTTTTCGACCATGCTGATCACGAATCCGAAGGAATTTTCAAGATTGGATCACACCATTCCGAGATATGGCCTCAGGGCATATATCCAAGCCTAAGCCTGCACAGCAGCTAAGGCTTGGATATAAGCCTAAACAGCAGCCTAAGGGCCTGTTCGCCTAACGGGGGGCCTAATCCTAAGTCCCTTGGGTTGGGTTGCCCGCCTAAGGGGTTAGGTTGTTCGCCTAAGGCGTTAGGAGTCGATTTAGGGCCTGATGGCACGTGAATATCAGCCATATCTCGGAATGGTGTGATCCAATCTTGAAAATTCCTTCGGATTCGTGATCAGCATGGTCGAAAATCCCTAATTAGACGTTTTCAGGCAAAATTGCGAAAAAAAAATTTTTTGGATTTTTTTGGAACCATAGGGGGGTATCATGGATTTCGAGAATTGCCCCAGGGCAAAAAATGCTCTAGTTGCATTTCTCCACCCTAATTTTGTGTTTTTCGGACTTCTCTCATGAAATGGAGGCGAATGACACCGGTTTCGGGCACCTACGGCACAGCATCCAAAGTGAAGCGTAGCCCTTATATTTTACTTGCTAGCAACAATACTGCTAGCTGCTACAACCATTTATTATTGCTGCACTTATACAAGTCATTATGTTTTCTTGTTATTGGAAAAAATCGTTATAAATTATTGTGCTTGTGCTTCTGAGGACACATCACAAGCACAAAAAAACCGTTACAAATTATTGGGATATTCAATAAGGGTAGACTACCTTGCAATCCAGCTTTGAGATTTTGGATCATCTCCACCATCTCCACCCGATGAAGCCGCATATTGACGGACGCTATTTGCGAAAAATCTAAAATTTTGTTGTACCGGCTCGCTTATAAAACGCAAAATATTGTTTGCATAGTTAACTTTAGCAGTTTGGCCATTTTTGCCTATATAATTTTGCACTTTTGACTGAAGTAAACTGACATCAAATTTTTTTGAAGGAAGTTGAATTCATAATTTGCTAACCTTGCACAAAACTGTTTTCTCATTTACGTATCGTTAATTTTTATTGCTAATTTATGTGTCGTCAGTATCGTACAATTATAGTTACAAATTATTTGAAAAAAATCCATTTAGAGATTTGTGTAAAAGTAATTTTAGATAAATATTTTTTACCTCTAAGCCTAGAGATTGTTGTTCATACATGGGCAAGATGGGTATAAGGAGAAAAAAATACGCGGTCCCAGCGAAAAGTATCGGCAACCCAAAATGTTAACTGCCGAATGTCTCCAGCATGTATATTTTATGCTGTCCATACGCAGTCATTTTTTCTACCCGACCTTTTAATGCCGAGTAGTTTTCGGTACGAGATCAGCATTCACATTTTAATCAATACGACTTAGTGGGGTCGTCCTAGGACTTTCCCACGTATGTTGACGTTTCCTATTTTATTCACGGCTTTAATTAATTATAAACCTGGAATTCTTCAAACATTTTAGTCCAGGAAAGGCTTTGCAGGACAACATGCGGCTATAAAACAACAATAAATAGGTACAGTAAGGAAAATGAAGCAAAATTGAACGCTAACTTCGATATTCTAATTAAATAAAATTCAAAAATAACAGTTTATTTAAATAAGATAAGTCTAAATTCAACAAACAAACAAGAGCACTAACCGAAAATATGTGAAATATTAATAAGAAACATAGGTCGAATGCTCTTGTGATAACCTAATAGAGAGCTCATTCTTCGTTCATTTGGGCCCGGGCAACATCTGCACCAGTTTTGGCGACCACCAGATTATCTGTAAAAATTTGCATATTGAAATGAAACTAGAATACAGTTTTTTTTTTCAAAATGCACCTGCAGTGATACGAGCAACGCGAGATAAACCATCGGCACGGTCGAGATATGTCAGTTTTCCGCAAATGAATACTCTGCTGCCTAAAATAAAATGAGCTATAAATTTAATTTCAGAACAAATTTGTTACCTCTGCGAACACTGTTTCGCACAGTATTCAAGAGCGGGCTGCAAAGTGGTTTCATAAATATTAGGAATTCATCATTAATTAGAGCTATTATACGCATTATTGTAGTATATGACACTTGACCACGCCTTATCATAAATTCAGAGAATTGCATTTCCGGTGTAATTTTCAAAAAATTAATTTTTCGAATTAATTAACAAATGTTTTGTGTATTCAAACAGATGATTAAAAATTTTCACTCCTATTTTGTGACATAACAGAAAGCACGTTGTTGCATAGGTATAATTTTATATAAAAACATACATTATATAATATAAATTCAATCTAAATATTGAAATCCTTACCGGAAAACGCTGACTTCATGCACTTCTACGCGTTCCACGAGATCACCGTTCGCACGACGATGGTCGATATTGGTGAAAACCCGGAAGCTTAAAACAACACAAGTATAGAATTAATCACATATTAGATTTAGCAATGTCGGATGTTTGAAAGAAAAAGCAATTCACTAATGTTTATGATTAGAGATCTAATTAATTCGATACATAATAAACAGTTGTATGCATAAATTACCATAATAAATATGAAAAATCGTAGCTTTTATATTGTTCTATTTTCAAAAATGAAGGAGGATCAAAATTTTGGATGACTTAACATCATGATAAACTCATTAAAAAATAAATGAAAGCGTTTATTTTTCAATCATGTTTAAAACTTACATGGCAAATTCGTCACCACTTCTGGTAGTCAAAAATCTAAAAATTATTATTTTAAATTAAATAAAACAAGTAAAAACGTTACTGTGGATCAGCCGCAACACCACCTAAACAACGATGTAATCTAGGTACGAAAAATATTAAAAACGAACATACCCAGCAATTCAACGCGATTGATTCTGAAATAGATTTATTAATATTAATAATGTAGTACGGTTACTAATCACAATGTACGTAGCCCAAACCAGGAAAATTGCCCTTCTAGAAGCCAAAACAATTTTCAAAATACCAGCGATTTCTGTTTAGCTTTCCAGTTGTATAATTATTTGTTTTGAATAATGTTTAATACCATTGCATTAACATTTTGATTTACAAATGGCAAAAATAATATTAGAAGAACTAAACAAAAACGTTACGTAGTGGTCGATTTCTGTTCTCAATCCAAAAATGTTTGTGCTTTTCAAATTGAAAATAAAATTTTAACCTGAAGCAAAATTTTGTAAATTTAAAAAATTTCACACTTAATTCTTTCCAATAAGTTTATCAAAATTATTGGCTACCAACTGGAGTACACTTACCCGTGATGGCGTCTGCCGCCTCCTGTACCTCCCTCCCTTTGCTGAAACGGTGAACGTTGATTTTCAAGCTGTGGCTGACTGCGCTCGTCATTGTGGGTCTGCGGAACGTCCTCAGTTGACGCGTCGGCTTGCTGTGCCAACTTCTGCGAAGATGACAAATATCGAGTCGTCGCAACACGACCCAACATTCGGCTGGAGAACTGGAGTGAACGAAGTGCTTGCATTGTAAATGGAATTTGGTGAAAATTCAGAGAAGTTAGCGAGAAGTTGAGAACGTTACTAAAATAAAGGATAGTTCAAAATTAAATATGTCAATAACGATAATAAAAGTGAAAATACAAGAGACTAAAATCCTATACAGATTTTCTATGTGATTCCCTCAAAATGAGGTAAAGTGTAACAGAGTCTATTAAAAAGGCGGCAATTTGAAGTACGGTTTGTATTCAAAGTTATTTTATCTATTTGCATAAATTTTCACTATCGTATGTCTGGGAAACAAGTCTCAAGAGGAAGGAATTTGTAACGCGTTTAAAAACAAAAGATTATTCTGTTAGTGTTATTCAGGGTTGCCCATATGTTCTTATTTTGAGGGTCCAAATCTTAGAAAAATAAAATGTTCTTATTTTTGGCCAATGTTCTTATTTTGTTCTTATTTCACGAAATATCCGTTTCCAAATGGGAATTTTTGAAATACAAGCAACTTTTCCTACAAATTTTCGCCTGCGGCGCTATTTGGATGACATTTTTCCTCCAAGTATTTTAAAAAATAGTGCAAATTTTTATGAATATCGCCTAAAGTTGAAAAATTTTCGCCTGCGGCGCTATTTTTTCATTCATGCAGAATAAAATATTGGCATTATAGTTTCGGCGCGAATTTTAAAAATTTGAAAAAATGCACCCCTAAGAATGCACTTGGAAAAAATGCCAAAACATAGCAAAAAATTTTCTGAAAAAAATTTTTGCCAAAAAACCATAGGGAGAACCCTATGGTTTGAAAAATAATTTTCTGAAAATTTTTGCCAAAAAATCAATACGGTACCCCATATGGTTTTTTTGGCTAAAAATTTTTTGCTAAAAAACCATAAGGGGCACCCTATGGTTTCAAAAAATTATAAAAATGTTCTTATTTTTGACCCCGAAATCTTACTTTTTGGGGCAAATGTTCTTATTTTTGACCTGAAATCTTACTTTTTGGGGCAAATGTTCTTATTTTTGGAGCCGAGTCTATGGCAACCCTGGTGTTATTGCTAATATCTAATTAACAAATTTCATTTTCTGGAGATGAAATTAAATTATTCTTAATGGAGCTCATACGATAAAATTTGTTGATAATTCCCCTAACATTGTTCTGAATAACTTTCTAAGGTGTAAATTTAAAAAAATAGGATGAATTGGGAAATTCCAAGTAATGTGCGTATCCATAAAAATACTGAGCAGGGTATTGACGTAAAAATTGCAAAGAGCTGAAAAAATTGCATGACGGATTCCACGCAGAAGTGTAATAACTTTAGATTCTAACAGCGACAACACAGTTTGTCAGGTATCAGATGCTCGAGTTAGATTTTTTGAGAAAGAAGAAGAAACTTTCAACATAGTCCTACACAGCATTGGTAAACAACCTGTACTTGGAATCAAAATACAAATATGGGCTACTTTTATTCATGGCTAAAAAAGGTCATTTACACGTTTAAACGCAAAATTAAACAGCAAATAAAGAATCCATGAAAAGTCGTCGTGTGTATTCTTTTCATTATAATATCTGAGCGTAATTAATAAAATCGCTGAAGCAGGTAGCTACTTCGGTGGCCTCGACGGAATGTCTTCCAATAATTACATTTTAAGCAAATACTTCAGATTAGAAAAATAGATTTTTAGAGTACATTGTTCGAAATCTGTGATACCATAATACCTGAAATTATTCGTTAATATTTATTTTCATTTCCGTATTAGTCTGCATCATTTTTCATGTCCTTTTTTAAATCGTATTTGTCCAATTTTAACTAGTTACAATTTCGCCCATTTCTGCTTAACTTTACCTAATTAATGAAAACAACAATAGTAGATGTAAGGATTTTCATCTTTTTTGGCTGAACTGGTTTGTGCGTGATACAATGCAATGTGACTTTGCTTTGGATCCATACATTTTTGTGTTTACAATTTGAGACAAAAATTTTCACGTGTAAATTGCAGGTACTCTAGTGCTTATTTGCTCGACAAATGACGTAATGCGAATTGTGTGTTGAAAATGAGCCTAGCATACCTAAGAAGCTTCTAAGTATGATCATGGAATTTTGTGTGAGTCATGAAGTAAGGTATTGTACAAAAATAAAGTATTTAGGTTTAGAACATTTTTACACCGTTTGTTGGCAATAGTACAAGACAATCCTGGAACCCTCTTTGCTTGTATTCAGTTAACTGTAAATTCCCCACAGGTTCACCTAGTTGGCGATGCACCTCTCACCTATTCGAGACATATTCCAAACGGGAGGATCGCGCGTTGAATGGACTAGATCCTTCTTCACCTCTTAGCCTCAAATATGCAACAGTGAGGGTCTCTCGAATTGAGTGAAAGTTTTCTTTTGCTCAAACATATCCAGTCATATGCACTAAAACTTGTAACAAAATGGTCTATGCATTTACTCCTCTCATTTATTTTATTTTTGTCATAATCCTTTGGACGAACTCTGTAGCTGCCCAAATGTTTGATTTATATGGCGGCTATGGATCTGGAATGTATGGAGGTAATGATTATATTTAACTATGTAAGTTATGAAAAGTCTTTTATTAAATACACCAAAAGTTGGAATGGGAGTAGAATTTATTTTTGGCCGAAATTTTTCAGTCTTGATCAAAGGCTGACTTGAATCCTCCATTATAAAACTGTTCTTGTGTTGTTTGGGCATCACGTCATTTTAGGTTACAATTCGCCAGCCATGTATGGTCCCTTCGGAGGGTTCAATCAATTTACTAATCCGATGTTATATGGCGGTGGCGGAGCAATGATGGGGAACCCGTTGCTAGCAATGGACTATGGCGCAAGCATGGGGGGCATGAATGGCTTCTTGGGTGGTCTGAATCCGATGTTGGGTGCCAATGGGTTTGGAATGAACAGCTTCGGCTTGATGAATCCTACAGATCCTATGATGGGAAGCAATCTCGGATCGGGTTTATCGATGGGTAACCCAATTTTTGGCACAGCGACCAATTCAAACAATTTTGGAAGTGTCGGCTCACCATTTGGCAGACAGTTTAGGCGATACAGCTCAGGTAGGCTATCGGGTGTTTCTTTCTTCTTCAGCTAGATATGTTGTAGTTTATCTTTTTATTATTATATCTTTTTATTTATGTTGTTCTGAACTAGCTAACGTTGACACAAAATAATTTTTATGCTATATTTCGGCTCATGCTTAGGCTTAAGTTTGGGATAAATGCTCAAAGTAGAGGCTTGGGTAAAGGCTTTGGTTACAAAACAATTATGACTCGCTTCAGCCCAAGCCAATGCCTAAAATTAATCCAAAACGTAATTATTTCCCCTAAAGGCTAAGCTTCATTTTAAACCATTATCCGAGACTTAAGCGTGAGCTGAGATAGATCAAGAACAATTTCACATCAAAATAACTGGATTGTCGAGTTAAACTACAATATATTATTAACTACCGTAAACTCTCTAATTTAACCCCCGGGGTATAATTATTCAATCGACCTCTAGGGGGGCAAAAATAGAGGGGGGTAAAACAAGAGGGGGAATTATTAAATCGATGTTTCGCGCCTCCGGCGCGGCGCGAAAATTTTTTTTTGGATTTTTGCTCAAATTTCAAAAATTTTCGTCATTTTTTCAAAAAAAATTCAAAATTTGAATTCCCGCCCAAAAAAATTTGAATTTTTTTCGAAATTTTTGCCATTTGTACAAAATTTTGGCATATTTTTGCAAAATATGGAAAAATTTTGCAAAAAATGGTAAAAAATAGGTAAAAAATTCAAATTTTTGGCAAAAAATTTGAATTTGCGCCAAAAATTTAAAGTTTTGGAAAAATTTGCATTTTGGGGTGGCAAAATTAGAGCGGGTATAATTATTCAGTCGACCTCTAGGGGGGACAGAATTAGAGGGGGGTTAAATTAGAGAGTTTACGGTAATTATTAACCCTTCATTTCCCAGTGTATCCGATCGGATACAATTTTGATTTGCTAAAGACTTCACAAAAAGAAAGAAACGAATGAGTGTTCATTATTAATACAAAGAGTGTGTCTGTAAATAGATCACATAGAAAAGAGAAATAAACAGTGGGTTGATAAAGACAGCTCACAAAAAGGAAAGCCAATGGTAACGCCAGATTTCTGCCTTTTGTCTATGCCTCGGGCAATGAAGGGTTAATAATAAAATTATAATTTTTGGGATCCACGGGTTTTGTCTGCGATAATGTCCTTAATAAGGGTTTTTCCGGCACTTTAGCCACGGAAGTTGATTTGACAGAAAAGAAAATTATTTGAATTACACTAAAAGCTTTGAGATTAATATATAACATGTAAATTGCGATACAATAAAATTATAGCTATAATTTCGATTTTTATATTAGAAAAATAGCACAGATATAACATAAATTCTTACATTGCAATTCATATATAAAATTTGCGAAGAATAATATGGAGTGTATATTCAGCGCATTTAGGAGGAATTGGGCGCGACAGTGAAGCGAATAAAAGTCCCACACCAGGCTGCGGTTTTCTGATGAAGCGAGGATGCAACGATGTAAATGTATAACTAATAAGCACATGATTATGATAATAAGCACATGCAAGACATAGTATAGGGTTCAACAAGGCTAATACTACTATTTCTATATACAATCCCTAAATTTTTGGAAGTTACGTTTGTTTTTTTTACAACTTGAGTACCGTTTTTAATTCACAGTTAATTTACAGAATAGGTTTTACCAACTCGCTATAAAGCGAAATTTATTCAATGACAGCAAAAATTGGGGAAATTGATAAATAATACAGATGTGTTTCAGAATGTTAACGGACCTGAACGAAAATCTGTCACTTAAGCCAAAACTGTAAATGAATGCAGAAGTGTTTTAAAATTGGATTATTAAAATTGGAACTACCTTCAATAGGTAATTATCCAATATTTTTAATCAAGAGACATTTTAATAAGTTTTGTTATATGCACTCATGCGGTATTAGTGTGAATGGTATAATTCGTTTTATCTGTTAATAAATCGTTTACTTCAATCCTTTGCAAATTCTTATGGTATAATTTTTGGAGATACAATTTATATAAACAATCGTTGTTGATTCATAATAAATTATGCAGATACCGATGGTACCAAATGAAAAATAGTGGAGAACATTTCTGTTATTTGGTGAAACAAACTTGGAGATATTTTGGATGGCAGTGCAAAGTTAATGTTGTAATGAACATTTGGACCGGCCATGCATCCACCACCAGTCGCCGAACTATTTGAACTACCTGTTGATACTTCCATTAGGAATCCTTTTATACATTTGAAGATCAGTTCGGCTCGAGACATGCACCACGGAACAGTCATGCTCTAAAGTAAAAAGGTGTTTATAAATTTTTGGTTTACAGTAATAGTAGCATATGACATTAGAGACAGAAATTTGTAATTATATAAAGTCAAATATATTTATATATTTAGAATTTGTATCTCACGTACTTTTTGCAAAAATAATAATAGAAGTACGTTGCCGGTAATCAGTCAACACCAGATATAACATTTTTGACAAAAAATACGCATTTGAGGTAAAAATTTTATATAACATAGATAGCTTTTGCACATTTTCTTGCAAATGTGCTTCAAAAATATTGTGCATCAAAACGTTTGCTATATAAATTACGAAAACTAAGACTTATTATTTTAACTCACCTCTGCCATCGTTTCAACCAACAGAAGTGGGAGCGTAATATTTTGTACAGCGCATTTTGAAGATAGCCTAATTATATTTCTCAAGCCACCGATGCATGGATGTCGAGATGAAATGTCGTCTATTTTAAGCGATTTGTCGGAAACCAAATGAAAGACGACCTGGAATAGCAATGTGAAAGGGAAAAATTAGTCTTTATCAAGATAACACAAAATCTACTCATCGTACAGACTCTGTACGATGAGTGACAATTTTTGGCAAATTTTTGGAAATTTCCTGAACTCTTTTTTACTAGCACCTTCGGTGCTAGTAAAAAAATAAAATAAAAATATATGGGGAGTCTGTGTTTGTGGGGTACGTACGTTTAGCGTTTCTATATTTGAATGCGCTAACGCGCATTAAGCTGCTTCTAGACGCCCATGATCGGCCAACATGGTTTGGGTAGGGTTGTCAACGGAGCCTCGCGGCCTGGTAGTATACGGGCTATCCCAGGTTAGCCTGGGAGTATACGGGCTATCCCAGGTTAGCCTGGGAGTATACGGGCTATCCCAGGTTAGCCTCGGAGTATACGGGCTATCCCAGGTTAGCCTGGGAGTATACGGGCTATCCCAGGTTAGCCTCGGAGTATACGGGCTATCCCAGGTTAGCCTCGGAGTATACGGGCTATCCCAAGGTTAGCCTGGGAGTATACGGGCTATCCCAAGGTTAGCCTGGGAGTATACGGGCTATCCCAAGGTTAGCCTGGGAGTATACGGGCTATCCCAAGGTTAGCCTGGGAGTATACGGGCTATCCCAAGGTTAGCCTGGGAGTATACGGGCTATCCCAGGTTAAGCTGGGAGTATACGGGCCATCCCAGGCTAGCCGGGCTTTGTCAGCGGAGCCTCGTGGCCTTCGGCCGCTCGAAGCGGGCAAAACTTGACCTCGTGAGAGACCTCGTGAGAATAACACGACCTCGTGAGAACAAACCTGGAATCTGACGTCAGATTCGTGATCAGCGCATCCGAAAACCCCCGGGTACCAAAAATCAGCCCTCCAGACACTTTGCATCAAAAATCCCATTTTTTGGCCAAAAAGTGGCCTTTTTGCAGAAAATTTTCAAAAATTGACCAAATCAAAAAGTGTAAAAAGCAAAGATGTCCAGAATTGCCTCGCAAAGCGATTGGGAACATAAAAAACAACACTTCCCATGGCCAAAACCCTTAAAAACACGTTTTTGTGTTTTGGCGCGAATTCAAATATTCAAATTTTGGTTCTGACAATTAATCGGTGACCTACAGCCTCAGGGCTTTCAAATGACACCTCACTTGCCCCGGTCTGACGACGGGATCGCCAGATATGGTTTGCTGAATTTCAGAAATCGAAACTGGTCAATGGTTTCTATTAAGGGGGATTTACTAGCACCTTCGGTGCTAGTAAAAAAATAAAATATATGTGGAGTCTGTGTTTGTGGGTAGGTGTGTTAAGCGTTTGCATATTTGAATGCGCTGACGCGCATTAAGCTGCTTCTAGACGCCCATCAACTGCCAACATGGTTTGAGTGTGGAACGGGTTTTGTCAGCGGAGCCTGGGAGTATACGGGCTATCCCAGGTTAATCTGGGAGTATAAGCTATCCCAGTATACGGGCTATCCCAGTATACGGGCTATCCCAGTATACGGGCTATCCCAGTATACGGGCTATCCCAGTATACGGGCTATCCCAGGTTAACCTGGGAGTATACGGGCTATCCCAGTATACGGGCTATCCCAGGTTAACCTGGGAGTATACGGGCTATCCCAGTTTAGAGGCCGCTCGAACCGGGCTTTGTCAGTGAGACTCGCGGCCTTCGGCCGCTCGAACCGGGCACAACTTGACCTCGTGAGAGACATCGTGAGAATAACACGACCTCGTGAGAACAAACCTCGAGTCTGACGTCAGATTCGTGATCAGCGCATCGAAAAACCCCCTGGTACCAAAAATCAGCCCCGTAGATGCTCTGGTTTCAAAAATGTCATTTTTTAGCCAAAAAGTGGCTTTTTCCAGAAAATTTTCAAAAAATGACCAAAGCAAAAAATGCAAAAAGCAAAAATGTGCAAAACTGGCCCCAGAAACGATTGGGAACATAAAAACCAGCACTTCCCTTGGCCAAAACCCTTAAAAACACGTTTTTGTGTTTTGGCGCGAATTCAAATATTCAAATTTTGGTTCTGACAATTAATCGGTGACCTACAGCCTCAGGGCTTTCAAATGACACCTCACTTGCCCCGGTCTAACGACGGGATCGCCAGATATGGTTTGCTGAATTTCAGAAATCGAAAAGGCCGTTTCATTTCTATTAAGGGGGATTAAGGGGGATTGCTAATGAGGTTAAATAGCTAAAAATATCAATACCTGTGCAGATGGTATGTTTGAATGATAGGTAATATATATCTGAAAATCGGTTCATATAGAAATTGACCGTCATGAGAAGACTCACATCGCCAGGCTGGAAAAGTCCCTCGTCGATAGTAAAAGAATCTCCTTGTGGTGCATCGTATCCTGAAACCCTTGGAGAAGTAGCCTGGTTTTGCCTTTCTTTGTTTGCTTTAATTATCTAAACGAGAAAAACATTCACATTAAATTTAGGAAAAGGTATGAAACAAAAACGCTTACCTGCATTTCGATCTGGCTCAATTGGATTTCCAACGGATCAAAATGAAGTTCCGCTGTTTGTTCACAAATTCTTGCAAAATGCGTACGATTGTGTATATGGTATTGAGGGTCGCGTCCAACCAGCAGAACTACACTCGTTAAATCTTAACTAGTTTATTTCATAGGACATTTTTATGTAGCAGTAAATTTGTATTTCCATGTGACTTATACGATTGAATGAAAGTTTTATTATCATGGTTCTTCTTAAAAAGAATAATTTCGAACCATGGTTTCGGGAATATTTGTCGAAATAATTTACAAAAACTGAAAATAGAAATTACTATAAAATAGAAGTAGATAAGATTTAAATATTATTATACCTCTGCGATATAACGACATTAATAACTGCAGACGCCTAGAATCAAAAAACTCCGATGCAGCATTTAGGTCACCCGCAGAAGGAGTTTGGCAAAAATCGCTGAGTCGATCTCGCGAAACGATTCTCGCATTATGCATTGTTTTCAGTTGAGCTCCTAAATTAGAAACATTTTTGCGAGAAAATACAAAATAAAAAACCAATGTAAATAGTGAAGCTTTCGTCTCTGAAGGACGTTGGAACTTTTGAGTGAGATGGCGTCATCTGAGAATCACATGAAAGGGATCTGAAACAACAACAGTTACAGTGCCGTTTATTGACAAAGCAAAAAATATCACTTTTTCATGAGGCTTGCATTGATTTGGTTAGCTCGATTAAGTGCTAATGGTTTCTGGAGAATTTTATCATCGCTAGATTGGCACTTGTCTTCATTTGTGAATAAATTCACAATCATTTCGCGATGCCTTCGCCTTTGAGATTCGCTAAGAGCCTCGATTTGGTTCTGGTAGTTCATATTCACTTGCTGTAAGGTAAAATTAGTAATTTTCGACTTTTGTTTTTCGAAAAATGCTTAATTTATGCTTCTTATTACAATTAGCAACTTTTTATTTATGGGCTTATTTAAATTTCATCATTGTGACATATACTTAAATTGAAAATTTTATTTATCCTTATAATAAGTTAGTGACATAATTCCTGAGTCTGTCACGTGACAGACTCAGGAATTATTTGTCCCTTCTGTCTTTTTTCTGTCACTTCTACCTTTTTAAGGGATCAAAGATCACTTATTTTGAGACTTCTACCTTTTTAAGGGATCAAAGATCATGTTTAGGGGTATCTGTTCCCGTATGTAAGGTTTTGTCACGGTTTTTCTGCAAGGCATGTTTAGGGGTGTCTGTTCCCGTATGTAAGGTTTTGTCACGGTTTTTCTGCAAGGCATGTTTAGGGGTGTATGTTGAATTGAATGAATTCTCTGTAAGGTATTTGTTACAGAGATTTTCAGGGGCATTCTTACCAGTGCGAATTCTCTGTAAGGTATTTGTTACAGAGATTTGAATTCCCGCCTTTGGCATTCTGTGCGAATTCTCTGTAATTATTTTGTTACAGAGATTTTCAGGGGCATTCTTACCAGTGCGAATTCTCTGTAAGGTATTTGTTACAGAAATTTGAATTCCCGCCTTTGGCATTCTGTGCGAATTCTCTGTAAGGTATTTGTTACAGAGATTTGAATTCCCGCCTTTGGCATTCTGTGCGAATTCTCTGTAAGGTAATTGTTACAGAGATTTTCAGGGGCATTCTTACCAGTGCGAATTCTCTGTAAGGTATTTGTTACAGAGATTTTCTGACTGAGCCAAACTTAGACTAAGCCAAACTCAGACTGAGACAAACTTAGACTGTGCCAAACATAGACTGAGACAATCGCAGACTGAGCCAAACTCAGACTGAGTCTGAGTTTGCGAGCCACCGCAGGTGGCGAGCCAATCCTATGGTCGGGCGCGGATCGCCCGACCTTCCCCCTTGGAATGTGAGTGAAGTTAAAACAGAAAAGGCATACTGATATAGACTCCCCGCGCGTTAGCGCGCTAGTTCTTTCAATATCCGAGTGGCATTTCGTTTCGAAAATGAGTTGAATGTCAGTTAAAGTGAGTCAGAATTTTAGGCATATTATATCCAAGTTAATTATAAAATATAATCACAAACCCTCAATTTGTCATTAAGAACAGATAAATCATAAGAGCGGCCTTCGATTGTTTTGTCAGTGTCCGAAACTGTATCTATCGCAGCTTCACAAGCTCTAGTGAAACGCTCCATCTCGAAATCTCTTGCTCGCACCAGCGCAAGCATCTAAAGGTACAACTAGTTTTGGTTAGAATGACTGGCCATACTGCTTTTCGATTAAAATTTCTCGATTTGTTGAAATGTGTTACTAAAATCATCTATCGAAAAAATATAATTATGGTATAAAATTTCCATTTCACTATAAAAATCCACAATAGACGCAGAAAAGAAAGCACATTTGAAACAATTCGGAAAACGATTGGCTTTCTCCATTTTACAAAAATATCCAACATTCTCGTTATATTATCCCTAATGTAGTGTAATTTCAAAAATAATTACCTTTTCTGACATGTCGGCTTCTTCTTTAATTATTCTTGACAACTGAGCAGGTGTTGACCTTTTAATTACCGTTTGAAAGCACTCTTCGAACGATAGGTTTTCGGTAGAAAATGGCTCCGCCTGATTAAATTAAATTAACGACTGTATAAAAATTTAATCTAGAAACATACGCATTTGAAAGTTGCTGCCGATAAGCAGGAAATATCCTCAAAGGTGTCTTCTTTTGAAAGTGCATTTCTTACAGCTTTATCAGACAATGAGTCAGCGAATTTTTGTGTCTCCACTGTGATGAATTTGCGCAATGTTTTTACAACATCTGAAATTTTGATAATTAAATAAAGGATTAATGGAAACCAAGGATCAAGGATAGCAATATCAGTTACCGTATTTTCTCTAATTGAGCCGCCCCCCTAGAGAAAGAGAAATAGCGTGTAAAAGTGAGAGGTTAGAGAAAAATTTTGCCCGAATTTGGGGGATTGAAATAATTAAGCCCCCGGGGGCTTAATTAGAGAAAATACGGTAATAAGTTCTGTTTAAAGGAGGGATTGCTTAGATAGGCACCTCAAATTATCATAAGGACATGAACTGATTAAAACACATTTACACTCATTAGTCAGAAAGGATTCAAAAAATTAGGACAAACCTTCGTGGAACGGCAACGGGATGTTCTCTTTGGCAATTAGATGACCAAGCAAGTCAGTTTCTTGTAGAAACTCGGGCGGAGGAATCTCAAGATCATACGATATTGACCTATTGACACCATATTTGTCGAGTTTGTAAGTAAAAGTTTTGACAGTGCTGACATCTGGTGACACTGAAAATCAATTATGATGATAATATGTATTTATTTGGGTGAACTAATTTTAACGAGCATTTTATTCAAATGTTATAAAGTTAAAGTATGTAGTTATTTTTTAAGGAAATTAACAAAATTATACAGTTGCTACAAACTTAAAAATGGGAAAAATATGCTTATATTCACTATTATACCATTGCTTTATAGAGCTCCTTTATTACCAGAGAATATTCTTGCATAAAACAATTAATAGAATTAATAAAATTAGTTTATCGAACCATTTTATTCAAGTTAAGTCTTAACATTCTTAACTCATTATATAAATTGACAATATATTACTTTATAAATATTGTGCTAAATAATTTTATGTACAACAAAATTTCTTATGGCAACTTACTTTATAATATTCGATGTGATCAGTATAACAGTAAACGGTAAATTGTACACTCCACGGCTGTAAATTGCATGATGTTCGGTTTAAAATCGCGCATTAAAGAATGAATGTGGCATTATGTTTTCAGTAGAGACATCAAAACCAATTTTAAATTTACACCAACGGATTGTAACAAAAATAAATTTAACTGATTTAATAACTTGGCCCTATCCTATTATAAGGGGCTCCCGATTTTACAGGCAAAAAAACATAGAGGGTACCCTATTGATTTTTTGACAAATTTTTCAGAAAAACGATTTTTCAAACCATAGGGTACCCCCTACGGTTTTTTGCCTGTGAAATCGGAAGCTCCTTATAATAGGATAGGCCCAACAACTGGTAGTTGTTCCTGTACGCATATCGTGACAGTGCACGATTTACCACACTTGTCGATTTTTTGTCTTTTATGATTCGAAATAAAAAATTCAGTGCGAAAAATATTCAAATAATTATCCATCATAAGAAAATATAATAATTTTACTTAACCCGAAATGCATAACTTGATTACACTTCTACGAAATTAAATAATACAGTGTTGTAAGATATTAAGCACACAACTTTATTAAAAACTTATTAGACAGAAAAATAAATGATATAGTCACATTCTGGCACTTAAATTCAAGACATTTATTAAAATAATGCTTTGCGTCGTTTTTGAATAATTGAGCACTTTCTGTAAAATTAAGCGATTATTACTTTAGTGAGCTTTTAAGTGTTTGTTTGGCAGAATAAGGAGGGAATATTGGCTGATAAGGTATTGTCTTAAGAAAGTTCAGCTGTTGTCCTTCTTTACATTTAAGTCGGCGTTCTTGTTCAGATTAAAAGTCGGAGCAATGCGAGATACACTGAAATTTAATAACAGTTAGCAGCACATTATTATTTGATTTACACTCATTACTTTAGATCTCTCCCGACTGCCCACCGCGATGAAGCGGCTTCCGTCCGCCAGAAGACTTCACTTCTCGTTCGTATGACTCATACCCACCGGGAATCTGTAATAAAACGATTTTTATACATCAACATATAATAAAATGACCTCTTCGTGACGATAAACTTTTTCGTTCATGTTTCCATTGGGAATCCTCATAAGATGAGAATCACGGAATTCATTCTCCAAACGAGCCATATCGTCGTCATATCTAAAATTTCTGGTTATATTTCTGTCGCGAAACTGAAACACAGAGCCTAAAACTTACCTATTCATAGCGTTTCCAAACGGACCACGTCCTTGATCCCTGCAAAAGATATGATGAAACAAACGTAATTTTATTGCAAATTTCGGTATTATTTTGAATACTTATGAGAGTATCATATAATTTGAAACGAACCAATCAGCGTAACTGCGCGATTTGGTGATTGGCCGATAGTAATCTCCATTTACGCCGTTGCGATGTGGCGGTGGCACCGGCGGATCTCCAGCATGGCTTCGCGGCAAAGTTGGTGGGAATTCCACCACTGGCGCGTCCAAATGGCTGCCACCATGTCGATAATAGTGGCCATCAGAATAGCCTCCACCAGCGCCGCCTCCGAAAACATCTCGAGTTGAATGGCTCTTGTGTACTCGGTGGTGTTTCAGCTTAAATTTCATACTAATAAAACTTCTAAATATTTACGGAATGAAATTCCGTCTTCAAACTATTTTGTTCATAATTCACCAACTATCAGGCATAAACTAACGCTGTATCCGTTATTGTTGTTGTTAGCCTCTCGCACTTCGCCATTAGGAATATATTTGAGGTCCCCTCGGCGAAGACTATCCGACAAAGATCCATAACGAGCGTGTGCTAGTCCATTTCGCTCCTGTCGGAAGCGATCATTAGCAGCAGAAGAATCTCCGCGACGCGAAGAAGTGTGGTGGCTTTCATATGTGATCGGATGTAAATAGCCATTGCTGTTATAAGCACCGCGAGATGCAGACGTGCTTCTGTTGCCTTAATGATAAAATCGTGGATTTCCGTAATATATACTCATCAAATTAACAGATTGTCACTATTTTTCTTACCAAAATGCCAAAGCAGCAAAAACCTGGCTGAAGTTAGAATGAGCAAAAACTATACCTCCGCCGCTATGCCAATCGTATTCATGTTGATATCCATGTCCATAACGAGTTCTATGCGATTTGTGGCGGCGTTCGCGGCGCACAATACGACGTTCAACTTCTTCAGTTCGCTTCTGTTCTTCAAAGCGTTGCACAGTTTGTGTCACCTTCGGCTGAAATTTCATACTTTACTATATGCTTAGGAAACTATTGCACACATATTTTCTGGTAAAATTCTTATAATAAGCCAAAATTGATATTCTATTATCATAGACAATTATTTGAGGTAAAACATTAAAGTTAAATTAAATATAAATATATAACATTATGTGACGCCTTAAAGCTTTAGCCTCACCTTAGTTGCCACTTCCCGGCGCACCTCCACAACCTCACGACGAACCGGTTCATGACGAACAATAGCTTGTGGCGGCGGCTGTAAATGTGTGATAAAACTTTTTACACACGAAACGATCATTGTTATTAAACGGCAAATATTGCGGTGATTTGTGCAAAGCCAAATAAAGTGTGGTGCAAGATAGAAACTCAAGGTTAGCCAAAGTGCACAAACAAAACAAAACGGCAACAACAATAATTGAATAAAACCTTTTGCTGCCAAACAATAACGTAGCAATTAATTAATAAAATTGCTCGAAACTATTATTCGCATTTGCATTGAAAGTGTTAAATTATACAAAATGATAAATATAAAGCTACTGATAAAGATGAATTAATATCTTACATAATTAACATGCATGTTTCTTTTAATGAGAGATAGAAGATAATCTGAGAGGTGCAGTTTTAGATTTGTATGCCCAAAACGGCTCTATTATCTTGTCCAAAAACAGAAAGTGGTGAAGAAAGGGCAATAGTTCAGTGTGATGGAGTGAAATCTGACGAAAAACGTTGTGATGAAGTGAAGTATCTTCCTGGAAGTGTAAAGTGCCCTGTGATTGTGATAGTTCCGTTTCAAGAGTGCATCAACGAACCTCAGACACACTGGCTGATGAAGTGGACATCCTCGTTTGTCGATTTTTTTGTTGGTACGACGAATTTGTGCGCACTTTCAATAGACCTTCCTCGGATTTCAGAGCTGATAATCTCCCAGGAGTGCCATTAATTGATATCACCGAGCGAGGACTGAACGGCGATTGATTGAATTGCCAGGAGGAGGTGTCCTGAATGAATCGTTGCATAGCAAAGAAGTCACAATGTTTGGGATGTGATCTACGCCGCTGAGCTTTTGAGCTTTTTTGAAAATTTATAGCTATGGAATTGTGCATAAAATTCGTAAAAACCATCAAATCTAATCCTTTCATATGTTGTCAACTCACAGTAGCATATTCGCTCCTGTCATTAAACTGGTTGGTCGTTTCTCTGGTTCCGTTTGAAGTTCTACTCTCGAGCATTTCTCGGATTTGCTCCTACAAAGCAAGCCTAACTCTACATCGAAGCAATGGCAAAAATGTCTCAGAGAAATATATAAGACAAAAGACGAGTGATAGTAGGTGATTAAGAGACTATATATTACATTGCATGTCTCATATACGTGAATCCATCGTAAGTTTTGTACTTTTGAATTCATTGTCAAGAAAGAGAAGTAACAATACAATAGATATACTTGCGACATTGTTTGCTAAGTATTAAAATTGTAAGTACGATCAGAATAACAAATGAATGGATCTACAAAAGAGAACAAACCTTATACTGAGCAGGAATAGGTTCAGGTTCCGTTTTTATTATTGACTGGGACTCCACCTTATATTCTGCTCTTCGACTCATGGACCGCTCTGCTAACTCCTTGCTTAGGCGACTTAATTCTTCCAATTCGCCATTTTCACTCTATGGGGAAGGGTTGTAGTTTAATATTGATATAAATAACATAATCTTGTCGCTTTAATTTTTAAGCTGTTTAGAATGCTGCTTAAAAATAATGTAATTTAACTGAACAGATTTGCTTACAGCATTCACACTCAACTTAAAGAAGCACTGCAATCCGCATCCACAAATCGTGCAAATTTCAAATTGGCACGCTTCATATTTTAGTGTATTGTTAATAAATTTGTATATTCATACACGAATCTTAATTTTATAGCGGGTTTGCTTATTTTGATATATAACTTGACCTTCTACTCGCATTTTGACCAGCAAAATATTCAAAAACAAAAAATGTGCCAATATGAACATTAAAACGTTACGACTACAACTTTTTTCCTAGACTGGACGCTGGTACTCCTCTAAATTGACAATTAAGCTTTTAACTTAAAATGGCAACAAAATTGGATAAAGTGCAGCTCTACGCTCTAAAATTAGGTTTGAGAGCTTCACAGCAATAAAATGCAAACTATGGCAAATCAAGCCAATATCACACAATATCGTAAAATTAACTCACTTTAACTTCTCGAGCAGCCTGAAATTTGATAGAATAATTATCTATTCAGAATATATTTTCAAACATTGAGCAGCCCAAAATGTTAGCGAATAATAAGCTGTTATTAAAACACATAACACAAAGTTTAACATGAATAATTGCATAAATAAAATATTTATTTTAGCAATGGTTCTCGAATTTGGTGGTGCATAAGTTTATGTAATTTCCAAAATATCAAATGCGCGCGAATTTTTGTTTATTTTATGAACTTTGAGGTCTGCTGGCCCTATATGAGTATACGCGTCTCCCAAATCAATAGGGGAGACCCTATTGATTTTTTTTTGCAAATTCAGAATTTTTTGCCAAAAAACCATAGGGGGACCCTATGGTTTGAAAATTCATCTTCGGAAAAATTTTGCAAAAAAAATCAATAGGGTCCCCCCTATTGATTTTTTTCCGGGAGACGCGTATACTCATATAGGGCCGGTCTGCTTTTCCCGAAGCAAATGTATATCAATTATATTGTACTTTATGTTTACAATCTAATAGTATAAAGTAATTGCCTCTCAGATGTACTGCGTCTAAAACATATTAAGTTTTAATAATAATTAAGATTGAGAATATTGCTGTTTTATAGATATCAAGTAAATTCTTTACCGGATATTGCTGCTCCTATTAGTAGCTTAACTGATTGTGACGTTGAACTTCTTCGATAGTTGTCGCCAATTTCGGTGAATGAGAAATGATGAAAGTTAACAGCCATAAATTTAAATGTGAAAAGGCAGTAGTGCAGAGGGTGAAAGACCGTTAATATTGTGTATAGCACTTCTGAAGCTCCCTGAGATAAATAAAGTAGAATTGTTTGATGAAAAATCAATAGGCAGTTTTGTTGTCGTAGGCAATTAATGTCGATTCTAAGTTTGTGCACTATTTCTAGCGTCGATAATTATGTTGTTCCACAGTCCGGGACGAGGATCTATAGGTCTCAGTCCCTGGCCGACCTTCGCTGTACATGGGTTGGGACCTGGTTTGCGAGCGCGAGGGCGCAGATCGGTTTGAGAGAAATTCGGACTGTGAACGACCTACTCTTCGTTCGTATGTAGGAAATCTCTGGTTCTCGCTGAAGTGCACTGAGGCCGAAGACGTGGGTCTGGTAGATTGGGGACGGGGAGACGTGGCCAATTTGTGGGCTGCCAATGGTTCTTTATGGTGTTGATGCAATGCGGCAGCATCTTGCACGACTTTGGCAAGTCTTTTGGTGTTAACAGTTTCTTTGACCTTCAGCAGTTCGCTTTCGCTTCCCCTTTGGCCATCTCGAGGCTGCTATAATACTTTGTCGTTAAATGGATAGTAGTTCAGTAAAAAATTAAGATAAAAATAATTTTCGGAATCAGCGCATAAAATAGAGCATACACATATCAAATTTTGCATTGTGCCAAAAATGTACCCTGTATCCGGGCGGAAGTGGGGCTGGCACATATTTCCTAGCAGAACTATAGCTGGGTGGCGCGGGCGACGCTTGGGTTGACCGTTGAATCCGCTCAAGACTTCTTTGGGCAGAAGGGGATCTTTCTGACGCAGACAGAGGTCTGCCTAAATGAGGAGGTGCAGATGACGGTCCACTTGCACTTCGCCAACGGTCGTTGATATGATCTCTGTCTTGTTCGAATACCCGCATCCTTCGACGTATATCAACTTTGGGGACTGCACTGCAAGCGCGGTCGGTGAGAGTGGAGGAATGGGGTGGCAAGTCATATATTTTCTCCCAGTCTTCCACTAAAATAGTGAAATTAATGATGAATTTTTTGGGGGGAGGGGGATCAATGTTCTTCACGAAATTTAAAGAGAAGACGAAAGATTCAGTTCCAAGAGAATTGTTTTCAAGACAATAGTTTGTCATTTTTTGCCAAATAATTTTAGTCATTAATCTGAATTATAAAATCCGATTTTACTGCTTTTTAAACTTGTTAAGGAATATTATTCATGTCTATTCTTACCTTCGGAAGATCGTTCTCTCCGCCATGTGGGAGAAGGGCTTGCATAATTGAAATACCCGGCTTCACCTGGCAAGTGATATTCAAGTTTATGGATAATTTGTACATCACTTCTTTCTTCGTTAATCGAATTCGGTGAGAGACTGTCCTGGATTTGTGTGCTGCGCTTTTTTACAACCTTGAGAGAATTTGGAGCATGCGGCAAGAATCCTCCTGCAGGTGTATCACGGCCCTGTCGAAACATTGGTTTTGGTCTGTGACTTCCATCTGGCGAAGGCTGTATAACGTATCTTGTTTGTCTCTTAGAAGCCTCATCGAGGGTTCCTACTCCTGAACACGGATGGTTATTGATAACTTATATGACAATTTTAAATTCTGCCTAATCACAAATGTAAACTTATAAAAAAGATGCGGAAAAACTTAAAAAGCTTGGTCATTTTTTGAGAAAGAGAAAAGTTTTTAGTATATTTTGGAAGATTAATAGTATTTTGCTTCCAAAGTATGTACTGACCAGTTCTTCTCCTTGGCGAATCAGGCGGAGAATGAGTTGGAGTGAAGTTCTTCTGCTCCCGTTTGAAATCAGGTTGGCGTACCGCGGGAGTCCAGCGATATTCACCATTAATGGTTTGTTCTGACATTTCGCCCAAATTGTCGGTTTGAATTGTGACCGGTTTTTGTAAATGTGGCCAAATATAGGATTTCTCGGGTGGAGGCTGCCATCGCTTTCCTAGTTTTTGGATTTCCGGTGGTTTATCGACTTTTTCCACGAAAGTCTCGCGCCTCTAAACATATACAGTTATTTTTCTACTCCAGATGGCATGTCACCCACTTTAAGTAAATCGATTTCAAATCGTTCTTTTTCTAATATTTCGTCACTTGTTAGAATCTCATTTTTCAGTGTCTCCTTCTGGCTTTCGTCTTCTACAGTGTAGGTCCTCTTCCAAGTGCTTACTGTAGGCGAGGAAACATTTTTGGGCATAGATAAGTCATCTAAAAACTACGTTATATTATTCGGATATTCTTGAGGACTATTGATGAAACCTGATAAAGCGGATATTGGACGTGCTTCATAAACTCTCACGTTGGGACTTGAATGTGTGGTGGTTTGCAGACCGGGATACTGTAAAAATTATCTTATTATTTTAACGTTTAGAAAGATACTCACTGGAGATTGAGCCAATGATCCTTTTGGCGCAGAAAGAGGTGATTGGGATGCAACCTGTGTTGGTGCACTTTCCATTTGACGTCGAATTAACTCTTCTTGTTGAATTTTTGCTGCCTTTGCCTAAATTTAAAATATTTAGTAATTCTTATGTTCCGACGTATAAAGTTCAATCTTTATGCAAAAACAAGCAATATCGACTTATATTCTATACCATTACAAATAATCAACCCTGTCCATTTTCCACTATAGCAAGTTGATTACAAAATGTGTTCTGAGTATTCCTTTCCAAAAGTGTTTCATGCATATAAAAATCTGAGTCGTACAGGGAATTGCACGCAATTTGTGCAGAAATTTACAATAACACTTTTTAACAAAAATGCAAAATTAATTTTTGAGATTTCAGAGAAAAATTAGAACAAGTTATGAACGTTAACCTAAATTTATATTCTATTAACCCCTCATTCCTATTGATACAATACTTCTTAAAACATACCTGTTTCTCCCATAAAACCATATCAGCGGCTTCTTTTTGCTGCATTGCTTCCAGCTCCATTTGTTTCTGTTTTTGATATTCAGAGATACGATCCGGATCCCGCACACTTTTCACCAATGGTGCTGAATGAGTTCGCTTTCTTTTTTCGTCGTGTTCCAAAGGTGGCCAAATTACCACTGTACCTTCACTAATATTTTCATCAACAGGCCCTCTCGGCTCTGCAGGAATATGCTCAACAGAATTATAGGTTCTTGAATATTGATCGTAAACAGATGTTGATGCCATTGGCGCTGCGCCGATTTCCTCCAACTGGAAGAAAGGTCCCTTGAAAGGTACAGCGGGATATGCTCTTCTGCTTGCATCCGAAAGAGTGGGCTTATACTCTCTGTGTAGTTGAAGATTCTGTTGGAGCTGTCTTTGGAATTCAGGATCGTCAAGTCTTTCCATATTAGCTCGACGCTGGTATCTTTCGTGGATCAATTGAGGAGAATATTGGCGCATTTGATGGGTCTGAAAATCGTTTATATTTTCCTCTGGAATAATCATCCGTTTTATAGTCAAATACTCAAAAATTCCACTATGTATTTTATTTGAAAAAGTACCCACTGTGTCCGTTCCTGGTATAGTTCTACCATCCGTTAACCCAACTTGCGCATTGTCTTCCCAATATTCTCCCGGTCCAGCGTATTGTTGTCTGTAGTTGTAATTCTGCTTCAAAATTGACCTTGGACTGTCTCTTGGGCCAATATCTTGCGGCGTTTTATACGAATTGCTTCCTGGCTAAAATTGTATATTCAAATTTTCAAAGGCGTCTTTACGATATACTCACAGAGCTCATTCCGTCAGCGTATGGCAATGCAGCTTTTGGATACTTTGTGGTGATTTGAGGTACTTGTGTTGTTTTCACAAATTTTTCTCTTCGAATGGTATCCGTGACGGTTCGACGATAGTTTGATAACTCATATTCTCGCGCGCGTATGTGCGGTTGACGATTTCTTTCCTGAAATATATAAAATCTGTTTCAACAATTTAAAATAAAAAAATTACTTCTTTTCTTATATATTCTCTCTGTTTGTCGCTTAATGTTCTCCCATTTTTCGCATCCTTGACCTTTGTGTCAATACCGTTGATTGGCAAATCCGACCGGGAATGTTGTTTTGAGCTCTAAATTAATTGTATACATTTATATATTGTTTGGAACAATGATGCAATTTTAGAGACAAAGATTTGTGAACATTCCTATAGAATAAGAACAATGACCGTATTTGTACATAATGCTTCTCGAAGGTCTCCATCATCCGAAGGAAAGAAAGTATAGACCCGGACACATTGTAACTCCAAGTCAGGGCTTGATCTCGAATCAAGGTTGTCATTTTCATTCCTGATATAATCAACGTGTGGATGCTCATCATTTACGGAAACAATTGAAGTTGTTAAGAAATCCGGAGAGCATATATTTTCGGCCAATTTGCAGGAATTGGCTTCTGATCCGTCGTAGGGGCGCCACAGTTGTGTTTCTACTGATGAATGGTCCGAATTATCACTTTGATTACTGCTTTCGACAGAAGTTTTTGGTATTTCTGTGCTAGAGATATCCGTTGGTGCATATTCAATATCCTTATCTTGAATGTCCTTCAATTCGATCACAGCCGATGGCGTTGCTCGGCAAGAGCGAACAACATATGACATTAGGGGCATTTTGGACAATATACACGTAGGAGAAACGATTTTCAGAAATATATGAAATAGGCCATATAAGGTGTGTATGAATGTACAGAGAGTGACTGCTCCTATCGCAGCAAAGCAGACGCTCTTCCCGCATGGTCTCTTCGCTCATAAGCTGAGCATGCTATAGTTTGGAATGGACAAAAACAACCGAATAAAATGTACACAAATAAGGAGAGGAGCATAAGCTGCTGGCCTGGACAAAGGCTGGAGGAATATTTGAGGATTTTGGAGCTGTGATCTGCATCGAGCTCGTAAAGGGACTATATTGGAAAGTGTTCGGAACAGTATAGAAAAGTGAAATATTGCAAAAAGACAAATGAAAGCATTCAAAGGAATAATTATTTTCAAGGAAGCATTGTGCAACATAGGAAAATAAAAATAAATGTCGTTTAATCACATAAAAGGCAATATTAGACTATAAAATCATTTTAATTATCAGTCTATGTGATCCTTTAATTTGTAATAGGAGTTGCTGTATAACAAATTTCAGAAATACTTTAATTCAATCGAACAAAAAGAATTAAGTAACTGATCTAATGTGAAATGGATTGATTTCAGACGATTGTATGGCAGAAAACAATGAGATGCTGGCGAGATCTGTCAAAATTCTCACTTGCACGCGAAAGTTGCAAAAATACGGGAAAGAGTGGATGAAAGAACGAGAAATCCCGATCTGCCAACACTCGTGTAATATCGGCTCGATCGGCCGCCACACTAGACGGAGGAGTGAGCAAAAGCCTGGACCAACCGGTTATCTTCCCTGCGCTTATAGATTTTTGACTTACTAGGAGCAGTGGATGCAGTAAAAAAACACATGGATGATTTTACGTGGCCAGGCAGGGGAACGGATGTGCAGCAAGGGAGAGAATTTTGGATATTGAGCACATGCACAAAAAGAAAAATTCTGTTTCTTTTTTGTAGAGTATACATTGACCAAAAAGTGATGATAAAATGGATATTTTTAGATTTAAAATTTTGAAAATGTGTACTATATTGTTGTAACAAATCGCGGATTCATATGGTCACAGTGTTTTTACAGTAGCAATTTTCTGGATTGATCTAAAAATAAACAAACCATAAATTCTTCCTCTTCTGATTCATATGTTCTCGAGTGAAAGTACACATCTTTGCTATTGGATGTCAAATTGCTCTCTGATTTCGCCCTTCGACTTTCGATTAAACGCAAGCGGCCTGGCTCTTTTTGCAAACGACGAAGAGTCATATTCGCATGTGAAGCTCGGGCCAAATATCTATTCTTACGTATACGTACGAGATAACCTGGATCACGACCCAGGCGGTCTTTACCGGCAGTACCGTTTCTTGTAACGCTT
Organism: Ditylenchus destructor; assembly: GCA_022814885.1. Classification (NCBI taxonomy): domain Eukaryota; kingdom Metazoa; phylum Nematoda; class Chromadorea; order Rhabditida; family Anguinidae; genus Ditylenchus; species Ditylenchus destructor. The sequence continues at coordinate 288,617 of JAKKPZ010000033.1, read as the reverse complement.
ATTTTTTCTGAGGACGTTCCACTGGATAGCTGAAAACTGATTTTACAACTTATTTTATGCGATAAATGTACCTTATTCGTTTTCGATTCACTATATCCAGGATTCAATTTTGGAAGTTGCTCTTCCTTCACAAAAATGAGTTCTTCCGGAGGTGGTAACTGCCCCAAAGAGCGACTCCTGCGCAATGTGTTCTAAATATAAATGTAACGATGTTGCCAATCTTAATTAAATTACCTTACAATGTGTGATAAAATTAGTATACTGGAGATGGGCAGATTTTATGAAGAGAGAAACGGCGATATGCGTCATTGATGTCAGATGAGGTCCAGAGAATATTTTAGTGTTTGTAGATTTTTTATTCGCGCGCATTAATTAAATATATTTTCCAAAATGTATAAGTATTGAACGTGGACATTAAAGGACTCTGACAAAAACGACAACAAGAAAGCTGTTTTGGCACATGTAAAATTGCAAACTGAATATTAAAAAAATTTCTACCGGTAACTCCCTTAGCAGACATAACACGAATAAGTTATTTCAAATGCCTTTTAAGGGCACGAGACAAAAGCTAATGACGAGGACATAGTTAGTAGGTTATATACAAAGAAAGCAAGAAACGTGCACGAGTTTAGACGTAATTTAAGGACGGGACAACGCTAGTGAAAAGAAAGCTGATAATAAAAGACACATAAACTGACCTTTTGGAGAGTATCTATGCTCTAAAAATATAGAAGTAAAAATAGTAATATTGAAACTTCATCTTGTGCATATTACTTGTAAGCAAAAAAGTATTATAGGTAAAAAGTTGCATACCTCACGCAGCTTTTCCAGTTCCCGGAGATGTGAATCATCTTTCTGAAAATAGATTCTCGTAAATCTTCTATTTTGGATTCTTAGAAGTTAACTATATTATGGAACATTTTTAAGGAAATGGATTACCAAATTTGAATTTTTGTGAAATGGCTATAATAAAACTATTACCCCCTTTAGGATGATGAGAAAAATAAGTATTTAACGGGGCAGAAACACAGCAGACGAAACGAATGTCACCAAAACCACTCCGAAAATAAACGAATTGAATAGCAAAAATATGAACAACCAAAGCACACATGCCATAATGACACACTTAAACTTGTCTAAGACGTTGATACAAAGAAGAATTTTCAGCTTTGAATAATTTTTAAATTTAACTCACCTTTGGTCCCGGCCATCCTGGTTTGTTCCACGGTTTGTTGGCATCTTCTTCTCGTGCCTTTAAATACTTTTTTAATTCAGAGTTCTCCGCTTCACGATGCCGTTCCACGCTCTGGGTCAGATATGTGCTCGTTGAGATTGGTCGGGATTGCTGAGCAAAGCCATGATCAGCCAGCGTTATAGGAGGGAATATTTTTTCAGTAACACCAAAAATTTTTCATATCTTCCCAGAGTAGCGAAAACTTAGACCACACATATTGATTGTAAGAGTACGCGTTTATAAGGATGTATAAACTTAAAAAATTGCTGTACTCTAGATAACTTGGCTTCTATTTCAAAGGCGACGTGCTTATTTTATTATACTTGACTGCGAATGGTCCCATACGCCTGCATGAGCCATATCTAGTTTTTCTCTATTATAAAGGCATGTCATTATAATTGGCAGAAAATAAATATAAGCAAATACCGACAAAATAAGAATAGCGTACACTCCAAGAATAATGCGATAGAACTGCAGTTATTTAGGGTAGTAATAAGATTTTTAAAATTTGCCTTATTTTTGCCCACTATAACCAATTTTCCTCATAATTCCCCCATGTTCCTATAAAATTTTCCATAACTCTGATTAAAAATAGAATGATTAAGTGCAAAACTGGTGCAAAAATATGTTAGACAACAATCTTGTCAGTGTTCATGGTCTAAAAACACGTTTCGGGCAAAAGTATACGGTATAAGATAAATGCTCAGCCTTATTTGACCCCGGATATAAGTTATACTAGCGAAGTGGGGCCGCTTCGCGGCCCTCACTTCGCTAGGAAGCGGTTAGCGTGCACAGCGGGAGATTGGGTTCGTCATCGCTTCGCGCACCGCCATCAGTATGCCCCGTCTGAATCAGTATGCCCACCGCCATCAGCAGTCAGATTGGGTTGTTCGGGAGTAAGGGTTGTTCGGGAGTAGAGCAGCATGAGACTATTTCGGGCCTTCGGCCCTCAAGCAGCTGTTGTTCGGGAGTAAGGGTTGTTCGGGAGTATGTGTTCTAAGTTCCCTCACATTCCAAGGAGGAGGGTCGGGCGCTCCGCGCCCGACCACAGGACTCCAGGGTGTATCAGTATGCAATTTTCTGCAGAGCAGTTTAGGGGATACACCCCTAAGAATGCCTTCCAGAAAGAGGGGGGACACGAAAAAACCTGACATACAGGAGCAGGGACCCATAAGAATGCCTTCCAGAAAGAGGGGGGACACGAAAAAACCTGACATACGGGGACAGAAAACTATATTTTGTCTAAATTTGTCTACATTTTAGCTAAATTCTGACCTCAGATTCGGATTCCAAATTACCCTAATTAGGTACCTGTCTAAATTTAAGCACCCCTAAGAATGCCTTCCAGAAAGAGGGGGGACACGAAAAAACCTGACATACAGGAACAAAGACCCCTAAGAATGCCTTCCAGAAAGAGGGGGGACACGAAAAAACCTGACATACGGGGACAGGGACCCCTAAGAATGCCTTCCAGAAAGAGGGGGGACACGAAAAAACCTGACATACAGGAGCAGGGACCCCTAAGAATGCCTTCCAGAAAGAGGGGGGACACGAAAAAACCTGACATACGGGAGCAGGGACCCCTAAGAATTGACGGACAAAAATGGGGGACAAAACCTTACATACAAAAACTTCCTGACTAATTCCGTCCGCGGAATTAGTCAGGAAGTTTTGCTCTAGCTTACTGTAAGGATGTAGGCCAGATACATGAAGCAAAGCTAAATTAAAAATACCCTAATTCTGCGTTGCTCCAAGGCATCCAAGTTGAGGAAAGATCGTTTGCCGTGCAAACTAGGGAAGTCTTCCATCAACTTTTTCCTAGCAAATTCCCTGGGCGCATGAGCAGGGAGATATGCGTTGTCGTTGACTTTCGGGTCAATGATTTGCATTCGAAAGTGTTCCTGAGAACGTTCTGCCTTGTAGTCACCATTGGTCTCTGCGAATTTAGCATTTAGCTCGGCAGCGGTGGTGCCGAGTTTTAAATCGGAGCCCTGAAATTATTTATCTTTGAACGTTAATCGACATGTTTTTGTTGTTTTTGCGCTTTTCGAAATAAATTTTTGAAGGCAATATTTTATTTTGCTACGACAAATGAAAGCTTTGTATAAAAAATAAACAGAAATCGTTAAAAAAAGTTCCTTCTGTTGAAAATATAATACAGGATAAAAATTTTTAAACACCCGTTTATTTACCAAATTTTGTTACTTTTTATAATCAATTATTCTTATACATTTTTAAGTTTCATGCTTTTATAAGTGATGAAGAACATTGATAACTAAAAATCAATTATACTAAAGTAGTGTTAGTCTATATGAATGAGGTGAAGATTTATACCCTAAATTAAAAAAAAAACGTTTTGGTAAAAAGGTTTGGTGATAAGAGAGAGAAAAAATAATTTATACGATGGAAGAGTTGTATAGAATTACTTATACAATTTTAAACGGAACTAGTAAACAAAAATTTAGTAATTTTAAAAATAATTAGGGTATTAACAAAGATTGGATATCTTCCAAGCTGATCAAAACCATGCTTTTTCACGTTGCAGTTTAGCAAATTCCAATCGAAACTTACAGGCTTGTCTGCAGTTTTGTAATGCGGGGTCACGATGCGGATGTCTGACGCTTCTGTCTGCGCTCGGTATGTGTTTGATTGACTCTCCTAAATATAATTAACTTTTTTTCTCTCCTAAAACCAAATTCTGTCTCCCAAAGAATTCACATAGAACAAACGAACGGATTTCCTAATTAATTTTATTCATCACAATTTTATGTTTTCTAAAATCCTGGTATCGTAAATGGATTGTTCTTGATTTTCACCATTTCAATAATATGCTCCTTCCCTAATTTACAATCACTTTCGTTTTATCGATCAAAACAACACTCGTTTCGTATTTACTCACCTGCTGTTGTACCTGCTGTATTGTATCGTTCATCTGAAAACATTTGTGTGCTAAATTAATTTTATTCACATTTTTACACATTATTGCGCGATTGTGTGTTCTGGTAATTTAGCCCGGGGCCATTTTCTCTCAAACTATCACCACAATATTATTATGGGCAAACAGCGGCGGTTCACTTAATCAAATTATCCCTTCGCTTATCAATTGGACTCAGTTGTTAAGGTGAAGAATAGAGTAATTCCTTACGTGACGAATTTGCTCGACCTCGCGCACGCTTTCTTCTTGCTGATGCTGCTGAAATTGACAGTCAATTGTTCTTGTAAAGAATTTATAAAAAGTTGCCGGACTCACCATTTGATCGACTAATTAGTGGAAGAAAGTCTCAATACAGCCAGAAATAAGCACAGTCGAGTATGAAAGAGACAGAAAGAGAATGGCAGCTACAATTTGTAATATATTCGTTTAAATATCAAATCACATTCGAAGTATTGTTACGTATAAATCTACAATAGATAATGGTACCGTGGTGTTTTAAAAGTAGGACAAAAATTTTCGTTGCATACAATGTCGTCTACTAGCCTTTAAACGCAAGATCAAAGCACTGTGACAATTTCACAAAATGTATACATATTTCGCATAACTTTTAGGGAATAATTTTCTTAGAATCTAAAATTTATAGAAAGCCATTAGGAGTCAATGTTCTGGATACATGAGCCTATGGACCAGTGGCGCACCCAGGATTTTTTTTTGGGGGGGGGGTACGTTTCAGTGGAAATGGCCATTTTGGGGGGGGGGTGGAACCGTGGAGGGGACAACCGACTTTTGGATTTGGGGGGGGGCACCGGACCAAATTTTTGCCAAAAATTGCACTGATTTACACTCATTTTTTCAAATTTTCCCATTTTTGGGGGGGGGGGGGGGTACGTACCCCCGGTACCCCCTGGGTGCGCCAGTGCTATGGACTGTAGTTACGATAACGATTGTAATAATTTGTCAAGCAATGAATAAAAATATAAAGTTACACTGAGATTACATATGTTTTTATGATTGAGTTTGATGTTAATTAAGAGATTATCAAAGAAAAGTAATGAGCCTAAAGATTTGGAGAGAGAATTATATTTTAGATAGACAAAATGTTGAGGGGCTTGTAGGATTCGTATTTGGGATTTGGTCGAATACATATAAAGTGACAACGAAAATATAGTTCATGTTATTTTTATCGATGCCGAACGATTAACGAAATGGAAACATAATGGAAATAAACATGACAGTCAAATAAACTGGAGGAAAGGGTAGGACAGGTGAATCGATTCCGAATAAAGAATTTTACGAATTAAACCTTGCAGAAAATGAGATTGGTTTCCTGCAGTTTGACAAGAGCACTGTTCCTACTATAACCATTCGTGATTGCTCAGTTAAACTGATTGCTGCTCTTAGTTCTACGGGACTGTCGAGGTGCAGGGAAACGGAACGGGCGGCGGATAGGTGTTTTGAGAAACCTTGAAAGGTGTAGTGAAAGCGACACCTCAATTGACCAAAAAAGTCCCTTTGATTATGGCCAGCCGATGACAAAACTTTGGATTTCGGTGCAATTCCTGAGAGAAATTCTTACGGAATGAATAACGACGTGGAAGGGAAAATGTCGAGAAAAATTTGAACAACATGGGTATTGATTGGTCACTAATACGCAAATGTGTTGTTACTATCATTTCTGGATAGTGACTTTGCTGGAAAAGGACGAAATAATTTATTTTTGCAAATAATTTTGATGTAAATGTTTCATTTTCCAAAACGATTTCTTCCCGTCAATAATTTTTTAAATATAGCAACCCCAACGGAACTAATCTTATAGAGCACTTAGCAAATATGTTACATAGCACAAATGATACAAAAATCTAAGCTGGATCAATTGAAAATAAAAATTTAATTGCGAAACTCGGAAAATGTTGAAATGTAACTGCAAAAAACTGCAAAAATTGTTATCGCAAAACGCACTTTTATAAAACTTTTAATGCTATTAGATCACTTTAAAAGTATCGATAGACCGTTTTCATTCACCAAGCGGTTGGTTCGTACGCTTCGTTCATAATCCAAAGTCTCAAAATTATTTTAACCACACACAAAACAAATCGCTCTTGATTTAAGCAATAAAGAAATCAAAAATGTGCAAAAATTGACCGAAATCTTCTACGAACATTATAAACATAACGCAATTAGGAGCACAAAAGTAGACATAAAAAATCGGTCAGCAGTCACCTCCTCAACTTCCTTGCACGACCAACCCAAGTCCTTGCCCTCACCACTCGAACCTATTATCCATACGACGCACACAAACTGTATTAAATTTAGAGAAATAGACAACAAGGCACGGCTGACGACAACAACAGAGGATGCAAGGCGACGGAGGCGACAGCCGACCTTGAAAGGACATTCTCCGCTCACCTAGAGGATCATGAGAGAGTGCGAAAGGACTGTCCACATCGCGCAAGAGGCCTGCGGTTGGCGCATACCAATCGCCCCGAACCATTTCGTCAATGCTCTTGACCTCGGCCGCCAATCCGATTTATCGGCATTAAACCAATTTCCTGTGATTAAATAATGACTTGCAAAGCGCAAAATGAGATGTCAAAGGCTTAGCAATGCCTCTGGAATTTTTTGTTTCACTTTATAATTAGAAAATGGGAATGAAAAATTTTAAAAATTAAAGGAAGTTCAAATTTTAGAGTGGAATTCTTGTGTCTTTGTATTAATGCGACGCTGCATACGTTCGGATTGACTCACAATCAACAATCAATACGACTATGTCTCTAAACTTTATTATCCTAGAAAATGAAATGTTGCAACTTATTAAATAAAGGCCACTAAGAACATGATTTTGGTCGCAAATGAGGCATGAAATAATTGGATTGCAGCGCATTGGCAGTGATTTGGAGCGAAATCAATAAACAATCAGCCGAGTGTTGAGTTGGAGTATCTCGGGAATGCATGGGAAATGTCTAGAAACTAATTGCGGGATAAACAAGATAATTTCAACACTTAGGCTGAGCTTCATTGCACTTTTTACCGTGCCCATTCCACATCGGAAGTCCCAATTGCGCAGCAGTTTTATCGCCAGAATTCGCGAAAATAAAAAGAAGGAATGTGTCGGTGACGGCGCTGATTAATTAAGTGCCCCGCCCTTCAGTCAGCCGAAAAAGACAATAACAGTCCTCGCAATATCATTATTAATTTTGGTGGGGCTGATTTCAATCGCGTTTGATTGCGCACTGATTGACGACTCCCGGGGCGATACCACAAAGACAACACTATTGTGATGTCAGGAAGTGTTCTTTTGGATGTCTCGTGGTAAAATTATCAAAACTAAAAGAAAAAAGTTGAGCAGAGGTCAAAAATAATAGTTGTGAGTCATCTGGTTTGATCTAGGATTTTTTTAAATATTTTGTTATAAATTCATTATTCTAGTCCAAAATGTTCACTTTAAAACATTCATGTGGGTATGTAAAGTATGAATTTTTATTAAGTGAGATGAGACTAATATTTTGCTCTACAAACTAAGTGAGCAATTTCGTGTTACAAATTAAAAATATGTATTCATATTTGTAACAGGGACTCAAAACAAACTTTAACAAGTTCATGAAAAGGTTATAGTGAGGTAATTTTTTTAATTGATTACATTTGATGAATGTTTTATAGAAAATGTAATTCTTCCCTTATTAGACATTTTTAAGAATTATAGTCATTAGTCAAGACCCAAATGAAATTTAGGTTCGGCTTATATTATTACAACGAATAAAACAATAATAGTAAATAAAACAAATGGAAAATGTGAGTTCCTTCAATGCACTATACATTATCGTCACAATATGCCCCGACATTGGGGATATTGACATTTGCCGATTCAGAGCACAAAATGAGGACTTTGTAACCAGAAGTGAATTTGATGCCGGATTAAAGATTGAAGTGGAAATTTTTAAGTCTTACTAAGATTTTTAATAAGATTGTATCCAGAATAAATATTATAAAACATAACAAAAACGTTTAAAAAATGTTCACGTTTTTCTCATTCGTTCAAGCAAAATATATCAAGCTTAGATCGATAGGGCTAGCATGTGCGTCAACAAGGCTCCATATGAGCAACGATCCATATGGGATGTGGAAAAAGAGATAGCAAATAGGAAATCGCTCCATATGGGGACCCGGAATTGTTCATTGATCAGACTTGGATGGCTGCCTGCCGTGAAAAAGAGGGATGCGCGTTCGGGGAACCGGTTGGATCATTCTGGATGCCCTCGCGCTGCCGTCCATCGGGGAAGTGGGTGGAGGGAACGTTGCGATGGATGATTCAACTCATCGTTATTATGATTCTTGTTGTGATTATATTACGGTGATCGGAGCAATTAGAATGGTGTATTAGAAACAATAATAAAGTAAATTAAGTGGATGGCTTAAGATGCTTTTTTATTTAAAGGGAGGGTTTTTCGTAATAGAAATTCATTTGCAAATATAAATCAGGTCTAATGAACAAATTGAAAACATTGAAACTTGTTTTTTTCAAGCTTTTGCAATATGCAACAAGATAAGAATCTAAATAAAATAAATATAAAAGGAAAATAGCATAATTCTTTAAATCCGGAAATTTGCACGAAAATAGAGTGGATGGACAGTAGCTCTGCGCCCCCATTCAAATTGCCGCGTAAACATAACGCTAAAGCGCCCTATAAAAGCGTAAACAAGCCGCGGCGTGTTTACGTTTTTCTAGGGCGCTTTGGCGTTATGTTTACGCGGCAATTTGAATGGGGGCGCAGAGCTACTGTCCATCCACTCTATGTGAGAAAAACGTCAAATAAAAATTTCTGAAAAAATATTACTGCCTATTGGAAAAGCTTCTTAAAGGACAGATCTGAGCTAGACTTGAAGTTTGGACAGCAAAATAGGAGTTGCGTCAAAAAGAGGCGTCATAAAATTCGCGCGCGAATTCAAATGGAAATTTTGGGGGGTTAACACACATAGGGTACCCCCTGTAAAAAGTATACTATCGTGTACAGCTCGATGAGCTGAACACCTTTTACAAAAGTACCATGGTGTCTGAGACGATCCTGGCGATATATAGCGAAAAAATCAATCCAAAACGTCCATTTGAATTCGCGCGCGCGTCACTTTTTCATTTGTCATCGTTTTACAACTTCAAGTCTAGATCAGATCTGTCCTTTATAGCAAGTATCTTCTTCAAAAAATTTATGAAACAATTGTCCAGCTCATTTAGAATTACGGCCACAATATGGAAGATAGTATTTGAAACATCTGTCTAACACGCATATTGGCACCTTGCTTGCGACCCGTTACATTGACTGGTTACCGCAAAGGAAATAGTGAAAAATGTGGAGTAAAGCTGAATCAAGGACAGTTCTGCAATGTTCAATTATAAAAGGGGAAGCCGCATGTTTTATGGGAAATCAACGAGCCAAAAGTAGTATTGAACGTGGAAACCAAAACCCCAAAAGGAAAATGAAAAAAGAACCGGTTTCGGCCTTTTCTTGTGTCCCATTGTGGCTAGCAACACAATCCGTACCTTCAGTTTCTAAGCAGACGTTTTGATCAAGCAGTTAATTGAATAACTGTGAAATCTGCTTTATATGTGGTTTCTATATTAAGGACTATAATTACTCCTAACCAAAGAAAAGGGACAGAGCAAAAAGACAAACCTCTATAAACGAAGTAGGCACGCAATTAATAACTTAAGTTTAAAAAAGCTTACGGAAACAAACGAAAATTCTTAATTTTCTAACTGATTTTTCACCTATGTTTCTATAATTATTGAACTAATACCATTTTTAAAACATTGATATATGGAAATTTTGACAAAATAATGTTATTCGAATGCTTGATGCCATTGAATACAACGTCATTCTTCGTCAATATCCACAAAAATATGATAGGCTCAGGTGAAAATCACTATACTTCGCTATCTGTGTGCGCTGGATAAGTTGTCTCTGGTTAAGTCTCAATTTGTCATATTTTTCTTGCTTATTTTATGGCATTTTTCTGGTCTCAGTAATATTGTCTATTCTGATTACAAATAATCAAGATGTAATAAAGGAGAATAACAAACAAAATGGTATCAAATATGCTCAAAATGAGGAATTTGTTAAAGAAAAGTGCGGAAAAGGAGATATAGTCACTTGAAATAAAAACAATATTGTTTATTTAATCAACGGGCTCAAGGACGTAAAGAACAAAGAGGCAAGCCACGTACCATAGCAAATAAAAATATGGAGCAATGTAGGAGGCGAATATTTCTTGCGCATCCTCAGCCTAAATCACAATAAGAAGATTATTTGTCACAAAAGAGGAAAAACATTTGGCTAGTGCGTTTAATAAAGCCAAACTATAGTGTTGGCTTTTTGTTGAAAATATAGTAACGGAAGGGATTATACCATTTCCGGAATACTATTTTTTATAAGAACATTGAAGAAAAAATGATAATATAGTGAAATTATATGGTCTAGGATATACATCTTCAAATAGCGGATTATCTGCGAGTGACTTTCAGTTGCAAAATGATATTGAAAACTAACGAAGATTTTGTCTGGAGTTTACTGTCACTCGAAGGCTAACATTTCAACCTCTGTGAAATGTTGGAAAACGTTTGTAAATTTTAGTCATATCATTCGGGACAGCAATTGGCAAACCAAACTTTCAACTTTTGTGCTTTATCATTGAATTTTTTTCTGTTATTTCTCTATTTTTTGTAAATAACACTTATTAGTGCAAAATAATTTATTATTCAAAGCAAATATGTACATAGTTCTCATAAATGACTAGTGTTTAGTCTCACAGAGTCTGATCTATCCAAATCGCGGATTTCGTCTTTCGAAGAAACCTGTAAATTCTCATAGAAAATTATTTAAATATGAGCACTGGCAATACCTATATGCGCATTCCGCAATGCTTTCATTAAATCATTGAAGCCGTTCTGTCCACCAGCTAGACGATAACGGTAATCCTCAACCAAATGTTCAAATTCCGTTTTAGGAGGATGACGCACAGAAAACTGAAAATACATATCCATATTTCATAGTTATATCGATGTTGTTCAGTTTTAAGAAAAATTTCCCTACCCAGAAAACATTTTTTCGCTTAGTATCATTAGCTATTCAGCAAGACATCATAAAAACCATGCAAATTTAGTTTGTTATACGAAGGAAGCGAAGGAATTTTTCTGTTTCTATGAAATAATTTTTTAAGCCAATTACCTTATTCGGTCGACCGCTCATCATTTGCTGTGTTGTCGGCAGAGATGTAGTGGCAGGTTGTGTGGTAACTGGTGATTGAGGAACCACCGAAGATTTAAATCTCGCTTGCACTGCCGACTTTCCTCTCCCTAACGAGGCATGTGTCACAGGTCGACCACGATACCCCACTGCTGCTAACAAATCAGAGTCCTCGGCTGTGCTTCGCCGCGCCTGGGCGGCTGTTTCACCTAAAATTGCGGAGCGATTATTCATAATAGTTTTTAGACTAGAGTGACTTGTACAACTGTTTCGAAATTTTGGAATTGAAAAGATCGACCTTTTTTGGCAATTAAAAAGGTTATACTCTTATATACGTACTTGACAATTTGTCCAACAATCGATCGAATTCTGCCTGCTCTATAGTTCGGTAGTCGTGCTCTGCCCTACCCACATCCGGTTGAACACCGGCAAGTGGCAAATCACTAACATCTTCCGCGTCATTTTGAGATGAATCACCTGCTACAATAATTGGACCAGCGGATGATGCACTGTGTCTATGCTTTTGCGGTATTGGATTTAAACTCTTTCTTTGCTCTCCATTAGCCAACGGTGTTATTGTGGTTGTTGTGGTAGTAATTCTGAAACATTATATTCTGGTATTGTTACTTGATGGAAAAATGTGAACGTGTTTACACATTTTTAGTCTTAGATATCCTATTTTCATGGTAAGATTTGCAAACCCAAAATGTTATTTTACCGTGAAATTAAAATTTTATTGACTGAAGTTTTTTCAAAAATATATTAGAACCCTTAGGATATCACGAATCCTGGAAAACTGGCCTTGAAATATTTAGCGTCGGACCTCTGGCAGCACTTTGAACCACTTTCGAGGCACCCCCGCTATTCTCGATTTCATCACTAGCATAGCTCAGGTGAGTATTTACCTAAAAAATCGTTCTTAATAGCGCTTTAAAAAGTAGATTTGATACCGTTTTAAGTTCGTGTGATAGCAATTTATCATTCCCGCTTTCTTCTAACAGTTGATTCAAAATTCTTTCGCGTTCTCCTCTTTGCTCATCACTTCCAAATGCCTAAAATATATTATCGTTCACAGCAAATAAAAATGATAAAAGAAAATACAGTATTCCGTTTTTCGTTGACAAAGCTGTCGTTGGACGCTTGTTCGGTGTGTTTCTGCAATCTGCGAGCCACTTCCTCTTCGAGAACCTGAAATATTGGTTTAAATGTGATTCTGTTTAGGTGTTAAACAGTAATTCCATATTACATGAAAAACGGTAATACAGTAATGAAAACAATATTACAGTTTTGAGACATTTTCAATATTCAATACAAATTAAGTCTTAATAATTTAATTGTATGCTTATTTTCTCGAAATTGTTAACTGATGAAATTTACAACTTCTGGTTGTCGAAATTATTTTCTGCCAAAAATAACGGAAAAATAACTATAAGCCAACCTTTTCAACCAGTTTCAGGAATACTTGGGCATCCTGGGCAGAAAGATTTGTGGATTGTAGAAAATTCTCGAGATCGGGGCTCTCCAGTCGTTTATTTTCTGATGCCTAAACGAAATAAATGATTCAGGACATAAAATATTGCACTAACAGTGTTTTCAGAAGGAATTATGGATTTAGTAGGCACAGTTTCAATTGACGCAATAGTGGACTTTACAACTTTTCCTTTGCCAGGTGTGCTTTTTGGCAAAGGTGTGGAAATGGTACTGGTCGTGCTCACATCAGAAACCGTTGTTTGGGAAATTGTTGCTTCTGCCGAAGTTGTATCACTAACCAAAACAGGAGAAGAAGATGAAGAATTTTCATTTGTTTGTACGTCGTAGAGAATTGTTTCAACGTCTTGCAGTATTGTGTTGGGTAAAGCCGCTTAAATTAAAAGATTCATATGCAATGTTTTTAAAAATAACATGGAAGAATTTACCTTTACTCTGGCTTTTGCGAACCACTGGGCTATTTTCCGGCAGCTGTATCTCGGCTGATAAATTCTTTTCTTGTGAATTATGCCTCGATTCACTCATTTGTGATTTAATAATCGATTCGTGTCCTGCGGTATCGGAAGCATCTGTCAAAGAGGAGTTACCTTGTCGAATGGTTGAAGTCTGGAAATGGTGAAATTATGGTAACACTTTACGTGTAATAGGATCATGTAATGGATTGGAAGTTATTATGAATATATTTGGATAACATTATGTATCATTGGACGCAGAGAACTCTGTAGCAGAAACACGGCGAAATGAATCATACCATATTTGGAGCAGGCTTAAGGATTTTCTAACTGTTTTATTTGAATAACAAACCTCGGTTCCTTTATTTGATGGATGTGGGGCATATATAGATGCAATAGGCGCTACTGTGGGTGAAGTCAGAACTGTAGGAGAGGCCTTAGGCTGAGTGGCCGTAGTGGCTGGCAACCGAAAAGTTGCCGGAAGGTGTGGAAATGTTTGCACCATGAGCGCGGATGGGTGGTGGAGTATAGCGGCTGCAGGAGTCAGAGGCGGTAAACTAAGCGGATGATGTAACGGTAATTGAGGATGCAGGGCTAGGGAGTGGTGGAGCCTGAAATGATTATATGATTACTACAGTAATAATCACATTGCAACTTGTACCCGAGGCTTTCGTGAGGTAATGGATGTGTCAAAAGGGCTCGCAGATGACTGTGCAAATCGGTTGCTGGAGGATGCGCCTAAGATGAGCTTAAGAGTAAAACATTGGGTAAAAACAGTTTTTTGGGGGGGGTACACATAGGGTATACCTTTTGGGGGACTCCATTAGTGGTACTACCCAAATATCACCCTACCCTAATGGGTCGTACCGTAAGGGGGGATGCATTTGGACGGTACCCATTAGGGCACACCCTCATTTGGGTCATACCCCTATGTGTATACCCCAAAAGGTATACCCCTATGTGTACCCCCCCCCAAGTGTATTTGTCCTAAAACATTCACTTTTCCGTAACCGTAAAAATATTCCCTAGAATAATCTATGCAAAATGCAGTAACGCATAAAAATTTAAAATATTGTGTTTCTGCAAACCAATTTGTTATGAAGTTCATACCAATTGTTGTGTAGTTGCTTGCTCTTGGGCTCGGACGCAACATTTATGGAATATGCTCAAGAATAACCACGGAATTAAGAATTGCTGGATATGTTCATAGACGTTCATTATAATACGGCTCAATTTTCAGAATAGTGTCCGTAAATTCGGGAATATTAACATTTATTCGATGTGTTCTAAGCTTCAACGATCTTAAAATTGACAGCAATAATAAAGTATTAGCGATTAGCTATTAAGAATTTCAGAAAAAATACACATCGATTCCTTCATGAAAGAAAAATCTAAGCGAGAAATCCAAATGTTTAATTTGATCGAAGGGTTGCTGAAGCGAGCAAATCTCCGTTAAAGTGCAAATGCGCAATTTGTACATATTTATGGATGCCCATAATTAGGTAAGGTAGGTTCCATTTGCTAAGATTATGATTATCTATAAAATTTAAGAAATTCAACATTTTTGTCAGCATTTTAACAGGATCTGGTCCAAATAGCTTGAATACAAATAAGTCATACGCATTTACATGATTGCATGACAAACTGGATGACCGACAAAACAGCTTGCTAGAGACGAATAATCACAATCCTTTTAGAAAAATCATAGATCTTTGATCAGTTAACAAACTTGAGTGTTATAAAACTGATTAGGCAAATCTGCGCGGTACAGAGAGAAATTGAATTTTTATGTTAACGCATAATTTCTTGATTTAGATTTTAGCGACAGCGAAATAAATCTGTTCTAGCTTTAAAATAATTATCCGAAGAATGAAGTAGTCCAGAACTTTGGCGTTACATAAATACGAAAAACAAATTGATTCATTGCCCGCTATCATTATATGATTTAAGGATTTCAAGGATAAGTTCACTAAAGTGAACATGCTCAGTGTTTCCTTTCTCGCTCAATTTCCTCCAAGGTTTTGAACGGAGGTCAATGGCATTTCGAACGATCAAACTAGTTACAAAATAATGAGCGAATACACCTCGAAAATTAGTAAATGAAGCCTTTTCAGGAGGTTGCATGCTTTTGAGCACTCAGTCATTTTAAGGGATAAGAGGCCCGTTATTTCCCAAATGACCACCTCAAATCATTTAAGGCACTTACAAGCTGAGGTTGACTTTCTGAAAGCGACCGAATTGCTCTATTTCATTTCAAGTGGGTGATTTGGGGATGAAGCGGGAATGTCCACTCACTCCCAATTAAAGGGAATGAATCTTGCTCGCCCATCGACCGATCCACAACAGAAAAACACAGTCATCCTTCTGACGAAATAGCCAACTTGCGTGCTAAAACACAGAAAAGTCACATCGCAATCAGCTTCAACCAACTATTAGCACAAGAGTTCCGCGATTCCTTCTCTGTCTCATTTATCCCGTGGCTTTCAGCTTTAGTGATAAGCTGATGGGAACCCCACTGCGTCTCTTTGCGCGAATGCATAACAATAACATCATCATTTTAACAGCAGCGTTCGCCGCCAAAAATTCCTTTTCTAAGATGACAAAACTGTTTCTAATTGAACCCCACGGGCCTTAATTTTTCAATCAATTATCCAAAGGAGGCTTATATTGGAGAACTTTTTCTCTAACCCGTACTATATTTCTTTCTCTAAGTCTCTTATATTGTAAAGTGGGATTCAATTAGAGAAAATACGGCATTTAATAGAGATTTTAAAATTTAATTCACAGACTTCTTTCAACACTGAGTGCGTGAAAATTGTAGTTTTCAAACAAGATTTTTATAATCATCAGTGCTGCTATGATTCAGCCAGTACAATTTAGCCAATACAAAATTATTATTTATACACTATGATCGGAAATTTATGGTACCAAGTTAAAGCTTTAGCATTTTCTTTAGAATGAACGGAAGGATATGTGTGCTTGATATCTGTCGACTGCCTAAAATGACTACATTCTAACGATATATAACTTTCATATTTTACATCATGAGCTATTATCACACGAATTTTACAACCATCTGTTGAAAATTCGCAAGGGTATTTTCTATACTAGGTAGGGGATAATTTTGCAAATTTTCACATTTGAGAAAATCTGTTTAGCTGTTTTTATTCTACATTCTCAGATCTGCTAAACACGAAGTGCGAAAATAGTATATAAAAAATTTTCACGAACATGGAATATCTTCAAGGAAATTCATATCCTCCTAACGGAAGTTTTTGACGTGACGATTTTGACGGGAGATTTACCTACAGAGGCTGATTAGGGCGTCCACTTACCTTCTTGTATCGAATAATCAAAAGGGAAACAACGAACGTAGTATTAGTAAATGTTATTCCTATTTGATATTGGATGCTTCTTTAAAAATTTAATCATAGTGCTTCAATAAATACAGTAAACTTGATAGCAGTAAAATGTTTATTCGTCAAATCGTATAATAAAATATGCCTATATTGATAAATTATGGATTTATTGCAGGGGTCGAATGCCAGCTAAAGCGATCATTTTCTCTGGCAATGTTTGCAATTCTTCTATAGATAAGAGTCCATCTCTGTCGGAATCTAGTTGCCGAAATACCTCGGAAATTTCAGTTTCAGACACCTGAAATATTATCCAATAACTTCGATTATTTCTATTAATGCTAGATTGCGGAAAGCGACTATTGTGGTCGTAGCAAAAAAATTTATGCTTAATTATAATCAAGTTTTCCAGTTGATTTGGACCCAGTGATAGAACGAGCGATTAGAACAAATTTGCGATATGGCATCCCAAAAATAAGAAACAACATTATGTAACTTAATAATGCGCAATGGATTGCACATAACAATTCACTAGGAAAATGGGATCTGTTATTCGTAAAAATACTGACTTTGTTGTTTCCAAATTTGTTGGCATATGCCAAAACTTCGCTCTGACTCAGTCTGTTGTCTTTTGGTTCGCTATCAATTGAAACCATCAGTGATTGAGCCATTCCTAGTCGTTGGGCGTCCTACAATATAGAAATTATTATTTTCGTAATATCTGCAATATTTGAGGCTATGTTATTGTGAAATTTTTAAGAAATGTATTCATTAAAATATACCTGGGAAGTTTGATGTTGCCCTCCAAATGCCGAAGAAACGACTCCATATTCCTGTAATGTTTTATAAATATTATATTTCATCCGCCAAACATCACTGATATTATTTCAAAGTTTAAGATTCAAAACATTGAAATTAATTTGAGAAGAACATTTTTCCTTGATAATATACCTTGAAGGTGATTTTCCCGTCTCTGTTTTCATCGGCAACCAAGAAGAGACCGTTAATGATTTCTTCTGGCAGTTTTTCGTCATTTTGTTGCATCTCTTCGCGAGTCACAATTCCATCATCGTTCTTATCGAGTTTCTGCAAATAATAAATTAGAATCAAGCAACCCTTCATCCGAAGCAGGGTTGCGCCGAGTCACTCGAAACTCGACTTTTCTGGCGACTCGAAACTCGACTCGAAGATTTTTCGGGTACCAAACTCAAAATTCGATTTTGGCTATTTCCAAAAAATCAATACAAAAATGACTCGAAACTCGACTTTTCCGGCGACTTGAAACTAGGCTCGAAGGATTCTCTGCCGATTCGATTCGAAACTCAATTCGAACTTTTCGTCGACTCGGTGCAACCCTGGTCCCGAGGTAAGGAAGAATTTTGGCAACATTATATTATTATAAAATCCTAAAATGTATTTAATGAATCCTTTAACCGGCAAACAAATAGAAAATTGCGTTTGAATTCACGCCACTTTTGAAGTACTCTGATTGGCTACAGACAATGGTGCAGCGAATTTTATGGCGTGAATTCAAACGCGATACGCTATTTGTTAGATGGTGAGAGTATATACCTTGAATAGCTTTTCTTCCTCATTGATAGGATTTCGGCTCATAGCAAATGCCAAAGGCACGAATTCCTGTACACTCAGCTGACCATTTCCATCTAAGTCATGCGATTTGAAAAGAGTTGAGCTTTTACGGACTGAGTCTTTCGCATCATTCAAGCCAGCAAAGGCAGCGTACCATTTCTAGAGTAGTGACATTTTTTAATAAAAAATAACGTTAAAGTGCAAAATAATCTATATATATATATTAAACAACTTTTTAATAGTAAACTTTACTTACTACGAGGTTCTACTGACGACACCATAGTAACAAAATTGTATAAAAACAACAAGACCATCAAAAAATTTATGAAATCGTTTTTTTCTTACCCAAAACCCAACCCACCGTTAAAATAATTTTTCCAATGAGTTCAAAAATTAATACAAATTTCATTACTACAGTCGAACCCCCGAATAACGCCCCTCTCGGGACCGGACAAAATCGGCGTTATTCGGGGGGGGGCGTTATTCGGAGGTTTCTAGTCCAAGTTTGGTTAGATCGGCGTTAATCGGGGGTTTCTGAATGTTTTGTCAGTAAATTTGAATTTATTGCCGCGAATTTGAACTTTTTTATAAAATTTTGATATTTTTTGGCGAATTTTGTAAAACTTTTGGCAAATACGCCGAAATTATTTCAAAAATTTCCAAAAGTTTTTTAAATTTTGTTAAAAATTTTGTAAAAGTGATAAAAATTTCGAAAATTTCTCCAAAATATTGAAATCGGCGTTATTCGGAGGGCCATTTATAAGGCATGTTTTAAAAAAATCGGCGTTATTCGGGGGCGGCGTTATTGGGAGGGGCGTTATTCGGGGTTTCAAACCCAAACAATTTCTTTGGCGACCAAGCAAGACCGAAAAAATCGACGTTATTCGGGGGGGGGCGTTATTCGGGGGGGGGCGTTATTCGAGGGTTCGACTGTAGTAATAAAATTTTATATCATTCTAGAAAGTTACCGAAAAATGTAGAATTAGGTTAGCCAAAACATTAACAAAAGCATCACTCAAACGATATTTGATACTCAAAAATACGATTCATAGTTATAAATAAATGCTTGAACGGCACATAAAAATACCCAGCATGATTAAAAAACTTACGCCGAATTCCGCTGAGGATATAAGTGCATCGGCGTTAGCTGAAATATTTTCATTTAATGAATATCATTTTTATTAACATAAAATGATTTACTATCGATCACGTCAAAATCGGACACTGAAATTTCAAAGTTGTTTGAAATCTTTTACACAACTGAGCAACAAAAAGCCTAACCGTTCGCTTGCGGTGGTAAATCAACAGCATTCGAGAAAGAGAAGTACACGAAAAGCAAAGTGACTAACAATTTCGGTGCCATCTCTGAAGCGCAAAATAATTTTAACAATATTTCCATATTAAAAAAGAAGGCATAGTACAGGGAATTCAAGTCCCGTTGTCTTTAAAGAACAAGGACGAGCTAAAACTTTAAATTTTTGCATATGTGTCTTCCGGCCTCATGAATTTATGAATAATTAATTGGTTTTGCAAAGAATTCTTGGGCAAATTACGCGAATATTTCAACCTTGAATGAAACAAATTCGTTCTATTAAAACCAATCAAAAAAATATGCTGACTTGATGGGATTATGCACGAAAAGTCGATCAATATGGATGCTGTGAAGAAGAAGAAGCACAACGAAGCAAAGAAGACAGGATGTAGCAGCGACATAAAGTCGCGCAAGGAATTGGATTCCCCGCAGCTGCATAATAGCAAAATACCAGTATTATTGCCACTGTGGAAAGAGTGGAGAGAAAGGCGATGACGAAACGTGGAAATTGCGTTACTAACTCGAGTTTGGATTTTGGTTACATGTCCGAAATATTTTTGAGATGCGTAATATCAAAGATGCGTGAAGAAAACAAAAGAAAATACAAACGAAAAAACAAAAGCACTGAAAAACGTCAAAAAATGATTGGTCGATTGACCCTTTTAAGGGTTATTACCTATTTCTCAGGTACACTTTTCGACGACAAAACCACTTGCGTCTTTCATCTTTTTTTGGTGGATTTTGTTCCGAATAATTGAATGTGACAATGACTAACTTGAAATTTGCAGCGACAGTTTGTTTTCACTGACAGAGTTTGTTTTTAAGTAAATAATTAATTCATTCATTTTTATAGTGCTTTACGAATTATTTACAAACGATAAACTTATAAAAGTGCCGTGTTAACAATTTATTCTGAGGGAATATTGTTAAGTAAGATAAAAAGATTAATTTTGAGAAAATAAAATATGTATCTTTATTTGCAACAAATTGGTCTGTAATGCCTTTTCAAAAATTTTCACAATTTATGTTTAGAAGTTTATTTATTTTTTTGGAAATCATTATGTCAAAAAAATTATACAAAATAATATTTTTTACAATCAATTTCCAAATACGATCTATTTGAGCCCGTAATGTCGAAATACAACGAATCATAAAATTCTGTTACAAAAACTACAAGAATTATGTGATCGCTCCTCATTCACTTGCTCAAGCAGTCCCTCTCTTCTCCTGAGAAAACAATTTGCATATTAACAACTCCGATATCAAAGACTCTGAAAGCACTTTTAACTGAAAATATCACAATTAAATTATATTAAAAGGCAATATACTTCGCGGGAGTAGCTCCGTTACTGAATTAGTTGAATTATAGTTCATTCTTCGATAAACACTAAAAGTACCTGACATATGAATCGGGAATGCTGAATGTGACCTAAACTTCTACTTATTAATTTCACATTTTTAGCTTTATTTTTAATTTTCGAGGCAAACTTATACAGTAGAACTCCACGTTAACGCCCTCGCTGTGCTCAACGCACTTTTATGATGCCAGTATGAATACGAATATCGAGCCAATTTTGACCAGAAAGCATGGTGGGGAAATTCGATCAATACAAAGGAAGGCTTCATCGAAGCTTTATCGAAGTGTTCTAGTAAGCGCGAATCGCCGGCCACTATTTCCTGCCGTTTCCCTCGTTGGAAAGACAACAACGAAACGGAAACAGCAGGAAATAGTGGCCGGCGACTCGCGCTTACTAGAAAACTTCGATAAAGCTTCGATGAAGCCTTCCTTTGTATTTATCGAATTTCCCCACCATGCCAGAAAGCCGAAAACATCGGATTTAAATTTCCGCCCTTGGCATGGGGCCTTGGTATCCCTATTTTGAACGCTATAAAATAAAAAAACTTTTTAAAAACAGTTAAAAATTCCACTTTTTTGCAGATTTTTGTGCAAACCTCCCTGCTAACGCGCTTTTGGGCTGCTTCTTGTAGGGCGTTAGGGGGGAGGTTACTGTATAAACTAGTTCCAGTTAGCAGACAATTCCGCGCCGGAAAATAGAGGAATGATGTACGAAAAAGGACACTATTCAGAAGATTTGTTATGCGATGTAACACTAAATAGTACGTACCTTCCTTTGACATGGCTAAAATATTTATATATACTTGAAAAATGAATTTAACAGTTAAATTAACCATTATGCCATCGTCGCAGTCGTGGTCTGAAATATGTATGACTCTTATGCCGAAATTTTTTTATGGATATGATATCCCGACCGTCACATAACTTTGGAGGGACATTACAAAAGAAACTTGTTATACACATTCTTTTGAAACAATTTCTAACATATAAACTGAGCCATACTAGTTTGAATTTGTGAAGCAATGGCGCGAAAGAACAAAGTCAATGCTTTGTATTTCGTGCGAAATTGAAACTGTAACAAGACAAGTATGGCTTGGTTTAATTACAAAACTTCCGAACAAGGCAATAAAATCTCGTAAAAATTTAAAGTTTACAAAATTTTGGAATTATTTTATATTACAAAATGTCAAATAGATATATTTTACATGTTCTCGACTCACATATTTTCAGCCTAACGTCAATTGTTGTTAACTCGGTTGTTTTTCCTGTAGAATACAAAATTATTAGGGCTGCGGATTTATAAATCCTGGATGCTTGCCTATTAGTTGAAATCGCCCTTTGGCATCAGTCGTGCCCTCCTCCAGAAGATCGTCCAAGTCGAGGCCTATAAAATGTTATTGTTTAATGTTAAAAATTTTGTTTCTTTGCAAAAATCGTATTTTTATAGAAAAATCGAAAAATAAGATATTCTGAAAAATGCGATGAAACCTAAACAAGAAGTTGGTATAGAGTGAGTAACATCAGATTTATGGCCAACGTAGCGAAAAACGCTCCAAAAATGAAATAAAATCTGATGAAAAACTTGAAATTTGGAAAAAAATTGGGAAAAACCCTTTTTTGGGGAGCGGACTTAATTGAGGAGGGACTAATTAGAGGATTTACGGTAAATCATGTTTCATTTGTATTTTCTCTTCCCAAAAAGAATCAACTACCTCGATCATTGTCCCACAGTTTCACCTTTGTGTTTGCTAAAGGCTCGTCTCCACACATGAGCACCTTAACCAAATATAATTTTTTGTACCTTTTATATTATGTTAAATATCTTATGCACTTTTGTGTTCTAAGTTCTGAAAGGTTTTTAAAATTTAACAAAATTTCACCGATATCACATATCAAGTAGATTTCAGATGCGAATGATTCAAGAGTTTGATAGTTTCTTAAACACAATTCTAAGGAAATTATAATGTAATAAGGCTCAATTTCTGAAAAGCGCAACAATTTAAGTAGAATTTTAAGGCGTATTAAGTTCGTTTTTGATTAAACGGTAAAAAACCTATGCTTCAAAATGAGAAAATTCCGAAATTGAAACATTGAATTCATATTGGCCCAACAATGAAACTACTCACTCCGCGAACTCCAGCACTTTGCATCCGAAACCCAAACACGGACAGAGGCACCAGGACACAGAACTGAGCAATTACAGCGATAAAATAAGTTGATTGCATAAGTTATGATCTAAAGTATTCACTTTTAGGCACGATTTATGCTACACACAGTATATATTCAAGAGTAGGTTCAAGAAAGCGTGTGAGCACAATCAAGGATATTTATATCTCCGTATGTGCTAAAATACGGAAACGAT
Source organism: Ditylenchus destructor (assembly GCA_022814885.1). Classification (NCBI taxonomy): domain Eukaryota; kingdom Metazoa; phylum Nematoda; class Chromadorea; order Rhabditida; family Anguinidae; genus Ditylenchus; species Ditylenchus destructor. The sequence continues at coordinate 265,296 of JAKKPZ010000033.1, read as the reverse complement.
ATCTTTTCAATGAGATTAATACAACAATCGAGCATAAATCATAGAATCCTCCAAATGAAATTTTTGGAAAGACGGAGTCGAAACGGCAATCAAAATTTTGGAAGATCGGCATGTCCTGGTCACAAATAGCTATGCTTCATTAGGTATTGTTAACAGAGTTTTTGAGAATACATAATCCATCGTCACTCTTTGAATAATTTGGGCCCGAAATAATAGATTGAGACAATTTGTAAAATCAGATCTGATTATACCAATGATGTCCAATAGTGGATCTCATTCAATCTGTTTTGCCACTTTATTTCGAGAACTTATATGATTACCGATTTTGTTTACACGCGATATCGATGCGCGTAACATAAAAGGGAAGGCAGCATTTGGCAGCCAGTAAGTAGACCCGCTCGATTCACTGCACCCAACCGAAATTTACGCTCCAACAATCAATCACATAAATTGTTTCACACTTACCCAGATCGATAGCCTCGGATGGGTGTTGATTTTACATATCATAAAGTACATTTTACAAAATATAGTTTATTAGAAATATAAATATTCGCGAATGCGAAATTCTGAAATTTATGAAACTATCATTCGTTTGTCATTTAGTCGATGTATTGGGTGGATATCTAAGAGAACAGATGTTTTAAGACCATAAATTGAGACGAAGGGTAACAATTTTTTATGAAAATTTCAGTTTTCTACCTCCAGGAATGAGATTACTACTACCACAAACGGAAGTCTCGACTTCAGTTTTTGTTCAATACATATGCTTTTCCCAGAAAAACACATTTTATTATATTTCTAACACTTTCTGTTAAACTATGAAAACTTAGACTCAGCGCTTGCACATTTAGGACACGTTTGCGGCAAATCGGCTGACTCGCCAGTAACATGGCTAATGTGACTTAGCAGAAAAACATCGACGCCAATTTATGAACCTCATTAAAAAAAGACTATTTGGCAAAAACCAAATTTCGGTGAATTAAATTAGATTTCTTTGCCAATGGTCATAATTGAATATTCTTTAGATTCGGTGAAACTACAAGTACTGGACTCACATTGCTATTTCCATTTTCCTATGCATCTTGTTGTATAATTGTACCAATGAGTTAAACTTTTATTATGCAAGTGCTATGTGTGAGATCACCAGTTATTATATCAATACTAGGCAATTATGCTAGGCCAATCGTAGAACGTAACAAAAATGTATATCACAAAGTGCCAGGTTTGTAGCGGACGTTCTTCACGTTTGTTTGACATACCAGCGGGATTTCGTTGCGTGAATAATTGCTGTGACACAAAACGCAAGAAATGATGAAAACATTAGCGCGGGCACGAGTACGCACAGTCCGACGAGCAAGGAAATAAACTGTGCGAGTAAGGCACCGCTCCAAATTAACGATGTCACTAGCCTAAGAGGCAAAATATAATAATTTAAATCGCAGATTAAGTAAAAGACATTTTTAAACTAGTTCTATGGGAAGTTTGGTTTAGAAAAAGCCAAATAAAAAATTTGGCCAAGCACGAAACTGCAGAAAAGATTTATCCTTGTAATAGATGCAATAGATACAATGAGCAAAACCGATTTTGCCATACCAACGAACAGAATTTTAGAATATGCTCTGAAAACCATAACTTACAGGAAGTATATAAGGAATGCACCAATTGGCGGTGCGGAGAATAACAGGACAACATTAATGAGCAAGTTTAGGCGGTCGTCGGTTGTTGCACTAATCAGCTGATATTGCATTCGGCTGTTTATCTCTAACCTTTTTCTGAAAATAAATTTTATACAACAAATGTGTCAGCGAAATACACAAGCGATAAATATTTCAGCGATAAACATACCGAAAACTCTCTAATTTAAGCCCCCTCTAATTCTGACACCCTCTAGAGGTCGATTGAATAATTATATCCCCCTATAATTTTGACCCCCTAAAAGGTGACATTTTCAAAAATGCCAAAAATTCATATTTTTTGTCGCCAATTCAAATTTTTTGGCAAAAATTTGAATTTTTTTGCCTATTTTTTGCAAAATTTTCCCAAATTTTGCAAAAAATAGCAAAAATTACCAAAAAAATAAAAATTTTCTGGGCGGGAATTCAAATTTTGAATTTTTTGATAAAAAAATTCAAAAAATGACGAAAATTTTACAAATTTGACCCCCCCCCGCTCTAATTCTGCCCCCTAGAGGTCGATTGAATAACTATATCCCGGGGCTTAAATTAGAGAGTTTACGGTAACTTATAGTTGGAAATTTGTTAAATAATGCTACCAAGTATTTATTTATATAAACGTTAAGCGAATGATATTGGTTTGGCCGGAAATTCGTGTCGGTGTTTTTAAATATAATTTTTTTCTCACGTAACGCAAGAGTGCCTATGAGTGTTATATACCGTTTGATAGCCAAGAGTTTTCTCCATGCAACCATACTTAAGTTATGTTTTTGCTTTGTAAAAAATTGTTAGCTATTTGTGATTCCATGAAAAATTTCAAAATCACCAATTTTTGAGCTCAAAATCACCAAAATATTAGGCATTCTATTTCCAATTGTGCAATATTATAGAGCAATATCAGCTCTAATACTTACCTTTTACAGAACATTTTTTCGTTTGATGGCTGCAGAGATATGACCATTTTAAGAAATGACGTCGCTCGAAAAATGGAAAATTTCGATTTTTGCGATTTTTTCAGTTTATGTCTCAACTTTGAGCGGTCATATCTCGCAGAATTTCGACGCAAAAGTTATTCTGTAAAAAGTATGTTGTAGAGCTCGACCTTGTCTACAAATGCCGCAATGCCACGTTTTAGACTAGTGCCAAAAGATAAAAAAAATTATCCATGAAAGTTGCTAAAAATAACCAAAAATCAATTTTTGGATGTGCTTCCTTAGAACTATCATAAAGTAATGGTTACATGTAATGGTAAATCATGCTACATACGGCTTGAAAGAGGAATGAATGTGCTACCGAATGGTATGTAACACTCAAGAAAAACACCGCTTTAGATTAATAAAAATTGACTTTGAAAACACCGACAATAATTTCCGGCCAAACCAATATTTGAATCAATCCAAAAATGTAATGACTTCGTATTTTATTTCTAAGCTTAGCTTTGAAATAATTTTTTAACATTGCTCTCGAATGCGCTTAGTTAAAATCAAATACAAGTATAAACAATCTTCCTCAAAAACATTTGGTAAAATGCCCATAACTTGTAAGGCAAAGAACAAACTTTTTGTTAGGTGAAGTGCATGTTTATAAAAACATTTTTCGCATGTCTCCTTTTTAGGTTATATAGATTTCATAATAACCGCAGAAATTAATAAAATTATTTAACTGTAAGTTACAGTATGAATGTAAGTTTGAGAATAAAAAAGTAATTATTTTATTTACCGATTTACAAAAATGAATCTATAGACAACAAATCCTATTTTTATTTTATATTTTTACAAAACCACTTTGATCATAAATTTAATGAGCGTGTTCCTGATAATGCGGATCATAATCATTGGCGTTAGGGTCCTGAAAATTATTCATTATGAGTTTAAATATAAATATTATCATAATCAATTTTTGATAAACAATCTTAAAGGGGCACTGCCATGCTGTGCCCAACGCTCCCGGCGAGATATTTTTAATAGTAAGCCATACTAGCTGTCCTACGCCGCCGCTCTCGCGGCGTCCCCCCCCCCCGCCGTCAGTATGGCCCATTTTTCAAAAAAAAATTTTTGTCTAAAAAATTGTCTAAAAATTATTTGTCTATATTTTGTCTAAATTTTTTGAAAATCTGTATCAGCACATCCGTACGAACATTTTAAGCTATCACTTGCCCGGAAATGAGCAGTGGAAGGGGTCTAACCGTCAGGTGAGTGACATCAGACGGACAGACGGACACTGGCTTCTTAGTAAAGTAACATTGGCCACTAATGTTATTTGTAAGTACCGTAATACCTGTAATTGCTCCCCCCCTAAAATTACTCCCCCCCTATATTTACTCCCCCCCTCGGGGGGTAGTTGAAAAATTACTCCCCTCCCTAAAATTACTCCCCCCTAGAATTACTCCCCCCCCCCAAAAAAATGCGGTTTTTTCCAATTTTTTGCTCTTTTTAGCTAGTGTTTAATATAAATAGACAAAATTTAGACAAAATATAGTCTATTTTTAGCTAAATTTTAGCTAAATCTCCAAATTTTTGTAAATTATTTTTCTGAAAAATCTGTCAAAAAAATCAATAGGGTCCCCCCTATGGTTTTTTGCAAAAAACTTTCTAAAAATAATTTTTTGGATAAAAAACCATAGGGGGGACCCTATTGATTTTTTTGACAGATTTTTCAGAAAAATGATTTTTCATACCATAGGGTCCCCCCTATGGTTTTTTTTGTAAAAAATTTTCTAAAAATAATTTTTTGCATAAAAATTCATAGGGGGGACCCTATGGTATAAAAATCATTTTTCTGAAAAATCTGTCAAAAAATCAATAGGGTCCCCCCTATGGTTTTTTACGAAAAAAATTATTTTTAGAAAGTTTTTTGCAAAAAACCATAGGGGGGACCCTATTGATTTTTTTCGACAAATTTTTCAGAAAAATAATTTACAAAAATTTAGAGAAAAATGGCCAAAAGTCCCAACAATTTTGATAAAAACGCCAAAAATTTTCGCGGCCCGCCGAAGGCGGGCCGCGAAAATTTTTCAAACCTCGCCGTGCCTTCGGCACGGCGAGGTTTGAAAAATTACTCCCCTCCCTAAAATTACTCCCCTCCCCTATATTTACTCCCCCCCCCTCGGGGGGTAGTTGAAAAATTACTCCCCCGGGGGAGTAATTACAGGTATTACGGTATGTAGTACTCGCCGAGTTCTACATTATTTGCTTGTGCTTGTATTGTTATATGATTAATAAAATATTTTTATTTATTGACTTGAAAGTACAGGTTGAGTGACATGAGGTCATTTCAAAAAAGCTCTGGTAATCACTTGTTTTCCCAAGGGAGGCTATTTTTTCTTTGTCCTATTAGGTAGAGGACAAAAAAGTAGATGTATACGTATTTTTTTCTAGACCCGGTTTTCTGAGTAAAAGTGGCTCAAATTTCGTGTTGAAAAATTTTTTCACTTTTTTGCATGTGTACCATTTTCGCCACCGCAAAAAAGTTTTCTAGCTTCACTATATATGCAAACCCTGAAATATGTATCCGCTACTTTTACATCTACTATATTTCTGTAAAAAAATTTCGAGGTGCTGATTCCGAATCCGGCGTTAGTTTTTTGATATGGCTTCAAAAAATTAATTTTTTGACCATTTTTTGGATTTTTCAAAAATCCGGATTTTTTAGAAATTTTCAAAAATCGGCCATTTCTCAAAAATTTCAGTTGTCCCCATGAAAAATTATAATATAATAAACATATATAAATAATATATAATACAATATATACATACATATATAAATAATAATATTATAATATACATTTATCTAAAAAATAGTACAAAATAGTACTGAAATGTCTAAATAATAAAAAACGAGAAAAGAAATAACGGTGGTTCTAAATTTAAGCTATAAACAGTAAAAATAGACTAAACTGTCTAAATTTTGTCTATTTATGTTTGAAATACGAAATCATAGCTAAAAGCACAACAAAAATAGAAAATTTAACTTATTTTTGGCACATTTTTTTTTGGGGGGGGGGTAATAATTACAGCGGGTAATAATTAGAGGGGGTAATAATAAATCGTTCGAGCTCCAAGGGGGTAATAAGTAGAGGGGGAAATAATTTCAGGGGGTAGCAATTAGAGGGAATACGGTAGGTGACATACCAATTGTGTTTGCATTGTATGGTGCATGTCATAGTACAACTCCTTCAACTCATATTCATACCTAGAAAGGAAAATTATACAAATTTTAATTCACAATAAAGCGTTACCAGCTTTCGGGGAGCATTTGCCTATCTTTCCAAATTCCCATGCCTTGTCTAGGGTCTTTCGAAGTGTAACCATAACCACAACGGCTTTTCAACACCTAAAATATTTCACTATAGAGGTATGCAGGTATAATAACGGTATAATAAGGTTTGCTTCGCGACAATTTCCATTAACGCGTTAGCATATATGTTACGTACAATAAGAGAAGTAGTACATTATGTGTAATGCACGATAAGGCTCTCGTACAATAAAAGAAATTCGCTACCGTATGACTTTGTCGTACAATAAGCGAATTTCTCTTATTGTACGTAACATATTATCAAATCCAAATATATATACGTACCTCGTGCTTCATGACATACATGAAATTATTCAAATCAACAGGGCTTTGGTATAGCTCGGCTACTTCATGCATGCCCGCTATATCGTCAAAGCAGGTTCTCAACTGGTATTTCGTTGTCGCACTAAATCATTTTGAAAAAAAAATTATAAAGTAAAGATAAAAATTACAAATGGCGCGCCAAAGACCACTGAAAGTCATCCTCGAGTGTGTTCCAGGTTTCAAGAATATCACCAGTGTGCCACTCGAAGAAATCAAAATCCTACAAACAAGAATAAATTAGAAAACTAGCCGAAGAAAACTGAGACATTTAATTTAATGTGTCCTTTGAAAGCAGGAAATGCTAACAGATAAGTAGCTATCCTTCTTATTCTTAATTGTTCCTAAGAAAAATATTCCCTTTCTTCATAAATCTCACATCTAAAAACTAACTTTATTTATGAAGTACCTGCCAAAAACACTGTTAAAAGTAGACCTGCTTTATGAGAAAATAAAACTTGCCAAGTGCTCGATATCTTCGACAATGTTGTCTGCATTTCCTGGCTTTTCCCAATCGTATACCTACAATTCAATCGTAATATATTGCATAGCGAATATATAGAAAATACCAAAATTTTTGAGTGTCTCCTAAATATGAAATGTTAATATAATGTTAAAATATAAATGCATTACTTTAAATCACGCAAATAATCCTTATATGATTCATCCATCACGCGGAGATACTCGCTATCATGGATCGCTATTTCGTCTGGCTATAAATAAACTTGAAAAGTAACATTTAATCCATTTGATATGCTATTCCTAATAAATATATAACACTAATTAAATTTTAAGAAAATACGTACATTTCCTCTTTCTTTGATATTTTCAATGCACTTGGACACAGGACAATCGAGGAATATAATCAGATGTGGGTACTGTAAAAGTTATATATGTGAAAGACAAGCAAAAATATGTCAAGAAAAACATACCAGCTTCAGATGTGACAGGGTAAGCTTACGCACGTAGTAATAGTGTTTAAAGACTAAAAAGCAAAATGTCTGTAAAATGTCTAAGTCACAATTTCAATGGTAATATAATTTCCACACCAAATGAAGCAAAAATATGTTCAAAATGCAAATATAATCTTCAGCAAAAATCGGATATTGATTTCTTGAATCAGAAATGTAATTTTTCCTTATCATAATTTTGCTTAAAATTATAAAAAGACAAAAGAAATGTATGAGTATACATAAATTTCATTTGTCTAAATATACAAGCGCCTCACGGCGCTTGTAAAAGTGTGTAAATGGGGAAGCCTATTAGCTAGCAAAAGCACCGCCGCTATCGCGGCGTTTCGCGACGAAAAAAAGTGAGGCTTCTCACATCAGACAGACAGACGCACACTGGTTTCTTAGTAAAGTAACATTTTGGCGCTTCTATCGAAGTGCTGCTCCCATTTTTGATTGCCTTAGCCCGACTAATTTTTTTATTCTTTCTCTGTAAATCATCAGTGGAGACATGATTTTCTAGAATATGCTATCTGCTCGTCTTTTTCTCGATTGCAAATAAAGAAGAAAACACAATAGGGGCCCCAGGCAATTTTATATGGCTCTGTTAATTATGGCGTATTATCGAGCGTAATGAGGTTAGAATGAATAACTATCTTACATTCTAATCCGATGTAATCCTAAAATCAAACATAGATTAAAGATATATGTGAGATACTAATATTATTTTTTACCTTTGCGCGCATCGCATTCGCGAAACTAAATAAAATCTTTAAGCAAGCTTAACGCAAAATAAAATATCAACTTACACAAAGTCGGAATGAGGAGTACGTTCCTGGAAAAAGATTGTTATATTTCGACTACTATTTGAATCAGATGAAAAGCGGGCAGTATTCTGCCGGAGAAGGAACACATCGAATATCTCTAATTAAAAATTTCCTACCAGAATGACTCCTTGTCCAGTGTTCGTTAAGTGGGCCAATGCATTCAAATATTGCTCCCAGCGACAAAAATAGAACCGACTTTGCATGGCCGCATTCATGTCATCATACGGATCCTTGAAGAACATGTTCGTATCAGGGTATCGGAACGACTTGGGAAACTGAAATATAAATGATTGAAAATGACTAATTCTCAAATACATAGAATATGATATAAAAGGGGAAAAGTTAAAATAAATTACTCACGCGGTGATAAAATTTCCGCAAGTCATTCCCATATCGATCGATCAGGATGTCATCCATTTTGAATTCTGGCATATAATGGAAGCCGAGAATATCAGCGATCTCCTGTCCAATTTTGGTCTAAACACCGAAACTTGTAAAAAATAACAAAAAATTTCGGTCAAAAAATGTGACTGTGTACTCATATATATGACGTATCAGAAATAAACTAAAATACATATGGTACCTTTCCAGATCCAGTATTTCCTTCAATGACAATGAGCTTAGAATTCTCGTGCAGTCGCTTCTTAGTTCGATCGAAATAATAATTTTCCCAGTTATAATTTAGCTCCTTGTACGGCCATGGATCAGGGTAATTATCTGGTAGTTTAAGCAGAGACTTGTTCACAATAGTTCTTTTCTGTTGATGATTATGTGGCTGATAGGACATCGCCAAGATTGAACTTGAACCACCGAAGCGCCCGACGGCAAAGCGAAGGACACCCGAGATAGGTCCAGTCGTCATAACCGTCTAATTTTGCACTGAAATCTATGAAAGTAATTTTGCTAACATATTTTTATTAACTTCTGTATGAAGGTAAATTCCTTCCACTGAAGCCAGAGTGACATATTGCCAAGTTTATCTGCGCTGAAAATATTCAAACAGAGTAATTATGTTTTTGAAAGTGTGTGTGTGAAATTCTTACGTGAGAAAATTTTTTCAAGTTCTCTGAATATTTTGATCAAAAACTATGTTCCTGTAAATTAATTGAGTTCTTGCTCTGATTTTTGATTTTAAGAAGAGCAGGATTTCGACAGTAATTTTTGGGTACTTATAATTTTATTTAAAACAACAGAAAATAATGCAGAGGCGTCTAGATCAGATAAAAACAGTAGACAAGGGCGGCTCAACACTTTTAAAGAGATTGGAGTTTTATTTTTTGTTGCTAAAATCATTCTTACATTTTGGTTGTTTTAAATAAAATTTTAAAATTTGTCTTTTGCACCACAGATAAGTTACTAATTTTGTTGTTGTTTAGAACTAATCAAATGTCAAAACGCAAGAGGGACTCATCAGGTATTTCATCCGAATTTAAAACTGCCGAACGCGGCGACAATGAAAGCGGAAGACGCGCACAATTGGCACAAAAACTCGAAATGCTTCAGGTACAATTTTTTGCGGTAATATTGATGTTTTATGTTAAATTTAAGAAGGAAGAACGATCGTTGAAATCCCTCTTGACTGAATTGCGGAGCCAGGTAAGCTAATTTTAGAGACAAATATAGAAGTCAAAATTTAAACAGTTGGTTTTATAGGAAAAAATCCATGGTCAATTCTTATCCAAATTCACATTTTTCTGTTAAAATCTTTCGGCCAAATTTTCTGAACGAATAAAATTAATTAAGTGAAATCACGTAATAATTTTTGCAATTTTCATCAAAGTATATGGGTTTGTATCACAAGTAATTCTCCTTCGTTTAATTGTTACAATTCATGTTGTAATTCATGTTTATTTTTGAAAATTTAGCAAAGCCAGCTGAAAATAGAAAAAGTGCGATTGGAGTCCATCGTTGCTAAAAATGTGAAGGCTGAACCGCGACGAAGTGAAATGGTAGAGTTGTATCAAGATTCAAGGCCAATGGACGACAGTTTATCAATTCATGATCTTTAAAATTTTTCTTTAATTATACTAAAATAAGTTATACCTTCCGTATAGGTTTTATTGATCTCGATTGTACATTGTGAATGTTCTAATAAAAATATTAGTATTACTGAACTTTGTTCCTATTATGCATGTTATATTTTCCATGTTGAAACATTCTCGGCACTATTTATTCTGACCATCATCTAGTTTTGACTCATCAATCTTCAGAAATGATACACCATTTTTCCAGAACATTTTATCCTGAAAGTTATATAAACATTTTCCGTATTTGAGAGCATTTTATAAAAGAAGCCTATTTATCTCAACATATACTCACCTTTTGCTTTTCTAATGAACTATCACTCTTACAGTACTCTTCCACGACTTGTCCGACTTCTAGTTCGCCTAAAATCAGGTCTTTTGCTTATATTTATCAGTTACAGGACCACAAACCTAACGGAAATGGATAGTCGGTTCCCAAACAGATTTTGTCCTAAAAAAAATCTCTATCAAAATTCTGTTATAATATTAAAATCACATACATGTCCAATAACATCAGCCAAAAGTGCGAGAAGCCTTCGGTCATTTACGTGTGAATCGCACCAAAATTGACCGTGATATGTGCTCGGTGGTTTAGCAAGCTCATCTGTCGCACACAAATCCGGTCGCACTTTGTAGCCATGAGCTACTCTACCAAAAATTGATGAATAGGAACCTCCACCGTGCGCAAAACAGAGCCGAAGTCGTGGAAATCGCTCCAGAATTCCGCCTCAACAAGGCAAAACTAATAATTCGGAAAGGATTTAGATACGGTCCAACAACTCTCGAATATTAACGGCTTATTGTATACTTTTTGTATAGAAAATATTCGAAACACTGTCAGAAACATTGTCAACATATATACACTGCGTTAAGAAATGATAGGTTCACTCGAAAAAATGGCATAACTTTTTAGTTTTGGTACGAGATTTCATATTTTCTTTTTTAAATCATACCTGTGGATGTCACCAACGATATCAGAAAGAATCAGAACTGCATGTTATGAAATCGCGAGAAAAATTTCCGATTTTGTGAAAAGTGACGATTTTCCACTGTTAAGAAATGATAGGTTCACCTGTGTTTTTTCAACAAAAATCCAGAAATCACGTTATTTGGCTTTACTGGATCGATAGAGCTCAAAAAGTTGAGGGGGGTTTGTTTTTGCTCCAGGTCTCCCCGCCCATAAAATATGTTACTTTTTAAGATTTTTAATTTTGGCGTTTTTAGGGGCAAAACCAGGTTTTTTGACAAATTTTCGCCAAAATTGGCACTTTTTGGCGTCGTGCAGCTATGAAATTTATACCACAGAGAGAAGAGACTTTTCCGCACCAGATGCAAAAAACCCCACTGAAAATCGCAAACTGAAAATCGCTAAACATTTTGTTAAAGTTCAAGTTCACAAAAAAGTCCGTTTTTCCGTACAAAATTGCGTAAAAAAAGTGCCAATTTTGGCGAAAATTTGTCAAAAAACCTGGTTTTGCCCCTAAAAACGCCAAAATTAAAAATCTTAAAAAGTAACATATTTTATGGGCGGGGAGACCTGGAGCAAAAACAAACCCCCCTCAACTTTTTGAGCTCTATCGATCCAGTAAAGCCAAATAACGTGATTTCTGGATTTTTGTTGAAAAAACACAGGTGAACCTATCATTTCTTAACAGTGGAAAATCGTCACTTTTCACAAAATCGGAAATTTTTCTCGCGATTTCATAACATGCAGTTCTGATTCTTTCTGATATCGTTGGTGACATCCACAGGTATGATTTAAAAAAGAAAATATGAAATCTCGTACCAAAACTAAAAAGTTATGCCATTTTTTCGAGTGAACCTATCATTTCTTAACGCAGTGTACATCCCAATTTTTAAACGCAAAAATAGTTTATCATAAAATGGTTATTAATTCGAAAGAAATACCCATTAAAACGCAGCAAATTGCCTGAGCGGTCTCCGAAGGCATTCCTGAAAGTGCATTTGTTGTTGCTTTCTCTTTTCATTTGCTTTGCGTGATGGTAAAGGATTAAACTTACCAACCAGCCAAGGCAACCAGTACCTGTAAATATTTGAATGCAGCTCAACGCCACTCAAACTCTTATTCTTATTACTTTTCCATTCTGCCGCCCCAATTGTGCATGTCCCACGGATGGACAAAAAGACAAGCATCTAATTCCTCGGCAGCCTTATAAATGGGATACAAATCGGAGTGGTCGAGATTTTTCTCGTTGATATGCGATCCAATTTGGAAACCAGGCATTCCCAATTCGGTCACACATCGGCGCATTTCCTAAAATAGTGGTTGCCATAATTTTGATTTGCTCTTCTTTTTTGATTGAAAAGAATGAAAACTACTAGTTCTTTTTTGCATTATTAAGTATAAACATTATTTCAAAAATCGGAGGAAATTAAATTTTTGTTTTTACACATAAATTTGCTTTTCGCGATTATATGAAAAATAATTAGAGAAAAGTTTAGTGGTCAATGGAATATGATAAGACGAATAACAAACCTAGTATATAGACAGTATACCTTATGGTATACTAGCTAGGTTATAACTATGTCTCTGCTTCGTCTTTGCGTTTTGTTGAATTTACAGGAGTATTAAATTTTTTGTTACCATTATCGTAAAAACCGTTATAATTTGACAATACAGATCTATTACTTTTAGTTCTGTTAATTGAAGATTGTACTTATGTTATTCGTGTTCCACTTCTGTTTCATTATTCGAAAACTGTGTTCATTACTTAGGAAAACAAGTTTATATTGAAGCATTTTATGCATTTTCTTCAGAGCCGAAAAATAAAACCCCAAAGTTTCTCAAAATTTATTTCTTGATCTTCAACAACATACCGTAAATCCTCCAATAAGTCCCCTCCCTCAATTAAGTCCCCCCCTCAAATAAGTCCCCCCTAGACCCCCAACGAAAAAATAAGTCCCCCCCCCCTCAAATAAGTCCCCCCCCTAAAATGGGTTTTTTTCCAAACTTTTCCAAATTTCAAATTTTTGGCGCAAATTCAAATTTTTTGGCGCAAATTTGAGTTTTTATTGCAAATTTTGATATTTTTTACAAAATTTTGTCAAAAAATTGAAAAATTTGCTAAAAATTGCCGAAAAATCGATCAAAAATCCAAAAAATTCAAATTTTTGGCCAAAATTTTTCGGCGCCAATTCAAAATTGGTTTAAATTTTCAAAAATTTTCCCAAATTTTGCCAAAAAGTCCCAAAAATTTTCGCGCCCCGCCGAAGGCGGGGCGCGAAAATTTTTCGCCGCGCCTTCGGCGTGGCCACGAAAATATAAGTCCCCCCCTCAATTAAGTCCCCTCCCTCAAATAAGTCCCCCCCTAGACCCCCTACGAAACAATAAGTCCCCCCGGGGACTTATTGGAGGATTTACGGTATATTATACCTACTTTTTAATCGAGCAAACTCGTAAGTTTTCCTGCACTTTCTATGAGCTCATGACCTGCAACTTCAAAGTTGTTATTTTTTATCTTTGATTTCATGTTTACATCCCATTTTATCGAGTGTTTCCTCCCAACACCGTTTTGGAAGTACTCTCCAGGATTACACTGAATTCATTATGCAAACCACAAGTTGTTTTGACGTTCCGCATCCGCGACGTCCGCACTTCTGGCCGACAGATCCAATTCATTAGAATTCTGCGAAAAATTTATGTTGGCATCGTTGGAAGCGCTCTACTCTATGGAAAGTAGCCGTAGGGCTGCCGATACGCCCAAATGCCATCAAACATTCCAAAACGGCCTCTCGGGAGAACGTTGGGAAGCGAAGAAGCGGCAGCTATTTTAAGAAAAACCAAACCATCAAATGTGTCATTCCGGAGATTGGGCAGCCTGGCCTGGCTAAGATTTATCCGTTGAATAAAGCAAAGTGGTAGCGGCCGGGATGAGAGGGCGGAAATTTTTCATGTTCCGGTCTGTGGCATACTGGAAAATAGGATTGACGGATTCTGAGGTCCGATTTGGTGACGTGCCTTCGGTCGGTGGCCCACGCCATTTCATACACTTATTATTGCGTCAGACATTTTAGTAAACAACTTATGGTCTTTTGAGGAATCAAACATATTATTCAACACAACTTGCTCGTCAATTTTATACATATGTATGAATGTGTTTTGGTTGGTCATTCCTGGACTTGGGACGCTTTCAGAGTTAAATGTGAAATATTTTATTTGCACTATGCATAGTTACAAAATTAACTTTCTGCAGGGCTATGTTCAAGTCTTTCACATTTCTCTCTACGCACGACGAGTTAATCGTCTTATGTAGGAACAGTTAACATAGTGCCCACTTCAGGGTTCACATTTATCGAAATAGCTGAACTAAAGTGACAAATGTCCTTTTTAGTTAAAATCGACAAAGATAGAAAGTCCTTTGTATAAAGTAGATCTATAATTATCTCAAATCCACTTTTGATTCCTTATGAATGATCCTTTCATTGAATATAATAGCTTGAGCAATACGCATTCAATGATGATCGTTGATATTCTCTAAAGGACAGATCTGAGCTAGAATTGAAGTTGGGACAGCGAGAGAGAGGTTGTTCATCAAAAGAGACGTCATAAAATTCGCGCGCGAATTCAAATGGACATTTTTGGGGGTTAACACACATGGGGTACCCCCTGTAAAAAATATACTATCGTGTACAACTCGATGAGCTGAACAACTTTTACATAGGTACCATGGGTGTCTGTGACGATCCTAGGGATATATAGTGAAAAAAACAATCTAAAAGGTCCATTTGAATTCGCGCGCGCGTCATTTTTGCATTTGTCATCGTTTTACAACTTCAAGTCTAGCTCAGATCTGTCCTTTAGTCTAATGTGGCATATGGGGACAAGTGGTTATAGGAAATCATTTATTTTTAAAATAATCGAGGTATACCTTGATAGTTAATTGTAAAATCCCTTAATTAAAATCGATGTGGCCTTAATAATGCACATCTCGATGAAAAGTAATATACACAAAAGACAAATTGATCTAAAGACATTTATCGTCTTCTTATCTGCTCACAACATTGACTAAAATCTGAAATATATGTCAAATGTATCCAATACTAGAAATCCGTGAATATGCCTCAATCCACGAGAAGGAGGACCCTTTGACCAGCGGCATATATATTTGTGTCTGAGAGGGTTTTCTCACTAGCCTAATTCCTCGTTTCCCCTTACACTCAGCTGCTGCCGGATAGTAAAGCATGCCGCCGGGCGAAAGTCAAGCTCCAAGCTTTACCCAAAAGTCCGAAGAGGTTCGTCATTTTTACCCTCCTGAAACACATAAGGCCTTTTCCCGGTGGCAAGCATTCTAAGCGAGCCGCCTGTTGACTCAGACTGCTCTCTCGCTGGCCACGCCTCGCGGCGCCGTGGGCATGTAAGTGAGAGCCGCCTCCCAAGGAAACACTAACAACTTCATTCACTACAAGGAGGAGGAACATTTAAATGGCATGCTGCTTCCTCATCTACCATGCCGGCGCCGCGCCAAAATACTCATTTTTCATCAATTTTTCAATTTGTTTTATGCAGAATTGCAGAGTACCATTTAACACTTAGTAATTCTATTGTTCCAAAAAATGAAAGAGAACACCCTAATTACCCTCCGTGGGAATGTAGCGGAAAAGTTATCCTCAAATTACATATGTTTCTCTGAATAGCCCTTATTTGTGTGATGTATAGCTCGATCGCTAAGCTGCCAAAAATTCTCATGTAGCATTCCCTTCTTATTTAAACACTTTGGCTGAATTTTAATTTCCGAAAGCTATACAAGTTTTAGCGAAACTTTCACCTTGTGGTTCGTGTATATTTTTGAGCCTACTTGTAAAATATTTTAAACGGAATTTTGGGAAACATTAATGTCAAATTTTTATTAAACGAAATTCAATCGAATTATTTTCGAAATAAATAAAAATGAAGGACTAATGTGATTGTAAACTGCGAAAATATTGACGCCTCTATTTCGGAATTTGGCAATAAAGCAGATGAATTTTGAAACAATATTATTGCTATGTGAAGGGATGGTTGAAAGCGCGAGCTTTTAAAATAAATATCAGGAGGTTAACAAATAAAAAATATTTACGGAATTTTATGCAGCAAAAATTGAAATTTTTGACTGAAACTGGGTTTTTGTAACAAACATTCGCAACCTGATCTTTCACATCGCAATGACAACCATTCCACGACTTAAGTCAAAAAGTGATTCTATTGCATTTGCGCCATACTGCGTGAAGCTTAACTTTAATTTACTTTACTGCCTTTTGTTACTATTTTAATGCATTCTAACTAAGACAGTTTTCAGACCATGTTTTGTGTATTAACTAAAACCAAAATTATACTGTAGTGAACAAACTACGCATTATTGCTCAAACAAAGGCTTATACAAGTCTTTTGCAAAAAAAAATTTTGTTTGCCAAAATATGAGCCCTCATTACAATTTCGCACTTTCGTATTTGTGCAACCAAAATATTCACAAAGCCAGTTTTATGTAATAAGCTGTATTTGGTTTACAAAACCTAGGTACAGTACTGCCTCCGGTAAGGGCCTCCCAATAAGGGCCCCTGCCCAAAATGTGGCAAAATCGTTTTTCCCCCAAAAAATCGCTTTTTTCGGCCAAGCATGTGAGAGTTGAATAATAAGGGCCTCTCTCAGTAAGGATATCCTCCAATATGGGCCCCTAGAGGGACATTGAAAATAAGGAGCCCGGGCCCTTATTGGAGGAAATACGGTACTCATAAATTTCTAAGTATCTACTGACAATTCTCCACTTTTAGGTTTGCAGTGCCTACAGGCTGATTCTCCATTAACATCCTTATAATTCTATTCCACACCTATTGCCCCTAATAGAAGAATTGGCCTGCTCTATAGCATGGATGGCCAGCAAGAGCGGTGCAGCAAAAATAGCCAAATTTTATAATATTCAATACCCGTTATTGCTGTTTCTCATCGTTATTTTGTGCTTGCAAGTGGAGCGTGCCGATGGCTCAAGGTAGGCATTCCAATTTTGAATGAGAATCGAATAGTTTTTGAGAAAGAACATCTTTGAAATAAAAAAGTACAGAAATGGATTTTTGTTTCCTAACAACTTGGATTATTTCTAAACCACGAGCGATATTTTTAAATGTGCAAATTTGTTGCAATCTTACTAGAAAATCTTGCACTCTCTTTGTTTTCAATTCCCAAGCAGCAGTGAACGAAGCCAATTAGCCTCCATTTCTTCTATATGCCCAACACGAAGAGTTTCTTTGCATAGACACTTTCCCCAATCTGAACCACATTGCGTGACTTTTATTTTATATGAATTTGAGGCAATCTTTCTTGCTAGACTATTATAAATGTCCATTGTGCTAATAGGCTTAGTGCTTTACAAACCGTTCTTTATAATTGTCTCTTCTAGCAGCCCGTTTCTATAAATTTTGAAGCTGGGCATATGTGACATTAACATTGACAAAGGAAATATTTGTGAATGGCATCCAATGTTTAAGCACCAAAATGTCAATTTTTATTCAATATGCACCTTTGCTTCTATAATAAAATTGACTTTACTGAAACTCTGTACATAATGAAAAAGAAAAGGGACCCTGCAAAAATGTAACTTTCACTTTGGGGTCACCACGAGTCAACTTTTGCGGCGGCAGGGAAAATTGATCGTTTCCAAAAAGAAAAAAGACAATGGACCACTAATTTGTTAAACGGGTGTCTTCTTTTCGCCGACAACAAATATGCTTCCAAACGGACCTTTTTGGCGAGCAAGAAGCAAAAAAGAGTCTGTAAAGCAGCTTTCCACCAGCTTTTAACATATTCATCGCACTTAATTCCGAGAGAAGTGAGGATGAAACAAAGGGTGACAAGTGATGCCACGGATATTCCGCAAAGCAAACAAAATTTCAAAAGCCCATTATCACGGGAATCAAGCCAATTTAAGCCATGAGTGATGATGTCAGGAATGTCTAGCAAAACATGTGAAAAATTAATGTAACAAACAGGCAACAAACACGAATATTTACAAAGGCTGCACGTGATAGGAATGAAATAATTGCAACAAATAATGATTTCAGGAAAGCATTCTTCCGACGTAACTCGCGCCACCTGCGAAGGCTCAGTAGACTCTATGATTGGGAAGTCGACGAGCACGGCGGCTTTCGACCAGTGGTGGACGCAAAGCGAATCGAGCGGTCAGCCTTGGCAGGCTCAACCAAACGAAACCAACACTGTACGAACGACTCACACATTCTCGAAACCATTCTTCGAAATTATAACCGACACAAAATCCCTGGCGGGCAGGTTAAGGTCGAGGTAGAAGTTTAGGATATTATATTATCTAACTATATTCCAACTATATATATATTATGATATAGAAGTATAGGTAGAAGTATGGGTGCAGGAGATCACAACAATATCAGACATCACCTCGGACTTTCAGCTCGACATCTACATATCGGAGATGTGGCTCGATCCGGCATTGGGTATGGTTTATTCATATACTTTTTAGACTTGCAATAGATTGAAAATGAGACATCAAATCTTAAGTAATAGTAAAAATTGCACTCTTAAATAATATATAAGTGTGAAACCTCAAGAATCCATTTATATTTTAGTTCATATGCCGTGGTTCTAGGTCTTTTTGATCAAAAGTTTCTTTTCAATGCAAAAATTTACAGATTATTCCTGGATGGAGCCGTGCAAATATAATCTGAGTCTGAATTCAATTCTTCTAGAGAAATTGTAAGTCAGCTAAATTTTGCATGCAAAATTACAAAGTATGGTTTTCAGGTGGACCCCAAATTCATGTTTCATTAATTCAAAAACTGCCGATATCCATAGAAGCCCATTCCCTAACATATTTTTGTTGATTTACGCAAATGGATCAGGTTTGATTTCTCTTATCACCCATTTTTCAACTCGAATTTTATCTTTCAGTGTGGACAAATTATCGGTAAGCACATTTACAGTAACATTATTTCCGTACACATTATTTTTAATTTTGCATGGTTATTGAAAAGATAAACAGTGAAAGTGACAAGTACAGGAATTTCAGAATATAAAATCTAGCTTATGAGATATCTAGCTTACTTTATTTGTATTTCAATCATCTTATTACAATTATCCCTAAAAGCTTTTCAGATAATTTAATGATTTCCCGTTTTAGCCTTAAACTTCAAGGGCCATGTGAAATGGACCTAACCAGGTAATATTCGTGAAATGGAATAAACGTAAATAGCCTTTTTAGATTTCCTTTCGACAATGTTACCTGCTCACTTACTTTCGAAAGCTTCAAGTAAACTTTTTTTCTCAAGCAGTTGGAACGATAATTATTAGCTTTTCAGTTACAATACAGATGAGGTAGAAATGTATTGGTCTACTTTGGGTGTGTCAAAAATGCGGGAAAAAATGGAATTGGCCGATTACGAATTGGAGACTATCATCAATCTGCACAACACAGTGGTAAGGCCATTTTGTAAAAGCATAGTTATAACTTCAGCAAAAATAACTTATAGTGTGTTAAAAAATAATTGTTACTTTTCAGCCTTACCCTGCAGGATTCTGGTAAGCATATGAGAGACTTTGGCGGGGGAATCTACGCTATTCAACTTTTAGGCATGAGCTAACAATGAAATTTCACTTCAAGAGGCGCGCGGGATGGTATATCCTGCAGGTATAGCTTTAAACTTCTGATTTAAATTTCTAATTCATTGTAATACATACAAAAATTCTAATAACTCTTGCCAAAAATTACGGTCTGTACTCGGATGAAAAGAAATCATATTTTCGATGTACGATTTTAACTTCAATGCATTATATTTTCCTCAGGGTTTACGAGATTGTCACACATATTTTACTTCAATTCAAGTTAAGAGTATTTCAAATAAAATTAAAAATACTTCGACTCTTTACAATCTCACTACCTTGAATCTCGATGTGTTTTGAAAAGCTTAATATTTAGGCCTATCTTCCTACATACCTCACAATATTTATTTGTAAGTAGCTAAGTTAACATTTTTCATATCTAACTACCTCCATACATTTAGCTTGGATATCGTTCGTGTTGGGTACTCAAGCCATACCTGCTAGAACAATGCTCGGTGTTAATAGTCTTTTAGCGATGACTTTTCAATTCGGCAATATAATCCGAAATTTGCCTCGGGTATCATACGTAAAGGTTGGTTGATAGTTTATTTGCGATATTTTTGGCAATATTCCGCCAGCAATCAAGTTTAATCTCAATTCCAGGCCATTGACATATGGTTACTGTCTTGTATGACCTTTGTGTTCGTATCATTGCTTGAATTGGCATGGGTTGGCTATCTAAGTCGGAAGGACAATGACCACCAGCTCAACCACCGTGGTGACAATGTCGCGCCCGCACCTACAGCCATTGCAGCTCAGGCCAAATTTGACACCACTAAGGTAGTGCCAGTAAGCGTTGGCGCTACTGATCAAGCTCAACGTACTACCTATTTACCTATTGACGGGCTTGACAGTCTCATCCACAGGTAAAATTTTCTTTTAATATCAAGTCCGAGTAAATTTGTCAAATTATAAAGCCTATTCGATGCATACTGATACTGAAACTTGTTAGGTCAATGCGTTGTCATTTTGTTCCATCAGTTAATTAGCTTGAAGATCAGTTTCATCTTACAACTGAACATGCGATTGAAACTTAATGCGCAATATTTCAGGCGGACGAATCCACCTCGACGAACGATAGACGACGAGAGTAGTGCCTTACTCACACAACCAAATGACTATGGATATATCCCTCCTGGTTATGGCTGCCTCAATGGTAACCTCAAAGCTGCTATGAGTGGGCTCTTAGGCGGTCCTTGCGTCTGCAAACGCTCTGATCCACCGCCATTTAGCCATCAAGCTTTCCAATTAGGTATTCATCTCGTTTGTAGTTTTAGTCTTTTTTTATGAAGTGTACAAAGCTATCATTATTTATAATGTGATTTGAAACAAAATTTACTAATTAACACAATTCCTTTAATTTTTGTTTAAAAACTAAAATTTTTTTTATGAAAGCTGATAAAAATGAACTTTCCTAAAAGTGAACTTCAAAATCAGACTTATGATTTGGCCATATTTTTTGTCTACATATAATCATGTACGTTGCCAAAAATTAAAAAACTCATGTTTAAAAACATTAATACAATTATAATCTCATGTATTGTTTATAGAAGGCTATGACAATCCTGAGCCTATGGAACAATCTATGCTAAGCGAGCCAGACCCGGCTTTGCCGCCACCCAAATATCCAGCTGTCAACAGAACCCGACGCGAGAACTTAGCTCTTAAAATCGACAAATACTCAGCACTGTTTTTTCCTGCCCTGTTCGCAATGTTCAATATATTCTACTGGTTCCATTACCTGGTGGGCAGAGAATAGACATCTCATTCTCAAGACGGAAATGATGCAAATGAGACCAAACATTCTACAGTTAAATTTTCGCTGAACAGTTCTCCGTAATACCTCACCGCTACCAAATTGTAAATTTTGTTAAACTCCTTTTATATTGTTGCTCAACAGTTCCAGCCATGAATCGGTGCGTATATTTTCAATATGTTCTTTGCTTTTTAACCCCTCATTAGATTTTGTATGACATATTCGCTTCAATAAAATGATGAAGGATATCATAAAATGTGATTAATTTTCATTCAGGATTCGCATTCAATGAGCTTTACGTTCCATTAGGATTCTTATTGTTTGGGTATTCATCCACAAAAATAACACAAAGCGCAAATGTAGTAATACTAATATGTATATCTAATTTTAACTAAACACTTTGGTCAATTAATTGGTAGTTAAACCCACCTTTACTGCAAGTTCCGTGTTTTGCATGGGTAAAGTGCCCAATGAAATAAATTTGCTTGGGTATTTTCTGCAATTTCCAGCAAGATCGTCATTCAGAAAACGACTCGTATATTCAGCGTGTTCAGCTTTCGCCTACAAATAAGTAAAAATCATCAAGAATCGATAAAGGCACGGGAAACAAAGTTCGACCCTTTGGCTCCCGTAGGGAGCCCCCTTAGCTTGTATTAAAGTACTTCACCTCTTATGAATTCTATTAATCGTACTGCTTTATGAATATCGTATTTATGATTAACAAAACGAACCCAGTAATGAAACATCACTGGCACAGTCGAGACTGCCTGCACATTCACTTTACATTTTTCCATTTCGTCCAAACGCGTTTCAAAATCGAAGCAATTCTTTTCCACATTTCGAAAAAGTGTTCCATTTTTCATCATAGAAGATACACCTGTGTCTTCATTATGCTGCAAGGGTCGTGACATAAATGTTTAAATAAAATCTTTAATACAGTCAACCCTGGGTTAAGTCGCACTCCACGGGGCGGACCTCAGAGTGCGACCTAAGCCAGGGTGGACTTAAAAGTGCGACATAACTCAGGCACATCGGCGCCAAATGCACTGGAGCCGTCTCAAAATGCGTCTCAGCCATGTTTTTGTCGAGAGTTGGCCGAGATTTTTGGTACATACCCTAATTCGGGTACGGGGAATCCGAATTTGGCATTATTTTTGGCATTCGGTTGGGGGGTTTTTGGCGTTCTGCCCATTTTCTGTTTTTGAGGGTTTAGCGGGGGGATTTTTTGCTCCCGGGGGTTTTCGGGCACGGGAATTCGAATTTGGCATTTTTTTTGGCATTGGGTCGGGGGTTTTTTGGCGTTCTGCCCATTTTCTGTTTTTGGGGGTTCTGTGGCGGGATTTTTTAACCCCGGGGGTTTTCGGGCACGGGGAATCCGAATTTGACCTCAGATCACGGGTGGTCCCGCCACGAAAGTTGGGAAAATTGCATTTTTTGGTAAAAAATGGCCCAAAAATGACCGTTTTTGATGCGTTACGTCAAAAATAATTGCAGATTCGGACTCAGCACATTTTGCTGACATTCCAAAAAAATTTCATTTTTTGGCCATTTTTCACCATAGGGGGTACCACATGGATTTTGAAAAAAATCGATTTTTTGAAAATGTGGAAAATTTTTCTGCAATGAGTGTTTTTAGGGGTAATTCGATGCGCTGATTCCGAATCTGCAGTTAGTTTTAACGTAACGCGTCAAAAATGGCCATTTTCGGACGATCTGTTGAGCGTTTTTCGTCTCAAGTTCGAACCCCAGGTCGGTCAATCAATTTTTTTCTCGCCAAAAATACCGGATTTTGTTGCAAATAACAACAAATTCTTGTTTACAGGACCACAATTGATTAAAAATTTAGAACTGTAAAATTAAATACCATCAATACGAATTTTCTGGCACCGTTTTGTGCTAATTTTCGCCCAAAAACGCCAAAAAACGCAATTTTCCCAACTTTCGTGGCGGGACCACCCGCGATCTGAGGCCAAATTCAGATTCTCCGTACCCGAAATAGGGTAACTACCAAAAATCCCGGTCCATTTCGGACATACTGCTTCGCATTTTCTCCAAAATACACAAAAATGGCCATTTTTGGGCAAAAAAATCTAAAAAATTGAAAAAATTGCAAAATTCCCATGACATGCCAAAATTTTTATGAAATAGTAATACTTGAGGTGTTGCTCGATCATTCCGTACAAGTGAAATATTGATCCCTACGTTTTAAATTAAAATCTGGGGTCTCAAAGTTGACCCATTTAACACTGAAAAGCGCAAAGTGTACCAACTTTGAAGCCCCAGATTTTAATTTAAAACGTAGGGACGAATATTTCACCCACCAGGTATGATAGAGCAACACCTGAACTTGCGTCCTGGCAAAAAAAATCTTCGATATCATGGATTTTGATTTTTGGCTGAAAACGGCTGGGACGCTTTTTGAGACAGTTGGCGCCGATGTGCAGGGAATTTTGAAGGTGTTTCCATACATTTCTGGCCGTTCCAAAAAAGTGCGACTTAACCCAGGGTTGACTGTAGTTCTCTTGGAATTTTCACCAAAATATCGAATTGTATGATTTATAGAAAGGTAAATGCTACAAATAATTTCTTTGATGTTGCACGTTGATTCCCTAAACGCATCGGTCCGTTTTGCGAATTGTTCCAGAAATATTATGGCTGATTTTAAATAGGTTAAAGATTAACTTACATTCAATGTGATGAATCCGCCGTAGCCAAACTTCTATTTGAAAAAAATTTAGTTTAATGAATCTTTTGACAAAACAAAACCTGGCTAAAGTCCGGAATGTTTCGTGGCAAAACATGAGTATGCACATCAATTTTCCTGTGAGAACTTGCTGAAACTTTCATATTGGGAAAATTTCAACCGCTTGAACCCTTACCAGCAGTAAACATTGAACAAAATAAAGGAGGTCGCTTGCTAGGTCCAGAAATAAAAATTACCGCAAGGATATAAGAAATTATACCAAAACGTTTAATCAAGGATTATTGCTAACCAACATTTATTCGAACCAGTAAGACATGAAAATGTTAAAGGATAAATTTTATAATGCATTTTGATTAAATTAAATCTCCGCGAAATACGAATTTATAATTTAGTCAATTGCGAGTTTTCATCCCAAAAATGACAAATGCAAATAACATTGTGAGTGTTGTTAAATATCACAACCGATCACAACTTTTAATTTGACACTATAGTCATAGCTTAGGTAAAAAAAAACTGTAGTAACTATAGGTTATCCATGTAATTTTGTAACGTTTTAGAGCAATTAAATGTTAGTGTTGAATGAGACTTTAGTCAACAACAATAAATAAACGATCGAAAGTGTTTACTGCGACCAAACAATATCTTATTTCTCCTTGCGATGAGACGAATGTTTCATCTTCCTGTCGGTCAATTATTGACTATTTCATGCACTCTCTATTTAAAACCATATAAATTTATTTCCAGTCATAACGTAAACGCCGCAAAATAAAAAATGTAAGAAAAATCGTTGAGCATGGTTAACACCATTAATGGTACATACAATGCTACTTGAATTTGTGCCAGAAATTGGACTCAATAAAAACACCGAACGTTCATTATTTTGCATCTGAACAACTCAATATCCGAAAATAATCGATATCCTATTTTCAAATTTCATTGTTCGGCTTTGCAATGTATTTTGTTACTACCGTTTTGGTCAATATAGTATCTGGATACAATAACTGTTAGAAATTTCCCCAAGAAATTTTGCCAACTAATTTTTGGTATTTAATAGAAACTACAGCGTTCAGCCATAGGAGTAGCCATGCTCTTTATATGAATTCACAAAAGTAAAGCCCGTGTATATGAGGCAAATGTGGATTGAAGTAGACGTTAATCATATTCATCATCATCTTTTGAGCCGAATTGGTTTGCCAACCATGCGACTTTGTTCACCTGTAAAACAAAGATTGAGCAAACGCAAATGTCGCACCGAAACAAACCACTTCCTCCTGGGCCAAATTGAAAGACATAGCGAGCAGTGCCATCCCAAATAGTAAATATATCGAGGTAATGACTAATTTCTCCTGTGCTTCTTTGTCATTTCCTACTGAAGCACCCGGAAATTTGTCACCGAAACCTAAAAATCATATTGTCTATGTCATGTTATAGGAATATTTTATCATACCGATAGTAGTAAGTGATATGTAGCAGAAATAGAAACTGTCCAGGAACTAAATTCAATAGGATTAATCAAGTACTATGTTTGACGAAAGGAAACATACCGTCCATCCTTCCCTGAAATACAAATTTTGTTAAAGTTTCTTCAAGCAAAACAAACCATAAACAAAAAAGTATGGAGCCAGCCACCAAATAAGCCAACATGGTCAGCAAAACTAATGATAAAGGCACTGATATTCTTTGAAGTTGAGCCTCGACGCTTTCTTTTACTTCGAGCTGGTCTAACTGTGCTCGAGCCTCCAGCTGCCGTGCTAAACTTGATAAAAAAATAACTTTCTGTACATCTTCAAAAATTAAACTTAGACGTACTCGTATTGTATGCTAATAGTTCATGAACATCGCTTGCTGTCACACCACCCATTGGCAACCCAGCTCCAAGCGATTCTAGTGAATAATCGTCATGAACGCCTCGCATAGGTCCAAAGTCTAAATTTTAATACGCGTTCTTATAGTTAGATTCGTAGTGGAAAATTTGTAAAAATTTGAGTCCCCACAAATATTCGGTATTGTAAATCATTTAAACCCGAAAATTTCATAACTGGGTTCAACATTTCTTCGAATAAAAATGAAAGTACTAATTTTCTCTTTGGTAATTTACCTTTGCTTGCATTCATTCATGGTAAAAGAAGTTTTTAGTTATGCTTACGGATTTGTTCACATTTTATGACTTTCCAGAATGCCATATTACAAAAAATGCTTACAGGTGCGATTGTTGGAAGCTCTGGTCAACTTTGCTACTAGTGAATTCGCTCTCCGGATTTTTGCTGCTCTCCTTTTCTTATGCCACAATATCAAATTGTACTTAAGCCGAATTGACCGGGCGTAAAGGAACCTTAATTTGGAAGAGAGTTTTAAACTGAATGCATATGGTTGGAAAGTTTACCGAAAAACTTTGGCTAATACGTCTCCAATGTTTGTTAAGAAGAGAAGCATGAGCGGTATTCCAATAATAGCGAATAAAATTGTGAGCGTTTTTCCAAAATACGTTTTGGCGGCAGTATTCCCATAGCCAATTGTTGTGATGACAGTAAGTGAATATAGAAAGGCACCGGTAAAAGTCCATTGAGCTAAGATTCAAACAATTGGAGAAAATTTAGTTATTCTATATTATATTCTTTATAAAGAAGTTATTTTTGATTAGGAAGATTTATACAAAATTCTGTTATACGTATGTATATTTAATGGGGTACGGTAAAACCCCCCCGGTAAAACCCCCCCGGTAAAAACCCCCCCACGGTAAAAACCCCCCGGTAAACCCCCCCCCCGGTAAAAACCCCCCATAATTTTTTAAAATTAATTCTAGAATATGAAAAATTTTTCACGGAATGCACTAAAAACACGTAAAGGTTTTTGGTGTCACAGATTCGGGTTTTTTGTCACAGATTTTTGGATGTCACAGATTTGGGGTCTGTTGTCACAGATTTGGTTTTTTTATCACAGATTTGGGTTTTTTGTCACAGATTTGGTTTTTTTCACAGATTTGTTTGTCACAGATAATGGTACCTTTTGGTGGGAATTCAAATTTTTGGTGTATTTCTCAATAATATGCCATTCCTTCACCATAAAATAATCTTTTCTATTAAAATGGAGACTTTACTTGTGTAATTTTTATTTTCCAATAAGAATACACCTGAATATAGCTCAAATGTGAAAAACCAAAGTTATTTTCGTTTTACTTGGTCGACGAGTGAATTTTGTATTGGATGGCAACGTTTCTATATCTTACCGATTTAATACCAATGGTTTCTTGCTATAACCACAATTGGAACAGTTTTATACCACACAGCCAATGTCGATTTGTTCCAATTGTCGGATTTTCAGGCTCATATGCCATTACATTTTTCGCGCACCTTATAAGGCGCCAAACTTAGGCATAGGCTTGGATATATGCCCTGAGGCCATAGCTCGAAACCGTGAGATCCAAGCTTGAAAATTCCTTCGGATTCGTGATCAGCATGGTCGAAAACAACTAATTAGACATTTTCAGGCAAAATTGCGAAAAAAAAAATTTTTTTTGGAACCATAGGGGGGTATCATGGTTTTTTGGGAACTTAGGCTTAACGCTAAACCATATTTGGGTTTAGTGCATCGGAATCTAGAGAAATAGTTGATATAGAATCAGTAACATCAAATTTGGCAAAAAATAGCAAAAAACATGCACTTATGATCAGTTAACAGCCTTTTTAAAAATTATGGGGTTTTTACCGGGGTAGGGGTTTTTACCGTGGGGGTTTTTACCGGGGGGGTTTACCGTGCGCCATATTTAATGTGAAGTTTTGTACTAGGCAAGCTACATCCGCAAGTTTTTTTAATGCTCACTTTGGTAAACCACAAAACTATTGACAACAATGTTTTGAAATTTATCAAAATTTTTATCCACAGAAAATATTCTACACATTCCTACATCCAGAAGCTAGTAACAAATTTATGGTTTAAGAATGGGAATTGTTACTTGGCATATAATCATGCAAATTTTATAAATATAAGTTGACGGAAAGGTAGTAGGAATTTGTCTCCTTTATATCAGATAAATTTCTACTGAAATAATTACCTGAAACGCCATATTCTTTGCCGTCATACCCGCGACGAATTGCCCACATGCATTTTCTTTGAAACAGTTTTGTCTATAACGTATATTTTAAACAAACAACAATTCCGTTTTCAACGCATTTGATTATGGGGATCTCACCTATCAACTGAACGATTAATTTTTCGCATTACATAAAATCGTTGGGCGTAGGAATTTGGCTGTTTATAATTCAATTTTTTGTTTTATAGAGAGCATGTATAAGTGTTCTGAACTGTAAACGCTGCAATAGATAAAAAAGACTGTGTAAGAAAAATAAAATCGATAAACGCACACATTGGCCAAAATTTTAACATAAACAGGCTTTTTCTCACAGATGAATTCAAAAATCAAAAAAACCAACCTGCGCAAAAACTGTGTGTTCCCATTGTTGTTTATCCAATTTGTTAACACTGAATGTTGCATTCCATGCAACGTCGACTGCCACTTGCCTTGCCTAAAATTCAAGAGCGTTAAATCAGACTGTCTAGGGCTATATCACATTGATTAGCCATAGCGCTAATATTTTTGCTCACAAAAAATTTCCAAACATAGGTTGTAGGTGAAGATATGTTTAAAAATATCTTACTCTAGTAACTTCGCTCTGAATAAATGTTTCGTGCGGACCTTCCACTGCCCGGAAAACGACGGCACCGAGTAGCGCATATCCAATCACCTGAAAAATGTTTCACCTTACCTTATCATGTAATGGCAATACAATCGAGTCTTTTTATAACGCGGATCTCTTTTTTAACGCATTTTGTCCGGGCCCGATACCCGCGCTATATAGAAACTTTGGTACTTTGATCATTTGTATGCAACTTTCTTAATGAACTTCGTTTTTGGTAATTTTGGGCGCATTTTATTCTGTAGTAATCTAACTGGAGATTGTCCGAAAGTAAAAATATCACAAATGTTTTTTCTAAGTAAAATTGCTTGGCTAAATATTTTGTTTTTTTTTCCAAAAATTTGTTTTGTTTGCATGTCTCGCTAGGGAATAGACTTGCTGGGAATTGCAACTCACCAGCGCACAGAGTCCGACATGGGAGAAGAAGAAGGCGATAATCCGTTTTACCAAATTAACTACACGTGTCACTTTACTCCGTCTGTGCCTTCGATGGCCCATCGGTTACCCAGCCTAAACATGTTCCATTTTAGGGCGAACTAAGTATGTCTAAATGCACCTGAATTGACAATGGCGTTGATGAAAGAAATAACGGATGAGTTACAACGACAACCATCCACGTTTATTAATAAGGCATATGCTGAAAAGAATATCAGAGTGCGAACTTCATCAAAATTAGAATATAGCATCAATTGCTTCAGTATATTCCTTATAAACAATAAACGAACATTGGATCGATTTCATGATAATGTTTAGAACTTTTCGATACATTTTGATATAAGTCTATTCTATATTCTATCAGAATCAGGGAGAGAAATATGAGCAGGGATGGTATAGACTCATGTCCAAAAATAAGAACATTTTCCCCAAAAAGTAAGATTTCGGGGTCAAAAATAAGAACATTTTTATAATTTTTTCAAACCATAGGGTCCCCCTATGGTTTTTTAGCAAAAATTTTTTTAAAGAATTTTTTGCCAAAAAACCATATGGGGTACCGTATTGATTTTTTGACAAAAATTTTCAGAAAATTATTTTTCAAACCATAGGGTCCCTCCTATGGTTTTTTGGCAAAAATTTTTTTCAGAAAATTTTTTGGCATTTTTTCCAAGTGCATTCTTAGGAGTGAATTTTTTCAAATTTTTAAAATTCGCGCCGAAACTATAATGCTTTTTTTATTCTGCATGAAAGAAAAAATAGCGTCGCAGGCGAAAATTTTTCAATTTTAGGCGATATTCATAAAAATTTGCACTATTTTTTTAAATACTTGGAGGAAAAATGGCATCCAAATAGCGCCGCAGTCGAAAATTTTTATGAGAAGTAGCTTGTATTTCAAAAATTCCCATTTTGGAAATGGATTTTTCGTGAAACAAGAACAAAATAAGAACATTGACCAAAAATAAGAACAAATCTTACAAATAAGAACATTTTATTTTTCTAAGATTTGTACCCTCAAAATAAGAACAAATCTTATAAATAAGAACATATCCCATCCCTGAATATGAGGAATTTCATCTTGGTTTCCTTGAAAACTGTTCGAATTATTGGAATATGTATTCGAAATTTCTATCGAAACATTCAAAATCGATGTTATCAATTTTTTTCAATTTCCGAATTCCTGATACCAATACAACTAAATGCTAACACTGTTCATAATAGTATACAAAAGTCGAGTGGATATATAGGCTAGAGATCGGCCGATACCGATATATCGCCGATAATATCGGTTATATCGGTATCGGTATCGGTTTTTCAATTTTCTGAAAATATCGGTTCGACCGATATATCGGTATCGGTAAAACGGTTTGGCCGATCTCTAATATAGACATTGAATTATATTGTACTCTATGATTTCCTTCGTTACATATACCTTGGTTGAGAATTATGAAAAACGACTTCTAGTTTACAAGTAAGTTGGAGTTAGTGCATTTTTATCACGGATTACCATTTTTCGTCGTCTTTCGCTGAACCGAAGACAACAACATAAAAGGCTTTAAAAAGTTTGTGCAAAATAAGGCAAATGGAGACTATTTTAATGATCGATAATTGAGCCGATCGTAGAACTCAAAAAAGAAAGGTGATAACAAAACGTATGACGTGGTACCGTTAGTCATTATACTGACAGTTTTCATTGTATAGCGTAGGATTCTGTTCAAATTATCGTATAATACAATATCATAGCCATTGAAAATTAAAAGAGCGGAAAACAATATAAATAAGTGATACTACCTAAAATTCAATACTACTAGAGAACTTCATAGTGGAGTGGTCTGTTATAACATGGCCTGGGACATGGAAAAGCATTGCATTGGTGGGGAAGACAGATTCCGGAAAACCAAATTCAAATCGAAGACTGCACGAAGTGACAAAGCATGCCAGTAGCGAGGCCCAATCCTTTTCAGTTCGTGAGGATAGAGAAGAAAGCGTGGAGAAAGCCCAAGAGAATAGTTTGCGTAACATTCCATCGGCGCCAAAGGGCTAAACGATATCCTCCGCTGAAAGAAAAGGCGAGTGGCGCAAGGCAAAGGATATGTGCCCTTGGCTACACCAGTTTCATCCACCAATATCGTCCGAAAAGATTGCAAAACGGCTTGACTGAATGCTTTGCAACAAACACAAAGTTTATAAAGATGACTTAAAGATGTTTTCTGCCATTGAAAGGGGGAAGTACTGAAAACGCTCCTCTGATGAAAACGAAATTTACAAAGGAACGAAATTTATAGGAGCGAGCTGTTTTTAAATCTATACGGAAGACAAACAAGCTAATTTGAGGTAGTTTTGAATTGTTTAATGGAGTAGCACAAAAAATTGAAAACTATATTGTATATGTAAAATATATGTAAGCTATTTGCAAATAAAATGACTCTCAATTACGCATAATTTGTTTAAAAATACTTATTTGTTAGCCGACTGAATAAAATGTTTAGCGTACATTCGATAATACGCCTCCACTTTACTATTAATTCTTACGACTTATTGTTAAAATAATTGGTGAAAATTTAAAAATTTATTGAGTACGAATGTCCATAATTTCATTCAATTTTTATTTCATTAATTTTGCTTAATACACCTCCACAACTATATCGTAGCTTAACATTTTATAAGCAGATACATTGATCACCACCATGTATTGGCAGGAAAGATCCCTTCACGTTCTGGACCCTATGATGATCAAGACCCAGTACCACCGAGATGTGAGAAATATCACTGACAAACTCATCAGTTCGATTGAAAGAAAGCCCTTTGCCTCGCCAGAACGTTAAAGAATCGAAGAGAAACTAGTGACTGCTAGCTTATGCTCACCGCTTTCGATCATTACTCACACTGATGTGTCGGGGCTCTTTACAAATAATATGAGGTGGAGAATATACAGCTGCTCAAAAGCGTTGAGGAAAGAGTAGATGCTAGAAAGAGTAGCTGCTGGAAAGAGTAGGTGCTAGCGGGGCTACTTTATAATTTGTGACCATCAGACAACTGACAATTGGCTAAACACCCATTGGCATCGACACCTCCAATTCGTGTGTTCCACCAAAAAATGTCTTAATTGGCTGTCGTAGTTGGATTTATTTTAGAAATTCGCGTCGAATATTTTCTACTGAATGGCGCATGGGGGCTTATAAGTCACGTCCGCAATTGTCGTGTGCTGATGAATTGAAGAAGCGAATTAGTGAGGGTAAGTAGTATGTGAACATAACAAAATATTATACATAACGTAAAATATTTCATGTTGGGTGAAATAATTTCGTGTGGGGGTGCTGAAATTTTATTTTCCGAGCTTAGGTGGATTGTAGCCCTGTCAATATCTATGGGATTGATTGTACTTTGCAATAGAGATATAATCATCATCTGACCAACTTTGATTTTGGTTTTGACTTTGTTGAACTAATAGTTTTTCACAGTTTAGTATCTGACAAAATAATTTTTTTTTGTATATATTGTGACACAAAATAAAAAGCCTAAAAGGCAAAAAATGATAATATACCATAGGTACTATAGAGCTTTCTAAATACGTTGTTTGTCAATATTTGTCATATACTTTTAGTGTTGTTTTCTCACATAGTTTTATTATTTTATAGGCTATGCGATTGTTCGCTCAAGACTGAATGATGATATCAAACCACGATTTGATTCGAGGAGCCCTCTGCACATAACATGCTTGTAAAATTGCTCTCAAATTTTTACTAATCACGGACTTAATTTTGTTATAGTCAAGGGCCATTGGAAGAATTTCGAGAACAGTTGGATCATGTAAATTGTGCAGCAGACGCTGATAAGACCACTTCAAAGGACCTTTCATTGTTGCACCTGATTTGCATCGGCATATGCGAGCAGGTAATTCACTGTTGTGTTTATAAAATGAGTTCTTATATACCATGTAAGGAAGGATATTGAAGATTAAATGAATTCCTGGATTTTGTTACTTTTCTGTTAACAAATATGTTATAAAACTTACATGGTTGTTAGTGAAAAAATTTAGCAAACACTGAATCAAAGATTTTAGCAATCAGAAAAAATCCGCATGCTACTGGAAAAATTGGCCGAGAATGAGACGAGAAAGCGTGCGATTCTTCAGCAAAATACGCGGAATGGATTTAGTGCATTACATATCGCTGTGTACAA
This sequence comes from Ditylenchus destructor, assembly GCA_022814885.1. Lineage (NCBI taxonomy): Eukaryota > Metazoa > Nematoda > Chromadorea > Rhabditida > Anguinidae > Ditylenchus > Ditylenchus destructor. The sequence goes on along the minus strand of JAKKPZ010000033.1, from coordinate 231,818 downwards.
GGTGAGGTCATTCACCGAGTGTGACATATTGTTTAGCATATATAATCGAACACTTGCATTAAACAATAGAAAGTGTACTGAAATTGCATTTAAGGGTGAGAGAAGTGCCGTGGAGACATTGTTGTCACTTGGAGCTGATTGTAACTATTTCGCACCAAACGTGCCGCCACCGCTTCATTTGGCAGTGAGTATTCTTAAAATGTTTTCATTGTCTTATATGAAAGATTTTCACCGGTGAAAGATTTCTTAAGTATATTCAGTAAAGATTTTAATAAATTTTAAGGCAATGTCCGGAAACGCAGAAATGGTCAGAACGTATGTGAATTTTCAAAATTTAGCAAATCTTGTAGCGTTATATTTTCTAGACTGGTGACACATGGTGCCAAATTACACACTCCAGATTTTGTTCATGTAATTTTGTAATATGTTTAACATATGTCGAAACATTCTTTCAGTTCACACCTCTCCATTGTGCAGTATATTTTGGCAACGAGCAAGCAGTTCGAGAACTGGTAGCTGCAGGTGCCGATCCGAATATAAGGTCTTCTTGATGATAAGTACACAACAGCAATACATTTTTTATATTTCAGCGGTGGCGTCAACGATCGCGCTTTACATATAGCTGCTGCGAAACCCCATCCCACAATCCTGTCCATTCTTCTGGATGATGGCGGGGCTGATCGTAAGCATTCCTTTCGTATTGATTAGTACTTGATTCGTTATTACTTGGTTTAGCATCACTCGCCGACGATGAAGGAAATACGTCATTGCATTTTGCCGCTAAGACGGGTCATTCCGGAGTTATTGATTATTTATTGAAGAAGAGCAAGGATCCTCATGAGGTAGTTAAAATTCCTCCATACTTTGGAACATCTTTAAAATGAAACATTTGTACAATGTGTACTCTTTCGGCAAATCTTTGTTAAATCGTTTTACACAAAAGCTACCCTAACATAGAATGTATCGATGATAAAGATTCAAACATTTTGTTGTGAAAGATGAAATTCAAGTGTCAGTTGTGCAACAAACAGTGCTAAAAAGTAGCTGGATATTTCACATTTCGGCATTTAAATCAAAGTTCGTTTTAGATCGTGTTAAAAACAAACATATACGGAGACACACCAATTCACTCTGCTTGTTATACAGGACGTGTTGAGGCTGTGAAACACCTGCTCTCAGTTGCTGGAAGTTCGATCCTTACAATGGTACGATTTTGCTCATATACCAATATTTATTCATAATGAATTCAGGAAAATCTATTTTCTGAAACGCCACTGTTGGCCGCATGTACAGCCGGACGGAGTCTTGAATTAGTTGCATTTCTTCTGAGGCAGCCAGGGATTGATCCTAATTTTCAAGCTCAAGATGGACACACAGGTAGAATTTCAAATGCTCTCTCAATGTTTGGAGCAAGGCATGTATAAAACATTTTAGCCCTACACAGTGCTTGTTATCACGGTCATTTGAGAGTAGTTCAATACCTGTTGGACAACGGAGCAGATCAATCACTTACGGCTCGTGCTTCCGATCATCCGCTCAACCATGGAGATACAGGCTAGTCTTCATATCTTAAATATGAACTGTATAGTCGACGTTTTAGTAATAAAGTAAAAATTAGTGTCTGGCTTTCCATATTACAACATCTTTTATTTAGTCAGCCCGCCATATTCAGGCGCCTCCGTTGCTTCAACAATGTTCGCTATGGCGAGGCTCGATTCAATGGGTTCTGCGGGGAATTCCTCAAAATCCTCCACGCATAGTCTCATAGAAGAACAATTTCAGCCACAAACGCCCATTCTTTGGGCTTACGAAAAAGGGCACGACCAGATTGTCGCACTTTTGAAACACTATGCCAACAAAAGGCCAGACTCGGATGTCTGTTCAGAATACTCTTCAGGCGACTCGTCTTACACTCCATTACCTTCACCTCTGGGCAGATTACGGAGTATGACTAAGGAAAAGGCGGAAATTCTTCAACTTCGGGCTGAACTGAAAAGTGCATTACATTTGTCTTTGGCTGATATCGAACTGAAGGATATAATTGGAAGCGGTTTGTGAGATTTTTCTGTTAATTGTTTCCTTATAAAAATTTAGGATCGTTTGGCAAAGTGTACAAAGGTGTATATCGGGCGAAAACAGTTGCAGTCAAGAGATATAGAGCGCTCGCATTTGGGTGCAAAACAGAAGTGGATCTGTTCTGCAGGTACAAGAATTGATTTCTGTTACAAATATCTATCTATAAAATAGTACAGTCTTGCAGAAAATTATAAAGCAACAATTTCTATGATTGCATCTTAACTAAAATGTTACCACGTATTAATGCTCAAAGTTCTCCTGGTTGTTTCTCTACCGTTCAATCGCATCCCTTTTTCAGAGAAGTGTCCATAATCAGTCGCCTGAAACATCAAAATGTTATCCAATTTGTTGGAGCCTGCATGGACGATCCAAGTGTTTGTTCCCAGCATTGTATTTTTCTTTGTTTGACCCACCTGTCTCGTTTCAGCAGTTTGCAATTGTGACGGAATATGTCTCTGCCGGCTCTCTATTTTCGCTACTGCACGTCCAAAGAAGGTAGTATTTATTGGTATTTACAATAATGACCATAATAATTCTATCTTTTAGGGTATTTGAGATGCCATTAAAGCTGTGCATCGGAGCAGATATAGCCCGAGGGATGCGTTATTTACACGAGTTAACAGATCGGCCGGTTATTCACAGGTATGCGAAATTCAAATTTCATACGTCGAATTTTGCTTAGACACCAAAATTTTTATGTATCAAACATTTTTCCTTTATTTCAAATAGTAAATTTCCTATTGTAATGGAAATATTTATTAAAATTGAACTTTATTCATTTGAGAGACCTAAATTCACACAATGTACTTCTCCATAATAACGGCCGTGCTGTTGTGGCTGACTTTGGCGAATCACGTTTTGCTAGAGAACGTAATGAGGAGGATAACATGACCAAACAACCAGGGGTTTGCTTATGGCATGTTTTATTTTCTTGCTACATTATTCAAATTTAGAACCTGCGTTGGATGGCTCCAGAAGTTTTCACACAATGTTGTCGATATGACCAAAACGTGGACATATTCAGTTTTGCACTGGTTGTATGGGAAGTTCATGTAAGGTGCTATTTATAATTGAGATTGATATTGATATAATTTTCAGGCTGCGGAATTACCATTTTCTCACTTGAAACCTGCCGCGGCAGCCGCTGAAATGGCCTACAAGAAAAGTAAGTTTTATTACGTATGTAATAATAAAAACGATAATCCGTAATATGTTGCAATAAAAATTTATTTAATAATCTCAATGACTGCGTTGTAATTTATGGAAAATTGTGAAAATTACCCTGTATAAATTTTAAGAACTAATACGCCAAATTTTTGTTATATGTTTATAATAATTATTTTTCAGAAGCAGTTAAGAAAAATGCATTTTTAACTCTTCATTGCCCAGCCGTGGTACCCCCCCCCCCCAATGCCCGTCCGTAGGATTTTGCTGATTTTTGGTATACAGGGCCCATTTGGGCCCCTAATAACGGGAAAAATATTATTTTTTTGAAATTCGACGATTTTCCTATATTTCCGTGGGAGACCCCCGTATGCCCGTCCGTAGGATTTTGCTGATTTTTGGTATACAGGGCCCATTTGGGCCCCTCATAACGGGAAAAATATTATTTTTTTTCAAAACCCCCCAAAAATTACAATTTTTGGGGTGTCAAAAGTCGGGATTTTTCCGAAAATCCATGATACCCCCCTATGGTTTCGAAAATTTCAAAAGCCTGAAAAACACATTTTCTGGTCAATTTCGATGCGCTGAGCACGAATCTGAAGTTAGTTTTTTCGTTGAGTCTCAAAAAAATTTTAAAAGGTCATTCTCGAATTTTTCTAGAGTGCCTCTGGGGAAAAAAATCGCAAAAATTTTTTTGGATCTAAAACACAAGAACTAATTACATATTCTTATTCAGGACGAAAAGTTGACTCTATAAGGGTAATATCAGATTTTAGCTAGGAAGCCAAAAAACTGGCCAAAAATTACTCCAAAGTTGTTGTGCGTTTTCGAAACGCTGGGAACGAATGGGGATACACATTTGCGTTGCGTTTTCGACAACACTGGGAAATGAAGAGTTAAGGTATTTTAAAGCAAAACGTATGTTTATTTTCAGGTCGACCACCGCTTCCATACGAACCGACTAGTCAATTTCCTGTTCACATAATCCAACTGCTGAACCTAGCGTGGCATGCGGATTCAGCGGCACGTCCACCATTTGCTCAAATCCTCCCAGAATTGGAAAAGCATATACCTACAGAGGAAAATCGCAACTTTTCCATAGCGTTATGCAATGGCGACGGAACCACCACAGACGATGAAATGCTTTCGGACACAGAGCTTGATCTTGACGATGTTGGATGTGTCCCAACAACCGTTTCCAAGCTCAAGTCACAATGGGAACAGCTCAGTGTTAATGACGGTAACAATACATTATTTGGGTAAACTGGTTACATTACATCCAAACTCCGTCCTAGCAGTTTCGGATATTTTTCACCATCATTCAAACATAAGGAATGAAATTTAACGATATTTTATATTTTAGATGCACAAATGGCGAAAAGTGCCGGATCTAAAGCGATTGAAAAACTGCGTCAGCGTATTGACAATCATGGTATGTAGCATCGATGCACTTTTTATTAACAAAAGTGGCACCCTTCTCTATTAATGATTTCAGGTTACGTGTCGCAAGCAGCGCGAGCTATTAGCTCAGCCAAAAGTGCCACTCAACTACGAGATAAATTTGTACTTGCTCGGTCGGCAAATATTGCCCAGAGACAGAACGCTTTCAATTGTGTAAACCAAAGACCGACGGGAAACTTCACCACTTTGCAGGTATAAGATACTTAATGAAAAAAGTTTGAATGATGATTTTAGGCTGCTGCAACAAATCAACCGACATCGATTTCAGAAAATAATCCAGATGAAAACAATATTGCACAATCCAACACCGAAGCGATATCAGAAAATGGAAGCAGTGAACCGCCAAAACAAGAACAGAAATGAAAGTTTAGCTATTCACACGACATACTTCCACAGTGAGCATTAGTAGCAAATTTCTATGTTTCATATGCACGTAAAATCAAATTTTTATGAATTGTCAAGCGGGTCCCAAAAGAATTATCGTATGTGATACGTTGTATTTATTAATTTAATGAATGTGAAACAAATAAAAGCAAAGAAAATTTTATTTACATAGTTTCATTCTGCAAATCACGCAAAGCTATCAAGTTCCGTATGTTGGAGGCAAATGCCAATGTTCGATATTGAATTCATAAATATTTTGTGGTGTTTTGTAATCCGAGTCTGTATAATCAACTTTCAACTGATTTTCCGCAAAGCTTCGAGCTGCTAGTCCATTTGCAACAGGCCAGTATGTTTGAGAAGGTGTACCGTTTCGCGCCATAATAGTTGACAATGTGGAGACGGGATCAATGACTTGTTCATCGGCGAATATTTCGCTTTTGGGACTTAACTTTCCAGACAGAATGGGCAATTGATTGAGGGTGTCGGCCGCGAGTGTTTGATCGTTGGGCCTAAAAACGATAAAATTTGATAACTTCCTGAAATCCTTTTAATATATATTCCTCTTTAATATACCGCCGTGCATATAAAAACTCAGACAAGCTAATTAAGTTTTGAACTGAATTTTTAAGTATATTTTTTGACGCCAAACAGACAAAACATACCACACAGGTGACATAAACAATGATTGGGAATATGAAGTTATTTAGCATGAAGAAAGAATGGGAAATACCTTTCATAACCCTTTCTTCTCGTTCTTGGCTTTCTACAAGTGTCGTTATCCGGAATCCAATTGCCGAAGAATATGTCTGCTGCCGCACTGTGTATTTCATGGAATCCATCCAAACTGAAAATATATATTTGGAAAATTTAGAAATTAAAACTATCACCTGTGACCAAGAGGGATATGGTGAGCTTTATTCGCAATTTCTCTTCCGCGCTTTACAGCTGGATACTAAAATTTAGAGATAGTAAAGAACATAATACATTCATACAAAATTGCTTTACTCGCTGCTTAAATGAATAATTCGAAAGCTTAGTCCTTGTGAGGGCGACATTGTCTGGTATGCCTCTGAGAGAAATTACGAAACGGCCTGCGCCGTAATAATCTCCATTAATGCTTGGATAATTCACGTTAATGCCAACTTGCAGCACATCGGGATCTTAAAACAAATACCGTAAACTCTCTAATTTAACCCCCACCTCTAATTTTACCCCTCCCTCTAATTATGCCCCCATCTGGAGCTCGATTGAATAATTATACCCCCGGGGGTTAAATTAGAGAGTTTACGGTAGCTTACTTAACATATTAATTTTTGAAATTAATTAACGTTATAACCCACCAAAAACATCAAGCGGTGCTTTCAGCACTTTTCTTCCAGTCTTTTTCTTATGATTACAGAAAGAACAACTTCCGACAAACTTTTGAACATCGGCACGAACGCTCCTCCTATAATAGAGATTCAACAAAAGTACAAATAAAAAAGAATACCAGTAGAAGCATTGCAGGACTGCAGCTTGCCTAAAACTGATTATTATCCAAACGAGAGAGCAAAACCAAAACTAACGTTCTCTTCATTCCTAGGTGCCCGATTTTATTATGCACAGCCGTGAGAATTGGAAGTACCTAAAGAACACCACATTTCCATAGATAGTCATTTGAGACCTTATAAACATACAAAGTTTATATTCACACTTTAATTTTATGTGCTTTTGGTTAAAATATTTATACTTTAATAATGAAATCTAATTCGTTGTCAGTTTTACGCTATGTTATGTCAGCGTTAATTTATAATAATGTATACCTCGCCTTTCCTAACAACGAAACGTGGCTTGCTGCCACCTTCGGAATCCTTGTTGCAATATATTAAGTTTTCAAAGCGCAGTTCATATTTTGCGCATTTCATTCTGAAACGATTTTTTAAGAAACATGATATGTTATCGGCCATGTCGATTTTGTTTTATACTAGGTGTTGTTAGCTAAATGTTTTTGTTAAAAAATTTTAAACTAGGTTTTGCAAAAGGTAGGTAGTTTCATTCTAATATGTTAAGATTTAGGTTAACTATATAGTCTAAAATTGTTGTAAAGTAAAAAGTTCAGTAACTGTTAAGATAGACATAGGAAGAAATGGAATTGGAAAACAGCCAGACATACGTTAGACTTTAACATAGATTAACAGACTTACTTCCAATGAGAGCGCGCATTTCGGTCATCGTTGGTCAGTACGAACTAAAATAAAAATTTTAAGGTATAAGTTGCAGCATAAATTGCGGTGACTCAGATAAATATAAAAAATCCTTACATCAGGAAGTGTACCAGACTTTATATATTGCACGATCCCATTGTACATTTCATCCGGCATGCCACCATAGCCGTCATTAATACTGACATTGTGGGCGGCAATCTCATGCATACCGCCATCCTCCTCATCCAGAACGTATTCTTCGTAACAGACCTCGGGCACATCCACATATACCAAATCGCGCGCAATGTACTTGTCTTCATCCATTCTTTTCGTAATATATTTCTGCAAACGCGGTTTAATGGTAAAAAGGGCATATCAAAATGGGTTTGTCCCGAGCGGAAAATAGATAGCGTCAATTTCGGCGTTTGAATTCCAGAATTTTTGAATCCCTCAAGGAAGCGAATGCACCTTTAATGTCATATTTTTGCTTATTGGGTTAACCTAGAAGGAATTTCCCATCTCGCCCATTACTCTTGGTTCATCCCTGAGACAAATTTTAAAATTAATATTATTATACATCTGTAGCTGTATAATACGATCAAATGCTATTCGATCTTATACTCTCTGTCTCGATTCATCATGCACTCTAAATGACCATACACGACCTACACATGAAAATTATGAGAATTTCGGAAAAAGTTGTAACGAAGCAGCGATAATGTGATAAAAATGTCTATGCTTGGTGTTACATAATTGTACTATCTGGCAACCTTTATTTTTCTGACAGAACGTTGGATTTAGCCCGATAAGAAACAACGATAGCTTTCAAAGAGAGTTTGAAAGAGGAACAAAATGACTCAGATTAACTTCAATGAGGATATGAAATTGAGCGTTAATTGATTTGGAGCGCATTGCACAGATAATTTTGTAAGACGTCTCACCCTAACTTCTCACCATAAAATCTTTCTAAATAACGTCTAGATTAGTTCTATCGCTGCTTCTGCTGTTAAACTCTTTCTAGATTGCCGACATAAAGTTGGTTCATTTTGATTGATAAATCGGTTCTTTGTATAAAATTTGAGTTGTATTTTAGTAATATGTCATATAATTAAATATTAATTATTTTAGACATGGGAATTCCTGGACTTCTCTCTTCGGGATACGTGAAGAAAGCATGTCGTCAGGTAACGATTTCAACATTATCTCAAATATCTTTCATAATCTCCTCATTTTAGGGTAATTTGCAGGAGTTTAGAGGTAAAGTATTCATAAGTAACATTTTATAATAGGAAAATTTTTAAGGTAAAAGAATCTGCATCGATGCAATGGTAAGGATAACGCTATTGATTCTAATTAAAGAAGCAATTAAATTTAGTGTCTCTTGCATAAAGGCGTTTTGGGCTGTGTGGAACAGATTAGGAATAGAAAAGAGACCAATGCGTTCGTTTAGAACTTTTGCACTAAGTGTTACCAATTATCGACAATTTAGATATGTGCAGTATGTTCGCAAATACGTAAATGCGTTTTTAGCACTTGGATGTCACGTAATCCTTGTGTTTGACGGGGAGGATCAATTACCAGCTAAAAAGGTTGGCTTCACTAAATTTATTTGATATTCCTTATCACCAATTCTTTTGCAATCGAACTAACAAGGCTACTTGGATTCTAAATTTTCTCAATCGGACTAAATTATGCTCCAGGGGGGGTAATTATTAGAGGGGGAAATAATTACAGGGGCAATAATATTTCAATGTCGCCGCGCCAGAGGCGCGGCGAAAATTTTGAGTATTTTTTACGAAAAACTAAAAATTTTCAGTGTTCTGGGGTTGAATATTTCAAAAATTCATCGTCAAAATTTAACCTTTTTAGCTAAACTTCACAAACTTTTTCGGATTTTTGGCAAAGTTTCTCAAATAATTTTCAAAATTTAAACCGTTTTTAATTGACGGCCGAAATTATTTGGACAAGATTTGAATTTTTCTATTTTATTATCAATATTTTACGAATTTTCGTGAGACTTTTATGAAAGCTTTCCAGTTTCTGGATGATTTTAAAATAAATCTCTAAATTTTTAAGCGCATTTATTGCTCTGAATCATTATTGACTATGAATTTTACTTTTTTAGCTATATTTCTCAAATAATTTTGTCTGAAGGCTGAAGGCATGGATAATATTTTTCTCAAAAAATCTTGAAAATGCAGGATAAATGATTCTAGTTTATAATAAATAAATTTCAATATAAATTTGAAAATGATATCAAAATGATTAAATCGAAAATGGAAAGTTCTATACAAAAATAACTAATTTTTCGAATTTTTTTACGAATTCATGTCAAAAAACATTTTGAATCCAAATTCCACCTATAACTACAAACGTATGTAAACTTTCAACTTTTTGGCAAAATGTAGGCAATTTTTGTAAAATGAAGGTCTAGTAAAAATAATACTTTTGGCAATTTTCAGGAGATTTTTAAATATTTTGCTTAAATTTGCCAAAATTTTTTAAAATTCTGAATAATAATATCAGATTTAATCTCTAAAATTAACCTTTACATAAAAATTTTTTAAAGGAATTTTCACGAAAGTTTTACCTTTAGTTGAAGTTAAAACTAAAAAGCATTTGATATGGACCGATTTCTGAGCATCTGAGCGCTCAGATGAGCATCTGAGCACTAGATATGGATCGCCCCCATGACATGTTGACATCTTCAAAATAACATCAAAATTGGAGTTTTCGCTACAAAATTACCCTAGTTTTACGTTTCCAGGATATTTTCGAACAATTATTAGTAGTATACACTATTACCATCAGTTTTATAACAACATCAATGTAAATTTTGTTACGCGCGTGAATAGAAATCATGAAATATCATCACATTTTTGTAAAATTGGTATTTTTTTGCAATATTCTGCAACTTTTAACTACAATTTGCCAAAAAATACGGCAATATGGTACTATATCTAAAAAATAGTACAAAATAGTACTGAAATGTCTAAATAAATAATAAAAAACGAGAACAGAAATAACGGTGGTTTTCATCGTCACTCTCTTGTTTTCTCAAAATTTGGCCAATTTTGGCCACATTTAGGAAAATTTTGCAACAAAATATGGAAATAATCTAAATTTAAGCTATAAACAGTAAAAATAGACTAAACTGTCTATATTTTGTCTATTTATGTTTGAAATGCGAAATCATAGCTAAAAGCACAACAAAAATAGAAAATTTAGCTTATTTTTGGCACATTTGGGGGGGGGTATTAATTACAGGGGAGGTAATAATTAGAGGGGAGGTAATAATAAATCGTTCGAGCTCCAGGGGGATAATAATTAGAGGGGGAAATAATTACAGGGGAGTAGCAATTAGAGGGAATACGGTATATATTGTTTTCCAATGCATTTGTATTTTATTTATAAAATTAAATATTACCAGCGAATTGAGGGCCGCTTCGCGGCCCTCACTTCGCTAGGAAGCGGTTAGCGTGCATCAGCGGCGCTTCGCGCACCGCCATCAGCGGTCAGATTGGGTTGTCCGGGAGTAGATGTTCTAAGTTCCCTCACATTCCCAGGGAGAGGGTCGGGCGCTCCGCGCCCGACCACAGGACTGGCTCGCCACCTGCGGTGGCTCGTAATGTTTATGGGGTAAGATTGGGTTATACCCTTTTGTGATCTAAGTTCCCTCACATTCCAAGGGGGAGGGTCGGGCGCTCCGCGCCCGACCACAGGACTCCAGGGTGTATCAGTATACCCTCGGCAACAAAAAGATAAGATAACAGATAAAAGATAAAAATGCCTTCCCGAAAAAGGGGACAAAACCTCACAGACGGAAATATACACCCCCAAGAATGCCTTCCAGAAAAAGGGGGACAAAACCTCACAGACGGAAATATACACCCCCAAGAATGCCTTCTAAGAATTTTGTCTAAAAATTTTTGTCTAAATTTTGTCTACATTTAGTCTAAACTTTGCTAAAAACATACTTAGCTCGTCTATACGAACATTTTAAGCTATCACTTGCCCATAAAACTCCGGCGTAAAGGGTCTAACGGCCATGTTCGGACGCACGGAGTGACCGCTTTAGCTTACTGGGGGATTATTGGAATTATTAACCTAGTTTTGATGCGTTTCTGAATTTTTACTGCGTTTTAGAAATCTAGCGAGAGTCTTATCGAAATTATGCAATATATTTGATATTACATTTGAAATGCATCATTTGTGTTTAGGGAGTCAACGACAAACGAAGATCGGATCGGGAAAAGAATCAGCAATTGGGCGACAAGCTCCAGCGTGAGGGCTTAACTGAGGATGCCAATCGAGCTTTTCGACAAAGCGTTTCAATCACTCGAGATATGGTTGAGAACACAATTCAAGTAATCTACCATATAAAACTATTTTTTCGCAAACCAACAACGACAAATGTTTAGGCATTTCAAAATATGAAAGGACAGTATAGAGTTGATTGCTTAGTTGCGCCTTACGAAGCGGATGCCCAAATAGGTTGGCTTTAGCTTGAAATTGGATATTATATAATAGGGGTCGGCGAATCCGAGTCCGGGTTCGAAACGGACTCGGATTCGATGTGAATGGAAATCCGAGTCCGGACTCGGACTCGGCAAAAGGGGGTCCGAGTCCGACGGACTCGGACTTTTTCGGCCGTGCCCATTGGGCGCGGCCGAGCGAAATTTTTGATGTTTTTGGAAGAATATATAAAATTTTCAATGTTTATTTTTTCAAACACCCCTATTTTATTAAATATTTTTGCCTGCGGCGCTCCTTTTCCTTCCATTTTTCATTATAAGTCGGCATTTTTCCCAAAATTTCGGTCTGCGGCGCTTTTATGGCTTGTTATTTGCCTTTATGATTTTCTGCTCACTTTCTTTTAATGTGGCGAAATGCGGCAAATCTGAGCTACAGCAAGCATTTTGAACTACATTCAACATTCGATAGAGTTACTAAGAAATCACTGATCAAACCTTCACACACAAACCTTCAATATAATGGGTCTTGTCTATAGGGCGTAAAATGTATGGAAATGTCCTTCGATATAACGAATGCTGAAATTTTTCTTATAACGACAAAATTTTGTCCACAATCTTCAGTTTTTCATGAACTGAACAAATTTTACCGGAAAAATTCCAAGTTCGAAAAACAAAAATTTTTTTAGTTGCAATGGCACCCATCTAGAACGCTTATTCAGGATCTGAATAGTCGATCTAGGCCGCTTTTATTCATACTAAGAATTTATGGAAAAAACAGTAAAATTTGATTTTGCATGTAAAATTTCTATAAAAATCTAACAAATAGCTAAAAATAGACCAACTGGTCTAAATTATGCCTTTTTATAGCAAAAATACGAAATACTAGCTAAGAAACAGCAAAAACACAAGTTTTTGACAACAAAAAAAATTGGCGGGAAAAATAAAATTCAAACGGACTCGGCGAGTCCGGACTCGACTCGGTCATCACTACCGAGTCCGGACTCGGATTCACTCGGACTCGGTGATAAATTCCGACCCCTATTATATAATCCAAGCTTATTGCATAACACACAAGTTGAATGTATGTTTTAAAAGTGATTTTCAGCATATTTGCTGAAGGAGAATTATGCTGATGTTGCCGTTACTGAAGATTCTGACCTGATTGTGTACGGTTGTGAAACGGTATCTTTTATTATGCCTAAAATACTGCACTTTTCCCCTTTTCCGAATCGGTGAAGGCATCATCCGTGAAAACAATTTTGCTTTTTAAATATTCAAATGGGGTGATTGCGAAACGCAAAGACAGTGATTGAAATTCTTTTTATGTATTTTGCTTACTAAAATTATCACATGCGTTTCGCCCTACGGTGTGACGAGATTTATATACATTTGCCATAGTAATATACCATAAATCCTCCATTCGTAAGGATGGTCAAAAATATTTTCAAATTTCAAACTCAATTTTCTCCGATATTTTCAATGACAAAGTTCGGCATTGGAGGTTTTCTTACGTAACTCGATGAAATCTACACATATGCACTTAGTTATTGGTAGGGCGAGCCCGAAAGTACGTTTGGTATTCTGTTTGAGGGGCAGCAAATTGACAGTCTGTAATTAGGGGATTTACGGTTAGTAAAAATGGTGGAAAAATGTTATTAAAAACGGATATTCTTATTTTTATTACATTTATATTTTCAGATTATCTTTAAAATCGACATAAATGGTACTTGTGTGATTTACGAGAAGTCCAAGCTCCCAGATTGTCTCTGTGCTGCAATCCAGAAGAAGTTTGAATTCAAGATATTCCGACGTATATGCATATTGGCTGGTTGTGACTACCTTCAAGGTGGACTAAAAGGTATTGGTCTTAAGAATGCCGAGTTATTCTTTGCGAAGATCAGCACTGATGATATGGAAACGGTATGTGTTCGGTATCTAATAGGTAGTTTAAGTAAATTGCTTTCAGATCTTATTTCGACTTCCCTTATACCTCAACAAGAAAAATATAAAAGTTGACAAGGAGTTTGTGCTGAACTTTATCAGAGCTGAAAACACATTCCTATACCAAGTTGTCTTTGATCCTCGGTAAGCTGTTTATAATATTATCTTAATTAAAAAATTAATCGTAGGTTCGAAATTCACTTGTTTAATACTAATAGTTTGTTATTTATTATTTAATTTATGGTTATCATTTAAATAAACAAATTCATAACAATAAATATTGTGTCCCAAAGTTTGAAATTAATCTCATAATTAAATTAAAGGTATTTAATGTCGATTACTTATTATTGCACTTTAGAAACCGCAAGCAAACTAGATTAAATCCATGTCCTTCAGCAAGCAGTGAAGATATACAAAGTTTGTGTTTTGCTGTCCATAAAAATAGTAGTTTTGAATGATACCTTTTAAATTCGATTAAACCTTAATTTGACTTTTTCTGTGTATTAATTCGTAAATGTTCATTTCGGCGATCGTTTTCCTGAAAGTTACACATTTGCAATAAATTAAGCCCATGTTATAGCCCAAATTGTTCTACATGTTATAGGCTGGGAATAGACTTCCTACATACTTCTGTGCTTCGTCTATATTTGATAGGTTATGATTTCAGATGCGGTAAGCTTAATTGATGATGAAGAAGATGAGCCATTCTCGTACGCCGGAAAGGTAAGTTGCTAAGTTTGCAAATGAATATAATAAGATAGCTTCAGATATCGTTTTCCAAATCTGCACTACGCAAAGCTCTCGGGAACACACACGTGTCTGGTGCATCTATTATGGACAAATTCGTACTGACATCAAATATACCTGATTGGTCTATCTGGAGTGAGAAATTTTCATTATGTTGCAGTACAGAAGCGCATAAAGAGAAAGGATTTGATGCATTTACGGTAAAAATTTTGTTTACTGTAGCCTGCTTATTTTATGTTGTCACGTTTTGTTATGTTGTTTGTCGTCTGCTAGCATAAATTATATTTTATGTGTTAGTTTTTACTGTTCATCTTTTGCGCGTTTTATATTGTAACTAATGAATTATGCCCTAGTTCTTTATTTTGAAATTGAATTTATTCTTCCTGCATTTTTACTAAGGAAATGACCAAAATTATTCGTCGGATGACGCATTTTACAAACCCCGAAATTATTGTTTAGGTTTTACCATATATTTATTTCAGACTTCTTCGGTGAAAGTGAAACGTTTATCACCTCCCAAACACTCAAGTCTGCCTTCGGTTGATGGAAATCCGGAATATTGCAAGGAGAACTCCATTCCCACTAAAAGAGAGTGTTCTGCACTCAAGCGTAGTGTTTCACATACTAATGTTACTCCTTTGGTATGTAAAATTACTTTTACATAAATAATATTTTTAATTTAGTCACAGCGTAACGGATCAACCGTTACATGGAACAGCAACGATTGGATGCAAATGTACGGCAAAGATCTTGACACTCAAAATTCGTCAATTTCCTCATCTTCTAGCGGAATAGGTTTTATATTTTATGTGATCTTTGAACATCCGATTGGTTTTAGGCTCATCACTTGAAATTAGTTCTGCCAATTCTTCTCAGTTAATTCCTGTAGATTCTGAAAAGCGAGCATCCATAAGTGATGACGCAGTTTTCAGCGACGATGATTGTGATTTCATTGCGGAATCGCCATTACGGTTTGTATTTATTATAATATGCTTTATACATACTTTACTCCTTTAAAAGGAATATCATATCATTAATTATAAACAATGAAAATAAAATTTATAACATTGCGTTCCGAACATATGCTTCAGTTTTCTATATGAATTTCAAATAGCAACTAGTTTTAAATGAAATAATTGCTATGGATAATCTAATAAGCTAATCCATGCTAATAGCATGGATTTATAAGTATTGCACATTATAGATTAAATGCGATAGAACGCAAACTGCTTGCTGGTTCTTCAACTTCAAAGATGATCCTAAATCCTTTCGCGAAGAGATCGGAGAATGTTCAAATCGAATCAACTCTGGTTGCAAATGTACCATATGATAAAGAAAATGAGTGAGTTTTTAAGTAATTAGGAGATCCCCTCCAAGGTTACTCTCTATGGAATTAATACATACATTAAGTTTTAATAGCATATATTGCAAGTTTTCTCATTAATTTCAACCCAGGCGATATTCCAAATTTTATTATACTAGCAAAATCATAAGGGTCAAAATTAACTTCAAATTAATAAATTTAATAAATATCAATTCTACACAAGGAAAAGGGATTTTCTACAGGTATAATGTTGTATAGATAGCCGTTGCTTTCAGTTTTCTATATGAATTTCAAATAGCAACTGTTTTAAATGAAATAATTGCTATGGATAATCTAATAGCTAATCCATGCGAATAGCATGGATTTATAATATTCAATTATAGATTAAATGCGATAAACGCAAACTGCTTGCTGGTTCTTCAACTTCAAAGATGATCCTAAATCCTTTCGCGAAGAGATCGGAGAATGTTCAAATCGAATCAACTCTGGTTGCAAATGTACCATATGATAAAGAAAATGAGTGAGTTTTTAAGTAATTAGGAGATCCCCTCCAAGGTTACTCTATGGAATTAATACATACATTAAGTTTTAATAGCATATATTGCAAGTTTTCTCATTAATTTCAACCCAGGCGATATTCCAAATTTTATTATACTAGCAAAATCATAAGGGTCAAAATTAACTTCAAATTAATAAATTTAATAAATATCAATTCTACACAAGGAAAAGGGATTTTCTACAGGTATAATGTTGTATAGATAGCCGTTGCTTTGCATAAAAATTTTAGAATATCCAAGAATATGAAACTTGAGGAAGATGATGTGCATCCTTTGGATGAATCAATTATTTTCTTGTGCGAACAGCAAGGCCTTTCTACTTCAACTCCGCTGGAAGCAAAGGACCCTACTCGTGATCGAAAAATGCCCATTCGATCGTCTCCGTACTTTCTCAAGGGAAAAAGAACCTCTTCTTTCTTTAAGCGATTTTAAAATAAGTAACACTACCAAATGCATATCTCAGGCACTTTAGCGAGTATTAGTTTTAACAGTATTCGGATTTCGTTTTTACGTCTTTCACCTTTCAATTTATGTCAATTATCAATGATATAAAATTGCTTTTCCATTGTTGTCTTTTTTGAGTGATTATTTTAGGTGCCATCTTGAAAACTTGATTTATGTTCTAATAGCTACTTCAGCAGTAGAAACCCGCGAGTATTTGGTGTTTTATGCTTAAACGGGGTTTAGTAATTTTTATTGATGTTTAACTAAACTTATTAATTTTCCATTATATACTGTTATTATCATATGACTGTCTACCTAATTGTATCATATAGATTTATATGATTGTCCATTTATTCAATTTACGATTCGAATTGCGCACGCGTTGTCAATACTAATCGATCTAGGTTTTAATTGCTTTTGTTAGGATCTCAATAAAGTACTGAAATATATTTTGTGTTGCTATGTATCATCATTGCTATAAGTCGTAAATAGTGGTGTATTATTTCACAAACACTTTATTTGGTTTCGATAATTTAAATGCGAAAAAAATAAAAGTAAAAAACGAATAATATCACTCATAACAAATTTAGTTTATGCACATTAAGAATTAGGCAGGGCGTGTCTCAAGATTCTTCACGTAATAATGTTCCACCTAAATTAAATTCTATAAAGTTACTATAAAAACTATGAAGCCACTTTTCACTGTCTATAAACTGCAGAGACTTTTTTCACACAATTTAAGAGAATTGCACTTCAATATGTTTCTAATGTCTTACCAAGGAATTAACATTCGATTCAAAATTTCCCAATAATTCGCTGATATGTAACTGAAATTGAAAGTAATCTTCATAATAGTGATGCAGTTAATATAACATGATACTCACAACACAGACATCCTCAAGTCCTTCGCGTCCATACGCCAATGCCTTAAGAAGATCCTTTCGATAAGGTGCAGCATGGATAACCAACTGAAAACAATTAATTAATTTATGCTTTGTTCACGCAAGTGGGGGAAAAGGGGAGGGGATTTTGTATTTTTCTATCGCTTTTACTGCAGAAAAATACTCTCTCAATCCCCCGGCGGATTCGCTTTGTGTAATTGTGAAAAATCAAATCGATTTGATTTTGTTCGGTGGATTCTAGATAAAGGAGTTGTTTATTAGGGCGTTTCAAAAGAAAACTAGCAAAAATCTGATATTGGTAATCCCTCTAGAATCGTATTTTAGAGGGGATTAGCAATATCAGATTTGGGACTTACCCACGTGAAACGTGAGTTAGCTCAATCGATGAATAGGGTTGTGTCTGACTAGGCAGTCCGGTTTCTTTTGAAACGCCCCAATAGAAATAACAAAAATGAATATGCCTTTGCTGAACAAAGCATTGCAGCACTGACATCAAATTTTGGTTGTGTATGCCATTGTGTATGTCGACAAAGACATGTTTTATGTCTGCTTCACAACGCTTTTTCTTCGGGGGATTGGATGAGAGAGTACAGCGCTGTGATTAAACTATAAGAAAAATACAAAATCCGCCGGGGGATTCCCCACGTGCGTGAACCTAGTGTTACCAGAATTTGTAAAGTTTGGGCTTTATGTTAAATATTTGGACATACACTTAACCCTTCATTGCCGAAAGTATCCGAAAGGATACTCAACTTTTGGAGTAATTTTTTGGCCAGTTTTTTGGCTTCCTAGCTAAAATCTGATATTACTCTTATACAGTCAACTTTTTGTCCTGAATAAGAATATATAATTAGATTTTGTGTTTTAGCTATAAAAAATTTTTTAGAGCACTCTAAAAAAAGTATACTTGAAAAATTCGAAATTTTTCGGAAAAAAAATTTTTTTGAAACTCCACGAAAAAACTAACTTCAGATTCGTACTTAGCGCATCGAAATTGACCAGAAAAAGTGTTTTTTAGGCATCTAAAAATTTCGAAATTTTTTTTTAATTTCGAAACCATGGGGGGTATCATGGATTTTCGGCAAAATCCCGACTTTTGACCCCCAAAAATTGGAATTTTTTGGGGTTTTTCAAAAAAATTGAATTGAATATTTTATTCTCAGAGGCATAGTACATACACTGACGTGAGAATATAGAGAGACAAAACAAGTTTTTACGAAGTTGTCGAAGTGTGTTTGTGTTTATATAAGCTGTAGTAGATTGAGCGCCAGACATATTATGCGGAGATATCAACTCACAACGTCCTCACCTTTAAGAAGCCAAGTACCGGTAGAGTTTCTAATTTAATAGATCGTGTTAGAGGGTGCCTCTTAAGAGTTACAAAGACATAAAATTGTTGTAGGAGAGTATTGTCAGGATTATGCTGTTCAGAGATAACATAAAGTGTTCATTAGCCCAAGAGGCCTGAAAAGCTATGGCGGGAACATGGGTCGCTACTCCATGTTTTTAAACTCCCCTCCAGTTTTGGGGAGTGCCCGCTGCTGGATGTAAATATCCACACGACACGAAATAGCATTAACTCCCCTCTGTAAGACAATGAACACTATTTGTTAAGTTAGAACAGTCAATCACTAAAAGATAAATCGATAGAGAAAAAAAGAAAAAATACGCATCTAATAGAATCTCAAGATCTACCCATATACCAAAAATCAGCAAAATATCGTCGTTCGGCATACGGGGCTCACCCACCACTCGGCAATGAAAGGTTAAATCTAAATTTATCTACTTTCGTTATGAAACGTTCAAAATATAATATCTTGACACTGAGTAATCGAGATATAATTAGCAAACGTTATCATCGTTATTATGACATTTTTTAAACGTTATTTTGACATACTTTAAATAACTGCTTCGAGACAAAGTTGTGATGACGTTTCAATGATTTCTCATAGGCTTCGTTTAAGATCTTCGTCATGTTTTCTGACCTCTGCTTTTCACCTGAACATTATGATGCTAAAAATGTTTTGAAGACCGAAGAATAATTAGCGCAGAGAATTTAATCATTGAGATTATGAAATTTCTAAAAACTTGCAAATGTATTTGTGAAATAATGCATTGTAATAAAAATGTAATAAAACAAATTATTTTTAGTTCACACATTATTCTAATGCAAAAAACCTTTATGGCAATTATTTCGGTCCCATAATGAACTAAGATATTAAGTTTCATACTGTTGGAATGCGAAGGTCAAATATATTTACTTACTTGGAGTTCCGTTGTATTCTTTTACCAGTAATCTGAGCATTTCGAGCATAAACTCAAGGCCCCTGAAATGACAAATGATATTATGAGGGCCGAAATTTCTCGACTCGTTTCTAATTCACTTTCGTAAGTGAAGCACATTCGAGCTTTATATAAGCGTAAACGCTCAAAAATTGCATATAATATTGTACCGACAACAAAGAGTATCAAGTTCAATTACTATAGCACCCAAAAGACCTATCGATAAAGGCCAAAAACTTATGGGATATTAATTACAAATAAACTAAAATTAAGCTAACCGTTTTAGCCATAAGAGACCTTCAGTTGCGAGGCCCATATTTCCATTATTTTGAGCCAAATCAACATCAACAAGATTCTGTACGTATTTGAGATTCTCTTTGTCAGATTCATATTTGGTCCTAACTTTGGTCACATTCCCACTGATGTCGCTTTTAACAGGCGAAAAGGCTTTTCCGAGGAAACCTATAAAACAAAAGCAACAAATTAAGTAAAAAATCAAATATTATTACCGACGAAGTCTGCCACCCCTTGACATGCCATTAGAAATTGTTCGGTGGGAATCAAGCCATCTTCGAGCTCTGGAAACATCCGATCTTTGTTCGAAAAGTAAGTGTCCACCGGTTCATTTTCGGCGGACATCTAAAATTAAGTACAATTTTTACATTGGATAATATTGATTTACATGATTACACGCAATTATTAAATTTCCCATAAAAATGAGTGGTTTGAAGCAATTATAGTTTTTAATTTATGAAACTGCTAACCCATTACCAAACTGGTTAAAAATGGTCTCAGGATGTAACGAAATTTGCACAGGATATTATAAAAGCAGAAATGAATGACAACGGTCCTTCACTTCAAGGTATTGAATTATATAATGTTAAACGGACGAGATAAGAATTGAGATAGCGATGTATTAGAGAACTGCTGTTTGAAGTTTAAATGTCTCACAGGGAACAAGTCAGGCAAGCGTCGTACAGTAACCTTGCTCAAAAGAGTTCTGTCTCACAGACCTAATCTTGACGTAAAAACCAGAGCAGTCTTTCGATTTTAACCATCCGCATATTTGCTTGTTTTGTACTATTTCCCGTTACAATTCACTTTAAAATTTCGTTTATTATGCTAACATAAGTCATAATCAACTATTTTACATGTTTCTTTTCAGAAAAATCGCCCAAAGCTCCCGATCCGCCAAACAATCATGTACGTTCAGCGACTTACCGTTCCTTTCACCAGAGCCTTGGTAATTATTATCTTATGTATAATCATCAAAACATAACAAGCCCTATCGCTTAAGGTTGCATAATAAGAATAATTGATGAGTCCAAAATACTTAAACGCATTTTCGGCTAAGGGCAGTCAACCCAAAAGATGAGTACGAAAATTTATGTGAAAAATATTCTCCACATTCTTATTTAAATTACATATGCCATAATATAATCAACTACCGTATTTTCTCTAATATAAGCCCCCTATAATAGACGCCCCCTAGAGAAAGAGAAATAGTGTGTAAAAATGAGAGGTTAGAGAAAAATTTTGCCCAAATTTGAGGGATTGAAATAATATAAGACCCAGGGCTTATATTAGAGAAAATACGGTATTTTACATGTTTCCAATACCAAGTGATAGCGTTAAAATCTACTTTTTGAACAATATGCTTAGAAGCTATTACGATTACTATAATGATGTAACATGCACATAATGAGCCAATGTATGTATGGCTGCAAGCCTTGAATTTTATATTCAATATCGAATTCTACATAAATTTACATTTAGATAACGTTTTACTCAAAATTATTTTGGAAAAATAAATGGGAACATGCAGTTAAATAGATTTTGATACGATAACGGTTCACCATTTATCCAAAATCTAATGTGATCTGATATTTAGTATTTTTAGCGCAGTAACCTCTATGTTTCCTACTAAAATATCATCAAATTCACTTTGACAAACTTTTATAAATGTTAAATATCTGTGTTACTGATTTTTAGAACATTATGAATATAATGTCAAAAATAAGTAGTTCTGAAAATAATTTTTACTCTTCAATAAAAGTTGGATATTACATTCCATTTTCATAATTTACAAATTTAATTTTGTTTTTAGCACATTTAACAATTTATAATCTTTTAGGCCATGCGCCTTCGCCCGGAATCCGCAGCGGTAGCTGTGCGAGCTCTCTCTACCTCCGTACCTCGCTGCGATATCGACAGTGCTGCCAAATACATCGGAGCTGGAGCCGCTACTGTCGGTGTGGCCGGATCGGGTGCTGGTATCGGCAACGTCTTCGGAGCCCTCGTCATTGGATATGCTCGGTAATTAAATATATTAATACTTTGATTTAAAGCATATAAACACGATTTAATTTTCAGCAATCCGTCTCTCAAGGGACAGCTTTTCCAATACGCCATTCTCGGTTTCGCTCTGTCCGAGGCTATGGGTGAGTTATTACCGAAAATTAGATTCCTTATTGTTCATTTTTATATTTCAGGTCTGTTCTGTCTGAGCATGGCCATGTTGATCCTCTTCGCTCTCTGAACAGCAATCTATAGGTTAGGAAACGATGGAGATGTTTTGCAGTCTTCATTCATTTATAGAATTTTGTCTATTGTAATGTTAGCCCTCGTTTGTTGTAATAAAGGTTAAGATATTCCAAGTCACATATTTTCATTTAACACATCCACTAAAATTCATCATCAGCACTTTCATTATCATCATAGAAATAAATTTTCAGATAATTTTCCATCAGTTTTTCCTGGGATAAAAGTTTTTGCATAATTTTCGATCAATTTTTCCTGGGATAAAAATTTTTGCATAATTTTCGATCAATTTTTCCGGGGATATAAATTTTTGGATATTTTTTCATCAATTTTTCCTGGGATAAAAGTTTTTGCATAATTTTCGATCAATTTTTCCTGAGACATAAATTTTTGGATATTTTTTCATCAATTTTTCCTGGGATATAAATTTTTGGATATTTTTTCATCAGTTTTTCATGTGATATAAATTTTCGGATAATTTTCCATCAATTTTTCCTGGGATATAAATTTTTGGATAATTTTCCATCAATTTTTCCTGGGATATAAATTTTTGGATAATTTTCCATCAATTTTTCCTGGGATAAAAGTTTTTGCATAATTTTCGATCAATTTTTCCTGGGATATAAATTTTTGGATATTTTTTCATCAACTTTTCCTAGGATATAAATTTTTGGATATTTTTTCATCAGTTTTTCCTGGGATATAAATTTTTGGATATTTTTCCATCAATTTTCCTGGGATATAAATTTTTGGATATTTTTTCATCAATTTTTCCTAGGATATAAATTTTTGGATATTTTTTCATCAGTTTTTCCTGGGATATAAATTTTTGGATATTTTTTCATCAATTTTTCCTGGGATATAAATTTTTGGATAATTTTCCATCAATTTTTCCTGGGATAAAAGTTTTTGCATAATTTTCGATCAATTTTTCCTGGGATATAAATTTTTGGATAATTTCCAAACAATTTTTCCGGGGATATAAATTTTCGGATAATTTTCCATCAATTTTTCCTGGGATAAAAGTTTTTGCATAATTTTCGATCAATTTTTCCTGGGATATAAATTTTTGGATATTTTTTCATCAATTTTTCCTGGGATATAAATTTTTGGATATTTTTTCATCAGTTTTTCATGTGATATAAATTTTTGGATAATTTTCCATCAATTTTTCCTGGGATATAAATTTTTGGATAATTTTCGATCAATTTTTCCTGGGATAAAAGTTTTTGCATAATTTTCGATCAATTTTTCCTGGGATATAAATTTTTGGATATTTTTTCATCAATTTTTCCTGGGATATAAATTTTTGGATATTTTTTCATCAATTTTTCCTGGGATATAAATTTTTGGATAATTTTCGATCAATTTTTCCTGGGATAAAAGTTTTTGCATAATTTTCGATCAATTTTTCCTGGGATATAAATTTTTGGATAATTTCCAAACAATTTTTCCGGGGATATAAATTTTTGGATATTTTTTCATCAATTTTTCCTGGGATATAAATTTTTGGATATTTTTTCATCAGTTTTTCATGTGATATAAATTTTTGGATAATTTTCGATCAATTTTTCCTGGGATATAAATTTTTGGATAATTTTCCATCAATTTTTCCTGGGATATAAATTTTTGGATATTTTTTCATCAGTTTTTCCTGGGATAAAAGTTTTTGCATAATTTTCGATCAATTTTTCCTGGGATATAAATTTTTGGATAATTTTCGATCAATTTTTCCTGGGATAAAAGTTTTTGCATAATTTTCGATCAATTTTTCCTGGGATATAAATTTTTGGATAATTTCCAAACAATTTTTCCGGGGATATAAATTTTTGGATATTTTTTCATCAATTTTTCCTGGGATATAAATTTTTGGATATTTTTTCATCAATTTTTCCTGGGATATAAATTTTTGGATATTTTTTCATCAGTTTTTCCTGGGATAAAAGTTTTTGCATAATTTTCGATCAATTTTTCCTGGGATAAAAATTTTTGCATAATTTTCGATCAATTTTTCCGGGGATATAAATTTTTGGATATTTTTTCATCAATTTTTCCTGGGATATAAATTTTTGGATATTTTTTCATCAGTTTTTCATGTGATATAAATTTTCGGATAATTTTCCATCAATTTTTCCTGGGATATAAATTTTTGGATAATTTTCCATCAATTTTTCCTAGGATAAAAATTTTTGCATAATTTTCGATCAATTTTTCCTGGGATATAAATTTTTGGATAATTTCCAAACAATTTTTCCGGGGATATAAATTTTTGGATATTTTTTCATCAATTTTTCCTGGGATATAAATTTTTGGATATTTTTTCATCGGTTTTTCCTGGGATATAAATTTTTGGATATTTTTTCATCAATTTTTCCTGGGATATAAATTTTTGGATAATGTCCAAACAAATTTTCCGGGGATATAAATTTTTGGATATTTTTTCATCAATTTTTCCTGGGATATAAATTTTTGGATATTTTTTCATCAGTTTTTCATGTGATATAAATTTTTGGATATTTTTTCATCAATTTTTCCTTTGGATAATTTCCAAACAATTTTTCCGGGGATATAAATTTCGATAAATTTTCATTAATTTTTCCTGAGAAATAAATTTTTGGATAATTTTCCAAAAATTTTTCCTGGGATATAAATTTTTGGATAATTTTCCATCAATTTTTCCTGGGATAAAAATTTTTGCATAATTTTCGATCAATTTTTCCTGGGATATAAATTTTTGGATAATTTCCAAACAATTTTTCCGGGGATATAAATTTTTGGATATTTTTTCATCAATTTTTCCTGGGATATAAATTTTTGGATATTTTTTCATCGGTTTTTCCTGGGATATAAATTTTTGGATATTTTTTCATCAATTTTTCCTGGGATATAAATTTTTGGATAATGTCCAAACAAATTTTCCGGGGATATAAATTTTTGGATATTTTTTCATCAATTTTTCCTGGGATATAAATTTTTGGATATTTTTTCATCAGTTTTTCATGTGATATAAATTTTTGGATATTTTTTCATCAATTTTTCCTTTGGATAATTTCCAAACAATTTTTCCGGGGATATAAATTTCGATAAATTTTCATTAATTTTTCCTGAGAAATAAATTTTTGGATAATTTTCCAAAAATTTTTCCTGGGATATAAATTTTTGGATAATTTTCCATCAATTTTTCCTGGGATAAAAATTTTTGCATAATTTTCGATCAATTTTTCCTGAGATATAAATTTTTGGATAATTTTCCAAAAATTTTTCCTGGGACATAAATTTTTGGATAATTTTCCATCAAGTTTTCCTGGGATATAAATTTTTGGATAATTTTCCAAAAATTTTTCCTGGGATATAAATTTTTGATAATTTTCCAAAAATTTTTCCTGGGACATAAATTTTTGGATAATTTTCCATCAATTTTTTGGATCTAAAACACAAAAACTAATTACATATCCTTATTCAGCACAAAAAGTTGGCTATATAAGATCAATATCAGATTTGAGCTAGGAAGCCAAAAAATTGGCAAAAAATTACTCCAAAGTTGTTGTGCATTTTCGCAACGCTCGGAATCAATGGGGGGATAGAGTCAACTTCCCGGGATAGAGTGATATAAAATTTTCCAGCTATTCTTCGCGGAATATATTGATATAAAATTTTCCAGCTTTTCTTCCGGGGATAGATGATCATCAATTTTAAATATATCACTCATATAAAATATAAATTTCTCGATATTTTTCCATCAATTTTTTCGGGGATATAAATTTTCGGATATTTTTCCATCAATTTTCCTGGGATATAAATTTTTGATAATTTTCCAAAAATTTTTCCTGGGACATAAATTTTTGGATAATTTTCCATCAATTTTTCCTGAGATATAAATTTTTGGATAATTTTCCATCAATTTTTCCTGGGATATAAATTACTGGTTAGACGATTAGAGATATCAATTTTGGTTCAAAAACTTGGATTCAGCAGAGAAATTGAGACATATTTTACTTTTTACTAATATTCCATATTGATTTCCTATCCAAGTTAGAGGAATTGATTAGAGATTACTGGATAGACGATTAGAGAATTAGAGAGAGAGAATATATTAAATGTGTCTCAAATGTGTTGACTTCCTATTGCAGTAACTGGATTTTGATGTCTGTTACACGTTCAGTTGATCTCACATTTGAGTCACATTCAGACAGTGCTGAAGGATAGTCTAAATGTGTCTCAAATGTGGATTTTGTTGAATGTGATTCACATTCAACAGATTTCACATTTAACCGTATGCTACAGCACTGTCTGAATGTGACTCAAATGTGAGATCAACTGAATGTGTAACGGACAGAGAATTTTCGAGTTACTGCAATTATATTGGGGATTGAGTTCTTTTCCATTTGCAACATTTTTATTTTCATAAATGCAAATTCAAAGTTACCCGTTACATTACATCGATATATTCGGAACAGTTTCATAACAATTGAAACGACAATATTTTATTTACACACATATTCAGTATTTTTGCATTATTCGTCAACGGAGACCTGTTTGCATTCTTTCAATTCGGTTTTTTGTTCGAACTTGCTGACAAGCGTCTTTACCAATTGTTCCTGTTGAATAGTTTCTGTTTCACTTCTGCTGTTGAAAGCTTTCATCCGGCATCGTTGTCGAACCGGGATGAATGCTTGCTTTTCACATTGGGTTTTGTCGTATCGCCCAACCAGCGAAAGTCTGCTTATTCCTTTTGCAATTGAGCTCTAAAACATCGGTAAGTCCACAAAAGTATGGACGGGTTTGTTGGAGCGGGCGCCGATTGTCATACAGTTACAAGGCTCCAAAATGAGCGTTTGAATATTGAATTATTGTTTTGTGCGGGAAGAAGCGGTACGAAGGGAATTTACTATTGAGAGTTTCCATCATATTGACTCGAATCCCTTCGTACCGCTTCTTTCCCCACAAAACTATAATTCAATATTCAAACGCTCATTTTGACGTCTTGTAACTTTATGACAATCGACGCCCGCTCCAACAAACCCGTCCATATTTCGTAGTGTTAAACGCAGTTTTTTTGGAAATTTTAGTATCATCACATTTCGCTAATTAGATTCATTTCATGGCAGAATGGAATATAAAATAATAATTACGTCCATCCAAATGTTGTTTATAAGTGTAAAACTGTTTGAAACGGAACATGTGTTTCAATAAAATTGGCTTTATTTTTAGTAGTCTATCTATGCAAAATATGGCTTTATTGTCAAGTTGGTCGCCTATTTAATATTTACGCATACCACAAGGCTGCAATGTGCTCTTCCTTTTGTGTTTTTGACCCTACTTTCGAAATTCTCCCTCTGCTGTTTGACTCGACCGCTTCCTACACGAACATTGGATCCAATCGCCACA
Source organism: Ditylenchus destructor (assembly GCA_022814885.1). Taxonomy (NCBI): domain Eukaryota; kingdom Metazoa; phylum Nematoda; class Chromadorea; order Rhabditida; family Anguinidae; genus Ditylenchus; species Ditylenchus destructor. Next base: position 203,948 of record JAKKPZ010000033.1, on the reverse strand, counting down.
GCGCTTCCAAAAGACTTATTCAAGGCGGAATTATCTGTTGTTGGAGACTGTTTTGTAGCAAAGAAGCATTTTGCTCTCGCGATGTTACTGCTAGACCTTGTACCTGCATTTTTTACGTTTGTTTTCTCGACATCGCAGCTGTTTTGCTCTAAAAATATTGTTATATATTGCTGATAACAATTAATACTACAAAGACACCCCGAAAGTGCCACATATGTATTGGTAATTTTTTACAAAAATGACCGAAAGGGAACGGATACAATCAGTTACGTTTAGGTGTGACTGAAGCTTTTTATGAAATGTAAATGTCAAATTTAATTCTTTCGAGGATTAGAACAATATCCTTACATTCATTGGGACTCCAAAAGAAAATTTATTACCTTTACAATGAGACTCCATGTTTGAGATTGCTTCTTGCACGGCACTGCTCTTGAGTGCCGTTGACGTTTTAGGAGATGATCCTTCATTAATGCTTACGTTATTACTCCTTTTTATATGCTCCGTTTCTTTAATTTCATTTTGGAGTTTAAGCATTGTTTGATCTCCACCCGCAAGTGACATGGTTGGGGACGAAGAAGATCTTGAGGATTTACCATCTGAGATGTTAGAATTGGCCGAGCCAGTCAAAGCCGTGGCGTTGAAAATAGCACTGTGCCTGTTGCTGCTCGCTTTGAGGATGTGATCGAAAGTGGTAAGCTGTAGCATGAATCCGGAATTTGGCGTTATGCAATTGCGTTTTTCTTTAACGAAGTTTAGACTACTTTCCAAAGACCAGCCTAAAATTCATTAGTGATATACTAAAGAATGAAGAAGAAGAAATATTAACCGTATTCTTTCATGGCATATGCAATTACGGTGGAAGATGATCTCGAAATACCCTTCTTGCAGTGAACTAGTACGCGGCTTCCTCTTTCTCTAAAATTAAAAAAAAAAACTTGTTTTTAGGCTCTCATATAAATTTTAGCGCCAAATCACTTCTGGTACATTTAAGAAGGGCGAGTGATGGCTCAAATTCTCCGCATTCATTTGAGCCACTACACCCTTTCTAGAATGTTCCAGAAGTGATTCGGTGCTAAAATGCCAAATTGACATTTATTTGTTTTCAATGAAAGTACACTATAATTGTTGGACGGACAATACAATAACTTATGTAATGGAATATTTAATTTCACTCAAAGAAGCATTCATTAAAATATTTTACAGTATTTTAGAAAGGTTTGGATTAGATTTTATGGGGAATATTGGCCGTACGGACGATTATTTAAAAAATTATCAATGTCTGACAAAAATGGATACTTGATTATTCGAAAGAACTAATGAACAAGGAACTAAAGCATGTTATTTCAAATACTTACTTAGCGTCTTTCAGGAAATCGTAAGTTCGTTGCCAATGCACTAACAATTCAGTGGTCGCCTCGTCCGCCACCCAAACTTTCAGATACTTGAAACTGTTCGGAAAAAATATGTCCACCTGAAATTGCGAATTTTGAACAGAATGTAATTTAAAGTTTACCTCTTTCGTTACGTTTAATATATACTCAACTTTATTCGCTTTCAGCTCTTCCCAATTCGAGGCATTCTAAATTAACTATTTTCGTTATATTTCATTTGGCCCCTTATTTAACTTACCCATTCAGTTCCCAAATATAAATAGTCAAAGATTTGAGACGGTTTATCCATTTGACCTAGAAATTTGGTTTAGTTCGCGTATAGACATAGCTCGATCTGGTATAATAATGAAATGTTTCAAATTTCGTATAAAACAAAACATATTTGATATAGAATTTGATTTTATATTTGATATAAAACTTTACCAAACTAAAATGGTATAACACACCAACAACTTTAAAGAATGATTTTATAGAAAACTATTATCCGGATTTCATCAACATATTTCCAGGAATTTTTGAGTGTTTAGTTCTGAGATGTCGTAATAACACAAAATATAAATAAACTCACCCAATATGACTAGCATTTCACTGAAAATATGCCAGATAATAAAACAACATTAAAATAGAAAACAAACCTATCTATAAAATCTTTGAAATCAGAGAGGTTCTTCACTCCCATTTGTTCCTCGAGACGCATCCTAATGTCTTTGCTGGTGACTGCATCCAAATCCACACTTTGCATTATTTGCTTTAAATGCGAACGAATACGAGACTCTGACTCCATTTCTCGATCCGTTCTGTTCGACAATCCTGATGGTACTGTACTCGCTTTGATATCCCCCTTCGCTGCGTCATCTATCATCGAGAATTGCCTAAACGAAAATAATGATCTCTGGAAGACAATAAATACAATTACCATTGAACAGATATGGAATCTTCTTTGGTGAGGTATCCCTGATAGTAATTCAGCCATTGATGATTACTAAAAGGAGATATGCATCCGAGTTTCGCCTTTGACGATATCTTCAATTCCTAAAATTGTTCCAACTAAAATTGAAAATCACTTTTATCTTTCGGTAAATCGAGAAATGTAGATGTAGCAAAAAATAAAAGGATGCGAAATTTGTTAATTTAAATGGCATCTTATCCAATTTCATTTTCCACAATTAAACAAGTTTTTCAAACCGAATAATTAATTGCCTAAATAACGAGCAGAATTTTGAATCGTACCTTATGAAGAAGCTGAAAGAGTGACCACATAGATTGGATCGATATCGGCTTGAAAAGATAAGAAGAAGACTTTGAATGTACTAAAATATTTAACCGGAACGATTAGTGACCGAAATGCAATGGAATTGAAACCTGTAATTCCTCCGTCACCATCCAACTCAACCTGGTAAGAAATACGAATGGGCAATGCAACTCCTATTCTGAAAAATGGAAATAATTTTTGGTACACTAATGCGAAGTATCTTACGATGCTTTCTCGTCGGTTGGAAGAAAGTCAAAGCCAAGTAGTGCCGATTCATGCAAATCCGTTTCATGATCGATCGTGGAAATGACTGCTACGTATTTTGCATGGTTTTCAGTGCACGATTGTAAGCGGACAGCCATCAATAGTGTATCTTCGGGGCGTAAAATGCGCAACATTGATTGTAGGTGAGCTTCAATTTCGTCTAAAGAAATAACAATTTACACAAATTATTAAAAATTTCTCGAATTACTATTTGTGGCGGACTGATCGGGATGTCTTGGGCTAACGGACGCTTGGTCCGAATGAGAGAGCATAACCGCAGCACCGCGCACAGTGAAGTAGCACTCGCTCGGAGATCGCTTAGTGCCCGCTGACGAAGAATTAGTGGTGCGGCGGCCTTCATCTGTCGTTTCAGAATCCTAAAAAGGAATATGAAAAATTGAGATTCAATGCAGGTTGATCGAATTGCATTCCCATTCATTCACACGTGTTTCCAAAAATAACTCATATCGCTAATTTGACTAAGAAACTGAAAAATATTACGCGTTAGGTATCCAGGAACTCATGAAAATATACAATCTGAAAAATTTAGAATCCGAATTTAACCCTTCATTGCCGAGTGTTCCAAATTTGGAACAATATCGATTTTATCTCTCTTTCACAAATCATCACAAAAAGAAAAGAAGCGCATAAGTGTTTATTACACAAAGAAAGAGAGCGTTTATGAATAAACCGTGGCGGCCATGTTGATTTTGATACAGACAGCTCACAAAAAGGAAAGCTAATGGTAACGCAGACATTCTGCCTTTGGTCTATAGCTCCGGCAATTAAGGGTTAAATTTTTATTTGCTTTTTATTCTACTATCTTAGAAAGCGTCGATGATCACAAATCAAATATCCATACCGATGCAACAGCTTCCTCATCCGTTGGCGAAGGTGATCGATGCAGCGCTATCAGAGACATATCGTCGCTTCAATTCTCAGCACCAATGAAATAAGTGAATAATGTGGAATGGCAGCTAGCACCCTACAACATCAATATTCTGCTTTACATTAAAACAAATGGAATGCAATAGCGAAGTAGACTGTAATAGTCGACGGAAGCAAACAGAGGCCAGCGCAAATCGAACAACTTTATTGATTGAATGGACTTTCGGTACAAAAAAAAGTACAGCAAGGGACAAAGCGGGAAAGAAAAATTCGCTCTCGAAGCTCTCATCCCTTTCGGGGACATTTTCTATTCCATTGCGCATTGCACATTTGAACAGCGCCTGTCAAAGCGTCATTTGTGGTAATTCAAATGAAAAATATCCTTGTTTATTGGCTCTTTTGTAAGCTAAAACTGCATTGTTTGTAAAGGAATTTCATTGAAATTGTCAAACAAAATGAGAATTATTTATAAAAAATTATGCAGACATAAGGAATTTTGCAAAATATGGTAATAATTGACGTGACAGTGGTATATAAATACAAACAAACAATGATTCCAGAATACGGAATTCCATGAATATTCCAGGAAAATTGATGAAAAATATCCAGTAATTTATATCCCAGGAAAATTGATGGAAAAATATCGAGAAATTTATATTTTATATGAGTGATATATTTAAAATTGATGATCATCTATCCCCGGAAGAAAAGCTGGAAAATTTTATATCAATCTATCCCGGGAAGAATAGCTGGAAAATTTGATATCACTCTATCCCGGAAAGTATACCGGAATAACTTATATCATACTATCATGGGAAGAATAGTTGGAAAATTTTATATCAATCTATCCCGGGAAATATACCGGAAAAACTTATACCATACTATCCCGGGAAGAATAGTTGGAAATTTTTATATCAATCTATCCGGGGAAGAAAAGCTGGAAAATTTGATATCACTCTATCCCGGGAAGTATACCGGAATAACTTATATCATACTATCATGGGAAGAATAGTTGGAAAATTTTATATCAATCTATCCCGGGAAATATACCGGAAAAACTTATATCATACTATCCCGGGAAGAATAGTTGGAAATTTTTATATCAATCTATCCGGGGAAGAAAAGCTGGAAAAATTTATATCATACTATCCCGGGAAGAATAGTTGGAAATTTTTATATCAATCTATCCCGGGAAGAATAGCTGGAAAATTTGATATCACTCTATCCCGGAAAGTATACCGGAATAACTTATATCATACTATCATGGGAAGAATAGTTGGAAAATTTTATATCAATCTATCCCGGGAAATATACCGGAAAAACTTATATCATACTATCCCGGGAAGAATAGTTGGAAATTTTTATATCAATCTATCCGGGGAAGAAAAGCTGGAAAATTTGATATCACTCTATCCCGGGAAGTATACCGGAATAACTTATATCATACTATCATGGGAAGAATAGTTGGAAAATTTTATATCAATCTATCCGGGGAAGAAAAGCTGGAAAAACTTATATCATACTATCCCGGGAAGAATAGTTGGAAATTTTTATATCAATCTATCCGGGGAAGAAAAGCTGGAAAAACTTATATCATACTATCCCGGGAAGAATAGTTGGAAATTTTTATATCAATCTATCCGGGGAAGAAAAGCTGGAAAAACTTATATCATACTATCCCGGGAAGAATAGTTGGAAATTTTTATATCAATCTATCCGGGGAAGAAAAGCTGGAAAATTTGATATCACTCTATCCCGGAAAGTATACCGGAATAACTTATATCATACTATCATGGGAAGAATAGTTGGAAAATTTTATATCAATCTATCCCGGGAAATATACCGGAAAAACTTATATCATACTATCCCGGGAAGAATAGTTGGAAATTTTTATATCAATCTATCCGGGGAAGAAAAGCTGGAAAAACTTATATCATACTATCCCGGGAAGAATAGTTGGAAATTTTTATATCAATCTATCCGGGGAAGAATAGCTGGAAAATTTGATATCACTCTATCCCGGGAAGTATACCGGAATAACTTATATCATACTATCATGGGAAGAATAGTTGGAAAATTTTATATCAATCTATCCCGGGAAATATACCGGAAAAACTTATATCATACTATCCCGGGAAGAATAGTTGGAAATTTTTATATCAATCTATCCGGGGAAGAAAAGCTGGAAAAACTTATATCATACTATCCCGGGAAGAATTCTTTCTGTTTCAAACTCAAAGGAAACGTAACAAGATTTGAAAGCTTATTGACGTTATGAAACGTAGATTGAGTGTTTTGTAGATCTGTATGTAATCTCATTTCTGGAGTTCAGGACAGGAGAATGCGTAGGAGTGGTTTTCTATCCTGGGGTCCACCGATTCATCCCGATTTTGCAAGCGAACATGATTTATTCTCATCACACATTTTTTTCTGAACCATGCCTAATTTTATTTATGCTTTTTTAAGTTTAAAAATTCTTGCAAAGTGGACATTTTCTATTTTATAGCTGAAATTTATAGTTGAAACAAATGCGCATTTATTTTTGAGATCATTTTTATTTCACATAAGCATATTATTTTTAGTACACAGAATGGATATATTCCATAAAAAGATTTATCTGACGAAGAATAAATTAGCGCTGCACCGAAGAAATTTATAATCTGCCAACAGTTCGGTCAATGGGATTCCTAAACTAATTATGTTACTAATTGCACGTAATCTAACAATGACTCATCATTCAATGCTATGCTCGGTAAATATTTTTATTGAACAAACTTTTGAACCAAGGTAAGCTCAAGTGAAATACAGTCGTCCCTCTCTAATATGACCCTATCCGTTTTGCCCGAAAAGGGTCATATTAGGGAGGGAGTCATAGTAGAGAGGGAATTTCCATACAAAAAAATCCATCTCGGCCAAAATGGGTCATAGTAGAGAGGGTCAACTCGAAAATGGTCCAAATGCATAAGAAGTATTGTATAATCTTTATTAAACAAAAATCGTTTAAAAAGCAAACAAATAGAATAATAACAAAGCGCTTTGTGAAATTTTGATAAAATTTTACTTGAAAATTTGAATTTTGGGTGTGAAATTCAAAAATTTTCTCCGGCCGCCGCCATTGGCGGCGGCCGGAGAAAATTTTTCAAATTCAATAGGGGGTACCCTTTTGTCACTTTTCTTGCCTGACCCCCGAAAAGGGTCATATTAGAGAGGGAACGGTCATATTAGAGAGGGAATTTCCATACAAAAAAATCCGTTTCGGCCGAAATGGGTCATATTAGGGAGGGAGTCATAGTAGAGAGGGTCATATTAGAGAGGGACGACTGTATCACGCAGTAACTAAGATAATCAAATTATTATGTTTGAAAGGCTGCCAAATATCCCCCATATAATTGCAGTAACTCGATTTTTCCATCAATTTTTCCTGAGATATAAATTTTTGGATAATTTTCCATCAATTTTTCCTGGGATATAAATTACTGGTTAGACGATTAGAGATATCAATTTTGGTTCAAAAACTTGGATTCAGCAGAGAAATTGAGACATATTTTACTTTTTACTAATATTCCATATTGATTTCCTATCCAAGTTAGAGGAATTGATTAGAGATTACTGGATAGACGATTAGAGAATTAGAGAGAGAGAATATATTAAATGTGTCTCAAATGTGTTGACTTCCTATTGCAGTAACTCGATTTTGATGTCTGTTACACATTCAGTTGATCTCACATTTGAGTCACATTCAGACAGTGCTGAAGGATAGTCTAAATGTGTCTCAAATGTGGATTTTGTTGAATGTGATTCACATTCAACAGATTTCACATTTGAGTCACATTTAACCCTATGCTACACTGATGTTCCTTAACCCTTCATTGCCGAGCCGTGTGAGACCCTTATATGCCGAAGCGTAGGATTTTGCTGATTTTTGGTATACCGGGCCCATTTGGGTCCCTGATTACGGGAAAAATATTATTTTTTTGAAATTCGACGATTTTCATATATTTTGGAGCGTTGCGTCTTCGCAACGCTGGGACCCATTCGGTTCAAACGCTCCGAAAATCCATGATACCCCCTCTATGGTTCCGAAATTCTCAAAAAAATTTCGAAATTTTTAGATGTCTAAAAACACCTTTTCTAATCAATTTCGATGCGCTGACCACGAATCTGAAGTTAGTTTTTTTGTTGAGTCTCAAAAAAAATTTTTAAAAGGTCATTCTAGAATTTTTCGAGAGTGCACCTCGAGAAAAAATCGCAAAAATTTTTTTTGGATCTAAAACACAAAAACTAATTACATATCCTTATTCAGCACAAAAAGTTGGCTATATAAGATCAATATCAGATTTGAGCTAGGAAGCCAAAAAATTGGCAAAAAATTACTCCAAAGTTGTTGTGCATTTTCGCAACGCTCGGAATCAATGGGGGGATAGAGTCAACTTCCCGGGATAGAGTGATATAAAATTTTCCAGCTATTCTTCGCGGAATATATTGATATAAAATTTTCCAGCTTTTCTTCCGGGGATAGATGATCATCAATTTTAAATATATCACTCATATAAAATATAAATTTCTCGATATTTTTCCATCAATTTTTTCGGGGATATAAATTTTCGGATATTTTTCCATCAATTTTCCTGGGATATAAATTTTTGATAATTTTCCAAAAATTTTTCCTGGGACATAAATTTTTGGATAATTTTCCATCAATTTTTCCTGAGATATAAATTTTTGGATAATTTTCCATCAATTTTTCCTGGGATATAAATTACTGGTTAGACGATTAGAGATATCAATTTTGGTTCAAAAACTTGGATTCAGCAGAGAAATTGAGACATATTTTACTTTTTACTAATATTCCATATTGATTTCCTATCCAAGTTAGAGGAATTGATTAGAGATTACTGGATAGACGATTAGAGAATTAGAGAGAGAGAATATATTAAATGTGTCTCAAATGTGTTGACTTCCTATTGCAGTAACTGGATTTTGATGTCTGTTACACGTTCAGTTGATCTCACATTTGAGTCACATTCAGACAGTGCTGAAGGATAGTCTAAATGTGTCTCAAATGTGGATTTTGTTGAATGTGATTCACATTCAACAGATTTCACATTTGAGTCACATTTAACCCTATGCTACACTGATGTTCCTTAACCCTTCATTGCCGAGCCGTGTGAGACCCTTATATGCCGAAGCGTAGGATTTTGCTGATTTTTGGTATACCGGGCCCATTTGGGTCCCTGATAACGGGAAAAATATTATTTTTTTTGAAATTCGACGATTTTCATATATTTTGGAGGGTTGCGTCTTCGCAACGCTGGGACCCATTCGGTTCAAACGCTCCGAAAATCCATGATATATCCTATACCTCTATGGTTCCGAAATTCTCAAAAAAATTTCGAAATTTTTAGATGTCTAAAAAACACCTTTTCTAATCAATTTCGATGCGCTGACCACGAATCTGAAGTTAGTTTTTTTGTTGAGTCTCAAAAAAAAGTTTTAAAAGGTCATTCTAGAATTTTTCGAGAGTGCACCTCGAGAAAAAAATCGCAAAAATTTTTTTTGGATCTAAAACACAAAAACTAATTACATATCCTTATTAAGCACAAAAAGTTGGCTATATAAGATCAATATCAGATTTGAGCTAGGAAGCCAAAAAATTGGCAAAAAATTACTCCAATGTTGTTGTGCATTTTCGCAACGCTCGGAATCAATGGGGGTCACCATTTGCGTTGCGTTTTTGATAACAGTCGGAAATGAAGGGTTAAATTCCGTGCACGTCTTTGAATTGCTATTCTACCATCTTTAAAAAGACATAGAAAATAAAATGCATGCATCCTGCGGTGCAGTATAAATACACGTATAATTCCCGGGGGTTTATTTTTGCATGACATTTGCTAAAATTTGACGTCTCACAACGGCTGAAATGGGAAAATATACTTTGCAGACAGATACATTTTGCAACACTAACAATTATTTCCCCGTAATGAAATTTGTTTAAAAAGTTATTATCTTGTTACATACACTAAATTATACTCTTGTTTTCCTCTTTAGAATCCCCCATATAATTGCAGTAACTGGATTTTGATGTCTGTTACACGTTCAGTTGATCTCACATTTGAGTCACATTCAGACAGTGCTGAAGGATAGTCTAAATGTGTCTCAAATGTGGATTTTGTTGAATGTGATTCACATTCAACAACTTTCACATTTGAGTCACATTTAACCGTATGCTACATCACTGTCTGAATGTGACTCAAATGTGAGATCAACTGAATGTGTAACGGACAGAGAATTTTCGAGCATAGGGTTAAATGTGACTCAAATGTGAAATCTGTTGAATGTGAATCACATTCAACAAAATCCACATTTGAGACACATTTAGACTATCCTTCAGCACTGTCTGAATGTGACTCAAATGTGAGATCAACTGAATGTGTAACAGACATCAAAATCGAGTTACTGCAATAGGAAGTCAACACATTTGAGACACATTTAATATATTCTCTCTCTAATTCTCTAATCGTCTATCCAGTAATCTCTAATCAATTCCTCTAACTTGGATAGGAAATCAATATGGAATATTAGTAAAAAGTAAAATATGTCTCAATTTCTCTGCTGAATCCAAGTTTTTGAACCAAAATTGATATCTCTAATCGTCTAACCAGTAATTTATATCCCAGGAAAATTGATGGAAAAATATCGAGAAATTTATATTTTATATGAGTGATATATTTAAAATTGATGATCATCTATCCCCGGAAGAAAAGCTGGAAAATTTTATATCAATCTATCCCGGGAAGAATAGCTGGAAAATTTGATATCACTCTATCCCGGGAAGTATACCGGAATAACTTATATCATACTATCATGGGAAGAATAGTTGGAAAAACTTATATCATACTATCCCGGGAAGAATTCTTTCTGTTTCAAACTCAAAGGAAACGTAACAATTATTCACATTTAACAACTTTCACATTTGAGTCACATTTAACCCTATGCTCGAAAATTCTCTGTCCGTTACACATTCAGTTGATCTCACATTTGAGTCACATTCAGACAGTGCTGTAGCATACGGTTAAATGTCACTCAAATGTGGATTTTGTTGAATGTGATTCACATTCAACAGATTTCACATTTGAGTCACATTTAACCCTATGCTACACTGATGTTCCTTAACCCTTCATTGCCGAGCCGTGTGAGACCCTTATATGCCGAAGCGTAGGATTTTGCTGATTTTTGGTATACCGGGCCCATTTGGGTCCCTGATTACGGGAAAAATATTATTTTTTTGAAATTCGACGATTTTCATATATTTTGGAGCGTTGCGTCTTCGCAACGCTGGGACCCATTCGGTTCAAACGCTCCGAAAATCCATGATACCCCCTCTATGGTTCCGAAATTCTCAACAAAATTTCGAAATTTTTAGATGTCTAAAAAACACCTTTTCTAATCAATTTCGATGCGCTGACCACGAATCTGAAGTTAGTTTTTTTGTTGAGTCTCAATCTATCCGGGGAAGAAAAGCTGGAAAAACTTATATCAATCTATCCCGGGAAGAATTCTTTCTGTTTCAAACTCAAAGGAAACGTAACAAGATTTGAAAGCTTATTGACGTTATGAAACGTAGATTGAGTGTTTTGTAGATCTGTATGTAATCTCATTTCTGGAGTTCAGGACAGGAGAATGCGTAGGAGTGGTTTTCTATCCTGGGGTCCACCGATTCATCCCGATTTTGCAAGCGAACATGATTTATTCTCATCACACATTTTTTTCTGAACCATGCCTAATTTTATTTATGCTTTTTTAAGTTTAAAAATTCTTGCAAAGTGGACATTTTCTATTTTATAGCTGAAATTTATAGTTGAAACAAATGCGCATTTTTTTAGATCATTTTTATTTCACATAAGCATATTATTTTTAGTACACAGAATGGATATATTCCATAAAAAGATTTATCTGACGAATAATAAATTAGCGCTGCACCGAAGAAATTTATAATCTGCCAACAGTTCGGTCAATGGGATTCCTAAACTAATTATGTTACTAATTGCACGTAATCTAACAATGACTCATCATTCAATGCTATGCTCGGTAAATATTTTTATTGAACAAACTTTTGAACCAAGGTAAGCTCAAGTGAAATATCACGCAGTAACTAAGATAATCAAATTATTATGTTTGAAAGGCTGCCAAATATCCCCCATATAATTGCAGTAACTCGATTTTTCCATCAATTTTTCCTGAGATATAAATTTTTGGATAATTTTCCATCAATTTTCCTGGGATATAAATTACTGGTTAGACGATTAGAGATATCAATTTTGGTTCAAAAACTTGGATTCAGCAGAGAAATTGAGACATATTTTACTTTTTACTAATATTCCATATTGATTTCCTATCCAAGTTAGAGGAATTGATTAGAGATTACTGGATAGACGATTAGAGAATTAGAGAGAGAATATATTAAATGTGTCTCAAATGTGTTGACTTCCTATTGCAGTAACTGGATTTTGATGTCTGTTACACATTCAGTTGATCTCACATTTGAGTCACATTCAGACAGTGCTGAAGGATAGTCTAAATGTGTCTCAAATGTGGATTTTGTTGAATGTGATTCACATTCAACAGATTTCACATTTGAGTCACATTTAACCCTATGCTACACTGATGTTCCTTAACCCTTCATTGCCGAGCCGTGTGAGACCCTTATATGCCGAAGCGTAGGATTTTGCTGATTTTTGGTATACCGGGCCCATTTGGGTCCCTGATTACGGGAAAAATATTATTTTTTTGAAATTCGACGATTTTCATATATTTTGGAGCGTTGCGTCTTCGCAACGCTGGGACCCATTCGGTTCAAACGCTCCGAAAATCCATGATACCCCCTCTATGGTTCCGAAATTCTCAAAAAAATTTCGAAATTTTTAGATGTCTAAAAAACACCTTTTCTAATCAATTTCGATGCGCTGACCACGAATCTGAAGTTAGTTTTTTGTTGAGTCTCAAAAAAAATTTTTAAAAGGTCATTCTAGAATTTTTCGAGAGTGCACCTCGAGAAAAAAATCGCAAAAATTTTTTTTGGATCTAAAACACAAAAACTAATTACATATCCTTATTCAGCACAAAAAGTTGGCTATATAAGATCAATATCAGATTTGAGCTAGGAAGCCAAAAAATTGGCAAAAAATTACTCCAAAGTTGTTGTGCATTTTCGCAACGCTCGGAATCAATGGGGGGATAGAGTCAACTTCCCGGGATAGAGTGATATAAAATTTTCCAGCTATTCTTCGCGGAATATATTGATATAAAATTTTCCAGCTTTTCTTCCGGGGATAGATGATCATCAATTTTAAATATATCACTCATATAAAATATAAATTTCTCGATATTTTTCCATCAATTTTTTCGGGGATATAAATTTTCGGATATTTTTCCATCAATTTTCCTGGGATATAAATTACTGGATATTTTTCATCAATTTTCCTGAGATATAAATTTTTGGATAATTTTCCATCAATTTTTCCTGATATATAAATTTCTCGATATTTTTCCATCAATTTTCCTGGAATATAAATTTTCGGATATTTTTCACCAATTTTCCTGGGATATAAATTTTCAATATTTATCATCAATTTTTCCTGGGATATAAATTTTTGGATAATTTTCCATCAATTTTTCCTGAGATATAAATTTCTCGATATTTTTCCATCAATTTTCCTGGTTATATTTTTATTATTTTTCCTTGGCTATATAAGATCAATATCAGATTTGAGCTAGGAAGCCAAAAAATTGGCAAAAAATTACTCCAATGTTGTTGTGCATTTTCGCAACGCTCGGAATCAATGGGGGTCACCATTTGCGTTGCGTTTTTGATAACAGTCGGAAATGAAGGGTTAAATTCCGTGCACGTCTTTGAATTGCTATTCTACCATCTTTAAAAAGACATAGAAAATAAAATGCATGCATCCTGCGGTGCAGTATAAATACACGTATAATTCCCGGGGGTTTATTTTTGCATGACATTTGCTAAAATTTGACGTCTCACAACGGCTGAAATGGGAAAATATACTTTGCAGACAGATACATTTTGCAACACTAACAATTATTTCCCCGTAATGAAATTTGTTTAAAAAGTTATTATCTTGTTACATACACTAAATTATACTCTTGTTTTCCTCTTTAGAATCCCCCATATAATTGCAGTAACTGGATTTTGATGTCTGTTACACGTTCAGTTGATCTCACATTTGAGTCACATTCAGACAGTGCTGAAGGATAGTCTAAATGTGTCTCAAATGTGGATTTTGTTGAATGTGATTCACATTCAACAACTTTCACATTTGAGTCACATTTAACCGTATGCTACATCACTGTCTGAATGTGACTCAAATGTGAGATCAACTGAATGTGTAACGGACAGAGAATTTTCGAGCATAGGGTTAAATGTGACTCAAATGTGAAATCTGTTGAATGTGAATCACATTCAACAAAATCCACATTTGAGACACATTTAGACTATCCTTCAGCACTGTCTGAATGTGACTCAAATGTGAGATCAACTGAATGTGTAACAGACATCAAAATCGAGTTACTGCAATAGGAAGTCAACACATTTGAGACACATTTAATATATTCTCTCTCTAATTCTCTAATCGTCTATCCAGTAATCTCTAATCAATTCCTCTAACTTGGATAGGAAATCAATATGGAATATTAGTAAAAAGTAAAATATGTCTCAATTTCTCTGCTGAATCCAAGTTTTTGAACCAAAATTGATATCTCTAATCGTCTAACCAGTAATTTATATCCCAGGAAAATTGATGGAAAAATATCGAGAAATTTATATCTCAGGAAAAATTGATGGAAAATTATCCAAAAATTTATATCCCAGGAAAAATTGATGATAAATATTGAAAATTTATATCCCAGGAAAATTGGTGAAAAATATCCGAAAATTTATATTCCAGGAAAATTGATGAAAAATATCCAGTAATTTATATCCCAGGAAAATTGATGGAAAAAATGCGAAAATTTATATTCCAGGAAAATTGATAAAAAATATCCAGTAATTTATATCCCAGGAAAATTAATGGAAAAATATCCGAAAATTTATATCCCCGAAAAAATTGATGGAAAAATATCGAGAAATTTATATCCCAGGAAATTTGATGAAAAATATCCGAAAATTTATATTCCAGGAAAATTGATGAAAAATATCCAGTAATTTATATCCCAGGAAAATTGATGGAAAAATATCCGAAAATTTATATCCCCGAATAAATTGATGGAAAAATATCGAGAAATTTATATTTTATATGAGTGATATATTTAAAATTGATGATCATCTATCCCCGGAGGAAAAGCTGGAAAATTTTATATCAATATATCCCGCGAAGAATAGCTGGAAAATTTTATATCACTCTATCCCGGGAAGTATAACGGAAAAACTTATATCACACTTTCATGGGAAGAATAGCTGGAAAATTTTATATCACTCTATCCCGGGAAGAATAGCTGGAAAATTTTATATCACTCTATCCCGGGAAGAATAGCTGGAAAATTTTATATCAATCTATCCCGGGAAGAAAAGCTGGAAAAACTTATATCATACTATCATGGGAAAAATAGTTGGAAAATTTTATATCAATCTATGCCGGGAAGAATAGCTGGAAAATTTTATATCCATCAATCCCCGGAAGAAAAGCTGAAAATTTTATATCAATCTATCCGGGAAGAAAAGCTGGAAAAACTTATATCATACTATCATGGGAAAAATAGTTGGAAAATTTTAGATCAATCTATCCCGGGAAGAATAGCTGGAAAATTTTATATCATACTATCCCGGGAAGAATCGTTGGAAAATTTCGATGGAGAACCTCAACAAAGCTTGTCTTTCAAATCACTTAAGATCCTTCATTTTTCACATTAGCAATTCGGCCTATTTTAATGCTTAAATGATTCTGTTTTGTTTATTGACTTTGTTCTCTTAAATAAAATTAAAAATCCGTTCATTAAATACATACATCCACGACCGTAATTAATACATTACGTACAAGAAATTGTTTCTGTATTAGGTTTTACATCGTAAAACTTAGAATCAAATATAACGTTACGCTATTTAAGGAAATTATACCCGAAGTGGATAGGCATTGATACCTGTAAATTATTATTGGAAGTATATAGAACTTAGAGAACTATCAGTGTATTTTTCGACCAATTAGTCAGGTATATTTTATGCTGTTTCGACGGTTTTCAATGGATATAAATCATGTGACCCATGTTACAATAATTGCTTATTGCATTTTTTCTGCTATGAACCATGGCTAATTTTATTTATGCTTTTTAAGTAAAAAATTCTTGCAAAATGGACATTTTCTATTTTATAGCTGAATTTTATAGGTGAAACAAATGGGCATTTATTTTTGAGATCGTTTTTATTTCACATAAGCATATTATTTTTAGTACACAGAATGGCTATATTCCATAAAAAGATTTATCTGACGAAGAATAAATTAGCGCTGCACCGAAGAAATTTATAATCTGCCAACAGTTCGGTCAATGGGATTCCTAAACTAATTATGTTACTAATTGCACGTAATCTAACAATGACTCATCATTCAATGCTATGCTCGGTAAATATTTTTATTGAACAAACTTTTGAACCAAGGTAAGCTCAAGTGAAATATCACGCAGTAACTAAGATAATCAAATTATTATGTTTGAAAGGCTGCCAAATATGGTAATAATTTTAGAAAGTGGCACTAACATTAAAGGAAAGAAAACAATTTTTCTTGTAAAAACTTTATATATCCTTTTAGTGTAAGATGACCTTGGATAAATTACCTTAAAGACTATTTTGACTAAACTTTTGAGGAGCTTACCTTCATTTGTCTGCCTTTAGTCTCTATGGGTAGCGAAAGAGCAGCAAATAAGCCGCAAAGGGAAGTGATGCTGTAGATAGCGATGGGTATTTTCAATGAGTGCCCAGATGCAACTTGAGCCACAAAAGGAGTAATGATTGCTCCTGAAAAAACGGGAATTCCTAATGTATGTAACATTCTAGAATCACCTAAACGAGCCATGGACGAGCTTGCACCTAGGCCAATTGCACGAAGAGAAGTTGGGTATACCTGAACAAAAACAAATAAAAAATGCATAGGGTTATGCCTCAAGGTTTTACCTCAGGAGTGTAGACATAAACTGATTGGAATGCACCGGAAATGAATGCTCTTGAAACGAAAATGAAAAAGGTGACCCATCGCCTAAAAACATATTAGCAAATGCAATGAACCAGGTTAACATAAAAATTTTTTGTTTCACGAAAACGGAGCAAATGCTAAATTTCTTGACATAGTTGGAACAAAACTAATTGATTTTTTACTGATTGAAACAATTGAAGAATGCCACGCAAAAAGCAGACAGACTTTAACGTTAGTTGCTTTAGATAATGCAACGCATATAATTTACAAGGGAAGTGCACGAACTGTTATTTTTTTTCGGCTGACGGCCACCGATTTTTTGTGCGGTTTTACAGTACTGGCCAAGTTTAAGGTAGCCAGCTCCCCGTTTTGGAGGCCCTCTTCCACCCCCCGGAAACGGGGGTCAGAAGTTCCCAAAAAACCATGATACCCAAAAAAAGGTTGGGGGAATATGAGAGAGAAATCATGCTATCAGGTTGCAACCCTATATTTCCGACTCCCTTTTTTCCGTGTACCAAACAAAAGGAGGCTATATTTTTAATTTTATCATAATATGTTCCCGGTCTAAGAATTCTCTTACGAAAAATAACAGTTCGTGCACTTCCCTTGTTAGTGGATTTTCATTCAAACCTTCAGTTAGTATAAAAAAGTTACCTTTCCAAGCAAAAGAATAGCATCATAATGAAAAATGAATAAACGCCGAACTCCATAGCCATTGTCCGTTTTCTTCCCAGCCACTGAAAGTGAATACAAATATTCTAAAGCAAGTAGACCATATTTTACCTCAATAACGCCCACAGTTATAAGTAAGCCTAAAATCAAGATTGCAGTTTAGACATGTTGTGGTTAAAATTACCTGGAAATTCTGCCATGGTTGTGGACAGTAAATCAATATAGTCCTTTTGCACTAGTGGTTTGCATTCGCCAATAATGGTTCCGTTTATCATATCTATTCCTCCATGGCATACATCATTGGACTGGAAAAGCACAGTTGTGAATAACACAACTCCGTAATAGCTGAATGCATTTACAGCCCTAAATAAATAAAAACACGATATCTGAAGTGATTTGCTTGGAAAAATGTAATTCATTTGGTATCATGGATTGTTGACGCTATTTTAACACATTAGGATACGCTCATCAGTGATGTTTTGAAAAATATTTCTTATGTGAAATTATTCAGGTATTCTTACTTTTGACCAGAAATAAAATAGTATCTCATTTTGTATGATAAATCGTAACGCAACACATCTAGCATCAAATTTTGTTTCTATCAAAAACAAACCATATAAACCACAAAAGAAGCGTAGTTTTGAACAGTTCGTCCACGAAAAGGTTCGAGATATGACCTCTATGTTCCGGCTAAATAAAGGCTAGTAATTACTTCAATAACTGACAATATATTACGTTGAAATTTGTGTTGTCCACAAGTCTTCCCTGTGGCAATAGTTTCCCATTCTGACGTGCCACGCGTTGCAATGTTTGATATGCTTCATCAGTTTTTCCGGAAGCCATCAAGAAACGAGCACTTTCAGGTAACCACTAAAGTTATAACACTTTATTTGAATTATTTCGACATCGATATTCCTGCTAAAATGCAGGTATCCCAAAATGCAGGATTAAATAAATATATCCGTATGAAAAGTTAATCCTGCATGAGGTGGGTTGGTTTTTGATCGACATATTTAATTTTCAATGCAATTACATATAATTTTCAGTATGAAGAGGAACTCACAAAACATGATATGGAAAATATAAGTAAAGGAATGGAACTGAAGAGCAATAACCAGCGCCTGAATTAAAAATTATTTTAGGCAAAATAGTCATGATTATCAATTAACATACCATCCCCATGTTTCCATAATAAATAGGGCAAGTATGGATTCAAACGCAGCACCAACCGCCCAGAAAGACTCAATAAGCACCACGCATTTCGCTCTTTGGGCCATTGGAAGAAATTCAGCATAAAGTGTAACCCTAGAAAGAGATAAAAATATAAGACAATTAAAAATTTAATATGCTTACGACTGAGGAACCCCTCCAATTCCAATTCCGGTTAAACCTCGAAGAAGGAGTAAAGAGTGGAAATTTGGCGCAAGTGAACTAAGAGCGCCCATGACAAAGGTTAGCATTGCGGCACACATCAGTCCCTTAAGGCTGAGAATTGTAATCACAGTTTTCGTTGAACAATGAAATTTCGTACCGTGCGTCGGCCAAAACGATCACAAACTTTGCCCCAAACCGTCGACGATAACATCATGCCACTGAAATCGCTTAATGTGCATGCAATTCTCAAACCATTTTAATCAAACACCTTTCCCTTCGAAGGTGTATTTTATTTTTTAAATTAATATATTTTGACCTTCTCATCTGACTTGTGGATCAAATGAACTAATATTACGAAAATTCTTTGCCATATTGAGTTTAGCTTAACATCAGGCGTTGATTTCATATAAAAATTCCGTATCTTTTATAATATCCATACCTACCTGAAAACGCATGTGGTGATTAAAGCTTGCTCTACAGGTGTGATTTTCCATTCGCAAGACAATGCTGGGCTTAGAATGCCTAAAAGTTATCAATGTGATCTTAACCAATAAAATAAGCTCTTACTGAGTATCATCATTTCCATTGCATCAGCTGAAAATAACGGCAACATAAAGATCAAACTAAAATCTTCTAAAAATTTACAACTCACCCATCCAAGCAAGACCTTAAATTCAAGTAGTAATTGATGCCTTAATGCTTTTATTACGGTTTACCTGTGAAAAAAGATAGGATCAGCTGGAATTTGCCGAAGCCGAGGTATTCCACCGCATCGTCGACTGTGAACGTGTCCGAACCAGAACTCGATATGGAATGTTTTGCATCATCGGGCTCACGAATTTGCACTTTGTCACCGTTGTGACCATCGATGCCCTCATAACGCACACTATCGTCGGATGACGCCCCGCCACTTTTGAGTCTAAACAAAATATTCCGTAAAATACAAAAAGCGCCATTTTGGTAGCACGAAATGCTTCATTTTTACTCAGAATACTCCAATGTTTGAGTCATTTGACATTACTGATTTTAAGAATTTTGCAGTTATACAACTTAAAAATTTTTAATGTGTTAGATAAAATGAAATTAGCACAATTTTCGTATCAAATTATTGCCAATGAAAACTAGTAATCGCCAAGATTTAATTTTCGGATTTAAAAATATTAGTTGAGAACATCTTTTGAGGCAAATATAACTTTTGTGCCAACTTTTGAGTGATATTAAAAATTCGTTAGATATTAATAAATCGGAAAACAGCGAACAAAAAGCAAAACTAACTGTTGAATTAACTTCTTTGCTGTCAAATCGCTGTAGGCGTCAGTCAGGCGGGATGCCTCAAGGACTTCCGTTAGAATAACTTTATCTCCCATATTCAGTTTGTTTTTAATGAATTATTTATAAGCACAAATAACTCATTTTGTTCTTCACAGCAGCTGCAAAAGTGTAACTCGAGGACGACCTTCCGTGAAATATGACAATGGATTTATAAGGTCACCCAAATAATTGAGACGATTCGCTCGTGGAGCACTTCAAGACTCACTCAACAATAGGCGGATATATCCTCAGAGAGTTCTGTTCAAGTTTCACGCGATGGACACCTTCTACCATGAGGACACCACCAATAAATGGAGATTAAAACGACGTGACAAGCAAACTACCTCGCGGCAAGCGGATGGGAAAAAGGGAATTATTCTCTCCCAAAAACGGTTGAGAGAGGAAGAAACGTCGTCCAAATAGGAAATGGAGTGTCAGTGTGCCTCATCTGGACAAAGCGACGTGTTTGAGTGCTATGTGAGGCTTTGGTTCAGTTTTGTTGCCTTAGTTTTGTCCTTCTTTCTTTATGACCGGAGCCGCTGCAATAAAGCCAGACAAGCCGGCATAATGCATTAGCCAAATCCTCTCGGCGGTGCGGTTAAAAACGAGCATACAAGACAGACAGCTCCGGCAGCAATGCACTCTAATGATAGGAGTGCCAGCACACACAAACGCTTGCCATTTGAGCGCAGAAATTTTCATGAGGAGAGGAAGCTTTCAGAGAAATGGCTCAAATAGGCGGAGCCTCCAATTTTTCATTTGTAATTGCCGCCAAAAATGTGACCCATTGTCATTGTGTTTAAGGTAAGAGAAGACCAAAGGTATTATATGAGCGAGATTTTCTTAGGACGGCAGTCAGTTGTTTTGAAATGTAGAGTTTGTTCTTTTTGTTCGGCTACCTGTATTCATTATTCACAATGAATACTGACATCGAAAAGACGCAGCAACGAATCAAGCAATCGGTCGATGGATTTGTCGATGATTTGGACAAAAAGCATTTGCGCGGTATCTTTTCTATAATTTTTATAGTGATTTTGTTACTTTTAAACACAAAGGAATAGAACAGTTTTATTTCAGAGTTTCAACGAGTAATGTTCATGTGTTCCGCTAGCTGCGTCGAAGACAAGAGAAGTGACAGAAAATCTGTGGAGGATTGCATTGAAAAGTGCAACGAAGATATGAAGCGAATACAGGCGAAGCTCGAACAAGAATTGGGGACTTTGCAAGAACAATTGAGGTTAGTCGACTGTGTGGTGTTTCATTTCTTGTAAAAATTTTTTGTTTCCAAAAATTATTTCACAATTATCTTCTAACTCGTTTTTGATTAAATAATTGTGCCACAAATTTGCTTATATCAAATAATAGAAACTTGCTTGTATCAAAAAAGTTCTGTCAAGAGTTATCGGAAACATAACACTCTTAATTTTAATCTGCGTATCTATTGATGAGACTCGACCTACGTAGAATCATATTTGTTCTAATCGTATAGATTTAGAGTCGAAACGGTTAGACAATCATTTATCTTTTACATCATTCTTTCGTATTCTCTCTTTTATAATTTCAATTGTAACACGTAAAATATATTAACTCAAAATTCTATAACTTTAGTTATTATTCATATAAATTTCAATGTTTTGTACTTTTTGAAATTGTGCATTTTACAAATGCTAATTTACTCAAAGAATACGTTTATATTATAAAAACCATATACATGTTTAAGCTCTGTGTAAGTTTGTAAAAACTTTCTGTTAAATTTTCTTTTAAGTAAAATTTCCCTTTCCTTCCCAAAATTAAATTCTATAATTTTTCGATCGCATATTAGATGTACGACGATAGACATTAAATTTAGTTTTAATTTAGTCGATGTTCGATGACGTGCTATGACAAACAGATTCAGAAATTTGGTACTGATCCTAACACATACACTGAAGATCAGATGATGAAATTTACACAAAACTTAGACCAATGCGTAAGTTTTCAATACACTCAGCCAATGCGATCACTATTCTGAAATTTCACCACTCTTATTGTATATTTGAGGGGAATATAGAGCTTTATTAGATGATTTTCCTTATTTAATTACGTAGCGTTGTTACTCGCAAAATATTTTTTTCCATATGCATGAAATTTGAATCACAATTATTAAATGCATCAAGCAAATTTCGTAGCCGAAAATTCCATGGCCTTTCTATTTCATATTATGCCCTTACCCTATAGTGCAGGATCTCCGTCGGTGATCAATTTTTTTTCCCACTCACAACCAAAGTAACTTGGGGAAGTTGCTTATTAGGGTCGACTTATATGACGCAAACAAAAAACCACCTGAGTTATCTCCCTTCTATTCAAAGTTACGGGACTGAGTATCCCCTGTGGGAGGGAGCGGCGCTAACACAGGGAAGGAGCCGATGCGCAGGCGAGTGTGTCGAAAGGAGTAAACAGCCTCCCTCCCTCCCTCTCATTACGTAATCGTAAACATGTTTATGTAAACACCGTATGGAAAGGAGGGGCAGGGAAACGCGGGGGCGGGGCCCGCGGGGACGGGGCCCGGGGGGCGGGGACGGGCATACCTATATGGGGTTTCTCGAGGCCGCGCCATGATGGCGCGGCCCGCTGCTTCTAGTATAATTTAATACTCTGATAAATACAACACTGCATTTCAGGTTGCCAAATGTGCTGATGACCATATAAAACTGCTTCCGTCAATCAAAGATAGATTTGTCAAATTTTTGTACGACACCAAAAACAAATTTTTTTAGTTTTGACATTTCACATTTTTGCTCATATGTTACTGTTGTTTCTTGTTATATCTTTGTTTAGGATTGTGTTATATTCTAATAAAATGTTTGCCTATTAAATTGAATTTTCTTTCATCAGTTATTTACTTGGTAATATCTGCCTTACATAATTTTAAAACTTTTAACTGTTTACAATGTGATATTAGGACGAAGCGAGAAATATGACATTTGATTTCTTGTGCTTGAACGTATTACTTCTATATATAACTTGCGCATCTTGTTCATTGAACTTAAATATTGTGGAAGAAGAATTCAGGCCAGCACTGGAGGTGAGTTTTTTCTCTATACGTTATGTAATGACTTTGGGTAAGTTAGAGGAAAGCGAGCCAATTTCAACGCAGTTAAATTTATTATGGTGATAACTTTATGGATTTTTTTGGTTCAATACTTTATCTGAAAATATTTTGGTTTTGCAGACTTACAAAATAATAGGAATTAGCCATACTAATTAGCTTAATAATCGGTCAAAGCTTTTGTTTGGAGTACCCATAAATCCATAAACAAAGATAATTTATACAACGTATATGCGCTCAAAATATCCTTCAAATTCAACTTTCTATTCGTTTCCAGGGAAGAATATGTGCTTACGGCGATATGGACAAAAATAGTTATACAGACCTTATAGTGCAGCAAGGAAATAGCCTCGTAATCATGACACAGTCGGAACAAGGAGCGTTTAGCGAGGCGAAATCTTTCGGCCAGATACCACTCCCAGATGGTGTCAATGTTTTTTGCAGTGTTGGAGACTTCAATGGAGATGCAGCGCTCGATATAATGGTTACACAGGTATGTTGTATAACGATGTTACCGTAGTCAGCATTTTGACAAAATATTTGATATTACATTTAACAAATTTTTTATCAATTACGATATATGGGTTAAATTTATCCGTTATAATATTTATTACAGAAATAATGTTAATTCTAAAACATTGTAAATTTTTTATGATATACTAAATGTTTTCAGCCAGTCACAGAGAAAACATTCCTTATCTTCACGCATGACAAAGGTTACAATTCTACTCTGTATCTATTCAAAGATGGGAAATTCGTTCCGAGACCTATTGATGAAGTTGTTTTCCGTGACCAACCGACTATTATGGACATAAATGGCGATGGAGCTTCTGATGTTGTCGGATTTGTCCAAAAAGACGAAGGAACGCAGTTATATTGCCTTGCTGGAGATAAAAACGATAAATTTTCTTTGTGCGAGAAAAATTTTAAAGATTTTGATAACTCGTTAGAGCCATTTCCGTCAGCCGCCCCTATTTTCGCCGATATCGATGGCGATCTTAGCTCCGAAGTTGTATTCATAATGCACAACAAATCGAACGACAGACCTGAGCTACAAGTTTGGTCGTTATCTAGTCCTGAGTAAGTTTTTATGACAATTCTGTGTTGGAATTTTAGGGATTCTTTGTAATATTACTTTTACGACTTACAGAAAATGAAGACAAATCCATGTATTTCTAGGGATAGGATATTGGCATATAGGGATTCCTTGAAAGTTTGAAATTGATCTACCAATCGCTAAGAGTTTACAAGTGAATAAAATTATGTTTTCGAAAACAGGCTTTTAAAATTTACTCCGAAAAATGGTATATGCCAGGTCTACGCACGTGGGGAATCCCCGGGGGTTGGTGTCTACGCACGTGGGGATATTGTCCCCGGGGGTTCCCCCGGAGGATCCCCGCGCCCGATCAAATCGATTTGATCCCCCGGGGGATTGAAGCCAAAATAAACTTTGGAGACGTTTTTCACTGTATTTTGACTATGTTGGTGACTCTATCTCAACTTTTTCTCGATATTTTGATGAAATAAACAGAATTTCCAAACTTTTCGATTTTCGTACTAGAAAGTGAACATTTTGAAAACACACATATTTTTCGGATTAAAAACACAACTTTTGTTGGAGTTTTTGCTATGTTTGTCATAAATATGACATTACTCTTTCTATCTCACCTTTTTTAATGATTTTGTCGTATTCTTTCAAAATTTTAGACTTTTTCACTCAAAATGAGTTTTTTCGAAACACACTCAATTCA
Organism: Ditylenchus destructor; assembly: GCA_022814885.1. Classification (NCBI taxonomy): domain Eukaryota; kingdom Metazoa; phylum Nematoda; class Chromadorea; order Rhabditida; family Anguinidae; genus Ditylenchus; species Ditylenchus destructor. The sequence goes on along the minus strand of JAKKPZ010000033.1, from coordinate 178,761 downwards.
TAATTTTTTGTATTCATATTTCGAGCTGTTTGTCAGGTTTTTCCATGCAAAAATAGCCAAATTTGTAAATTCTGACTAAATATAGACAAAACGTTAAGATAGAGAAATAAACTCCATTAATATTTAGACAAAAAGCTGATTTAGAGACGGTAACATCAGATACATAAAAATATATGAAGACTAAATAAAAAAATAATTAATGAAAATTGCTCCAAAATGGACAAACTTTTTTGACATAAATAATTGGGTAAATGATAATCAAACCCTGATTATCACCAGAAATCCTGCATGTTAAAGGGAAGAATTTTCTAATAGAAACAGACTTTTTTGCATGACTAAAATTTGCATACTCAGATTTTTCGATTTTCGTCAAAATCGAGGTTTTTGGAAAATATTGTTTAGACTGAAATTGGTCCGAAACGGAAGTCTGTTTCTAGTAGAAAAATCTTCCCTTTACCTCAAACTACCACGAATTTTCAAACCACGTTTGCGAGCAAAAATTTTGCTCTATAAAAAATGGGCTATATCAAAAATTAGTTTTTTGCAGTAACCTCAAAACACAATTTTTGTACCACGGAATCAAACATTTCCCAAAAAACTAAATATTTTAACGGGATATATGAAAGTTATAGTGAAAAACGCAAAAAAATGCAGACAAGATAGTCAAAAATGAGTGTGTCAAGAAAAATACGCATTGTATTTTTCTTGTATTGAAACATGTATGAAAATCTAGACAAAAAGTTGAGTTAGAGTGAGTAACATCAGATTTGTTGCCAACATAGCAAAAAACTGCAAAAATGGACAAATAACTCCAATAATCTAAGGAAAATCACTGAGTGTGTGAAAAGTTGCATTTTTAAGTGAAAAAATAAAAAATTTGAATAATTCTGAAACATTTATCGAAATCTAGAGAAAAAGTTGAGATAGAGTCAGTAACATCAGATTTATGACCAACATAGTGAAAACAGGTCAAAAATGAACACAAAAGTCTTGACTTTCATTTTTACGAACCAATCCCCTCCACAATCCCCTCTCTGCGTAGACACTCAAACCCCCCGGGGGATCCCCTCCCCTTTCCATTCCCCCGGGTTGGGTGTCTATGCATTTGCGTAGACACCCAACCCCCCGGGGATCCCCTCCCCAATCCCCCGGGGGATTCCCCACGTGCGTTGACCTAATGATAGTGATTTCGGAACGAAAATATTAGGTTTGAAAGGGACTCGACACACGTATGTTTGGATGCTATTAACCCTTCATTGCCGGAGCCATAGACAAAAGGCAGAATGTCTGCATTACCATTAGCTTTCCTTTTGGTGAGCTGTCTTTATCAAAATCGTGATGTCTGCCATTGTTTATTTCTCTTTTCTGTGTGATCTATTTACAGACACACTCTTTGTATGAATAATGAACAGTGTTGCCACGCCTCCGCCTCCGGATGCTCGGAGGCGCCTCCGGAGGCGGAGGCGACCCTCAAAAATAGCCGGAGGCGCCTCCGGGGGTGTCCGGAGGCGCCTCCGGCAGGCGAAAATTTAATGAAAACTTGACAAAAACAAGAAAAATTTTGGAATTTTTTTCAAAATTTGACAAATTTTTTTCCAAAAAATTTTCAAAAAATTTTTTGGCGCCAAAAAATTTTTTCAAAAATTTTTTTGAAAATTTTGGGAAAATTTTTTTCAAACATGCCTAAAATGGGCATTTTAGGCGATTTTTGGTCGGAGGCGACCCGGAGGCGATCAAAAATAGCCGGAGGCGGAGGCGACGTTCGGAAAATTGCCCGGAGGCGGAGGCGACTTTTGAAAAAGTGACAACACTGAAAATGAACACTCATTCGTTTCTTTCTTTTTGTGAAGTCTTTAGCAAATGAAAAGCGTATCCGATCGGATACACTCGGCAATGAAGGGTTAAGCTGCATTCAGCCCAAAAATAATTAATATATGTGTGTTGATTAAATCGTTTTTATATTTCAGCTTTGTCTGGAAAAAGAATGAGGAATACAGTAGCTTCATGATTGACAATCCAAGCATCCTGTATTACGGTGGACCGCTCGTCAGTGATTTTAATGCGGATGCTGTGCTTGATATTCTTTTCCCTGGTTGTCGCGAAGAAACTTGTAGACATGTCACACATTTCAACATCTGGACAAAGGGTGTATGGTCGTCTTTCCAACTCGACCAGAAGGTTTTTTATTTGATGTCGTCTGTAAATATTTTAAATTATGATTTTAGGATGTTGAATTTGTAACTGACGAAAAGTCAAAAACTATATTTCGAGTTGGAGACTTCTCTTTGGACGGATTCCCGGTATACTTTTGTTGTTAGATAACATGTATATTTCTTTATAATTGATGAGTTACTATTTATTACATTTTATATAGTTAATTGCGTAAAAATTGTCTAAAAGTTAATTTTAACTTGTTATATGGTTATATATTTTAATTGGCCATTCATTTAATAACAATCAGCTAAACAAAATATAATAAGTAGTGAGTTTAAGTTGTAAGCTTAAGCGTACTCAGTTAGTAATCCTTTCTACCCTCTGTAGCCTTAAGCCCAAGCTTCATTTTGATCCTTTTCTTAAGCTTGAGCTGGCCCCGATTTAAAATGTTCGCAAATTTCTAACTGTCCCATACGCAATTTTTCACCACAAGTTACTTTAGATATAATCATAAAAAATAGTATTACACCTTTACATTTCAGGATCTAATAGCTACAGTAAAAACATCCGGAAAAAATGCCATGCCGATGATTCTTGACAATATTGCATCGGATAGCGCTTCTTTCAGTCGGTACGTAATGATTTGCAGGGGCCTAGGGCACTAAAGTGAAAAGTGCAAACTTTGCATGAAAAAGTGTAAAGTCCTCTAAGCGAAAATGTCTAGCTCTTTTCCATTGCATTGTGCGTCTTTATCTGACTGCCTGATACACTTCAAAGAGGCATAGAGCGAAAGGTTAAGAAAAAACAGATAATTACTTGAATTTGCGTCCAATGCTAAAAATCTACTGTTAAGAATTTGTGTCCAACATTATATTCCCTCACATTGACATAAATCTACCCTTTGTAGAAGGGAAGATTTGACCCAAAAAATTAAACGCTTTATGAAGATTCTGTTCAACTCTCTTTGGTCGAATATATAAGTTAGTGATGATCCTCCGTCGCATGTTTCTGGAGTGCATTCTTAGGGGTGCTTATTTCTTATCTTATCTGTCCCGTTTACCTTTTTTCAGTGGAAAAGAGTACACCATTAGGTCAGAGTGTCAGAGAAATCTGTCCTGTTTACCTTTTTTAGGGATCAAAGATCACTTTTGTCCTGTTTACCTTTTTTAGGGTTTCGAACTGAGACTCAGACTGAGAGATCACTTTTGTCCTGTTTACCTTTTTTAGGGATCAAAGATCACTTTTGTCCTGTTTACCTTTTTTAGGGTTTCGAACTGAGACTCAGACTGAGAGATCACTTTTGTCCTGTTTACCTTTTTTAGGGTCTCAGACTGAGCCAAACTCAGACTGAGTCTGTTTGTGAGCCACCGCAGGAGGCGAACCAATCCTGTGGTCGGGCGCGGAGCGCCCGACCTTCCCCCTTGGAATGTGAGTGAAGTTAGAACAGAAAAGGCATACTGATATAGACTCCCCGCGCGCTAGCGCGCTAGTATAATATATTGGGATGTTCTTTCAATACAATTTGAAAATGCAACTACAACAAACATGGAAAATTTTCATTTAAATTATTATAATTTCGTACATTATTAAACGGCGTATTGAAACATGAATAATAACATTTGTTTTAGTAAATTTGAACTCCGTACCAGTCCACGAATGGTGATGCCAGCAGAGATGTCACAAAATGATGTCGATCTTTCTGCGTTCTTTGATCTGAAAGAAGATGGCAATTTGGATGTAATATTTTATCATATATTTTATCTATATTACTTTATATCGTTCAGATTCTTGTTGAATACAAAGATTCCAAGACGGGTAAAATGAAAATAGATTTCATAAAGTAAGTAGTTTTGTTGGACGTTTGCAGTGAATAAAAAGAATATTACGAAAGATATATTTTAAGCAATGAAATTTTTTCTTTTAAATTATTTGACCAAATATCGTAAACATCATTTAATATTTTCTTTTAGATGTGATGACAAAGGCGATACAACGTTCCTGAAAGTCCAAGTTTTCACAAATGTATGTACTAACGATTGCCCATATTCCGAAAAATCCTCTAGAAGGTCCGATATTGGTATGTGGAATTTATCGCAACCAAATATAATTTTCAATGTCTAGGGAGTGGTGTGACGTGGCACGGAGCCTGTGTCAGCTTTAGAATGACGGATCCATATGGCGGTGATCGCATATCTCTTCAGTGCCAATTGCCCCAAACATCCCATCGCGTAAGGATTGTACAGTAGCTCAATTATAAAACATCTGGGTTTAGGTTCTTCACAGTCCATTTGTATTATTCGGTTTGGGCAGATCACCTAACTTTGTGGATGATGTTCGTTTGGGAATTCCTCGCTGGCGTGATAACGGGGATAATCAGCGAACGACTTTAAAACAGGTATTTCATGATGGATATACGAAAAAAAAAATGCTTTGTGGAAAACAGGAAAGAACAACTTAGGGAGACAATTTCGTGATATTTCGAAGCAATAATATAATTACGACGGAAGGAACTTGTAATAAAACGCATATGATTAAAAGTTGATTTAGATCGTACCAAACTCTCGCATTATCGTTGTACCCCCAGAAGGAGAAGGTACGCATTGGCAGAGCAGGCTCTACTTAACTCCTAGTCGTCTAATTATACAATCACTCTTAGTTCTGGTAATATCTCAAATTGCCATGAGTTGAATTTAATTTATGCTGGATTTTCAGGTGTCTGTTTGCGGAATTTTGCTCATTTTGGTTGTTTTCCTTCACTTCCGAGAACGGCAACAAGACAGGAAAGAAAGGCAGGCTCAAACGCACCGTTTTCATTTCGACGCAATGTGATCGCTTTTCAAGATTTCTACAGTTTTATATTCGACTTGCTTCGTACCAATTATTCCTTGCTTGTAGTCATCTAGAGTTTTATGTCTTCAACTTGTGGATATCGCTAACTTTGCTTAAATTAGGTTAAGATTTTCAGAAAAGCGTGATCACCGTTCGTTTTAAAACCGATTCAATTTTCATAGAAAAGAGAGCAATATCCATAATGAAATTATATTATTGATACTTTATTCCCGTGCCACTTTCGAAAAACTTCACTGAAATTCGAATTAACCTTATCAAATAAGCTTTATTGTTTTAATGTAAAATGTTGCTAGTTTAATTTTATGGTGACTATAAAGGTGTTATTTCGTCGAATAACGCTCTTTTTTCTGATATATTACGGGAACAAGAGAACTTTCACTTGTCAGTTTGTATATAATTTGAATTTATTCCACATTATTATGATAACTAATGTAAAGATGTATAAAATAAATAATTTTATTATTGAATACCAATAAATTATGTCTGGTTTTAATGGTCTATAACCAAATGTTCTATCTGGTCTATGACCAAAAGTGTTTAAAATAGGTTTTCCAATTTCTTTCCATTGAAAATTCTTTCTTCAGGCCATGTTTCCGATGCATTTGTCGAGGAGGTTTATCCATTGTAGTTCAAAGAATCTAAAAGATTATTACAAAATTCTTGGAATTGGTAAGTCGGGTTTTAAGTTGTGAAAGTTATACTAATTTTTTAGCCAAGAATGCTGCTGAATCGGATATAAAAAAGGCCTATTACTCAGTAAGTTGTTAGTCATAATGCATAATAATTTGCAACTTTGTTACTAAATCGAGAATCCTCATACGTGACTTTCCGGAAAACAGAAAGCTGAGTTATTGTTTTTGTTCGTGTAATAACACGGAGATTCGAAAAACCGGAAATCTAAAATTTCAACCTAATCTAAAATGCCAACCTAATAGCATTATGATTGGCTAGTGCTCCACGCATTTGACGCGGTTTATTCCTGGTTTGCTACGTGCAAGAAGTCATACGCCATGAATTATGGCAAAGTATGAGAATCTTTAAGATATGAGTACAGAATTGAAAATTCGTATGTTCTACGTTAAAATTATGAAGAGCTAAACAAATCGTAATATTCCATTCTGGAATGTTTGCTAAAATACTGAAAGCCTAAATTTAAACGGCATTAACATTTTATGAACTAACGAAATATTCGACTATTGTAGCTTGCAAAGAAATACCATCCAGATGTCAATAAAGACAAAGGCGCTGGTGAGAAATTCCAAGAACTATCCGAAGCTTATGAGGTGATTTCTTATTTGAAAAAAAAGATTTGAAATAAGTTACTCATATGCTATTGTTTTAGGTGTTGAGTGATGCGAAAAAGAGACGTGATTACGGTATGTTTACAAATTATACGTCTGTTTATATAACGATTAATTTTAGACCAATTTGGATCTGCCGGGGCTAGCTCCTTTGGAGCCGGAGGAGGAGGTGGTGGCGGTAGCGCTGGCAGCAGACAATGGCAGTATACAACACATCGGTCTCCTGAGGACTTGTTTCGCGATCTGTTCGGTGATTTTGACCCTTTCAAAGGAAACAGGGGTGCTTATGCGGAGGTAATGTCAATTTATTTGTCGCTCTAAAATTTAGTATTCACTTTTTTATACGAATTTCAGCATAAAACCGAAAACTACATATTCTGAAAACGTAATATAACAGCAGAAAACCCAGTTTAAATGAGGAATAGGTGGTTTTGTTGTCTATACTGAGGAATCAAATTTGAAAATATAAAAGAAAATAAAGTGCCAAAATTATTCTATAGCGTTTCTGACATTTATTAATTTTATTTCAACATACTTCTCATACATTCACCACATAAGCGTATATTATATTTTTATTTCAGAGCGCATTTGGCTTTGATGCTGCGCAACAAGTCAACGTGAAAATTTCTTTTGAGGAAGCTGCAAGAGGTTGTAATAAAACCCTGAATGTAAACGTCGTCGATGACTGCTGGAAATGCCAAGGAAATGGAGTTTCTCCTGGTTACACGAAAGTATCTTGTCCTTTCTGTAATGGTACCGGCGTGACCTCTCAGCACGTCCAGGGATTCTTTATGCAGCAAACGTGCAATCGTTGCGGTGGAAGCGGTTCTTTCAACAAAAATCCTTGTATGGAATGCGAAGGTCATGGTCGCGCAGTCACAAGGAAAACCTGCGATATTAGCATTCCGGTATGTAACAGTAATTGCAATGATTTACAATACCACTATTTTTGATCTAGATGGATTGCATTTATACCTCAGTAGACTCTAAATTGCACCAATTTATAAATATTTTGGAAGAATTTACACTTATTATCATACACTTTTCCATAAATATTAATCCAAACCAATATTAAGATATCAACTAATATTCTACCTAAAATTGGCCAGGAAAAATTATAAGTGGAATTTTCTACATATACGTAATAACTGTACATTGTTTCGTTAGGCTGGTGTTGACGACAATCAAGTGTTAAGAACTCAACTTGGAAAGGTTTGTGCTTTGTTTTTTCGACAATAATATATCACTTTGAAATATTTTAGTCGGTTATTTACGTGTTGGTTAACGTATCGCCATCGCTAAAACATCGCCGCGAAGCAGAGGTAATTGAACTTTACAAGCCATTTCTAACTCAACTTATTCAGAATATTTTTACGGATGTGGAAATCAGCGTTGCTCAAGCCCTTCTGGGAGGAACCATAAAAGTGCCGGGAATTTTACAGGATACCATAGTGCGAATACCACGTATGTTTCGATCAAAATTCTTTGTGTTTTTATTGTTCTATTTTAGCTGGAACAAGCTCACATACACAAATGTGCCTCAAAGGTAAATTTGAAAGTGATAAAATTGCATAATTTTATTATTTTGTAATGAATTATCTTGAAGATGTTACATGAATGATGTTTTTTAGGTATTTGAAAATATATTGAGCAGTTTATATCATATATGTTGGGAAATTATATTCCAAATTTTATCTTTGGGAAATCCATGAAATCCCAATTCCTCTTGACCGGTTTCAGACCGTTATTACAAAATTTAGTAATTTTTGACTAACGTGGGTATTACTCATAAATGTTTCAAGATTAGCAAAACTTACTAAATTAATTTTCAGGAAAAGGAATCAAACGTCTTAACCAAGCCGGATATGGTGATCAGTACATAAATATAAAGATATACGTGCCAAAGTAACTTAATTCAAGGATTGTATAATTCCTAATTATGTTTCTTTCCAGGAAATTGGGCGAAATTGAGAAGCGGATTGCATTGGAATGGGCAAAAATCGAAAAGAACACTCCTGGAACTGTGGAAGGAAAGACTGAAACAGAAGCAAAGACGACAGAAAATCCCAAACAGGGAACGGAAAAGACTACAAGTAGCGGAAACGACAATAAGGAAGGCGGGGATGACAATGGAGGTGCTGGGTTTATAAAGAAGAAACTTTCAAAGTTTTTCTAACTAAAATTTCGTCAATTGTTAGAGTATATATTGTTCTTCAGATGGAATAATAAGACATGTTGTTTGAATTTTTCGATTATTGTTACATAAAGTTTATTAGGAAAATAAATGTTAGAATTTTATTTGCCGCAGTTTTGCTTGTTTATGTATGATAGTTCTGTTTAATGTAAACCAAACAACGCAAAACAACAAAAATATTTCGAGAAGGAAATACGAGCCAAACCGGCATTCGATTTGATTAACTTGGAAGCGCAATTTTGTTTAAAACTAACAATGCGAGATCAAAAGAATGAGTAAAATCTGACAATTATTCTCACGTAACAGACAACACGTGTTATCTACGTGACTAAAATTATTATCTTTGACATTTAAATCAAACGCGTATTATTAAATGGTTAATTTTGGAAATATGTCCGATTTGCTGTTCTAATATTGTCTAGGAGTATAATAAGATACGGCAGTTCTGCATGTATTCACATAATTGTTATCAAAAAAATTTCCGAGGCAAACTGGTAATAGAGTGAATGAAAAGGCATCGTAAAATTATAACCACAGAATGGCACTCGTACAACTGCCACCCGACAACTCCCACCGCGACAGCTGCCACCTTCAACTTTTCCTTCAGACTCTTATTAAATGGCTGGGTAAAAAAAGATAGGACCAAGGGACGGCAGACGGTTAGATAATCCACTCTTACCTAAACACACACTATTTCGTAGTCACTGTCGCACGCAGACACTGTTCTCTACTATGGGGTGGCAGCTGTCGCGGTGGGAGTTGTCGGGTCGCAGTTGTCCCGGTCCCCACAGAATAATGTCCATACAGGGTGGAGCAGGAAAAATGCCACATGACCAGCAAAATGATTATTTTGAAGTCCCAAAGTTAAAATTTTGCCCATCGGTGTTTTTCGATGCAGGGAATCTGAATTTGATGTTATTTTTTATCCAGGCACTTCGCTATGGGCACGATAAAGGGTACGGTATGGAAATTTTTTCCTGTTATTGATATGATAGTGGGCAGATTTCACGTACTATGGAGTTTTTGAGAGTCCTTATCCCGAATCCGAAGCAATTTCCCGGCATTTCGCTAAAGCATGATATGAAGAAACCTCAAAAGTTAACGTAGAGTACTCCGTCCATGTCTCAGCGTAGTGCCCGCGGCAAAAATTCCTTCGGAGTCGGGATAAGGACTCTCAAAACCTCATAGTACGAGAAATCAGCCCACCATCATGTCAAAACGCAGAAAAAAATAAGCATACCCATAGTGGAGCGCAAATAACATCAAATGCAGATACCCCGCATCGAAAAACCCCGATAGGCAAAATTTTAGCTTTGTCTTTGACTTTGATTGTACATGACTTTTGATTGACATGCACACATGCTTTTCTGTGCTTGTAAGCACAAGCACACATGCTGTTCCATTTAGGCGGTTAACTCATCACATTTTTGGCACTTTGCTGACAATTATTTGCAGAGATCTTTTTTCTCTGAAAGCTGATGGATCGCTGGAGGCTACCTCTTGCGAATTCCTGATTTGAAAAGTTTTGAGGCATATTCCAACTACAAATTATACAACAATACAATTGTACAACCACTCAATTCTCAACCACCCAAAAATGACGTTTTTATATGTCAGATGGCCAAGATTCTGTACTCCTCGCAGGTTTTCGACCTCATGATCCCAAATCCAAAAATGTAAAAAACCGTAGTCAGCCTCGGTCATTTTTTGACGGCTATAGATTCGCTTGCATAGTAGGCGTTGCAGAACACACTCACATTCACCTTTCTGCATATATCTTTTGCCCTCAGATCGAATGAGTCCACAGGAATACGGGACGTTTTCCCCTGGTACTTCCCCCGGACGTTTCTCCCCGGGATTACAAAACTAGTTTCTAGAAGTACTAGATTTCTAGAAACGTCCGGGGCAGACAGAACGTCCGGGGGAAGTCCCGAAACATCTGTGTCCTGTCCATAGGTATGCATGTAATAAAAATGTTTACACCTTTATAAATAGCAACTTATCAAGGGGACGTGGCTCTAACTAAATTCCCGCAACTAATATATTTATCGTACTATTAATTATGCGCACGCTAATTACTTAAGGATAATCTTCTTTTTCGTTATAGCGTCCCTTAGAAAATAGATGTGGTGGCGACAGAATATGACGTTATTTTCACCAGTCAAGTTTAAGAAAATTCAAGCCATTTTCTGTAACGTTGGACGGAAGTGAAAGTTTCTTCCGCTTCGACAATTTCAAAATGGTATTCAAAATATTTCTCAGGAAGCAATCGGTCACATTTGCTGCACTGTTTGTAAATCAGAGTTGTAATTTTTGTGATATTTTGATAACTTCTAATAAATTGTAACTAATAAGAATGTTTTGCAGAAAAAAAATTTTCCATTTGGTGACTGGTGAAATAAATGATTTTATGACACTTTAAGGAAATGCATTGCTGGAAAATTTTGATTTTCGACTTACTGGCTATACCTGGCCATAGACGCAAAAGGATAATTAATAATTCGATAAAACATATGGTAGCCCTTTGCTACAAAGGCTGCAATCCTTTTTTCGTATTGTGCTAAAAATTAGATATTTTCCTGAAGAAAGTTGCTGAAATTACCAAAACTTAATATTTTGGGTGCACTTCATTGGTCTCCATAATATAACAGTCAGCTGAAAGAGGAATGAAAAAACTATCCAGTGCTATATAACACTAAAAAGCTCTGCATTACATTGGAAAAGTTTTACTTAAAAACCGCAAGAGCTTTCTTACCAAACGATTATATTTCTGTTCAAATGCCCGTTCGAGTATGGACTTACAAGAAATATCTGATTAACCGTCTAACACGGTTGCTGGTCACCGGAAGTACGGCTCCTTTCCTTTTTTTGCCTGGTTCTGGTCACTACAAAGCACCGAAATAAAAGCCGATACATAGCGAACGAGTGAGCTGTTCTTTTTCGAGGAAGTGTTATAGGACAAAAACTAGCGCAATACTGCCTGCAGAGATACATTGGACCTGATAAGAATGTTCCAATGAACCAAACTGCGCTTTTGTTGCCGCGCGTCTTCAAAGAATAGAAACCGAAAAATATCCGATAATTATAAAACTTATTTGCATGTCGGCTAAAAATGTTACTGGCGGCAGTACTTGCATGCTGTATTGATCCGATACAATTAAAACCACCGATTCCAGTAGGGCAAGAGTGACGATTGGCTTGATTTCGTGATAAGTGAACCATTTTTTTGCATAATGACTCAATACAACCTATTCGATTTTGTTGCAATCGTACATATAAGTTCTAAGTTAATAAAAAACATAAAGCTGTTTTGTTTTATTAAGTTGGATTGTTTGATGGAAAAAATTCGATCGCGACATCAGTTTTATCTGCTGTCGATATTTTTAAGTATTGGCTTATATATATGGCATGGATCTCGGATTTACTCAATGCATTCCCTAGCAAAAGCAAACAACCTGAGAGGGACTGATGGGTTTTCAAGGTTAAGAACTTCACTTGTGCCCGCAACGTCTTTTTAAGGCGCTTGGCAATTCAGCGGTGACCGTGAGCGCATTATTCACTTCACAGAGCCAGAAAGGTGCATCATAATGACCGGATATTGTATGCGCGGAGATCCAAGGATCCACTTTCTGGGACTTTCCATGATGAATAGAAGAAGACGGACAAAAACAATAATGAGGTCCCAGCCACGAAGCAGGAAGAAGTTTATGGTAAGGAAAGGGAATTCGTCCCGCTTCCTTTCAATTATTCCCCTCGCCGCCAACCACATTATGAGTGCGCCAAAGCAATTCGCATGCCGGCAAATGTCACACAAACTAAACTTTATAACGATAAAAATTATGACTAATGATAGTACCAGATGGAACAGTAATAGTACAGGCAATAATAATGTCAGACCATAAAAGAATATCACTGTTTTACGAGGCGTATATGGTTATGAGACAAAAAAGTATGCTATGGACAAGCATTTATGCTTAGCAAGGGATTTTCGTCCATGCTCAATCCGAATCTGACATCAGATTCGTTCCTTCATTCTCACGAGGTCAAATATTGAGGCGGTGAAGGTCGCGGTGCGTTACTGGTTTGAATGTTTTTAGTTATGTTTCTTTCGAGAGATTTTATGAAATTATCGTAACCCATGCGGATAAATTCTTTTCAATGAACATTCGAGGATAACCATTTTGGTGCCGTTAATTGATTTCTTTTTTGAATGTTATTGGTTTATTGTTCTGGGAATTCCCACGCTCAATCCATGTCCTAATACAACATTTGCGTATCCTTTGGAGGTACTCAAGCATATCATCGAGATTATGGATGAGCCAGAAAAGCGGGCTTTGACCTTAGGAACAAGTTTGATTTGACTGAACCAAAGTTGAAGATTTTCTTTTCGATGTTTAAATTTGTATAAATGTTGAAAACGTTTTTGTAGGCAGTGTAACTTTAGATTGCAATATTTCCTCAATTCTTTTCAATGCAACGGGCCAAAAACAATAGACGTTATATATTCTCTAAAGAACATTTTAGAAGATGATTTTGATACAAAAATAAATACTACCACGCGTCATTGATTGAGGCTGAGACCGCTTTCCCAAAAAAGAAGAGAGAATTTAAAGTGGCTCTGTTTTGAAGATCGCTGTGATATAAATTTAAAGCACTGCGCTACACACGCCACAGAGTTTGCTTTATCCGTTATAAAGTTTATTGTTAATTATAGGTAAACAGTTATAGTTTCCGTCAAAACTGTTTTCGGCGTTTTGAAAACTGTTCGACTTTATTAGAAATATTTTGTAAAAATGACTATTTATAAATGGTTTTCTTTTTCCTATGATCGTCAATTTGGATATGTCTCAAAATAATTACTTCAATTTTCGATCAATCTGTTATTTGATCTTTAACTAAAAGCTTCCCAGCAACGGTCTGATTATTAGTTTTTGCTGTTTATCTTTTTAAAATGAATAATATAACGTTTCTCAACCCAAATTTGATATAATATTTTGTTGCATAATAGCCGTTTCGCCTCTCAGTCTTAGACGGCTTTAGACTTAGGCTATGAGTTGAGCATCTTCAGTAAGAACTCATACCTAATAATATGTTTTTCCTATTGTCATTCTAACATGTCCATATAAAGAAATTTGTACCTTAGTGTCCTTTCCATTTGTGTAGGTTCCCAAAGAGGTTCGCTTATTCGATGCGTTGCGGTCTTGCTCCATGTTTACATAAGTTATTGCCAAAGTTCCAAAACTCAACTCTAACGCTTACTCTCTCGACGTGCATAAATAAACTGCTTTCATATATTTGATCCAACCTCCAAAGCTTAAATGGGTTATAATTTTTTCATTTATAAATTTCACAAAAGTATTTCTATCTGAATTCAAACATTTACACTTTTGATCGATTTATTCTAAGACCGCTTTCTGCAAACAAAGAAATTCTTAGGGTTATGGGAGTTGTGCAGTGAGGCGTCAAGTGACCGTAACTCTCCGCTAAAGAGTGGAATTGTCGTTCTGGGCAATAAACGGGACTGTGATAGCCCCCACCAGCGATACAAGAAGAATATACCAAATTCCAGAAAAAAAGGTGGTTGTTTTCTCAAATCTGCCCGATCTCTTCTGATTCCGCCGTTTTGATCCAGTTTGCCGAAGACCAAAAAAGAGGCGCATTACAAACTTGCTCAATTCACAAAAACGGTTTGTTTGACTTTTTTGGCTCTAATTGGGAGAGCGGGCGAGTTCGATGCCCCATTCGCGCCACCCCATTAGGCACAGGAGCCGCCGCCGTCTCGGTTGCTGCACCCCTCACCAAAAAATTTTTTTCGGAACCTCAGAGATACAAAAATTGATACAACAGCGGCTTGTTTGTTTTGATCGCCTATTCTCTCCAACTTTTCTTTGTTTCTCCTCATTCTGTTCAAGTTCAGCAAAAAATTGCGGCGCGATGAGAGTACCGCTTCGCCCGTTTGTTAGTTTATATATTCCGATTATTGGCTCATTGAAATTGACCACTGTTTCATATTGAACAATTGGTGTTATAAACAATTGTCTTATGAAAGTTGAAACCATTATATTAACGAGTAACGGGCTGCAGTGTGTGATCTCGCGAGAATGGATTTCGAATCTGATGTCGAACGGGTGTGGAATTCAGGATGAATTTTTGTGTTCCAAGGGCGTAGAAATCATAACAGTGATTTGGAGAAATGGCGCGAAATTGTAGCTTAATGTTGAACGAAAAAGGTTGAATAGCTTAGTTTCTTCTGTTGCAAATGCTTGAGGCCAATAGCATAATTTTTCTGTTTAAATACATATTTCTGACTAAACACCTGAAAGTTACACTGTAAACCAACTCAGATCATATCATACTCGAGCTGGACTCACCCATTTTGCGCTTTCCTCTGTTTTATATAAAAAAATATATATATTTAAAATCATAAATCCTCCATTGATGACGTAAGCGATGGGCCCTAACGCAAAAATTGGTTTTATCACTTCATAAAATCTAGCGGCCTTCTAACAGTTACAACACAGAAATAGCTGTTTTGAAACGAAATGCGGGTTTTATTCAATTCTCCTCCTCCGAATTGATATGCAACGGCGCCGGCGGTGGCTCTGTCCCAATCCTATTCTCTCCCTTCCGCCAAATAGTATTAACTCGCCTTTCCAAACAATACGGTACCCTAATCCGCTTTGCTTTTCATGTGCACTTCCGCAGTGAACCGATATTATTTATGTGAGCGTATGATTAACGCATCCGGATCAGTTGCGTGCACAAAATTTCAGTTCAATATTTTATCTTCTTAAAGTTGCATAATACTAAAGTTGGGAGGAAAGTTGGAACATTCAAGGCATAAACTTTCAGGCATAAAATTAGTCAGCGATAGAAAAGTTTTTCATACATTTTCCACTTTTTTATATATGACTGATAACCATTTTTGTGAGACAGGCAGTGAAATTTTCGGTCAAATTTTGTTAAAAAGTTAGCGATGCAAAAGTTTAAAGCCAACAACGTAACGTAAAATCTTGCTGTGATTTAAACTTGAAATGAAAGTCTCGATTTTTATTTCTAAATTTGAAGAGAAATTTAGCTCTAACGAATTTAAAGTTGGCTTTAAACTTTTGCATGGCTAACTTTTTAACAAAATTTGACCGAAATTTTCACTCTCAAATTACTCGAGATAACCTTGAGCTTATGAATTGCTGTCGGCTTTATTATATGATGCTCTTGAATATGTGAATGCGTGTCTGTAAAACAATGTTCTTAACTTGGCGGCGTTGTGAATTGTCTTTTCTAATGACTGGCCGCCATTTCACATTTCAAGAAGGTGATGGCTCTGACTTATTATGACCTCCTATTCATTCAATACACTATTCTTATTCGCGCATTTGTCGGCACTGTATGATTATCTATAGACCTAAAACAAAGGCAAAAGTGTTAAACTACCACAAAAGACTCTTGAGTTCAATAATTACATTCGACTATTTTCCGTCTTTTGCTTATTAAAGTACATAGCTGAAGAAATGCTTAGCCAAATTTTTTGATACATCTTTTTATATCGTATTTTGCCCGAGCTTCTGTGACATTTTCAATTGTCCGTATTTTTAGTTTTTTCACATAATAACATTACACATTAGTTTTATTGCGAAATATTGTACCTTAGATTGCCCGATGTTTCTTTATAACTTTAGAATATTCTAAATTTTTCACTCATTCTGCGCTATAAGTTTGCTCATTCCACAGAAAGCAGCTAATAAGTTTCATATTAACCTCTAACGCACAATTTTCGTTCTTTGCGACAAAGTCGGAATAAAGATGAGTGAAATTTGGAGCACCGTCAGGTTGGCGCCACCTGAAGAATGGCATCCGCAAGCGCCACCTCAATTACACAGTACTAACCATGAAAATGAATGTTCGACGCAAACAGTGCTTGATCTCAACATTCCATCGTATTTCCTTCTATTTTATGACATTCGAAACCAATGTTTTTCTACTTCATCTTAATCTTCGTAAGGCTTTTGCAAATTTGTGTATTTGTGATCTATTCCATACATCCAGAAACTAACAAGTTTATAGGTTATTCATCAATCAAATTCTCGAGTAGCCCTAAGCTTGATGTGTTTAAGCCAGTTAAAAATTTTCCGTTATACTGTCCCGAAATTTATATTCTGTCGTATATCTCCTTTGAAATGATCAATCTCTAAAATATACAAAAACTTCCCTATGTCGTCATTTTCTACGTCATGATATACTTTACGGTACACGCTGACGTATTTTACATGAAACAGTTCTTAGTGGGTGTAAGGTACCGTAACTCCCTCTATCTTCATTGTTGCTCTTTTGAATTGTGCATGTTTTCACCTGGCCGCCTCTTGAGATTTTAGGGAAACGCGAAAATGAGAGGCCGACCTTGGGGACGCACAATGCAAACAACATCACACTTCTGCTGCTTGCCACCCAACTTCATGACCTTTGGAGGGAATATGACAGGAAGACGCTCCTGTACAACAAGTCTGCCTCTAAACTAGTAAAAATAATAGAAGAGCGAAGGCATCGCACAATGGGCCACCGTCCGCCATCACGGCTAATCCTCTCCTCATGAATTACGTGGATTGAGTCCCCACTTAGGCTTAGAAGATGCTCCTCCCCGATTTTGAGCAATCAGCGACATTAGATCTCCGGAGGACGTGAGCCAGACCCTTTAAATTTTCTTATAGGAAGTTCTTTTTCCTCAGTCATATAAGGAGAAACAAATAATGGGTGGTAGATGAGACTGCGGACTGGAGAGGCTTGTTGTTGAGTAATCAATTGGCCGTCTCCTTTGAAAAGCTCTCTTTCCTTTTCCAGCCGATGATCGGCGGAAGGAGGAACCGGTTGAAACTGTAATATGTTGGGACGGAATGGAGACAGATATATTGTGCGGTTTTTAGAGAGTTAGACAACCTGAGAGCCACAAGTCCGCTAAGTAGAGGAAAACAATCGCAACGAAGAAGCGAGGGCGGTCCCAAACTGGCGATGACAGCGGATTGCAGCCATAACGAGTCCAATTGCGAGAGAAGTGAGGGGACAGTCTGTTAACTGCCCTCCGCCTCCCTCCCGCAGCCCACAACCAGTCCCCATTTCCGTTGGGGGCTGATGCGGCCCGTTGTTGTGGTGCAATTACAGTAGTACGGTGAAGAGTCGCATTTGTCAACGCCTTGGGTTAAAAGTTTGGAAACTTACTTATAGGATTTGTTGTTAAATAAACCTTCAAAATATCTTGTTTTAGCTATTTTAACCGTGCCCTTAGCTATACAGAGATAATTAAGGGTTTAACAAACATAAGAGGTCGATTCATAGTGAACGTTATCTCATTTTAAAATGTTATTCTCCTGGATTTATTTTATGTCATAAAAGGTTCTTGGCTACACATCTAACTCTTTTTTAGATCTTGTTTCTTAAACTATTTGAGGTTAAATAAAACTGGATAATTGTTTTCAGTTTAGAGAATAATTCCATAGGACCACCCAGCGGCTACGCCGCATGGCGGCGCCCATGATCATCCACGGGGGCGGGGGTAAAGGGGGTCGTAGGGGGCCACAGGGGGTCGTCTGGGGGCTGAAAATGGTACCAAACATCTTCTCTCGTCGAGACGAAGCGATTGACGTATCACTCGCCCAAATCCGAGTGGGGCGTGAAAAGTTACGTTTTTGGCCCCCTGGGGGGGGTAAAAGGGGTTTTTGAGATCGCCGTAAAAAAATTTTTGCAGATTCGTTCTTAGAATTCTAAGGGGAGCATTTTGACGTATCATGCGTCCAGAAAGGAGCTGATCCCGAAAAGTTTCCTTTGTAGCGCAAAAAGTGGCATTTTTGGTACTTTTTTGGCCAAAAATGCCACTTTTTGAGATCGCCGTAAAAAAATTTTGGCAGATTCGTTCTTAGAATTCTAAGTGGAGCATTTTGACGTATCATGCGTCCAGAAAGGAGCTGATCCCGAAAAGTTTCCTTTGTAAAAACCCCCCAAAAGCTGAAAAAATGGCGTTTTCTCGCTTTTCGTGGCGGGACCACCCCAAATCTGACATTGATAACCCCCCTAAAATCATGGGTTTTGGGGGGTACTCGCGAGTTTGGGGTCCGGGACCCCCAAAAAGTGGGTTATTCTATTGGGGGGGAAGACATTCACCAATCAACTTAGAGGGATCCGATTAATTGCAAACATACTATGTGAGGGTTAGAAAGCGTTGCAAAACATCTTTCCTCAAATAGTATAGCTAACGTACACATATCAAGACTGTTTTTGATCCAGTAATCAATATCGGTATCCAACATAAATATTTTCTTTAATTTATTTTTCCTTTCTGAAATGTTTACGTGCGATTCGGACAACGGACGTTCCCGGGGGGACCGTTTAAAGGGGAACATCCCGTACCCGTGCGACTTATATCCATAACATATGCTATAACTGCCCTATATCTATGGCCATTTTCAATGACCTTTGGTGGAGGAAGGCGCAGAATATAATCCCTACGTATGTTCAAATTATAGAGCTTTTGGTGAAGGAGTCCAACGGTATTACGTTTTTCCGTTTATAGCTAAGCAACATTTTATACTCTACGTTCAAGATAAATATTTTATTTTATATTTTTGTATTCATTGTTTGATATATTCAAATGTCAAAAAGCAATACGATATAATTCATTGGAACATTTTTGTACACCTACAGTTCTATTTTTGTTTTTCATGATACTGTGACACAAAATACTTAAACTTTCCCACGCAATTTTTTTATACAAAGTTATTCGACATACCCTGCAGATTCCGAGCAACATGGCTGTGTTTAAAGTAAGATTTCAGAACAAAGACAATTAAGTTCCCAGACCTTTGGTATTTGGTACCACTATTAAGGTTGAGTCATTTACCCTCTCTGTACCATACTTGTCTGTTATAGAAATGTTCAGCCCTAATTCTCCCAATTCTACCCGAAGTATCTCCAAACACGGAATATATTTCATCCTTCGCTGAAAATGTGGCAAAAATTTAGATGCTCCCATTTTAGAGCTGTTACCGAAGATATACAAAGGAGGTGTAAAATAAAATATTCCCACAGAAATTTTCAGCCGACATTGAACCGTCTTTGATTTTGAGATTAGCAGAAATCTAGCCATGAAGCTACGACGACAAGGGCGAAAACAAAGAAAGTTTCGTTCCCATGCCACGAATCGGCTGGCCTTGTTTTACCGCTGACAAAGTTGACTCATGTGCGTCCACTGTACCACGTATCTCTGTTAGAGTGATGTTCATTAATGAGCATCTTTGCTCGTTTCATTTCTGCTCAGCTTAAATTTCAGATCTTCAAAGGATGTGCCTTTATATTTTTGAGTAGTTTTATCCAGCGAGTGATTTCTGCGATTTGTTATTACTGTTTATCACTTTGTAGTATGAAAATATAACAGCGAAACCAACGGTCTCGAAATGGTAACTTGATTTAGGAAGGTTATATATGAATGCATTGGGGAATGAATATTGGGAGGATTGTTTTGAATATTAGAGTAATATTTAAATTTTCGTAACACAAGTTAGCAAAGAAGATCATATTACTCAAAATAACTTTTTAACTTTCTATTCTATGTTCAGATTATCCTTATTAATTTTCTACGGATCTTATAGCACTGTATTGAATTTTGGATTTATCAGAGACTAGAATTCATAGAAAATCATATAGGCATATTAAAACTAGGTTAAGTAAGTTACTTTAAGTTATACCTGCTTAGCAATGTATAGTACGAATTGTTATTTTGTTATTTAATTTACTTCCGTGTATTGTATGCATTTTCCGTAACATCGGGAACAAATAATTAGAACATTTAACCAACTCAATATTTCAGGATGCTACCCTCGACTTGGCCAATTACTTCTGTACCTAGCCAATCCCCCAATATGCTCGGGACGCCTCTGGATTGGAGAAATTCGTTTTTGGCGCAAATGTATTTTCCAATGTTCCCGTTATCAATGCCATTGCTTCCGCAACCGCAAACGTCGCCTGGTTGGTACTTTGAACGTTACTCATATATGGTCATGAATATTAGTATAAACACTTAAGAAATTTTTCCTATCTTATGGATATCGCTGATATATTCGAATTAATACAAAATATTTTTAGATCAAATTCCATGAAAAAATTTTAGTACAAAGACCAGGGAATTCAATCATCCTATTTTAGGAAACTTGCAAGTTTCAACCTCCGGCAATCAGAAGCATAACAGCAATGGAGCCGGCGCTTTGTCACAATTATTCATGGTGGAAAAGTTGCTATCTTCTCCAGCCTCGACAGACAAGGAAAACAAAGCGTCTTGCACGACACTCTCGTCTCCCACGTCTTCCTGTCCTGCGGTCTCCACAGATAACGAAGACAAAGCGTCTGTCACGACGATCTCATCTCCCAACTCTTCCTGTCCTGCGGCCTCGACAAATAAGGAAGAAACTTCTTGTACGACGCCCACGTCTCCCTTCTCCTTTTGTTCGACATCGAACATTGCGCCAAGTATCCAACACGTGAAAGTAAGCTGTCTTTATCTTCATATTTCCATCAAAGTTTGGCTACATGTGAAAAAATTTGATTTTCGTCATAAACACTTACAACATGTAGCTGAAAGGTTTAAATTCCGACGTTTTGCCGCAAGTTTAGTAAAACTGACAATAATAGTTCATAAGATATATTGAATGATGTTAAGGCTGATGTGCCATGCGTTATATCCCCGCCATTGAACCCAATGATGGTTGCTGCTGCGGCTGCTGTTGGCGCTGGATCCGTGGAGTACGTCAACGGAGGATATGGCTGGAAGAATCCTCTGCTCAGCAACATCCAACAGATGCCCGACGTGGATCCGTCGCCGGCACCAACGTCTCAACCTGGATCTCTCAGTTGTCGCATTTGTGGAAAGGTTTGTTTTACATACGTTTGTATAAAATGATGAATATTATTTTACAGAAGTTCCATTTGCAACGTCTGCTCAATCGCCATGCAAAGTGTCACTCGGAGATTAAACGCTATTTGTGCACGTTCTGCGGAAAGGGATTCAATGACACGTTCGATTTAAAGCGTCACACTAGAACCCATACCGGTAAACTTTTAGACTCTATGGGAGGTTGTCCAAATTAAGCTTTTGTGTGAATATTATTGCCACAAAAATCTGTTCATTTTTAAATTTGGAGAAAATTTCATTGTTATGCGAAATTTTAATCAGTAACATTTTGTAAATATTATAATCTTTCGAAATGGTGTCTATAGTTACTCGCCTTACTTCCAGGGTTCAGTCCGTGCGTGTTTGGTCAAAAGCCATAATACTCCTTTAGTCAATGAAATAAATTTGACATATAAGGAATATTTTAAATTTATCTCCAAAACGTGTTTTTATTTGATGTTCAAAATCTTTTGACCTTGGAATTTGAAGAAAATATCAATACACTATTATTCATTTGAAAATGAACCTTGACTACACGTTCACTCAGTAAATCATTAAATGTTCTCTTCTTTTCCCCAGGAAACATTCCGCATGGAAATTTTGAAGACTCGGAAAAACTAATTTTGTGCGGTCATGGATTCCAATGCCAAAGCGGCGTTTTCTCAAATTTATTGATAGAGATAATTATTGTTTTTGGGACCATGTTAGAATAAGGCGATTTTTGTGTCCAAGTTGTAAAATGTATTCAACTCTTGAAAAACCACTTTTGATTTCTACTACCTTGGCCGCTATCCTAAAAATCTTACTTTATTCACATTATAGTCTAATTATTCGACTATATTAATTTTAGGTGTGCGCCCATACAAATGTGAGCTTTGTGACAAGTCCTTTACGCAGCGCTGTTCTTTGGAATCACATCTCAGGAAAGTACACGGAAAAAACCATGCTTACGGATACAAGGAAAGACGTAGCAAGGTAGGTTATGTTAGATTTGGATCTTTTTGCTTATTATTTCGGTTACTAAACTAGAGGATGCGGTCACCAAATTTCGCATTGTGTGGCTGTCAATAAACGCGTTTAGTATTGCATCTAGATATACAGAACGTGTATGGCATTCCATTACTGTGTCGATTTTAGGTGTTTGTGTGCGAGGATTGCGGTTTCACAGCTTCTCAATACGACGAATATGTAAACCATTTGCGTGTGGCGCATCCCCTGAGCATGGCCTTCATGAAACTTCGAAATGGAATTAGTCAGCCGAACTTGCTCCCATTCTCTTTGACTTGAGCTCATTTTGACTTTAGCTCGGTAAACCATGCTTTTAGAAATTTTATAGAATATTTAGTAGAATAGTTTCACTTTTCATATAAAAATGTCTTTGAATTAAACATCGCTTTTGTTATAACGTAAACCCAGAAAGCTATAAAATTTGGAATTTCGCAAGTGGAAAAGTATGGTTTGCTGCTGTTCGATATAATATTAATTCAACATTTCGTTGCTTTTGTGATTAAATTTTAAGCGATTGTGAACAATTCTTGACTACCTATCATGTGATGCTTTATCTTGAAAGATTCTTTATTTTGCAACTTATATAAGATGAATAATTTCTTGTGCATATATAAAGTATATCATTAAACGTAATAAAGACTTTCCTATCAGATCATAAATGTTTTACATCTTCTTCGTTGTAGTGGATCAACCAGTCAGAAATGAAGGCGATTGGATTGGCTGGCCTTTTCAGCAGCACCTAGAAATTAAGGTCCGCAATTAGCAGTTGACAAGTTCGTAACCAAACGTTTAAAACTGCTCAATAATTTTATTTTCGGAATAGAAAGTACTCAGATTCGGGACTCCAAAGCGGGGCGAAATTTTCACAATTAAATATTCGTAATTTCATAATCGTTCTAATGGCAAATTTCGGCTACATATATCGAATAGAAAAGACTTACCTCAGCCAAAGCCTTAGTGAGAACGGGCGCCACAGTACGCGCCAAATATAAGCCATTATCCGATGTAGGCATGTCGAGTTTCTCTTGCAGTAGACGTTCGAATTTATTCCTATCTAAATCGTCGTGATCATCATGCACACGACCAGAGTCCAGCCCACTGCTGAAAAAGCAAAAGGATTGAACGAGAATTCGAAAATTTGTTTTGATGACAGGTAAAACATTCTGGCTCAAGTTTTAACTTATCAAAAGTTTAGTAAATTTAATATACCTGTAAATGGAGCCTGATTCAGGACTAGGTGGTGAATCGATCTCATCACCAATTGGTTGGTCGTCCAGTAGGTTCTCATGTAGCGCGTCGATGTCATCGTCTCTGAAAAAGAATAGATGCATCAAATCGGTGCATGTTTGCACTCACCGTTCCTTTAGCAATTTCAGATCAAAGACCGCATTCCTGCGGTAATAATCGGGAGTGCGACCTTCGTTGTCTACTGCCATAGGATCCGCACCTGCTTTGCCTAGGATCTAAATAGAATTATAGAATATCGGTTACCCAAATCATACTAAACCAATTCATAAATACATGACTAGTTAAGAAACCTTGAGATAATGGCCGCCATCACGAGCTGCTGCGGCGTAATGCATCGCTGTCCGCTTGTTATAATCAGGTGCGCTCAATACAGAGGGAAAATTAGCTGCGATATAGCGAATAATTTCGGTCTGTTCATAAATGATTGCCTAAAAGTATTTATTTTTGCAGATTATAAATCAATACGCAGGAATTGGCAAAATTCTCGCACTATTCGAAAAGTACAAATAAGTCAAAATCATCCTTACGGTGTGTAACGGAGTACATCCGTGCCGGTTTCGTGCTAGAGCCAACCTTTTCGAATTCATCAGGTTCCGCATCCCTTCCAGGTCAGCCTCTTTTATACATTTGTGAATTGCTAAAAGTCATTTAAAAAATTAAGCTAACACATACAAAACAACTCACAGTCAATTGTTTTCAATAGATGCGGTAATTCCTAAAAAATTAATGTACAATAAGATTTAATTGTTGTAATGAATACCTGCAAGAAAATGGATGTGTCAGGATTGTTTGTCTTCTTATCCAGCAATAAGTCTCCACATCCGCTCAAGACCAACTGGTCGAGCTTTCCCAGATTTCCTTCGCGAAGCCATTGTTGAATGTTTGTTTCGAGATAGCTCGGAGCAACTCGATTATGTAATACCTAAAAACGGATTGTGTACGGGTTGCTTGTTGATACTTATCGTATTAACAAATTAGATTATCACATAATATACTTTTGTGACAATTAAAACATTTTCTATGTTAGCAAAATGCAATTAGCGACGAATTACAAAAATGAGGATTTGAGTGATATAGAAATATGACTCCCTCCTTTTGTGATAATGTTTTAGCACTTTTTTCTTTCGTATTAAGACGAATGACAAGAACAGTATAATTTACTAGATTCGCTGTAGTAATTTCGGGTCCCTCTAAGTTGATAGGTGAAGTTCCGTCCGCCCGCAATAGAATAACCCACTTTTTGGGGGTCCCGGACCCCAAACTCGCGAGTACCCCCCAAAAACCCATGATTTTAGGGGGGTTATCAATGTCAGATTTGGGGTTGACATACGTGAAAACGTGACATCCGTGTGTCACGTGTGTCACGTAAAAGGGCAACTTTCTCAAGACGGTTTAGTTATGGGCGAGTGATACGTCATTTTGTAGCTCTCAATGAGACAAGACGAATGACGTATCAATCGGCTTCTGTGATCCAGAATGCCACATTCGCGCCCTGGCGGCTTAGTTTTCGGGCAGTGATATTTTGTTTCGAGCAAGCTGGAGCAATCTCCGAGAATGCAACATTTTCGCGCACCTGGAAATTTCTCCAGACGGCTTAGTTATGGGCGAGTGATAGTCATTTTGTAGCTCTCGATGAGACAAGACGAATGACGTATCAATCGGCTGGATACAGGCCGGCGAGCGGGACTTATGGGGCGCCGCCGTGCGGCGAAGCCGCTGGGCAGTCCTATGGAATACAACCCTAAAATAGAGCAAAATCGCGTACCTGTTTCAACGCTTGTTTTGTGTCGAGACGCATTCGCTCCAAATTAATTTCGCCCGGATATTTAAGATAATATTTGGCAGGTCTGCCATTACAATCGAAAATATTGGGATCAGCGCCAGCTTTGCGCATTAGTTTGTATAAATAGCCGCCATCGCGCAGAGCTGCTGCATAATGCAAGGGTGTACGCTTGTTCTAAACTTATTAGTTCCACTTTAATATTCTTTAAAAACTAATAATTTTCTTGATTACCTGATCCATCGCATTGACGGACTGCGGATAGTTGCGAATCAAATATTTGGCAATATCGGCCTGACCAAACACAATTGCTTTATGAAGCGGCGCTAAGCCTCTCCCATCGCGACATAAGGCCAGCTTTTTCCTATCAGTGAGCAATTTTACTGCGCGCAAATTCCCTTGTTCAATTGCTTTGTGAATTGCTTGGATTTTGGCCTAAATCGTAAAATGATTCGATAGCGTATTGGCACCGATCTAACTTCAATTACCTGATATTGAGGCAATACCTCCAGAAAGTTAATAGCATCTGGATCATCAACACTGTGCGTCCTACCCAGTAACAAATCGGCGTAGCCATTCAGCACCAACTCTTCTAATTTTCCTACGTTTCCAGTGTGAATCCAATCGGATATATCTTCCTCCAAGTCTAAAATCCAAGTAATATTTATTTATCACAGAAATATTTCTTTTGGAATATATATTCTTAAAATATTTCTAGCAAAATTTAGCAGGCAATATGTTTCTTTTATTAACAAATATGCAAACCTTGAAGTAAAGGGCGATTGAGTTGACCCGAAATTAGCTGGTTAATGACAGCATTATCCTTCAACGTTCGAATGTTAAGGCGTTTTCCATGCGTGCGATAATAGAACGGGGTATGGCCCAGCTAAATTGACGATGATGTATATAAATTATAGCGTTTGTACAGAGGTTGCGCCAGCATGTCTCGCTATAGAAATAAAAATTTACTTTGTCCTCAATAAAGGCATCGCCACCGGATTTCTGTAGCACCTTGATCATGTGCTCACCATTTGGATCAGCCGCGGCGTAGTGCAAAGGAGTACGGCCCGCCTGGAATTGAAATATTTAAAGCTTTTAATGTTTAAAACTTTTAATACTCACGTGATCAGTGCAGTTAACACACTGCGGATATTTGCCCAGTAAATATCGCACAGTGTTTGTCTGTCCATATAGCAAAGCTTTGTGCAGTGGAGTCATACCGTTTCTATCGCGAGCCGTCGACAAACTTGGTCTGTCAATGAGGCTTTTGACTCGTCGTACATCACCATCTTCGACCGCTTTATGGATAGCGTCGATTTTTGCCTAAAGTTAATTGACTCATTCTTCGTTTCTCAAAATTTTATAACAAAAATATAAGTTTTAATTTGCTGTAGCATTTCGGAGCAATAATTGAGATAAAATGCAGATAAAAAATTCACAAAAGGTCTGAAGAATGACGTGCATTTTCATGATTCTTGAAAATTGTAGAGATTAGACGGCCAGAGAACGCTCCAAGGGTAAACAATGCTTTATGTAAATTACCTGATACTGTGAAATGCCTTCCATAAACTCGGTGGAGGCCAAATTCATAGAACTTTTATCCATTAGCAGGTGCGAACGGCCGTCCAACACAATTTGTTCGAGATGCTGGACATCACCTACGGCTAGCCATCTTTCGATTTGAGAATCATTTGGTGCATCTAAATTTCAATGTAATCCATGGTTAAATAATTGAGTTTCAAATTATTTGCCCTACTACGAAATTGGTTAAAATGCGATATTGAGATAGGATATTATATAAGACTTTACCGATTTTTCAGAGTATTGAGGGCTAGGTTTATCATTCAGCCTAATATTAAAATGGGACAGGATTAAGGCCCGTTGCAGTTTATATTTCTCGGGTGGAGAAGTTAAATAGTTTTACAAGAGCTTTTGGTCCTGTACCGGGGCAGTGTTTGCTGACAGAGAGAGTCTCGTCGAAAAAGTCGGATAGCTGTTGTTTGTCATCCTTGGCATTATCCATCCAACAAACGCCGTGAATTGAATCTAGAGCGTGTATTGTGAGGGTGACGAGGCGTGCAACAACGGTGAATACATATCCGCGTTTGGAGACTGGCTTATAACATAAAGTGTCGCCGATTAGACGGTGATGGGCTGGGTAGTAAGCACAATCCGCATCACAGCCGATCATGTAGCCGAAGTCATCGTCTTGCAACATATGTTTGACTCGAAGTTCGATACGAAACATCGGATGAAGAATTCACTGTGGAATGATTGAACATTTGGCGGATATTTGACTATTTATCTGATAATGATTTTAGTGAATTATTTTGAAAGTAATTTTCATTAAAAGAGATTCGAAAGTAGAGCTGTTAAAAATAAAGCGTAGCGGTAACCGTTCTTCCAGGGATTAACTTTTTTAGTTTTTGGGATATGATCCTATGCATGTTTATGAATTTTTGACGTAACGAAAAGTTCCCTGACTAATTTTTTGGTTACAAATGTAACACAAAATAATAAACTATTCAAATATTAACCCTTCATTGCCCAGTGTATCTTAAAAGATACGCTTTTGGTGACCCCCATTAGCGCCCAGTGTATCCTTTAAGATACGCTAACTTTGGAGCAATTTTTGGCCAGTTTTTTGGCTTCCTAGCTAAAATCTGATATTACTCTTATACAGTCAACTTTTTGTCCTGAATAAGAATATGTAATTAGATTTTGTGTTTTAGCTATAAAAAATTTTTTAGAGCAATCTAAAAAAAGTACACTTTTGAAAAATTTCGAAACCATAGGGGGGGTATCATGGATTTTCGGAACGAAAATTTACGAAAGTTTGTTGAAAATTTCAAAACCATAGGGGGGTATCATGGATTTTCGGCAAAATCCCGACTTTTGACCCCCCAAAAATTGGAATTTTTGGGGGTTTTTGAAAAAAAGAAAAAATACGCGTCTAATAGAATCTCGAGTTCTACCCGTATACCAAAAATCAGCAAAATTCTACGGACGGGCATACGGGGGTCTCCCACGGCTGGGCAATGAAGGGTTAAGAGAACTGTATCAAAAAGCGAACATAGTGGGATGAATCGACTCAAATTTAAACATCTAAAATGTTGCAGCCAGGCACAATTTGGCTTAAGGATTGCATTGATTCTTCGAATGAATCCGTATGACAACAATATAACGACGTTTACGGCATCCAATTTATGGATATTGAAGAGGGAAGCACAAAAGAAAGGGAAAGTGGTCCGAGTATTCTCTCGCCGCTAACTATAACTATTTATGGACACTGCGCGACAAACAAAGGTTTATGGAAGAGGCTGTGAGGGAGAAATCCATGTCATTTTAAAACAACTAGCAGATAATGGTTTCATTAAAACCGCAGCAGCAAAAGAATTCGCATTTCGTGCAATGAACCGAAACTAAAAATTCTTTTTCATGGAAGCAATTTCTTTAGCGTCGGCAATTGGGAATTTTTAGAGAATTTCTATACAACTGTTTTAATGATGCATTAAATTTGCGTTGTTTTTAACTTTATGTTAAATCCATCGTTTTAAATCGGTGTAATTAGCGACGCCTATCCTCCGCCTGACACTCGCGACAGTCTTAATCCTCTATAAATTTAGAAGTGAATTGCGCAAATCTCACACTCAGAGAAATTATTATCTTAGGAAGATATCGACCAAATTAGAAATTTTGTCAATACTGACGGAGGAGCTTTTAAGGTTTGAATATGTCTTGGGTGCTAGGCCAATAAAGCACAAAAGCTCAGCATTTGCTTTTAACAGAGCAAGGTCAGAGATTTTAGACGTCAAAAACTAAAAGGCAAGCATGACAACCGGACCGGACCGGACCGGGGGGGGGTGGCCGGTCCGGCGGACCAAACCGGACCGACCAAAACTTAACAAGCACCCCTAAGAATGCCTTCGGCGGCAAAAAATTTTGTAATTTTTGAAATAATAAAAATTTTCAATGTAAGTTTTTGGCAAACAATTCAATTTTTATAAAAATTTTGGCCTGCGGCGCTATTTTTCCTTCCATTTTCTATTGTACGTCGCTATTTTTCCAAAATATTCGCCTGCGGCGCTTTTTGGCTGTTTGTATGTTTTTTTTCTCTTATAAAACTCGGTCTCGGTTTCGCCCATTTTTAAGTCGCAAATATTTTCCACGTCTAAGCGTTTTGTGCTAACTTCGATGCACTAATCACAAATCTGCAATTGGTGAAATGGTGAAAAATGCAAATTTTGGCCAAAATTTCACAAAATATTAACCAATTTTCTCGAAATTTTGGCCAAAATTTTAGACCAAAAATTAAAATTCTTGATGCGATACGGAAAAAATAACTGCAGATTCGTAATCAGCGCATCGAAATACCCTAAAAACACCTTTACAAAAAAAATTGTGAAAAAATCTCGGCGCTACCGAAGGTAGCGCCGCGAAAAATTTTTGACCTTTTAGAGACCGGACCGAACCGGACCAAACCGGACCGGACCGGGGGGTCGACCGGACCGGACCAGGCAAAAGGTCGGTCCGTTGTCATGCTTGCTAAAAGGTCAATAAAATTCAAATGTAAACATGCAACAACTCAAACACACAAATCGGGAGATTTTAGACGTCAAAAACTTTTTGCTAAAATGGCTAAATAGGAAAGTGGATAAAACGGGCTGATTATTCTGAATGTTTTATAAATTATTCATTTTCAAAATATTAAAAAAGGTATCCATATAAATACCGTAAATCCTCTAATAAGTCCCCCGGGGGACTTATTGTTTCGTAAGGGTTTTCAAAAAAATTTTCAAATTTCAAAGTCAATTTTCTCCGATATTTTCAATGACAAAGTTTTGGCATTGGGGTTATTCTTACGTAACTCGACGAGATCTATACGAATATGCACTTAGTTTTTTTCGGGCGAAACCGCAAGTACGTTTGGCATTCTGTTTGAGGGGGGACTTATTTGAGGGGAGGGACTTAATTGAGGGGAGGGACTTATTAGAGGATTTACGGTAAAATAAAGTTTACATTAGGATTACAAAGTATTTTTCTGACTAGGGAACTCCCTAGAGATATTCTCTGCTCGTATTTATTCTACGTTTTGATTTCTACTCTGTTTGAGCCGGATAAGGAAGTTTTGTGACTCAAACAAAATTCTAAAGTTAATCAAAGCAAAAGAAAGTGTATTACGTTATTAAACATAGATAAAAGAATGTGTCATATGACGTACGTTTTGAATAACATAATTTTACTGCTCCTATAGACCGGGTACAAGATGACGAATTCTTGTTATAATGAATTTTCTAATCTTGGAAAACACCGAGTGGTTAAAAATGTAACAAAATATATCCTGAATTTTAGAGACATCACTGTTTATATTTTGTTGCATAGCAGTAAAACAGAAGAGCTATACCTGGGTCAAAATTGTTTAATTCATCGATGGACATTCTTTGTTTGAAATTGCCGACAGTAGCAGTCGCCTGTGAGTCAACCGGCAGAGTTGGCGGTGGAGGCAATGGCAAAACCATTTGGTCAGGAGAGTTTCGATACCGACTCGCTGTGAAACCGTTCTGCAAATTAAACCATAAATTATTATTTCGCACTATTAAAGACCCATCAAATGGCTCAGCCAACACAAGCGGATATACACATTTTCCCATAAAAAGTTATATCCCGTCACCCTCCACCCTCATTAAAATTTTTTGAGACCCAAAGGTAATTCCCAAACCGTTGTATGGAAATAAGCTAGACGCGACATCGAAAACAACTGCAAAGTGCGCTATTCATCCATTCTCGTTCTAAGAGATGGCATAGAAATGCGGTCTCGCTTCCGCCTTGCCGAACTGACTACGATGCAGAATTAAAACGCTCTCAAATCCTCCCCCAATCCGTCCGTTCCCTCCCACATGCCGACAATAATCCCTCCTCAATGCTTTCGGCGGATACCTTACATAACTGCATACACTCAAAAATCCGCTCTTGCTCTAAGGACTTTGTCGTCATAATAACTCCTCCCAGCAAACACTTATTAATAAAGCTAATAGATTGAACGGGTGTGTCATCTGTGGTACTTCTGATCCATTAGTAAGAGGTATTTCGCTATCCCCATTGCTAATTAACGAAATATACAGTTAAGTATGATTTAAGTGAAAACCTAGGATAAAGCAGGATTTTTCTAAACCGGAAGTTGGAAAGAGACGACAGCTAGAAAGTTGAAAATAATGTATGTGTGCCTGTCCGTCCGTCAAGTTTCAGGCGCAATAAATTTTAATTCCCTACTTTCTACAGGCAAGTTTAGTGTTAAAACATTTTTCGAAGATCTATTCAGCATTCGGATGAAAGTAAAAAAGGTCATTGAACATGAAACATAGAAGTCATTTTATCCGTCTCCAACGGTCTCATCAGGATTCAAAACACGTACCTTGTCTGGTAAATAGATATTGGCGCCAGCTTCTAGCAATGTGTCATATATGGCATTTTGTTGCGGAGCAGCATAGTGAGCTGCTGTCCGGCCAGCCTAAAAGTATAAAATAATACGAAAAATTTTATATGACATATAAAATGAATTACGTGATCGGCAATATCGATTAATTTGGGAAAAGAGTATGCAATGTGCTCCACGATTTCGTGTCGTTCCTTTAGCACTGCCAGGTGTAAAACGGCTAATCCTATAAAAGGAATCGATTTTAATTGACATAAATTGTTATGTATAAAAATGACAGTGTTGCATTTAAAACCCACAAAATGCCGTGAGCGTAATATGTGACATTTACTTACCCAAATATGTGTTTATGAAAAGTTCAGAATCAATCAAGTTTAAGAATCAATAACATTCATAATATAAACAAATGAATGTCTAACCTCGCGAATCACGTGTTTGAACCAATTCTTCGTCTAGCAAAGTCTTCAGCTTTTTAAGGTCATTCTCATCGATTGCAGCAAATGCTGAATTAAGGCGACTCTGAAAATTTAGTGGGTGAGGCTAAATGAATTTCCATTTAAAGTCAAAATTTACGCTCTAAATGGTATATATAATTTAAATCTCAAAATGTCCAGAAAGACTTAGTTCGAAGTAAACATTCAGTCAAATGGATGCACTTGAAATTAATGTATTTTATAATAAGTTGGGTAGTGAAAGGCGGATATGGCTTTTAATCCGTAAATGTACGCTAAGAAAACCGATCTTTGATAAACGAATTTGTTGTAAACTTAACGACCGTTCACACTGAAAAATCATACCTGTGCCTGTCTGTATCTATGTAAATACTTGTAGAGCTTCTCATTACCAAGATGTTTTTTTACAACTTTCCAAATCTCATCCGATTTTCCCTCAAATTGTAATTGTTCCAAACCGGAGTATCTAAAACAAAATATTTATTTTTAGCTTTTGATTAAAATTTCGTTTTTCGTACTCCTTTTTGTCAAAATCGATGTCCAGAAGTCGATCTTCAACCTCGGCGTCAATATCTTCCTCGTCGTCATCTGAAATTAATCCCGTCATTTATGCACTATCAACAATTCCAAACCCACAACGTGGGCTGTGGACAAAGGAATAATTAGCAAAGCCGTTTGTTTCATAAAGGTTTGAAAGATTTAAATTTTATTCAATCCATGGCAAGATTTCATTAAAGGTTAGAAATGAATTTGTACCTTGGAAAAACATTGCTTTGTGGGTGGCTGTATGTGGTGCTGCGATGCTTTTTCGTTTTGAGTTCCAATCGTATGTTGTTGACGTTCGGGTAAGACGTCTGTGGCTATCTTGACGGCGAATTTTTTCTTCTGATTGTGGGTGGCGGTGCCTAAGATTATTAAAATGTTAGAATTTTCTAAACAATATCGAGAAAAATATAATTACAAATAGATTAACGGGAAAGACGTATGTAGGTC
The DNA here is from genome assembly GCA_022814885.1 of Ditylenchus destructor. Lineage (NCBI taxonomy): Eukaryota > Metazoa > Nematoda > Chromadorea > Rhabditida > Anguinidae > Ditylenchus > Ditylenchus destructor. The sequence goes on along the minus strand of JAKKPZ010000033.1, from coordinate 145,420 downwards.
AAGAACATATACGATTAAATCGATACGTCTAGTTTTAGGCTTTAGGATAATGGTAAATATTGCCATCAGGCAATCCGAAAGTTGTGCCACTTTTCTCAAAACTATTAATCCCCGAAAAATTTTGTTTGTGAGAAGCTGTGCAAAGTGAAACAACTTAAATTTGTGTTTATGAATGATACATATAGAGATGCATGTATATGGATAAAAACTATCCAACAATCCTTAAAACGGGTTTCATTTGTCGCAAGCACTTATTCGCATCGTATTAGCTATAGCAAGTTAAATATCATAATTTCCTCAAAATTACCCTCGGCGATGTTTATGCTGTTTCGTAGTGGGCGCTTGACCGTTTTGATGCCGGTATTCCTGATTTGGGGCGGTCTTTGTAGGAGACAACGAAGGTGAGGAAATGTGTCCACTCTCAGCTACAGCCTTTGTGATTCGGGTACGCCGCTTTTCTTTGCCGTCAATGCCATTCGTGTCCATTGGACCATAAAACTCCTAAATACACTTTATTAAACGGAATCACTGCCGTGGAAATTTAATATTAAAGAGACTGGAAGTCTAATGGACAAATGCGAATTGGGTTATATTTTATGTCACGAAACGAAAGACCATTTTTATATTCGCATACCCAGAAGTTGTTTTAAAATGCGCCATATAAGGAATTGGAAGCAGAAATTTGCACATTAGATTTGCGATCGAGGATTAGCGATGTTTGAGAATTTAATTTATGATCTTTGTTCTAATTTCGGATAGTTTCGTTTACCGTGCTTTCCACACTTTAACATGGATTTCACTTTAAAATTCAATCTCCGTTTAGTGCAAAATTTGCATCGAAACAATGAGCATTTTAAATTTTAGGTAACAGATCCACGTGACGCTGATTTTGTGCCATTTTGGAAGGTCCGAAACTATTACAAATGAAAATGAAAACAACAATATTATTTTCAGTATACAACAATAGACAAAAAATTAAAGGCTTATTAAAAAACAGTAACATTTGTAAAAACAAAACCAACCGCATTCTATTTATAAGCAAGATAATAGACAAATCTGCCCTAATCTCCCACAACCAATAGTTGCTCGAACGGAAACGAAATAAGTAATTAATGTGGAATCAAATCTACCCCAGTCGCATTTTTGCATAAACAAATTGGGTGCAAAGAGTCTGATTTGCCCAAAAACAGAATAATTAAATGATAAAAATGAGCTAATTTTACATCATTATTTTTCGGTCTGGAAAGAAAAGAAGCACGTTGTGCCATGGGTAGCGGAAATAATTTAGCCATTGAGGGAAGAGAGTCAGTGACGCATTTTCCCATCTCCACCTGGAATAGTTGTTTGGTCTCAAAAGAGACATCACAACATTAGTTCCAAAAAATACGCATTTGGTCGTCAGCTTAATTTTTTCCATTAGAAATAAAATGATGTTCAATATTGCCATTTATTACAAGATAGTGTATTTATTTTAGTTTTTTATTTATGTGATATGTAAAAAATAATAATTACCAAATAATTTGTAAATCGTTAATTTTAATGCTGTTTACCACACCCCAAGTATGAGTCAAAGTTATCCTCATTCTGCTCTGGATACCGAACACATGTCAGAAAATTATCTTGAATGATTTTCGAGCGCCTTAGAAAAAACACAAACGATAGTTATAGATGCAGTTTAAATCTCAAATTCATTATTTAGGTTTTGAGTTCAAGTATTTTAAAGTCCCTGTTTTTTGTTTAAGGTAGTATAAGTATAATATGATTTTGTTTAGGGTTATTTAAGTATATCAAAACTATATCCGAAACAAAAATATAAAGGAAAATGGTCGCGCAATGAGCGGTACAAATATGATTTCCTATTCTTCTTGTTTTGTTGCAAACTAAAACAAACCTACCCTTTGTTGGCTTATATAACGGGCAGTGTCTTCGATTTTCTCAGGAAGTGTCTGAATTAATCCGGAACTAGGAGCAGAACTTTTGGCACCAGCGCGGAAAAGCAGACGAGTCATCATTTTTCTTTTCTCTCCATCCGACAAACTTGTTGCATAATGCAATGCAGATCGGCCTCCCTAAATGTATGTATAGTAAATCAGCAGTTTTATAAATTAAATTTACGAACTTTGTCTAATGCGTCAACACAGTCGGGAAATAGCAGAAGAAGATATCTAAACAGAGTTAATATTTGTTGTGTTGTTTAGGCGAATTCATTCAGTAGTGTTAGGGTTTGTTTATCATGCTGAGGTATGATTAGTTTTTCCCTTTTGTTTAGAAAAATATCTACTCGTGATTTCTATCGTCCAGATATAGAGAACAAATGAAGGTGAAAACGTGTAACATTTCCACTAATTATTTATATTTAAACACCGTTCGCTACTTAATGGAATTTATCCAATTTTGAGCCAAATATATTTCTATCTGAACACGTTTTTCCGCTCAGATTAATTTTTGAGTATTTTTATATAACGCGCAAGTATGCATACCGGACCATTCTCTCGCGACCATGTAAAACCGCTAAATGCAAAGAACTGCGACCAAATTCGTCGCGAGCTGTTGCAAAATCTGTCGAATCCAGTAGCTGCTTCATTGTGGCTGAATGCAAACACAAATTTTACATTGTTCGCAGAATAATTGTGCAACTTACCAAAATCATCATCTCGAATTGCTTCGCGGATAGCCTCCAAACGCATCTAAATCAGTTGTCATGAGAATATTGTGAATAATAAAAACCAAGGTCATTGTAAAATAACGGCAAAACCAACGTTCAGATTGGCCATAAATTGAGCTAAATCGCGACTGGCCGGCGGATACACTCTTTCTTCAATATTGGCTTTGCTGTAGTCTCCGCTGAGAATCAAAGCCTTGAGTGCAGTAACATTTCTCTCACTTATCATATGATCAATATCATCACCGCCGATTACCGGGTCTAAAATGCTCATGTCCATTACTTATGGCAGTAAAGCAAATATATGCCTGCGCATTTCAGGAACAAATAGTTTTTCAAATTCCCAAGACAATATTATTCGGAAACGGGTAAATAACGGAATGACATTAGATTCAGCTGGTCCAGAAGCTGGACTCTTGATGCCGGCATCTGGACTCCAGATGCCGTAAAATTCTGAACTTTTGCTTATTCGTTTGTCAGTAATATGCCAGAGTATCTTTTGTTAAGGATAGAAAGCTTCGAAATCACGAAATGTCGGCTTCCATCGAATCCGGAAAGATTAATTTTTGTCTAGTAATACATTATGGGACATAATATCGGTCCACATCAAGTATTTGTTTTGTCCAGAAGATTAAAATTGAGACAATGTATTGAGGGCTTTCCCCTGATATCTTCTTATGTATTAATTTTTGTCATTTATAATCTAAATTTTAGTGAAAATAATTTTAATATTTCCGAGAATATTTCCGTTGGTCATATGTTACTCACATTGATTAAGTCCACGTATTTGCTGAATGTCAATTAGTGTTGGCGTCCGATAAAAATTAAGTGGCGTATATCCCTCGTGATCCGCAATATTCTCGTTGGCATTCCTGTCCATGAGCATATCATAGCATTTCGGGTCTGAATCTATGAAAGTACCGGCCATCGCTGCCGCATAATGAAGTGGAGTCCGTCCTTCCTGAAAAAATGAAAATTGAAGATACAATCGCAAATAATTCCGAACTGTTTTGAAAACTATGTAATGAAAATGTCAACCACGAACCATATCCTTGGAGTGTAAGGGAGCATGTGGGTATGACAGAATAAGTTGCAATATTTTAGGATGATTGTGGATAACAGCTAAGTGGACAGTTGTAGCTAACGTTAGCGGATGTCGTGCCAAAATACACCGCTCATAGTGAATCGTCTCGCGGACTGTGCGCTCATCGCCGAACACTATGGCCTCCAGTAATGCATCAACTTGCTCCTAAAAGCATAGTATCGCATGTGTTTTGATCATCATGAGTCATGACTAAAGGACAGATCTGAGCTAGACTTGAAGTTGTAAAACGATGACAAATGAAAAACTGACGCGCGCGCGAATTCAATTGGACATTTTGGATTGATTTTTCGCTATATATCGCTAGGATCGTCTCAGACACCCATGGTACCTTTGTAAAAGTTGTTCATCTCACCGAGCTGTACACGATAGTATACTTTTAACAGAGGGTACCCTATGTGTGTTAACCCCAAAAAATGCCCATTTGAATCCGCGCGCGAATTTTATGACGTCTCGTTTGATGAACAATCTCCCTCTCGCTCTCCCAACTTCAATTCTAGCTCAGATCTTTCCTTTATTTCTATTTCAAGCATGAAGTACTATAATCCTATGCTTAAAATTAAAGTACTTTCAACATCCAAAGCAATACAACGTTGAATGTAAATGAAATTTATTTAACCAAAACGCTATAGCTTCACTTCAACTGGCCCATTTTCGTATTATCTTCATCTTTATAGATTGGTACAATTATAAAACTTGGCGTTAATTAAATTTTGTCGAGAAAAAATTATACAAATTAATACCAACAATGAAAGCTGTAAACATACCTTATATCGCGGTATGAGGGCAATGAAATCCCGTGCGGCTGGGTGTATATCGCGGCTACGCTCTCGGACATCGTCTCTTTCCTCTATCGAATGGGATTTCCCTTCCAATATGAGGATTTCCAAGTTGGACACCTTACCGTGGTGTAGCCACTGGCCCACTTGCTCGAAGGACGTTAGAGATGTTTGCGTCATGCGCATAGAGCGCGCTTTATTGTCCGATTCCGCCACTGAGGTGCTGTGATCAGCACGGCTCTGGCTATGACCCGAGGCGATGCGTCGATTGAATAGACTACTTTGATTGGCGGCAAGTACAAACTCGCTGTCATAAAATATCTCTTTACCAAAATAATATGAAAGAATATAGCAACATAACAAAATAAAGTAATGCGCCAAGTTGAAATATTTGCACTCTAATGTTGCACACGAAAATTATTTTTCTTATTGTGTTTATTGTGCAACAAAATTCAAACAATTTCTAGCAAGCAAATCGAAATTTGGAGATGTTTATTATTAGTAATTTAAGATGCATTTTTCTATTGAGTAAAATGATTTTCTCACATAATTGCTCAAAAAAATCGTATTGAGCATCAAACAGATATAATCTAATTGTCTACTACTAGAAAAAGCACCGCCGCTATCGCGGCGTCCCCCCCCCGTCAGTATGCCCCATGTTTCAATATTTTGTCTAAAAAATTTTTGTGTAAAGTTTTGTCTATATTTTTGTCTAAATTTTTTGAAAATCTGTATCAGTACATCCGTACGAACATTTTAAGCTATCACTTGCCCGGAAATGAGCAGTGAAAGTGGTCTAAACGCCAGTGTACGGACGCAGCCAGCCAGCCACAGACGGACACTGGCTTCTTAGTAAAGCAACATGATAGTTACATAGCTATACTATAATAACGAAAAGCTCCGTCCACTATTTCTCTTAGAGCGATAATTCATGTCTAGAGCCATTTTTGGCATGGGGCTATAAAGCTTTCATGAAATTATGAATCATTTACATTAAACGAATAATGTATCAACAATTACCTGTTATTTTCACTATGATCTGCGGTATCCCCTTCCTCTCCTATAGTTTTCCCAGTGGTTTTTACAGGAGAATCTGTTGTATTTTCTCGATTCACATTAGCAAAATGCTTGACAATGCTTAGGCGATGCATTTTGGGGTTCCGACCGCGTCACAGCTCCCGAAAACGCACTCGCTGAACCCTAAAATGGAACCCATTGAGCTAAATTTAGACTAAGGAAATGCCAACCAAGAAAATCAACGCAGACCGGATACGAAGACGTAATAAATAAGGCTGCGCAGAGCCGTGCCCGGTGAGGACAATTCCACTCAAGCGTCTTGCGGAATCCGGGCGTGGCCATCCCGATTATTAGAACATAGTGCGGAATATATAAGTGGGGCGAAAATAAGCGGTGAAGACCTTTTGGAAGCCTAATTTGTTGCTAAGCACGCGATGGGCAAATAGTCCCTCAGGCCTTCATATATGCAAGCACGTGCAATAGCGGGGATATAAGCTCGATGATAGCGAATGCCCATTACTAATCCGGCTAACTCCGCTGCACAAACACCACTCACACAATCCATTAAATTTATATTTATTGGGCAATTTTCATCGAGCGGAGTTGGTGACTTAAATTCTGACTACTTACCGGAGTGAAGCTAAATTCCGAAGCATACGAGGTATTCACAGCAGGATAATCTTCAGATTCCAGAAACTCAGGATAAGTGACTTCGAACCGAGGACGATTTATGATTGTAGCAAAAACGAGCAGATTTTATCTGAATTTAACGGTTCTTGAGGGAAGTGAATGGAGCTAAGACCATTTATGTTGTTCAAAGGATTTTTGGAATTTGGCCAGAAAGTTTGAAAAGGGAAGAGTATAGTACTGCAAAACTGATTTATATATACTTTGGATAAAATTTTTGAAGATGGAATCCCCTGTACAAGGAAATATAATTCGAACAGTCCAATGTTAGTCCTGTACAAAAGTGCAGGTGCCAAAGATATCGGTCTTTTTTGTCTCATCACTATTAACAATAACAGTAATGATGATATCCCAAAGGTAATTGCAGCATCTCTTCAACAATTTATGGAAGAAATGTAACATGATGACAAAAAGTAAACAACGCTTTGAAAATTATAAACTGCCGTCTAGTAAATTTACTTTACGAATGGCATCATATGGAATAATAATAGAAATAATAATGAAGTTTTATTGGTTGAAAAATTTACCCTGCGAAGTTTTTATTCTTATAAAGTTGCTGTGGTTTAAATACACCGTTTCTTGCATTTTAATTTTGCACATATGTGTTATTCCAACTTTATAGTGATCATTTGCTAAACTCAAGCAATCGTGTTATAGTCCGTAGGCGCTTGATACCGAGACTCAGCTATAAACTACATTCCTTTTTCCTCTTTAAATTGGCGGCAATATTCCAACATTTATTGTTAAAAGGGAAAGTAAATTTGGAATACATATGTTTACGAAACGTCTCATTCGCTAGAGTGAAACATTAGGATCATTTCTATAGATTTTCTTTAGTTTTTATTTCACCATATTCGGAGAATGCATAACGTAAAAAAGACGCCTGCCACGGAAATTTACGACGCCATAGCCGAGAAGAAACGCGAGGAAAAGAAGAAAATCTACTTGGAACTCAGCGACAAAATATTTTCAAAGCGCGAAAAAAGTGAGTGTTCATAATTTTAAGCAATATATTGTACTTCAATCAAACTTCAACGTTTTCCAATATGATTTGTTCGGAGAATTGGGGCATTATGTGAAAATGTATTTCTAATGAAGTCAGCAAAAATGTGTAAGAATTCATGTTTTAATAAGAGTGCGGTCACCGTTCCCCGTCGATTCCCACTCACGGTTAGACAAATTACTCTGTCAAATTTTTTTAGCCTTACATTATCACGGGAGCTTTGAGCTAGAGTAAGCTTTAAGTCCTTACGGCTTAAGTGCGCGAGTTATCCGGAATTTGTCCCCTTTAAATGGGTTATATCCATAAGCATAGTTTTAACTTTGAATTTGACTATGTTGATTGGGCCAAAAATAACTAAATATGGGGCCAAGTAAAACCTTCCTTATTCAGTGGCCCTTTTTAAATATCAGATACTTTGTTTTACCATGGAGTTGTCAACAGATGATTTATTAATGTACAGCATTTTGTGTAAGCTAAAAACATGAACTTAGTTCTATGATATCTTTATATTTATAATTTTCAGATGAACTCGATGACGAGTTACTGGAGCTCACAGGAGAAGTATTGAAGAAAAATCCCGATATTTATACGTTTTGGAACATTCGCCGTCAGGTCGTCGTATTGAAATTAAGTCAGGTAATATTGCATACTTGAAATAAATATTAAAACCTCTATGGCTTTTAATAAATGCTTGTGCATAATAAAGTGGCTATATAAAGCATTTATCGAAAATGAGTGCATATTTCGTCTAACGTCATTTTATGAAAGTTTCTATTGTGTTCAAACAGCAAACTCAATACAAAATATTCTTTTTTGTTTTTGTTTTACATGTATTTCTATTTTTTACTACAGTCGAACCCCCGAATAACGCCCCTCTCGGGACCGGACATAATCGGCCTTATTCGGGGGGCGCGTTATTCGGGGCGGGGGTGTTATTCGAGGGGGGCGTTATTCGGGGGGGGCGTTATTCGGGGGTTCGACTGTACTACTCTATTATTACTATTTTTATTAAATTGGAAAAAATAGAAACATCTTATAGATTCAAATTTGATATACGAAGTAGGTTAAACTACGATATAATAGATGAAAATAAACAACAAATCACCACTCTCATATTAAAATTATTTTTTCTAGTGTTTTATAAATTGGAAAACACACGTATCCAAACATTTCAGAAGCGTGAGTCTGAACCAGATTCTTCCGGGGAAAAGCCCGATGAGTCGCTGATAAAATTATTTAATGACGAATTGGACTTGACTAAAGACGCACTCTTCAAAAATCCCAAGTAAGTAAATCCGGATAATATAGACAAATTTGTAACTGGAGGTTTAAAGTATAACATATTTCTAATGGAACAACTTTTAGATCATATGGCGCATGGCATCACCGTTTTTGGATATGTAAGAATCATCCTAAGCCGGATTACAAAAAGGAGTTGGAACTGTGTGAAAAGGCGTTATCAATCGATGGACGCAACTTTCACACGTGGGACCATCGCCGCTCTATTGCAAAATTGGCAAACCTTTCTGACGAAGACGAGCTCAAATTTTCGGACACCATGATTGAAAGAAATCCTAGTAATTACTCTGCTTGGCATTACCGCGGAGTTCTCTTGCCGAGAATCAATCCAGATACAACAGGAGTAGGCAATCAGAAAATGCTTATAAGCGAGGAATGCTTGCAGGATGAATTCGAGGTACTGTTGCTATTTATGACGACTAAACTTGGCATTGATAGTAAAGTTGTCTTAGTCAAATTATATTCATCACAAATGACCCGATCCTATTATATGGAGTCTAGGTAAAAATCCCCCCCCCCGGTAGAAATCCCCCCGGAAGAAATCCCCCCGGTAGAAATCCCCCCGGTAAAAATCCCCCCGTTTTCAAAAAATCATATAAAAATTGCCAAAAAACATGAAAATGGCCATTTTTTTCGCTGAATTCGTATTTATTGGGTTGTTCAGCCTAAGACTGCACAGCAGCCTAAGCCCCAAGCCTAAGACTAAGTCCGATTGTGCGTGCACAGCGTCCCCTTAAGCCTAATGGCTTGTTTGGCGCCTTATAAGGGTTGTTTAGCCTAACGTAAGGGTTGTTCGGGAGCTTAAGCCTAATCCGATTTAACGTGAAATACGAATTCAGCGAAAAAATGGCCATTTTCATGTTTTTTGGCCATTTTTATATGAATTATTGAAAACGGGGGGATTTCTACCGGGGGGGATTTCATCCGGGGGGGGGCATTTCTACCGGGGGAGGGGGGGATTTCTACCGGGGGGGGGGATTTTTACCGGTTCCCATTATATGTCCTAGGAAATGATAATATATAGATTAATTCTTCAAACATATTTGAGAGATATTTTATAGTATTGAAAATAACGTTGTATCGGTTGACTTTCTGTACATGAGTAATGATTTGCCATTTCCGCGATTGATGATTTTCTACGCTGAGCAAGTTCTTTACGAGCGGTTTACAATATAATATTCTTTTTATAAGATACTTATGTAAAAATAATGAATTATCTAGAAAACAGAGAAAGTATGCGCTATGAATTCGGAGGACCAAACTGCATGGACCTACTGCCGATGGCTTTGCGAAGTCACTTGTCCTAATGGTACGTTTAAAAATTTTTGCTGTTATTCATAATGAATTCATAACGTTATTCATAACCAGTCGTAATTTTTATTTGAACGTTTCAAAAATTCCGGGTAGTCCATTATTTTTGGGTATTTCAAATATCAAATTTTCGAAATCCCATACCACCTATCTTCTTCTTTGTACCATGTATATAATAGATAGTTATGTTAATTTATTATTTGGATGATAAATGTGTTACAGGAATTCCATGTGTTCGGGATGGACCAAGAAAAGCCCTAGAGAGACTTGTTGAGGTTTGCGAGGAACTCATGAAAATAGAAGATGATAATCCGGTATGTGCTAATTTTCAGTAGGGAGTTGTTTACTGAGAGTAATTCATAAATAGAGTCGATAGAAAAATGAAACAAATTGATCTTGATTTCGTAATACGTTTAAACCCGGTACTGCTTATTTCATGTCTCAGGAATCAATATATGCCAAATTCACAATCATTTCCATCCTACGATGCAAAACAAAACTATAAGCTAAATTCTTCCATTCTATAAACTAAATACGGTTTATAAATGTTCCGATTAATACAATACTCTTTTATTTTCAGTGGGAAATAATAGCTTTGGCTAGAGCGAAGTTATTTCTGAACGGATCAAATGAAGAGACGCTGCAATCACTCAAAGAATTGTACGAGAAAGTGAAGAAACTGGATCCACAGAGAAAAGCAATGTACGACGAATTGTTGTCTAAGTTTCCTGCCAAATCTCAAAAAATTTTGTAAAATTCATTTGTACTTTAATCATGAGAATTTATGATCCAATATCTTTATTCGGTGTTTGTACAGATATAAGAATAATAAATAACGACTGTCATACATTATGTTTCTTCGTAGTCTTCCAGAACACCAGCCAGATGCTAAAGTAAAATCATTAATAAAATAGCATAAATATTGTTCATATTGACAACTAGAGCGCTAACGCGCGCTAGCGCGCGGGGAGTCTATATCAGTATGCCTTTTCTGTTCTAACTTCACTCACATTCTCCGGGGGAAGGCCGGGCGCTCCGCGCCCGACCACAGGACTGGCTCGCCTCCTGCGGTGGCTCGCAAACTCAGACTCAGTCTGAGTTTGGCTCAGTCTGAGACTCAGTCTGCAGGCACAGTCAGAATGCACTCCCAGATGAAACCGTTTCTGACACGAAAGTTTAGCACTATATAGAATGCAACTCAGTCTGAGTTGGGCTCAGTCTGAGTTGAGCTCAGTCTGAGTTGAGCTCAGTCTGAGTTGAGCTCAGTCTGAGTTGGGCTCAGTCTGAGTTGGGCTCAGTCTGAGTTTGGCTCAGTCTGAGTTGAGCTCAGTCTGAGTTGGGCTCAGTCTAAGTTTGGCTCAGTCTGAGTTGGGCTCAGTCTGAGTTTGGCTCAGTCTAAGTTTGGCTCAGTCTGAAAAACACCCCAGCGCGCTAACGCGCTAACGCGCGCTAGCGCGCGGGGAGTCTATATCAGTAAGGTCCCCAAAAAAGGTAGACGGAAGGACAAAAATATGCTTTGGCTCCCCAAAAAAGGTAGACGGAAGGACAAAAATATGCTTTGGGTCCCCAAAAAAGGTAGACGGAAGGACAAAAATATGCTTTGGCTCCCCAAAAAAGGTAGACGGAAGGACAAAAATATGCTTTGGCTCCCCAAAAAAGGTAGACGGAAGGACAAAAATATGCTTTGGGTCCCCAAAAAAGGTAGACGGAAGGACAAAAATATGCTTTGGCTCCCCAAAAAAGGTAGACGGAAGGACAAAAATATGCTTTGGCTCCCCAAAAAAGGTAGACGGAAGGACAAAAAATGCTTTGGGTCCCCAAAAAAGGTAGACGGAAGGACAAATAATTCCTGAGTCTGTCACGTGACAGACTCAGGAATTATGTCACTCGCTTACTATAAGGATGTTGGCTCGAAAGTTCATATTTTCGAACATTTTACTAATAATTGAGGGATAATATTGGCCCTCAACTATGCTTTGTAATATTTAAAATACAAAGCCTTAATTAATAATTCCAATTTATTGTGGCGGGATTTTCGACGTTTTAATATCATTTTTCCAGGTTTTTCAAATTACGAGTCTAATTTACACTAGGGCCACGCATGCATGGATTCTGGACTGGGTTTTGTATTTTTCTTTTTCTAGCCTATGTTTTACCACAGCGCTGTAGTCTCTACAGAATGGGCTGCGTTGTGAAGCAGACATGAAATACGTTTGTTCGACAGAAACAAAGGCATACACAAACCCATTCTCATGTCTGCGCTGTAATGCTCTTTGCAGTGAAGACAAATTCATTTTTATTTTGGGTTTACACAAAGAAGAACAATTCTAGAAAGAAAATCAAATCGATTTGATCGGAGTGAATTTACGAAATGGGCTGCTCGCTGGGTTTTGTAGAGAGCACTGAAATACACAAAACAAAGAAGAGACTGTGATTAAACTAGAGACTGGGAAGAGAATAATACACAAAACCCAGTCCAGTTTCCATTCTTTGCGTGGCCCAAGCATTAATAAAATGCCGTAGAAAAGAGTTCGGTACGCGCAAATGGCGATTTGAATTTGCGCCAAAACATAATTGCATGCCAAAGGGGTTAAAAGGGGCCGCTGAAAATTTTTAGTGAGGGGGATTACTCAGCAGGAGTCTCCTCTAGAGATTGGTAACAAAATTTGAGTGGGGGCGTTATTAGAGTAAAAATTTTCACATTCAACACTTTTCCCTATTGGAGGGGGCTCTTTTCTTGATGCTGAACAGATTAGAGTTCGCACAGATTAGAGTTCAAGATATAAAATAATGAAAATGTGTTGAATACATATTCGAAAAATCGCTGATTGCTGATTCACATTTAAATTCATGTTTATAAATTGATATAGTAAATACGTGCTTAAAATGCATACATACTTTTCGAATACTTCTGTGAAATCAGTTTCAGAAATACTCACCACGTTGTATGTCTTTTGGGGAATTTTTCGTTTTTGTTTTCGCTTCGGCGCAGCCGCAACCAGTCTTTTTTGGGCAAGGTCCTTAGCAGCGTTGATGCCATGCTTCTGCAAATATTCTTCGATCTTCTTTTCGTCCATATGGTCAACACTCGCCAAGCGCCACAATGCGACAAAATCATTCTCGATAACCATATCTGTCTCGGGCTCATTGTAGAAATATACATGGTCTTTCCGCTTGTTAATCTGAAGTAAATGTTATTCATAAAATCGAACAAGTTAAAAAAAATATTTAAATTGCAATTATTGCTACCTAAAATCATAATTTTCTCAGGAAAGCTTTCATCAAATATACATGTTGTAGGGCAAGTTGGTGTAGTTTCACATTACACGTGGCATTACGTGATTAAATCCTTGTATGTTGGTACTTGATGGTTAAAAATATATACGATAAACATTAACTATCGAAATAATAGATATCTATTTTTCATGGCGCAGAAAAGAGTAAATGTTTAAACAATTTGTACGATTCAATATCTGGCTATTTCAAATATTTAACACCAGTTAAACATAACTTGTGATTGTCTGTATTTAAAAATAATATTAAATTCTGAAACCACATTTCAACAATGCATTTTGAAACAAACCTGCGTAGGAACATCAACAACCTGGTCGCCTAGCGCTTTGATATGTTGTTCCACGTTTGGTATGCAATCATTTAGCTCCGATAACAGGACTCCGCCTTTCCCTTCTACATGATGCTTCTTTAGCAAAGCCAAAAGTGTAGGACGGTTTTTCACCTTATATGGTGGCACATATTTCAGCTTCCCATCCTCTTCTGTTTGCCTAAAATTTCGCTTGAATGAAAATTCAATACAAAAATAAAATATTACAATCGTGGATTTTTCGGCAGAGCTTCTTTCAGCCATAGTTCAGCCTTTTTAGGGATTTCGTACGTTATTCCCATTTCTGCAATAGTATTTATTATTATTATTATTAATAATTATTTGTAATGAGTCGTTATTTTAGTTTACCGTCTGTGATTTCGCGTAATGAGAGAGACCATTGCTTTTGATCGAGGTGACGATTCTTCATATATAACACAATTTTGGCCATAATTCTAAATGCGATATGTTATTATCGACTGAGGGGTAACTCGCAGCCAATAGAACTGGCGGACCTTTCCTAAAACCTAGAACTGGCAGCCCTGCTAAAGGCTTCTAGTTCTATAGGCTGCCAGTCCTGGGCTGCTGGTTTTATAGGCCAGTTACACTTCTACCGTTATTGTCATCAATCTCAGAAAGAGTCATTGAAAGTTGTACGATAAAAGATAAGAATTTAGGTTTATAGCTCATCAAAAATTTGCCCTAGCCAGGGGTTCCATCGGGTCGGCTCCAAAAATAAGGACATTTGCCCCAAAAACTAAGATTTCGGGGTCAAAAATAAGGACATTTTTATAATTTTTTCAAACCCTAGGGTCCCCCCTATGGTTTTTAGCAAAAATTTTTTCCAAGTGCATTCTTAGGGGTGCATTTTTCAAATTTTTAAAATTCGCGCCGAAACTATAATGCCAATATTTTCATTCTGCATGAATGAAAAAATAGCGCCGCAGGCGAAAATTTTTCAATTTTAGGCGATATTCATAAAAATTTGCACTATTTTTAAATACTTGGAGAAAAAATGGCATCCAAATAGCGCCGCAGGCGAAAATTTTTAGGAAAAGTTGCCATTTGGAAATGGATATTTCGTGAAATAAGGACAAAATAAGAACATTGGCCAAAAATAAGGACAAATCTTAGAAATAAGGACAAATGGAACCCCTGGCCCTAGCAGATAATGCTCCATTTATTGTGGAACATCTTGAACCTAACAAAAATACATTTCTCGTTTTGTGTCGCAAGCATAATTAGCGGTCACATTTTTACTGATGGAATGAAAAATTACCCAAAGTTTGCGGCATTTGATATCGCATCTGCTTTCTTGCCCGTATCTTCTGTTGCTCCATCCTTACCTTGAGTGGGTTTCTTTTTTGGTTTCTTCTTACGGTCCTCGGAAGAATACGTTGTTGCCGACGCCGAAGGTTGATCTTGTGATGCGCGTTGTGCAACCGGGGCCATTGATTTGATGGCATTTTTCATAAACTCTTGCCGCTGTTTCATCAAAGCGGGATCCATTTTCTCTGTGATAAGAATGCCTATAAAAGAAAACATTAATATTGAATTTCAACCCACTAATATTCCGCGCAAAATAACATTGGATACGATAGTTATATAGCGGTATAAATGACCAAGGAAATTTGAGAAGTAGAATAAAATCAATAATTAGATATTAGGAGCACTAAAATGATACACAGTCTTTGATTTAGTCTAATCCGTGAAAATGTCTGAAGATAGAAATATCGGCGAAAATCATTAATAATGCATTCCCAACATATCGTTAGCAAGGCAATTTTGAATTATTAACCGAAATAGTGTTTCCAAGATGTTTTTATTGGTGCAGTTTAGTTTATTCGTATAAACAATCAAAGACATCAGTTCAATTAATTTAGACCACTCATTCGTTTTCACATTGCTGTCGCAATATCCCATAAAACCTTTAACTGAATAGATTACATTATCCCTATTTAACACAGTTATCATCAATAGTTTTGTTTTTGCTCGAATTTAAATGCATTTAGCGAATTGTAAATGCCTGGTGTGCAAAATATTCGATGGAGAGAATGGAGAAATGACTTCTTATGTGTACAATTTAAAAATGTACACAGTTTTAAGATATAACTAATTATGTACATGGGGTCTGTGTCATCCATAAATGATGTACTTTAAAATGATACATATTTTCTTATTCATGAGTAGATGGCAAACCATGCTATGGAATTCTTTAAAAGCAGCAATGAAATGAAATATACAAACAAATTGCCAAAGTGATTTAAGTTACCCAAATTTGAACTCCATTTTCTCCATTATGTAACGTTGTTTTGCCAAAATTTCTACTTAACTGCGTTAGGTCGATTATGCAAAACACGAGTTTACATTTAACATACAATATTCACAATTTTAAAATGGAAATATAGAGCAATTCAGTATCAGCAGAAACAAAACTTTCTGAAATAAGTCACTGCTCAATCAAACCAAATTTTTGTCGAATATGTTATCGCATCCTGGATTTTGCTCAATGACCTTCTATTGAAACATGAATTTTATTTGCAAACTACTGTGCCGTTGTCACCTGTAGTGAGTTGCATGGGTGATATTAATGTATTTATTGCACACAAATATGACACATTAACTATGCAAAAATCTGGATCCATTACATTCTATGGCAGTTTCGGAACATGTTCATAAAACAAGACAATAAATTACACATGTCACTTCAATAGACGGTTTTCTTGGAAGGCGAGTCAAACAAAAATCTTCTTTCTTTGAGTTCTTGGTCGAAATACAACATTCGGATTTGGAAATCGTGGTCATCATTCTTCCTTCCAATGAACAATTCCACAATGTCGCCATTGTTGATTAACGAATCGATAAGCTGCTTTGTTTGTTGAAACTAAAAACAAGCGGTGATTTTGATCTTAATGTTGTTATAGCTTGATGCTTACTTGATCTAGTTTTAAAATCTAGTTTCGACTAGAAAAATCACATATTCAGTTCTATTTTTATTACATTTTGCAGATTTTGAAAGAGCAATATAGTCTAGTTTGTGAAATTTACACAAGCGGAATCGCGAAGCTGTTCCACCATGCCAAAATTAACGTGGACGGCCATGAGCGGATAGGATTCTAGCGGGAACTCTGCGGGAAATTCGAAAATCTGATCAGAAGACGCGATGATCATCTCTCCATTGTCAACATCTTCCAGAATAAACGCCTGGTTTTCGTTAACATCCACTACGCGTCCACGTGCAAGTCGGCCAGCCTTCCGATAAAGACACAGTTGATTCAGAGATGGCGTTATTGGCTGTTCCTCGAGATCTTGCAGCATGTTGTTATATTCCCTGAATATTGTTTTTTACTAAATATAAAAATAATTTTTAGTATTACATTTTAAAAATTATTGAGACAATGTGTCAACTAATGTGCTTCAAATAACATCTTTTACTAACTGATTGTCATACTTGAAATCGCTATTTTTTGCTTTTTTGACATTTCAATTTTTAAATTTCATGTCGTTTAGATAATTGAGAATGCGCAAGAGTGGTAAGTTAGTTAGCGAAACCAGATCGCAGGTTGAAGGAAACTTTTCAACAAGGTTATAGTTTAAATTTTTTATCGGTTTTAAGAGATTTCTTCAGAATGCAAACTTAATTTTGGTCTACCAATAATTTAAAAATTACCTGAGTAAATCGGTCAGTTCATCCACGCGAGCGTCTTTCAAATTGCAAGTTAACTGAAGGATTAAGATGAAGGTACAATATATGGAACTAATTATCAAATATGAAAGTTATGAAATGTCTGTACAAATATTTCATAAATTTAATTCTCGTTGTATAATAAGAGAAAAGGTGCCAGCGAAACGTTACAACATACCCTCGGTCTTTCAGGTGTCGTACCGTCAAAACGAACAAGCTTGGCCATTAACACATCTCCCACGTGCACATCGCTGTCGGCTCGAAAAATGTTGCAGCGTGGTTTGCATTGTATATTTAATTTCGTCATCTAAATGTTTTGTTTTGAATAATTATACCTGTATATAAAATGCTATTACCTTTGATGAAGGCTTTATTGGGGTAGATTTTATCAACACGTCTGGCTCAATTTCGGAATTGCCTAAAGTAATATACAACCGGGTGCACTCAAAAATTCCTTTTGTTTATAGTTCGTAATGTAAACACATTTCGTAATGTAAACAAAAGAAAACAAATTATAATATTTTATAAACAAATTTTCCAAAACTAAATCCTCACCTTGAATGAATTCAAAAGAGTCTGCAAAATACATCCGTAGTGTGCCAAGAAATTGTGTTTTAGTCTGAGCCAAATAAGTAAGCTTCTTTTGCTTTTTTATATCCTCATACAGGTATGAGAGCGTTTTTGCTTCTTTAGCTGCTAGGTCATGCACACAACATGCCATCATGGTAATTTGGGCTTCTATGATGCTACTGTTATCATTGGCCTTTGTAGCGGCACCTAAAATAGTTACACGATAGAGTAGTTTAAAATTTGTGCAAAATTTGTTTCCATGTTAAATTTATAGTGAATTTTAACAGAAAGTGCAAAACACAAAAAGTGAGGTTATGTCAATTTTAATCAAAATGTTCTTGAGCAACAAAAGCTGTTTCTTCTTACCTGTGACTTGATTAAGCGTTTTCAGAGGGCTTGCTGAGGATGTATTGCAGGTTTTAGTAGTGGTTGTATGTTCACGATTACTGGATGGTGATGTATTTGATCGCGATGGAGGCCGAAGAGGTTCATAAGCCGAATTGTCAGTATCCCAATTGACCTGACGATTCGACGTTTGATCAGATTCGTTTTCAGGTGTTTCCTGGCGTGATCCTGGACGTGACCCAAACGCTGGGCCTTTCTTGCTTGAAGGTTCTTTACAATTTTGCTTAGCAAGTCCAAATCCAGTAGAAGCCTGCGTTTTGAAACGCGAAACAGGCACTTGATTAGATCCGAAGGCCGTGTTTCCATTGGTTTGTTGTGATCCAAATCCCGGAGGAGGCTGTTCCTTGATCGGCGTTTTGTTAAAAGATGCTTGTTGCATGGTAGGCCGATTTCCAAATCCAGGTGGTGGGATGTAGTCGGATGACTCGCTTTTCTGTACTGTCGACTTTGATGTGCCAAAATGGGAAGTATTTTGCTGTCCTGCGACTTTGGACGACTGAGTGGAGGCAAGTGACATCAGGGAAAATCCTCGGCTGAGTTTGTTGGCTACGCTGTTGCTACCGAAAGAATGGTCCGGATTGGCACGAGATGACTAAATAGAGTAATAGTTGGTGAGCAATAAAAAGTGTTCCAGTTTTTTGTTAATACTACCATGAAACAAAATTATTTGTAAAAATATTTTTACATTGCGTAAAAGCTATCAATATTGTTACAGTGCTGTTAATGGATTTAAACAAAAAAACTTACGGTAGCGATTGAGTTCGTGCCGTCATCCAAGTCTGAATTAAGTCCTATTCATTATTATTCGGCAAAAGCAACTAACTAACCGTCATCGAGAATAAGGCGAACCTTGGTAGTGCCACCTGGTTGAACTGCGCTTTTGAAAACACAACGTAGAGCACAGAGTTTAAAAGCTGCCTGTAAACCGAAATATGAAAATATAGTGAAGAAATATTGATTAAGTGTTAATCTTTAACCAACCTCCGAAGTTTTTGCACCATCAGAAGCTTTAGCACCGAGAACTCGACGAAGCTAAAACATATTAGAATATCATGTGATATATCAATATGATTTCCCATAAAAGATTATAAAGTGTTACCTACAATTAATGGTACATGATTTCGTAATAACTGTTTATTTTAGTCTTTTGTGGCACCGAACTCAAATGAGTTGAAGGATAGTTACTGCAAATCTTGGAAAAAATATTTGAAAATGAGTCATATATTTGGCTGCGCTACAAAGGATCATGAAACTACAATCATCATGGAAAAGTAGCAGACCAATCATATTCAAACGAAAGTTTAGACAGATTTGCTTGACCATTAGAATAATAAAGCAGTGATGCGCCGCGCCTTCGGCGCGGTCATGGGTTAGCGCAATGTTGGGGACTAGATATCAGTTTGCAAGAAATTATTTTCCAGCTCAAACTCTGGAGGGCGCCGCTTTTTGCGGCTAATACTGTGTTGGGGTAATAATTACAGATAGTAGTACCTAATTATTTTGTGTTTAGATCTGCATATTTCGTATTCTCTTGTGTGAGAGCTATGAGTAGCAGTATAGAAAGCTTTCACCCGATACAATACGAATGATGCAGGTTTAAACAACAAAAATTAAATATGGCAATATAACGTAGAAAAAAAGGGGGTGAAAGCGGCGCCCTCGAGAGTTTGAGCTGGAAAATAATTTCTTGCAAACTGATATCTAGTCCCCAACATTGCGCTAACCCATGACCGCGCCGAAGGCGCGGCGCATCACTGCTAGTACCCTGCAGAAGAAAAGCATCATTCATATAGAGAAACCCATGAACGCGCCGAAGGCGCGGCGCATCACTCTAGTACCCTGCGGAAGAAAAGCATCATTTATACGAAGAAATCCTTGTGTCGAAGGAACTAAAAAAGTTTCCTTTGTAGCTTCAAAAACCTGCCTTTTGGGCATTTTTGGCCAAAAAAATGCCACTTTTTGAGACCTCCGGTAAAAAATTTTTCCGGATTCTGTTTCAGCATGGCAAGGGGAGCATTTTCATGTATTATGCGTCCTTGTGTCGAAGGAACTAAAAAAGTTCCCTTTGTAGCTTCAAAAACCTGCATTTTTGCACTTTTTGGACAAAAAAGGCCACTTTTTGGGAGGTCCGCTACCTGAGTTTTATATTTTCCGCTCAGGCATATCCAGCCGGTAAGTTTAAGACCAAAACCGCAAAGAACGGAGAGGTACAAAAAAAGTTTCCTTTGTAGTGTCAAAAAACATGAATTTTTGCACTTTTTGGCAAAAAAAGGCCACTTTTTGATACCTCCGCTCCCAAATTTTTACGGATTCGTATACCAACTTTTCGAGACCTACAAAATGAGCTATCACACACCCCTGTATCGGGGGTACAAAAAAAGTTTCCTTTGTAGCGTCAAAAAACCTGCATTTTTGCACTTTTTGGCAAAAAAGGCCACTTTTTGAGATCGCCGCTCCCCAATTTTTGCGGATTTGTATACCAACTTTTCGAGACCTCCAAAATGAGCTATCACACACCCCTGTATCGGGGGTACAAAAAAAGTTTCCTTTATAGCGTCAAAAAACCCGCATTTTTGCACTTTTTGGCAAAAAATGCCACTTTTTGAGATCGCCGCTCCCCAATTTTTGAAAGCAGTAATCACTCGCCGAGACCTACAAAATGAGCTATCACGCACCCCTGTATCGGGTGTACAAAAAAGTTTCCTTTGTAGCGTCAAAAACCCCATTTTTGCACTTTTTGGGAAAAAAAGGCCACTTTTGATCGCCGCTCCCAATTTTTGCGGATTTGTATACCAACTTTTCGAGACCTCCAAAATGAGCTATCACACACCCCTGTATCGGGGGTACAAAAAAAGTTTCCTTTATAGCGTCAAAAAACCCGCATTTTTGCACTTTTTGGCAAAAAAAGGCCACTTTTTGAGATCGCCGCTCCCCAATTTTTGCGGATTTGTATACCAACTTTTCGAGACCTCCAAAATGAGCTATCACACACCCCTGTATCGGGGGTACAAAAAAAGTTTCCTTTATAGCGTCAAAAAACCCGCATTTTTGCACTTTTTGGCAAAAAAAGGCCACTTTTTGAGATCGCCGCTCCCCAATTTTTGCGGATTTGTATACCAACTTTTCGAGACCTCCAAAATGAGCTATCACACACCCCTGTATCGGGGGTACAAAAAAAGTTTCCTTTATAGCGTCAAAAAACCCGCATTTTTGCACTTTTTGGCAAAAAAATGCCACTTTTTGAGATCGCCGCTCCCCAATTTTTGAAAACCCGGGCCCTACAGCTCGAGAGCTACAAAATGAGCTATCACACACCCCTGTATCGGGGGTACATAAAAAGTTACGCCGTGGGACGGACGGACGGAGACGTGCGACTTAGGTAGAGTGGATGACAAACCTCTGCAATATCCAACTTGGTAGTGTATCGTTTCTCATATGCCTTTTTCAGTTGTTCCATGGTCTGATCACTTGCTGCTTCCCGGAGTAAGTGTACCATCCGGTAGAGATTTGGCTAAAATAGAAAAGAAATTTATTTCATTATATGAAGGAAGTTTATAGTAACAGTTCGCGATTGTCTTATTTTAAAATTTCAACAACTTTCTTGACATTCGGCAATTACGTTTTCTTGCAAAATTCAGATGCTAAGATAAATTGTACGCAATTTGCATTTTGTTTCGGATA
The DNA here is from genome assembly GCA_022814885.1 of Ditylenchus destructor. Classification (NCBI taxonomy): domain Eukaryota; kingdom Metazoa; phylum Nematoda; class Chromadorea; order Rhabditida; family Anguinidae; genus Ditylenchus; species Ditylenchus destructor. The sequence continues at coordinate 123,618 of JAKKPZ010000033.1, read as the reverse complement.
TTCTTAGAGAAACTGATACTCAGATTCAACAGAACAAATAGATACTGGAATTGGTTTATGATTCTGCATAGTTTCAAGGAATTCTTCACATTGCTCAGCTGCACCAGAATCATCGTAGTCCAGTAAGTCGTCGTCATCAAATTCTTCGGCAGAGTAAAATTCATCCTCAGACATGTCGCTGTAGTTGTCATCCAGTTCCCTGAATGCACCATCCTCTTCACAGAATTCTTCCTGCTCCTGCCATTGAGCATCATCAAATACACCAGGACGGTTATCTGAAATGATTAAAACTGATGCAAAGTTACATACCGATTTTCTCTAATAGAAGCCGCCCCTCGTCAGAACGCCAAGGCGATTTTCTAGGTTTTTAAATTTGCTAAAAATTCTAAATTTGAAATATGTTGTAGCTAAAGACGTAAGCTATAACATATTTCAAAATCAGAATTTTCTAGAAGCTATAAAGTGGATTGTCAAGCTTCGCTAATTCGAGCGCCAATTTGTATGGGGGCTTCTATTAGAGAAAATACGGTATGTGAGATTAAAATTAACTTTCAGCGTATAAGTATGGATAAAGAATTTGAAACTAGAGTATAAAAAACATCATGTTTGATCACACTATTATACATGTTATTTTCATTAACAATTAATAACCAAAATTAGTACTGTTTTCTCAAACATAAAAGTACTTTAATAAAAATGAAGCATACCATTTTGCCAAAATTGATCTCGTCTATATTCAACCTCTCCGGGTGGTGCATAATCATTCCTGTTTAAGCTGCTCGTCGTTTCATATTTGCTAGCAATACTACGGCTAGTTCCAGGTTCGTCGTAGTACCAATCATCGTCTCCGAAGTAGTCATCATCAAAGTCGTTTCGATTAGGAATTCGGCTTTGTGCTTTCGGGTCTAATTGGTTATAGGGTGCCGTATTTTGAGCGCGTGGTGCTGACTTCACGGTTCTGTTTTGTCCAAAATGGTTTCGGATTTCTATTGGAATCAAATTGGGATTCATCGGATGTCCTATAATTAAAAAGAATAAATTAATGCGTATATTTTATACTAATTTTTCTATATATGCTCGACTAATTTGAAAGATTTGTGAGATTATATGCGTTACGTACATAATTAACTTAAAGATTTATCAAACAAAAATTTGTTTTACCTTGTGGGATTGAAAAAGCAAAATTGTTTTCTTAATTCAATTTAAAAGTATGCATTTTATCACTAACCAAATGGCGGTTGCCATTTACTTTGCTTTGGTCTGGCAGGTACTCCGGGAAAAAGCGGTGATGGTCTATTCTTGGGAGGCACCCGAAAGTTTTGTGACATGTTTGAGCGCATTCGTGCAGCAGTGACTGGAACTCTTGGCCGGGGAACAGAGGGTTTTGGAGGCGGACCACACTTGGATGGCTTTGCAATTGTCTTTCTGAATGAGATAGGACGATATTTGTATAAAAGTGCAAAAAAATTTACCCGTCCACGTATGTTCTATCCACCATTGATAAAACGTGCTTGTTATCCTCCTTCGGTACCACTGTGACATGTAGATCACTATTTATGCGAATATCCTCCGGCAAAGCCTTCAGGAAGTCCACAACCTTCTTGTATCCAAATTTGTTTGCGTAGGAGTTCAAGGATTTTCCCCAGTCTTTTCTAAAAATATTTATATCGATATAAATTAATTTTTAAAAAATTGGAATAATATTACCATTAATTCAGAGATTTAGAAATTTTTAGGGCTCTATGGGTTTGACCTTGTAGACAGTCTCTATAAGGTTAAACCCATAGAGTCCTAAAAATAGAAAGACGAAAAGTCTTTTCTAAAACAAAGGTGGGAGGATTATGAGAGGGATAATGATCAAGTCTCGGACATTTTCCGAGACTTGATCAAAATGAGTGTTTTATGTGACGGTTCCAAAAATCTTTCTTTGCAGTATTGTCGGGCAGCCGATGTCACGGAACTTTCGCTTTTACAGATTTTTGGGTTACGAGAAAAATGAGAGTTATTGACTAAGTCTCGTATAGAAAAGTCTCGTAATTTTTTCTAACCGAAAAGTGTATGTCGGAAGATTTGATATATCTTTGTTGTATAAAAATGGATTTGATCTGATTTTTGTGATATCTTATGTAAAACTAAATTACTGGAAACATAGTGAATGTAAGGTCAATTAAAAACTTGCATAAGTTGAGCTGCAGTTGGTAAGGATTGGATTTTAATTAAAGAGGTCGATTTTTTCTTTTTTACGATATTGTAGGCCATTTTTCGATTTCAAACTAAAAAATCCTATATACTGCCAAATCAGCGTTCCTAAAATTTTAAATAACATCCTTTTAACATAAAAATTAACATTTACATAAAAAATATCAACAAAGAAATTTAGTTTGCAAACTTTACCGAGATCACTACATAAAATACTTACTGGAAATATTCACACAATTCCGTCAACGAACAGCCGACGCTCGAGTTTGCCGTCAATGTCGAATTCAAAAAGAACTTGAAGTTATCCATTTCTTTCTTCAGTTTCTCCGCCATTGCCGGATCGGGCGTTGGAGTTGGGTCAGGAGGGGGCGAATGTGCGGGCTCCTCAGATGCTTGGGCCATTATCGATAATACGAATTGGGAAGGTGAATTGAAGCAAATACTGATCGAAAGTATCGAAAGCACAGAAGGAGATTCTGAAATTAATAAAACAGCAATGCGTTGATTAAAATATGCAGCATTAACAGCAAGGAATAATAATCGATTAGAGGAAGGAAAATGAGAATGGGAAAGCATTGTTGTGTTATTCAAAAGAAAATATAATGTCTATCTATTATACGCAAATAAAAAAGGCGTCTTCTCGAAAATACTATAATGGCAAATAATCTCTCAAATAAAGAATTTGGAAAATGTTTTGTAATTCATGCAATGTCTTCAATTAATAAAAAGTATGCTAAGACGATTTTTAGCTCAAATTGTATCAAGACGCGCGGCTATAGGGAGGAAAGTAAATGGAGATGGTTAACAGAAACGGAAAACATACACATAACCCATATGTGATAAACGTAAAGATAAGACGATGAGACAAGTGATAAACACGAATAAAATATATATGTTTGTCAGATAAACCGTGCTTGGCAGTGCCATCACTCACGTAGCTAAGGGGTTTACAAAGGCTCTCTAAGTGCGTTTAAAACCAGGAATTTGCTCGGTTTTTTAATTTTACCCTGAAATGTGATTGGAATAAATAAAAGATGGAAGCAAGCAATTTTTGCCAATCCCGTCAACATTTGTTAATTTTCGCCGATGCTAATGCTTCCTTTTAATTCTTCTATTCTCTCTCACACTATTTTCTAAAATTTCTGTCTCTGGCGCGGTTTTGGTCTTGGAAATATTTTTGTCTCAAGAAATACTTTTACTATATACCACCTACATACTTTTTATTATCGAAATGTTTGTTTTCTTTCGTCATTCGATAATTTTTGGCATTTTATGCGCCTGGATGAAGCATATGAAAAGTAACAGTATTTTTTACAGAGCCACAATACACCTCTGTTAATACTGCGCCAAATACTGCGACACATTCCAAACTTTTCAAGTGGAGCTGTATCATTCATGGTCGATTTGAGAAAATCGAATCATTATTATTTCTAGAAAGTTTTCTTTACCAACATCGCAAAATCACAGCTGTCAATCAATTGCACTACGGCGACGATTAACCGCGAAAGGGCCTTGTCATAAATAAAATAAAGCGACTGGAAACAAAAAACACCTTCCTATTGGCTTCCAACATTGCCTCTCTATCGGTGGTTTACTAACACCTAACAAGTGTTTAACCGTCTGCATACATTAAAATAGCATCTCAGTTACAAAGAGAGTAACTGAACGCAGTCAGAAAAAGTAGCAAAAAATATTCAATTCAAATAGAAAACAGCAAATTGGCGCAATTTCGAATGTGTTTATTTCTATAAGGATGATATGGATTAGACGTGTTTTTTCCAAAATACTTGGACTGTTTTGCCAAAGTTGAGAGTAAGCATTGCTATAGTACAGTGTTTGTCTGGAAGACTGATCCATAACATCAAATCACGGGGCTATGAAATGAATGTCTTTAAACGTAAATATTTCAAAAGTTTGAAGTGCGCTATGCATGTCGAATGTTGAAAGTGGTAGCCAAGACTCATATGGTTTAAATAATATGTAACTTCTCTTAGTTTGGCTAAATAACGACAAAAATTCGGTACAATGGGGTTATCGGGGGGGGGGGGGGGATTTTCATACATTTTTATATAGTAAAAAATCAATAGGGGGACCCTATTGATTTTTTGACAAATTTTTCAGGAAAAATTTTTTTCATACCATATGGTCCCCCTATAGATTTTTTGAGAAAAATTTTTTTTTGGAAATTTTTGGCCAAAAAACCAATAGGGGGGACCCTATTGATTTTTTCACAAATTGTCAGCAAAAAATATTTTTTCAAGCAATAGGGCCCCCCTATGGATTTTTTGAGAAAAAATTTTTTTTGGAAATTTTTTCCGAAATTTTTTCAAAAAATTCATAGGGAGTACCCTATTGATTTTTTCACAATGTATGTCAAAAAATAAATTAAAAATCAATAGGGTCCCCCCTATTGATTTTTTACTATATAAAAATGTATTAAAATTTCCCCCCCCCCCGATAACCCTCCCCCCCCACCGATAACCCCATTGTACCAAAAATTCAATATACAATTTAAATTTTAGATGATAAATCAGGTTTTGGCACAGTAACTTTTGAGAAGGGGTAAGCTTTTTCATGTCAGAAAAAGTATGTTTTCCCCAAAAATTGGCTTTTTAAGCTGAATTTGTTTTATTTCGCCGAAATGTCGAACACGTATTTTTGCAACAAAAGTATGTTAAGGACAATTTAAGTGAGATAAGGGAAGCTGAGTGGGATTAAGCTAAACTTGTATCGGCAAGCTGGCAAATTGATATTCTGGATTTTCGCACAATTGCTAAGTATTCACTACCTACATATTAAGTGCACGGGAAATTCTGAATACAATGATTAATGTTCACACAAAAGAGAGCCAATGCAGATGTGTTGTGTTACAAATGGAGAAACACCAGACAGCAAAACATATACTCTCTTTGAGTTTGTTTAAGAACCTCGAACTCTCCTCTCTTGTGCCGATCAATGCCATCGCAGCGTGTACAAAAGTAAACATATACAATCGAAGCTCGTCACTATAAGGAATCGGTCCATTCCAGACCAAAAGTGCCTTATAACTAGATACTTCCAAAAAAGTCAAAAAATTGTTTGCGTACCAGGCCTGCAACCGGTCGCACAATACCGGATACCGGGTGCAGCCCAGTTGCATAATTAGTTGTTCGGCAAAATTTGCCAAAATTTTCCGTTGCCGACTTTGGCGGCGTCATAGGAAATGTCTAATAACATAAGATAAAATCCTTTGACCTTCGTTCTCCGTTCCAAGCACAAGGTATGTCATAACAAGGTATGTCTCATGACAAGGTTCAACTGCACTGAGTATTCGGGTAACAAATATGTATAAGTAATGAATATATGTATTGATATTGAATATACGATACATATGAATAATACAGGGGTGTCATAGACTCGGCTCCAAAAATAAGAACATTTGCCCCAAAAAGTAAGATTTCGGGGTCAAAAATAAGAACATTTTTATAATTTTTTCAAACCATAGGGTACCCCTATGGTTTTTTGGCAAAAATTTTTTCCAAGTGTATTCTTAGGGGTGCATTTTTTCAAATTTTTTCCAAGTGCATTCTTAGGGCTGCATTTTTTCAAATTTTTAAAATTCGCGCCGAAACTATCATGCGAATATTTTTATTCTGCATGAATGAAAAAATAGCGGCGCAGGCGTAAATTTTTCAAGTTTAGGTGATATTCATAAAAATTTACACTATTTTTTAAAATACTTGGAGGAGAAATGGCATCCAAATAGCGCCGCAGGCGAAAATTTTTAGGAAAAGTTGCTTTTATTTCAAAAATTCCCATTTTGGAAATGGATATTTCGTGAAATAAGAACAAAATAAGAACATTGGCCAAAAATAAGAACAAATCTTACAAATAAGAACATTTTATTTTTCTAAGATTTCGACCCTCAAAATAAGAACAAATCTTAGAAATAAGAACATATGACACCCCTGCCGTAATACATACAGCTGACTTTTATAACAAAAATTTTCTAAAAACAATTTCTTCATTTAGGGATATAGCGTAAATCCCAAGTCGAGAATAGTATTTAAAAATGTTCACTCAGCAGCAAATTTGGTCTGATATTTGGTGACTAGCTGAGGTGGTGCCTTAGACCTTAGGCTTAGGCCGCTCGACAATGGCTTTGTCAGCGGAGCATCGCGGCCTTCGGCCACTCGAACACCGTTTCCGGTGCCCAGTGAGTTCCCGCCACTGTGTCCCTTACCTCGGGCCTGCGGCCCTCGCTCGGCTTCGTGCCGCTCGGTCGGGCGAAGCCTTCTACTTGTTCGGGAGTCTATATAAGCGGCTACCAAATTCCCCTTAGTTGAAAACCCCCAAGTGCCAAAAATCAGCCCGGTTCGACCCCAGTTCGGCCACATCCGACTATGTCGAACATTGTTCGACCTCGGGGTCATATCCGACCTCAGATTCGGATTCTCCATATCTGAAAACCCCCTGGCACCGAAAATTTCAGTCGGAACCCGGATAATATGAAATTTGTAGTTTGTACCAGTGATTCGAAAAACTGAAAAACTACACTGCAGTTTAAAAACTGTAGTAAACTGTAGAAAACTACACTACAGGTTTGAAAACTACACTACAGGTTTGAAAACTACACTACAGGTTTGAAAACTACACTACAGGTTTGAAAACTATACTACAGGGGTTTAAAATCCTTTTCAGGTTTTCTCACTACATTTCTAGCTCAGGGTTGCTAGACTCAGGGGGCCTTATCAAGCTTCTGAGCCCAAACCCTTTTCCCCAAAAGGGAGATGCTCAGACGCTCAGAACGAAGGGAAATGCTCAGAAATATTTTCTGAGCGCTCAGATGCTCAGAATCTCTGTCCTTATCAAAATGTAACTTTCTGAGCATATGCTCAGAAAATAAAAGTATGGAATTTTACTGTTTTTTTGTATTTTATTAATTATTTGACCATTAATGGTTATTTTTTCGTTAATATACGCATTGTTTGTGTAGTATTGTATTTTTCGATGACACTTCTTGAGGAATAACAGATTTTTTTAAGCAACCTCGTCGTATATTATAAAGAAATGGGCCGATATCTTATCAATATCTAATTTTCTGTGAATCAATATTGTATTTTTTCATGGAAATTCTTGAGGAAGTAGAGATTTTTTAGGAATTTCGTCGTATATTTTTAAGAAATTGTTGTGTTATATTGTCCTTTGCCAAGCTGCCAAGTTGTTGGGTCCTTATCAAAAACTTGGCAACTTGGTGCCAAGTTGCCAAGTTTTTTCGACTTGGTGCCAAGTTGCCAAGTTTTTCTGTCCTTATCAAAAATTTCGAAACTTGGCATATGCCAAGTTTTCCAAAAATATGCCAAGTTTGTTAATTTGTCAATTATTTGCGTTGTATTGTACTTTTTGATTGAAAATGGCATTTCCTTAATAATTTTCACTATTTATGTTCAACAAATTCAATTTTAAATCATATATTTCATGTATTACACTGATGAATTCGGTTCAAATAACAATTTTTGTGCTCAGTTTAACTGTTTTTATTGACTATTCATTATTTGATCATACTTTTTGATTGAAAATGAAGAGAAATAGCGAATATTTATCAATTTCATTTATTTATTTGTCAACTATTTGTATTATATTGTGCATTTTGATGGATAACCTTGAAAATTTCTATTATTTTGAAATTTAGAATGAATTCAGCCGAGAAAAAAGAAATCCTGTCGTTGGTCAAAGATAAATGGAGTGAAATAAACGCCGACTTTTCGGATAAGGGCTCCGATCGCCACACTCGTGAAAATGCCTGGAAGGAAATTCTCGAAGCCGAATAGAATGCGCCATCGGCCAGGTAATTTTTCTTGTTAAAATTGTTCAATATTTTTCATCAACCTAATTACAGCTGAAAAATTCGTGGCGTTGCCTCAGCAAATTGCGCGTGAAAGACCCGGCCTATGCCGCAGAAATCATCAAGGCTGTGATTGTGCTGCACAATCGAAGAATGGATCAGAATCCGGAAGATCTGCCAACTCAAGAAGAAGAACAAGAAGATGAATGTCCTCCGGAAGAAATGGGCACAACTGAAGCCAGGGCCGCGGGTAAACAAAAACAGATTGATTTGATCAATTTTTTCGTTAGATAATTCACCAGTTTCTTTATATTGTGATTTTGTGCTGTGAATTAGCATTACAATAAAGTTCTCAATTTCTTATTACTTGTTGCAACAATAAAACAGTAAAATACCAAAATTTTCCAAAAATTACCATAGGGGGGACCCTATGGATTTCGGGAAAAAATCAGAAAATTTTTGTCTTGGAAAAAAGTTAACAGGCGTGTACAACTCAATGCCCTGAGCAACTTTTACAAAGACACCATGGGTATCTGAGACGTTTTTGGTAAAATATAGTGAAAATCGCCTCAAAAATGGGGTGTTTTCGAAAAAGTGCATTTTCAGTGAAAAAATCGTAAACTTGAAAAAATCTGAAAAGTGCATCGGAATCTAGAGAAAAAGTTGATATAGGGTCATCAACATCAGATTTATGACAAACATAGCAAAAAACAGTCGAAAAATGTGTTCTGAGCATTTGCCCAGACGGAAAATCGCATGTGGATTTTGGTGCTCATCTGAGCATTTTCGTTGCTCAGAAATTTTTGATAAGGACTGAAATGCTCAGAAAAGGTGGTTTTCTGAGCATGTGCGTCTGAGCATCGTTGATAAGGACCGAGATGCTCAGAAAGTGGTCTGAGCATCTTGGCATTTGATAAGGACTGATTTCTGAGCATCTGAGCGCTCAGATGCTCATCTGAGCACTTGATAAGGATCGGCCCCAGGTTTGAAAACTACACTACAGGTTTGAAAACTACACTACAGGTTTGAAAACTACACTACAGGTTTGAAAACTACACTACAGGTTTGAAAACTACACTACAGGTTTGAAAACTACACTACAGTTTTGAAAACTACACTACAGGTTTGAAAACTACACTACAGGTTTGAAAACTATACTACAGTTTTGAAAACTACACTACAGGTTTGAAAACTATACTACAGGTTTGAAAACTACACTACAGGTTTGAAAACTACACTACAGGTTTGAAAACTACACTACAGGTTTGAAAACTACACTACAGGTTTGAAAACTATACTACAGGTTTGAAAACTACACTACAGGTTTGAAAACTATACTACAGGTTTGAAAACTACACTACAGGTTTGAAAACTACACTACAGGTTTGAAAACTACACTACAGGTTTGAAAACTACACTACAGTTTTGAAAACTACACTACAGTTTTGAAAACTACACTACAGGTTTGAAAACTACACTACAAGTTTGAAAACTACACTACAGGTTTGAAAACTACACTACAGGTTTGAAAACTACACTACAGGTTTGAAAACTACACTACAGGTTTGAAAACTACACTACAGGTTTGAAAACTACACTACAGGTTTGAAAACTACACTACAAGTTTGAAAACTACACTACAGGTTTGAAAACTATACTACAGGTTTGAAAACTACACTACAGGTTTGAAAACTACACTACAGGTTTGAAAACTACACTACAGGTTTGAAAACTACACTACAGGGGCCGATCCTTATCAAGTGCTCAGAATCTCTAACCAAAAAATGTCTGGCTCTCTCATAAATAGCGTGCTCTCTCTCAAATTGTTTGTCTGTCTGATTAGAAAGGAAAAGAAAGGAAAGGAAGCGGCAGTGGGAAATAAACGGGCAGACACATATCTTCTCTGCGCTCTCGTTCTGCAATAGTCTTTTTGGTGCGCCGCACAATAGCACCAAATCGACCCACAAACAACATAAAGGCGGACGTCTAGCAACGAGTGTTCGGTTTAATTACCCAACGTGAGGAACTTAAATGTTTCTCTTATAAATTTTGGAAAATCGTCTGAGCATATGCTCAGACGAAAATACGTCTGAGGAAATTAACAAAGCATTTTCATTTTCTGAGCATTCTGTGTCTAACACAAAATAAGAAGAGAGATGTGATAGAGAAAATAGTGACGCGTTGTGCAATTGTGAAAAGCCAGACATTTTTCGCTTAGAGAATGCTCAGATCTGAGCATCTGAGCACTTGATAAGGATCGGCCCCAGGTTTGAAAACTATACTACAGGTTTGAAAACTACACTACAGGTTTGAAAACTACACTACAGTTTTGAAAACTACACTACAGGTTTGAAAACTACACTACAGGTTTGAAAACTACACTACAGGTTTGAAAACTACACTACAGTTTTGAAAACTACACTACATGTTTTAAACTGCAGTGTAGTTTTTATTTATTTTTTTGAATCACTGGTTTGTACCCTCCTTGACTACAAACTACAAAAGCGCGTCAGTCATCCATCCAATGATCCACCATATTATAAAAGATTCGTTGATTGATTCGCGCCGTTTTAGTTTAGCCCATATATAGAAAAGGACTATCTCAAATCTGATATTGCTAAGCCCCTCTAGAATACGATTTAAGATGTGGTTAGAAATATCAGAATTAAGCTAGCCCCCTTCTAAAGGGGCTAAACTGAAATGGCGCGAATTTAAACACACAAATATCACTCCGCGAATTTGCCCGGTAGAATTTCTTAGCATTGAGTAAGCAAATTGAGTTAGCAAAGGCGTTTTCTGTCTCGACTGCAACGTTGTGTGCAGTCCTTAGGCATTCTTTCGATGCTAACAGATTTATTTTTAACACCAAAGCATTGAAAATTCAGACATTCCAATAAAATCAGAGACGAAAACGCTTACGAGCACAAAACATTGTATATTTTATGTCAAAACATCATTTATCGATATATTTACTGCTTGAAACGTTTTTGAGACTGTTAAAATGTTTTTGATTACTAAATTTATATGTAAGATTTTCTCCGAAAGTCTCTAAGAGTTTCGCAAACGGTTTTCGTTCGATGTTACTCAAATTTCCTTGTGAGCCAATGACTAATGTTTTCATATAAAAGTTCAAGGCTGTCAGTATTGGCGTGTTCTAGTGCAAGGCCACATACAATATTTTTTGCGAGGGGAGCTCGAGGCGGTCTCGACGGGGTGATCATTTCGTCAGTAACGATCAAGATGGCAACGACCATCTTTGGCGAACAATGGACGTGTTTACTTGTGTACGAATTCTTGCGTTTAAAAGTGCGTTGGCTCCTCCCCAAATTTACGTTATATAAACAATATGTAATAACATTCTTTACACCTTGCAGGAAGTTCCATTTAAAAAGCCGTAATAAAATATTTTAAGAATTTTTCAATTTTATGAATAATTTTGTTCTAATTTTTAATGATTTATAATGCCAGCTGATGAATTGCTATTCTCAAGAGAACGAGCACTGCTAATATGTTTCGTTTCAGCTGTATTTTAATTCACTTACCGTATTCTCGGTAATTACAGCCCCTCTTAAATTACGGTAAAAAATTACTGAAAAACTATAATTAGTTTCCTTCGTTTTAATCCCGCTCGCGATCATGGCCACCTTGAGCAAAACTAAGCGCATATCAGTGTTGATCTCGTCGAGGTTTAGCTAGTTTAAAAATATTTTTCATCTAAAAAAGAAAGAGAAGAACGACTTTGAAATTGCAAAAGTTTTTTGGATTTGAAAAATTTTTTCCCTTAGAGTTAGAATTCGAGAGAATACAGTAATAGAAGGAATGAAAGTCAGATCGTTCCGTTATCAATACAGAGAGGCACTTTGCAGAGCAGGAAAGCTTTCAAATATTCTTTTCACCCATTTTAAGACCCACTCGATTCTGATTTTTTGGAGTGAGGTCCGTACCAAGCAATGTTCGGCTCCTATATCCCGAGTGTATATTTGAGGATTTTGCGAATGCCTCAGACCTAAACTACATTCTAAAGATATACATCGCAAGATTTGCCTTCATACCAAAATATATAAAAACTCGCGCACCAACAACATTATCGAATTGGCTAAGCACAAAATCTTCTGCTATTAATTTTTCCGCAAAGTTAAGAACTGAGCGAATTTTGGCTAATTTATTTTTTAAATAGTCTCTTGCGACGGTCGTGGAAGTCGCCATAGGGCAGATATGTTTGGATAGCAGGAGGGGGTAGAGGGGCGATTGGGGTCAGCGCTTTCGCTGTTGTCTTTGCTCACTTTCTTTCTCATTAATTTATCCTTTAACTAAGGAGACGGGGAGAGATTCTGCAGTCGCATAGAAACCGTTGAACGCACAGAGAGCGAGAATCCTGAATGGATAGTGCTATCACATACAAACACTCCAGGATGTTTTAAAACAGGAAGAGAAACTGTGGGAATGGGTTGGCAGCGGGAAGCCGCCTCCGGATCGATGCCTTTGCTTGTTTTCATTGATTCAATTATAGACGGAATTCTGCACCTTTGTGCTCATCATGTTCTCATGGCCATCTTGCTCTTGAACTTAAATATTCTACTTTGTACTTAAAAGTCGGTCCATGGAAGCATGCAAGGCCCTTATATAGAACAAAACAGTTAACATAATATTGTATAGAGACATATGAATTTATTCCTTGTATCCATCATTGTGACTCCGTATTTCTATTATATTTTGTACTTTAATCTATCAATTTGCTTACTATGCATAGGATTCGGATACAACAGTACCTTACACACAACATTACCCTCTTCTGAGCTTATGTCATTTGCCATGAATCTTATTTCGCACACGTTATCAAATTCACGAATTTTACCAAAAAATTATCACAAAATGAGAAATATATTTTTGGAATGAGAAATAAGTTTTATAATTTTTAAATAATTTACGCCAAAATTCTGAAAGTAATAAAGGGCAAGATTTTTATTTAAAAATTGATAACATATAACATAATTCGTAAACATTGCACTTCCTGCAGTTTGATGCTGATATTTTCTGAATAATTTTGCAGTCAGTCGAATTGTTTCATTTCGCAACAACGCTCTATGATAGTCCACATGTACCACATTATAATATCCAAAGTTTGTTGTCCCATAAAAACTCAATTTAAGCCCTAAAATAAGTTTGAAATTATTTACTCTGTTAGACTGCTAAACTTTAGTCGTACTGCTATGTTACAATACATGTGTTGGATATTTCACTCTTTTAAAATTATTTCCAACAAATCCGCCGCATTGAAATCAATCGGATTTGTAGAAGAATCTCTTTCACTTTTCCATATTTTAACTGAACCCCCGATTGAACGGCTTAAAGTCACATTTTCCTTTTGTATTCCGCTCGTTCCGTCATTCTTTAAATGTATAACAACATTTTGTTATAATCAGTGTTTTTAAGTGAAAACGAAAAATTGAGCCAAAATGAAGCCAAGACCAGTTACTCATCCCTATTTTTCCGGTAGTCAACTAATTTCTATTGTATTGCTATTATTATTATTATTGTGCCTGGCACGATGTGAGGTGGACGAGGACGGTCAAGAAGTCCTTCCCACATCATACCACAACCCAACTAATTCCATTCTGCCTTCTTCCATCTTTCAAAATCCCCCGAAACCAATGGTGGTATGGGCCGATCTTCCAGAAAGGCCTCACGACTTTCAGAGACCTAAGCGCTGGAAGGATAAAAACTTTGGTGAATCACATAAGGTTTCTGGATCATATAAACGTTATGTTGTTTCAGGACAATGGTGTAGGAATTTGACGATCAATCGGTAGGGATTTATTACCTGAAAATTTATTTATGTAAAATAAAATAACTGGAGTTAGCTAGCTATTTTACCAAGATTTATTTTTAGCCATACACAATGTCCACCAGCGTCGCCGTTTCACTGGTTTGAAATTTCCGTGATTATTCTGCATTTTCGATAATTTTATATATCCAAATAAGTATCCGTTACATGAAAGATACCTTTATTTTATTTCTACGCTATTATTTGAAAAATTAGGAATTTTTAGCTTTCTTTTCCTTGATTTCTTTTTGCAATTCTAATTGTTAAATTCAGGTTTGTATGTTGCGGCGAGAGCGGGGTTGAATGTTGTGGCGGAATACAAACATGGGCCTACTTTGTCTTTGGATCTTTGTTTATGGTAGGTAGTTATTCACCAATCTCAGAAACAGAAAATATAAAAGGTGTGGTTTTAATATTCATCCTTCCAAAAATTTGTAAATTCTCGGGAGACTTTCTTTGTTGCGCAGGTCTTTTGGGAGTCTGCGACTCCCAAAAGAATAGGTAACCTTGAAGTAACAAATCTCTACAAATGTTTAATAACTTGATTAAAGGAAATGAAGAAGTAGGGAAGGATACTTTTTTCCTTTGTTCCGCGAACACTCATGTTTCATAAATGGGAGAGAAACCGAAGAACCATTTATGTCAAAAACCATACCTGTTTGCTATTCGGACCACGTGCCTTTGTCGTCTGAATACATGAAATCAAGTATTAAACGAATGATTAAAAATAGTCTTTGCAGAAACCAAAGTGCAACATTTAATTATTCTTAGATGATTGCAATGAAAACCGACAAAGTCAGAATTTTAACATAGTAATAACAGTAATTTTTGGCAACCCTGTGATGAATCTTATTTACGATTGTGACCATTTGTATTAGAAAATGCCAAAAGAATATCAAAGTTAAACTTAAGTTGTGGTGAAGTTCTGCATAGCTCAAATTGCCGCCGTTTCCCTAGCACAGACCTGTCAAGTAAACAATGCCAAACAGCGGCAATGTGCGCAGAGCTACTCCCCAAAGAGTTATTATTTCTCATGAAATTTAGAGTTCTATGGTTTTTATGATAGGTCTGTTATTTCAGTCTGCCTTCATAATTTTCTCGTTCTACGTGTTGCTGAAATTTGATTTGATCTGCCAACAATCCACATGGCCTACCGATCGGGATAGCAAAAAAGAATGTGAAAAGATGGTTGAATCGCCTGGGAAAACACGGCCAAGCACTCCTTGCAGTACTCTTTTGTCTTCACAGTCATCTTCGGACAATTCACCGTCAATGTCTCCAGCCAATCAAACTAGAGACGAGGTCACTCACAATCTCACGGATGTGGAAAGCAGAGATCCAGAATGTCATTCTGACATGAAAGTTGTAGTTGTAGATGGGCCACAACGGAGGCTTTAATTCTATGGCTACGAATCACTGAACACTGGGACCAAAAAAGTCCAGTTCCGGTGCGCACGTGGACACCTAGGCCAGACCGAAGCAAATGATCTCATTCATCATTTTAGTTATGAATCATTGTATTTTTGCCCAAGGCAATTAGTTCCTCTTTACTGCAATTTTTCTATGTATTAAATTTCTATGAAAATAACAATAAAAAGAATTTATACTACAATGCAAACGATAAATAAATTATTATCGTTATTTCAAAATTTCAGGCTTGTATTTTCTAATTTTATGCCATCAATAGGACTCTTGAACAGCAAATTACCTGTTTATTTATAATGTGTAGTTGTCCACAATGGACAAACAACATATATCTGATTTTATTTCGATACACAAATATATCAAACAATTATTATAAATGGTAAATAATGTGATAACAATATTATAGAAAATGGTAGATATTAGTATCATTCCTTAAAAATATAGGAGTAGGGTCCAGCTTTGTGTCCATAGAAATGTCACTTTTACGGGACTGCATAAATCGAATTCGACGAAATGTTTGCTAATTTTAATTCTAATAAGGACTCAAATAAAATGCATTGCATGAGAACAACAATCATGAATAATTTTTGAACAATTGAATATAACAAAAATGAGGACGTAAAAATGTTTGCTATTCTAATCCAGGGTTCACTTCATTATTAAAATCGTTTTGAAAAGAAAAATTAATTTAACTTTAAAAGTAAAATAGAGAAGTTATGAGAAAAGTTTGTCGGTTTTTGTTCAAAATTTACCACCTCAAAGTAAAAAATTTGAAATAATGTTCTCTGTACGAAATATTCTAGATTTCCTATATTAAATTTGTGTAAGTGGCAACCCTGCTTTTCAAATTAAAACGTGAACCTAGAAACAAAATCTAGCAATATAGTAACCGGAATCTTTAATCACTAGCTCGGAAAATTGTACACATCGGGAATGAATGCTGTATAACCGGGCTATTTGACAATAGAAAAGTCCTATAATATTGGCAGGTCAAATACAAATCGTCATATAAATTCTTTCAATAGAGTTCTCGAAAGATAGAGATACTGGATAATCACTTAGGTATGTCGTTCATTTCATCGGAAGTTGGCACCGATTCGTAACCACCCGAGTGATTGCGCGGAACCGTAGAGTTGTGATGGAATTGTGCTTGCTTGCCATCGTTCAACACTGCGCCTAAATAAAAGCGTATTATTGCAATGTCATCCTTACGATGACTGTGGATAATCGAGTTTTATTATATTATACATTATGTCAAAGTAAAATCTAAGTAAAATATGCAGAAAAGGTAATGTTAAAGAACGTCTTCTGTATTTTCACATTTGATAATTTTGTGATTTTAAGACTAAAATTCGTGAGTTATCAAGACGTTTGAAGAGGTAGTGGTATACCTCGGATTTGCTTGCCATAATCGCCCGTTGTTATATTAGGATGTGCAATTGAGGAATGCCTACGGTGTTCTGCATCGGCAATGGCAAACTGTTCTTTTGTGAAGTGATGAACAATGCCCGCTCCGAATGCGTCACCCAACACGTTAATTGATGTCCTAATTCTATCTCTAAAATTATGAGATTGAAATGACAATACTCTGAAGATTCAAAATGTTTGTTTTTACTTACAGAAGCCAATCTACAGCGACAATTAGCGATACATCTTTTACAGGGAGCCCCACCGCTGTAAGAACGAGTAGCAATGTGACCTAAACAGACAAATATAATACAGTCGACTCTCGATATACCGCACACATCAGGTCTGGCGATTTTGTGCGGTATATCGAAGTGCGGTTAATCGGGTGTGCGGTATATCGAGAGAATTTTGTATGGAGAAAATCCTTCCAGTGCAAAGTTGTGCGGATAAACGAAATTTCCTATATTTTTTTGTCATTTTTTCAATATAAAAAATAAAATTTGAATTCTCGCCCAAAAAATTTTGAATTTTTTACTGAATTTTGGCCGATTTTTGCAAAAATTTTGGTAAATTTGGCAAAATTTTTGAAAAATTTTCGAAAAATTTGATGAAAAACAGGAAAATTTTGTATAAAAATTCAAATTTGCGCCAAAAACTGAACCATTTTTCTTTGTGCGGATAAACGAAAAATTTTACATAGAAAATTTCACTTTGGTTTCTCAAAAACCTGTGCGGTATATCGACTTTAACTGCACAAAATGCGGTATATCGAAAGAATTTTGTATGAAAAAAATCCGTTCCAGCCAGATTTGTGCGGTAAATCGAAAATGCGGCTTATCGTGTGTGCGGTATATCGAGAGTCGACTGTAGTAATAATGTCCGAGCATTGACATACCAGTCCAGCAGATGGAACTGACGCTGCACCAATGGAAGCCAGAGTTGCAGTTAAACTAAAGATACAGGAATTATATAAATATGCGGCGACTATTTAAAAAATTATTAGAATGTTTATAGTACAAATCAATTCATAAAATTCCGAGTATTGTCTAAATCCGCGGACGCAAAAGTTAAAATATTCTATATTTGTTATTATGCTAAATTTTACCTCACTGTCACCACCTGTCCCATTGTTAGCTCCCGGCCATTCATTTGAGCTATGAAAATAGCAGCTACCGCTTCATAGAGGGCTGTTCCGTCCTAAATAAGCTCACATTATGTATAAAACATTATGCAAAATATTAGACAATTATGATTACCATGTTTATTGTGGCTCCCACCGGCAAAACGAACCGAGAAACCCTTTTGTCTACACCCAAATTCTCTTCCAGACAGCGAAAGGTGATTGGAAGTGTAGCAGAACTAAAAATATGGGATAATTATGCAATGCTCAAAAGTTATCGATATTTTAGCATTCTTTCCAGAAGTTTAGAGAGGTTCTTTTGGATAAATCATGGCAATACGTAGTTTTAAGCACCTTAGAAGAAAAATATATTGAAAATTTTATCTTATTCCGGAAGGTACTGGAAATACATAAATAGTAATCCCTAAAAAATACAAAATTCAATAGTAAATTTACCTGGATGCTGTGCCGAGCGCAGTTATCCATGCTTGAACAAGTCCTTTCATAAATACGTACGGATTTTGTTTAGTGAGCACGAAGAACAATAATGGCAATGCAATCAGTGCATGTATAGCCAAACCAATGAGAACTGTTACCATGCTAAATGAAAATACGTGAAAATAAACAAAATATGATTAATACGTTGTTGAGTAACTATCAAAATAAGATTGCATCTTAATCCTAAAGCTATGTTTATGAAATATTCGTTGGAAATGATACAAAATTTCGCATATGAATTTGGGAAAAGCAATTTATAGAACATAATTAGTAATGCTATCAAACTAATTCCTTTAATGTTATCTCTTGAAAAATTGTCTAACTTAGCGAATTTTCACCAAATACCGTTTTATTTCGATTTCTATAATATTGAAAGGAATTAATTTACCAAAACGAGACTAATATGACAATAATTACTTACTACATAGCTAACATGCGCGCGGTCTCACCGAGATCGTGAATCTCCAAAATCTTGCCCATAATGAGACACATTATTCCGATTGGAGAATACCTGAGAGATAAAATTTTTATAAAACAATTCAATAATGCCTAAAGATCAACTTTATACTTACTAACATGAAATTCAATGTCAGATCTCAAAATAATCTTATTTGTAAATTATTATGTGCTATGCACAACTTGGTTAGCGTTGTTATATTCTGTATTTTCGGGCATATTACATTTTATAGGTTCGGATACATAAGTATACATCCATGTAATCCCCTTTTCTCAATCCATAACATACTACTGATGAAAATGTTTAAATGAAAAATCTGGCTTACCACATAACGTAAGACACAAGCTGCATTATCACTTTATCTAACGCCGAGAAGAATTCCACCATGATTCTGGCTTGTTCCCCCAGTTGACTGACCACAATTCCAAAACCAATGCAAAAAACGATAATCCCTAAAGCGAAAAATGAAATGCAACTATAAAATTAAACCGAAAATACCGAGCACATTGAGTCCATCAACGTATTCGACAGATGGAACCAAACGGTCGTAACTTCCACGGGCTAAAGCGGCCAAAGCTTGTGTGTCATTCCGTTTGATAATTTTCGGCCTCACAGTCACATATTTTGTCTGCATGTTCTGGAATGTTGCCTGCACAATGTTCTCCGGAAACATATTTCTAAATAATATACATGTAACTGTTTTAGTAGCTACATTTTGATCCTGCTAATAGAATAAAATGCTCTAATTTTCTCCAAAAGTGCGGCTGCACCATTGGCTGCCTTATTGGCTGTAACTAATCAGAGCTCTTCAAAAGTGGCGAAAATTCAAACTTGTTATTCTATTAGCAGGATAATAGAGGGAACCGATAGTAGTATTTATTATTAATAGTCCAGAATAAAATAATCCCTTTAATACAACCACGTTGTTTTATTACTGATTATTCAGATTAACACGCTAATGCTAGTTATATTTTCAATTGTATTCAATTATAGTCGTAGTGTTAGATAAAAATGCTGTAAATGGCGCTAAATTTTCATTTTCGTGATTTAGAATTACAGTAGATGTTACTTTCTGATTCAAAATCTTGCAAAATTAACTAACCGAATCAGGTCGAGAAATGCGTCGACGGTGCTGACATTTCTCCCAACCGTTCCAGTGCCCATTTCTTGCTTAATTGTCGGATCACCCGGATGAATGAACAGAACCAGGAATATCCCAAGCTAAAGAAAATACTATAATCATTTGAGCGAAAACGGGTGATTATGAAACTAATGAGCTTACAAGAACGGCAAGTGCCGTCGTGGACATATAATACAGAATTGCTAAGGAACCCATTCGTCCAGACTGCTTCGCGTCCAAGCCCGCAAGGCCTAAATAGAACATGTCGTAATTATTGCATAATATGCTATAACTTCATTTTGATATTAAAATTTAACGCAAATGCAGAAAGATTTTTTATATTGTATTCTTAATTATCTTAGAAAATGTCTATATTTATCTTGTGTGTTTAGCTAATCTCCACGAATAACCTACATTTAAAGTTGTAAACAGGAAATTGCAAAACAGATTAAGTGTCTTAAGATGATTAACGTTTTTGAGAAAAAATTTGCAAATATCTGTTAAAAATCAACCTTGAATGATACGGAAAATTAAAATTTCAAATACGTTAATTAAAGTATTACATCAGAGGTTTTTCAATCGTTTGATGGAATGAAAAATTTTTCCATAATTTTACTCAAATTAGCTCTTAATTTAAACATAGTTAATCTGTAACTTATACATTTAATCATCTGACAGCGTAGGCGCGGGAATAAATTCCTTTAGAAAACTGTTAAAACAATTTTGTCGTAATAAACTTATTATTTTGCAACACTCGTATTTTTGATGAAATTAAAACGGAACCCCTTACCTGAGATTAGCGAACTGGCAATCAAAGGTAGTATCATCATTTTCAACATGTGCATCAAAATTTCTCCGGGAAAGCTCATTAACATGATCGTCTGCGGGGTAGGTTGTTGTAATCTGACGATGAAACCTAGTACAGCACCTAGCAGTACAGATACAATCGTGGCAACCTGAAGAGACATAGATATATCGTCGTATACATACATATTTTACACTTGTAATTTCATATTCCCGTTTGTAAGATACGGTTCCTCTAAAAAGCTAGTCCAAATTCATATAAAAAATTTCGATAAATGTAGGGCTAGAACGAAGCTACCATGGCAGTAGCAACAAAAGTTACCATTTTCATGTTTTTACACACTGACCTCTATTTAAGGTCTAGCTAAATGACAACAATTCTGGTTCAAAGCTCAGAATGTCCAGAAACATATAAAACACAAATATTCAAAAACGTACCAAGAGGAAATTCTTCCATATCCATTCTCTCGCTGCCATTTCTAAACAAAATATGAAATTAAATAATAGCAAATACCAAAGGAATATTAGACGCAAGCACGAAAATGAAATTGTGGAAAGTAAAAGCGGTATTCAGAAACTGGAAATTAACATCTGTGGGATTTGTATCCGGATACAAACTTATTCCCAAGGAGATAGGAATCGAAAACGCAATGGAACAAGCAAAAATAGTTTATTATGGGGTGAAGATTGGTTGTAAGAATGAGTGCGGTTGAATTGGCCGTCGCTGTTTTCTCAGTGACAATTGAGCTCCAGTCGCCGCCAAGTTGGGGCTGCCACCGTGGGTATTCGGCTGGCTAATTGGGCTGCTCCTCACCTTTCCCCATCCAGCTTTGGTGCTGTTGCATGCGTAAAAGTCGAGAAAAATGGTTTGACCGACAAAAAATAAACGCCTTCGGCAGTAAGGACCCCAAGAGCACCGGATTTCTCTGTCTATTTTCGAAAAAGGGAACTCCTCTCTCTTCTTTTCGGACTATTGATAAAACGATTACGGCCACACTTTAAGTGGGTTAAATATGAGATTTAAGTAACGTCGTAACAGCAAAAGAAAAGTGCAACAGCGGAACAATATAATGAATTAGCACCGTCAACATTGACGTCGCAAAAGGAAGTTTAAGCAGGTTGGGCTAGATTTCCGATTGGGACACACTATATTTCAAATGCAAAAATATTTATTGCTTTATTTGTTTTGTTTACAGAAAGAGTTATTATTTGAAATATGTTTAAACCTTTCGGGATACCGATTTTTGAACAAGTAAGAAATTGGGGGATTCTTTAAGCATAGATTCCGGAAAAACGAAACTTGACAGTGAGTGCTTTGAGACGAACTGAGCAATTCCTATAAGTATAAGTCATAATTTTCGATGCACTTTAAGTAGCCCTTTTCATGCTTAAACATAGATAAAAAACAATAGAATTTAATGAAAACAACTAATTATTTTTATTTTTCATTTTTTTTGCTATTTCTTTAACATACGAAAAGGAAAATTACAATCGTTTGTAAACGCTGTTATGAAAACGTACTCTATGAAATCGGCAAAAATATGTTAAACTCCTGGGATGGCGTTTTCACCAAAAATAAATGGCTAATGTATGTGAGCAAATAAATTTCCTGGGAAATTTAAATTTATCCGATTTACGGAGCAAGTTGGAACTACAGCACAACGAAATCGATAACTGCAGTTTGTATTAAAAGTCTAAACTGTAAAAAATGGACTTCATATATGTCATAAGGCATTAATGAGATTGCGTTCAAGTAAGTCCAAACCTATTTTTTATCTACCTTTTCACTTTAAGACATGCTTAATAAGCGAAAAACAAAGTAAGCTCTGTTATACTTTGAATGGAATGACTCAGCGGCGGCATATAACGGGTGGACATTAAAGCAAAATCATTAAGCGGAAACGCCTTTTTGTCTGTAGCTCCTTCAGATGACCTCTATTCCCCTTTCCGTTTCGTACGAGATTTCTAGTTATTAAAAGTGCGGGAAATTAACTAGAAAATAGTTACACGCCAAGCGTTTCATTCTAAAGGGACTCTAATCAATAGAAAGGTGAAAATAAGAGTCTTAACGAACGGTCCATGTAACTTCATTTAAAAAATATGTCGCAAGCGTCTTAGCAAATATTATGGGCGAAGGAGCAGAAACAGAGAATCAAAATGTAAAGGTAAGCATAATATTGAACAGATCCGATACTTTGTTTTATGGGAACACGACTGGGTCTCTTAATTGGCAAGAATGCGTGAAAA
Organism: Ditylenchus destructor; assembly: GCA_022814885.1. Taxonomy (NCBI): domain Eukaryota; kingdom Metazoa; phylum Nematoda; class Chromadorea; order Rhabditida; family Anguinidae; genus Ditylenchus; species Ditylenchus destructor. The sequence goes on along the minus strand of JAKKPZ010000033.1, from coordinate 100,693 downwards.
TCGATTCCGTATGTAATATTTTCCAAATGAATCCCTAAAGATTTTCCTCCAAAATGTGGCAATAAACGACGGATTATAATTTTGCGTCGTCGGGAAGTCAGCCCAGACGTCGCACCAATGAATTAGATAAATGAGCAAAAGTAAATAAAAACCGTGCTAGCCGATTGGTTTTTAATTCATTGATCCACGAGCGGGCCTTGAGCAACGCTGGGTCTTCCTTGTTATTAGGACAGCAGCGGTGGTCATCCATATGGCTGGGAAGCTTTCCTTGACATGGGCCACTCAACTCTTAATATCATAAAGAGTGAGAGAGCCATAGGTAATTTTTGGATGCGGGATTTTGAATATTTTACAAGAAATTATTCGTTCAGAAACAAAAAAGGTATGTCTATAGAGTGAAATCTAATTAATATTCATAACTATTTCGAATACATTTCCCAAAATTTAGATAGGAGCAAAGCATTGATGACTAGAAACGCAAATTTTCAGAATTTTCGAGAAATCTATTTGAGGTAAAACATGATCGAATTTCCAATGAAAATAAAATTCACGTCCGATTTACCATTGCGAGAATAAATGGCACTATCTTGCAGAGCGAACACAATTCATTATTATTATTAAATAAGACACAAAAAGGAACATTTGTGTGCCTGAAAAGTAACTGCAAGCTTAATTGCAGTTACAAACAATGTTATATTCAGAGGCCATTAATTAAAAAAACCCAAAGGTTCAAAAAGATTGCTTACAAGCGCCCACTTGGTCAATTATAGATTGACTAATAGCCCATAAATGATTAATTAAAATAGAATTATTTCACTACGAATTTTTCAAAAATTTAGTATTTAGCTTGATTGAATTTTATATTAAATTAGTTCAGCGATCCATAAAATATAGACAGAAAAGCGAGCAAGCATTTTCGGTATAAATATTTTAAACACACATATAAAGTTGTCCATTTGATTCAAACACGTGGAAACCGATTTTCAAAGTAAGGTTCTTTTGCTCATTCGCTCGTAATTAGGGGTATCTCGCGGTATGAACAAGAGAGAAAATAATTGCCAAGCTCGGATTAGCGCTGTCGCGGGGGAGGGATTAATTGTTGCCACTAAACATCGATTTGCTTTCAAAAGGTAAACAGACGGCTCAAGTGTTTGATTCGAAAAAATAAAAACGACAGTTTTGACCAAAACCAAAATTTTTCAGCAGTTGGAGAATATGTGATCAAAGCATACAAAATTTGGCATCAGTGTGAGAAATTGGAAACGATAAGCACATAGACCTTTATCATGACGTATTTCATAGAAAATTAAAAAAATGAAAATTATGAGGAACTCAGAGATCCAGCATTTTTAATTTTCGAACTATAATTATTATATTGTGTAATACATATGGAACAACGTTTCTTTTGCTGTATAAAAGTCTAGAGTTCAAAAATGAACAAAAAGTTGAATTGGTTTTGACAGTGCAAAATGTTTCAATGAATGGTTCAAATATTTTCACTTTGGATTGCACAAGTCCACACCACCGTTTTAAAAAGATCTTTGTTCAATAAGCGGCGCGATACAGAGGGGAGGCCCTTTCGCACAACAAACAAAACTCGGAACTAGCGAGTCAAAAGTTGGAAGGAGCGGCCTCCGATTCCATTTCACTACCTTCCAACATTTGCGGTTGGCAGGGGAAAGGCAAATAAAATGCAAAAATGACAAGCCCCGGTCGGCTAGTGTCCCCATGGCCAGGCTCTGGATTAAATAATAATAAAGTCAATAGGGTGTATCCGGGAAAATTATCCACCTTCCTCCTGCTTCTAAGGAGAACACACGACCACCCCTGAGCAGGCTCTTTGCCTGAAAAAGAATGAGTCCTTATCTTTCCTCGAGGGCGAAACACAGGCATTCGAACGACGCTTGGATTAAAAATTAAATTTCATGGAGAAGTGGACATAACGTCAATGATTCATTTCTTTGGCCAAAAACGATTACCTAGAGTCGTACCTAAGAAACTCTGGCTTGGATAACCTGAACAACTGAGGGATTAGGATTTGTATATTTTTATTTAAGGAAGAAATTGATACTAGCTTGTTACCGTCAATTATATATACTGATAAGAAAGCACTGGCACACGGACAACCATCCTTATCGAGGACAACCCTTACATAAGATTACCTAAAACAAGGACAAATGGCAACGCTTAAGCCTAAGTTTAGCTTAATTTTTGGGGTTTGTGTGATTGGTTGTCCGTACCCGTAAAGCATTCGGCAATCTCAGTCAGTTCGTTCCTTATTGTCGGTTTTGATTACCACAAACTAAGAGTGCGCATTTATTTGCGTCGACTAAAATATGCATAATATCTTCTAGAATAATAAAGGCCGGATATAAGCAAAATCGGCAAAAATGAGATTGCTTCCTTAATTTATGCACACACTCGTCTCACTTTTCCCGTTATTTGCTCAGAAAACTGGAATGGATCCCCCAACTACAAATTATTGGAACATTCCATGAAAAGAGAAATGTTTAAAACATGTCCAAAAGCGCGATTCTCCAAGTATATCAAACTCGGAGCGAAAGTATTGACAAATTTTGTCCATTTAAGATCGATATCAGCAGACGCCGAAGGAAGGCCAGCCGATGCCCGCTAGAGGGTCCAACTGCCAAAAATTGATAAAAAAAGGAGGACGCCCTTTGAGACCTCTATTCCTGATCAACTGGCCAAACGATTTGAGTCTCTCAGTGAAAACCTTTCAATTTTTGCAGACGCGAGTCCCGGCTTCCAGATTATTGTTACCGCCACGCTGCGCGAAAATTACCCCTTTGTAAGGCACATACATAATTAAACCGGTCCTGGCATGTCGGGAACCTTCCCTTACACAGCACTCACTATGCCTGAAAGATTATAATTTTGCAGTGGAGTTGTGCGCAGGTATAATGACAATATTGGGTCTGGTAAAGTGATTTGTCCAAATATTCGCGACAAAATCGTCTGATTGAATTTGAAATGAAATGTATTATGGGAACGATTGAGTGAGACATATTTGCACTTCACTTTTTTATTCCATTTCATTGCTTGGATAAATAATTGACCCCAAAGTACAAAAAAATTGTTCACCAGATTTGTACCGGATATCAGGAAAATGGTTAAAGGTTAATGAAAGTGATCAGGATATCTATGAGCGAATTTTTCCAAGTGATGATTAATAAATAAGTCAGAATCGTATAATTTAATTCGAAGAGAATGGAGTATAAATAAATACAGAAGCGAGCAATAAAACAAACACTTTGTAAGAACAATTTTAAAGTCTGTAGTTAGTTTTCGTCAGCAATATTTAAGCATTTTTGAAAAAAATTGGCTCATGTCTTATTAACTTTTATGTGTTTCTGAATATTAATTTGATATGGCTATTTGCGATGACTCACTACTTTTGATAGTCCTCGGAGGACATTGTAGGAAGTCATTCCTAAAAGTCATTGCCGGAAAAACAACAGATGTATGCAACATACAAAAAATTTGTAAAATATAAATCCTCGAAAGAATCTAAAAATGCTTAGGAAAGAAGAAAATAATGTAATTTTGATTTCTACAAATTTTTGGATATTATTGCAATAGTTAAATCATCAGTAGACTCAACTATTCATTGTTTCTTTCAATTATGTTTCCTTCTGATTTCTTTGTCTTCCTTTAATTTTAGTACATAAGCAGTATTTATATAAAACATTATTATTTATTCAATTTCTGATTTTTATGGTGCACTGATCTTCTGAAATTTATTCGCCAACTATTTTGCGAAATAATGAATAATAAAATGATATAAAAGAAACATTTCTGCTGTAAAACCGATAGAGAAAGCAAACAGTAGGAGTGTCAATCAGCGTGAATAACCGGTCAAATTATCACCTGGCTGGTGAGAGGGGAAGATGGCCAGGAAAAGCAAATGTCAATTTCCACGGCGCCCGAAAAAAACGCAAACGTGATTGAAGCCCATGAAATCGTGACTAAATCATTGAAAGCTGAAATGGCTCCTATTTTGTGGTTGTATTTAAACGCCATATTGAGTAAAAATTGCCATAATCTGTTAGTTTTGCTGCATTGCTACTGGAACAGTTATTCTCTGCGATTATCGAAGGCTCGTAATGTTTCACAAACCACTGAGGTGGTTAGGGCCTCTTTTGGTCGTGGTTTGTCTGAGCTATGCACTAGCAGGATATTCTACTCAAGCGTCCGTCTTTGAAGTAGGTTAATGTTCTTCATTTGCCTAAAAATACCAACTTTATAAAGTACTGAACAACGGCTTGAATGATTAAACTCTCTATCAAAATCAGATTGTGGTGATATCGTTAATTCATTAAATTTTCGAGATCCTACAATGTTCTAGAAAAGCAAGTCCCTTTAAAAGGACTTTGAGCAGCATGTACAATTTTACGAGGAATAAAATTTTTCAAACATATTCGAAGCAATTAATCATTCTCGTAAATGCAAACAAATTGTTACTGTGCTGTTTTTTTCAAATATAAACTACATCTTATTATTTATTCAACTTTAGGTCAATCGAGAATATTCCTTCAAGTATGCCAGCCAAATTTCAACTGGCTTATCCCTCAATCATAAAGACGCAGACAACTCTCAAGGCGGCCAACGAGCCATCACAAGCCTAAGAGCCAACGTGCACCTCAAATTGAAGCCCGATCCGACCTCAAATGAACCTAATAGCTTCATAGCCATACTGAAAATCAGTCGACCTAAAATTGGCACTCTTAACCAGCGACTTCCAAATACATTCAGCGACCGCGCAGTGCTGCCATGGGCCCTCTTCTCACAAAACGACATTGATAGCAGTTTATGGCATGAGTTACACCTGCCGATGCAATTCCATTACAGCCAAGGAGAAGTGAGCGCTTTACGGTTTAACACCAATGATGGCGAGGTGTCTAAAAACATCAAACGAGCTGCAGCCAACTTCTTCCAACTCAGTTTGGCAAGGCAGCATGATATCATGCAGCATAGTAGCGGGGAATATCGAAATGGACAAAACAATGGACAAAACTCAGACTACGATGTATTCATTCTCCCAGAAGTAAGCATAATAATTAAAGCATTCTTAGATCAGTAAACATTTTAGATATATATGATTACAAGGTGTTAGGAAAGGACAAATGAACAATTTGTCCCACCAAAGAGTATCAACTCATCACAAAATAAATTTCCGGTTTTTGCCACAAAAAAGCCTATTTTTACTTTGGAATAACCCAACTTTTTGCGAGAAACTAGAAACATGGTTTATTGAGTATCTTTCAGCACATGAATAAAGGTATCTGTCACACCACTTATACAGTTACCAAATCCGAAGGCCAACTGGATGTCAAGAAGACTATCGATTATGGTCGATGTGATCTGCTCAATGATAAAGTGTTTGGCTTTGAGTCCTCTCATTCATCCAGACAATGCGCTTTGTGCTCAATGGAAGCTGGCCCCTATGTGTCGGGACTCTCTGTCGATCAATATGATCCATGCATGCGTATTTGCGGTTATGGTCAATTTGCCGGAGTGGATCGAGCAACTACTGTACTTTTTTCGTTTTTACCGAATAATTCGTCAAATTATTTTTATATCGTTCGAATTTCTAGAGCCGTTACACGTTATCTGGGACTGCGGATGAGTATGGCATTGAACGAGCTGAGACATTTTCGACGTATCGATTCATAAGCCCAGAAACATCGTTTGGTGACGCTGCAGAACCCGCATCACGAACCCCAGGCAATAACTCAACTGGACCAATCGATTCATTCCTCCATAGTACTGCCATTTCTCGCCTGACATTTCGAGGTTCGGATCCTCTCGAGGAAGAAAGTCAAGGCTCATTTTCTGATGAAACAGAAGGCTTGATGCATGACAACGGCGAATCGATCAGAGAGAAGCGCCACTACATGTACGGAGATAAGGAAATTCGATCTTCATCGACATTCCGTGGAATGCAGCACAAAGTTCAGCAAGCTGTAGACAAATTGAGCCATATTATGAAGGAAACGGCATTCGATAAAGTTAGGTATGGAATATTTTAAGCTATGTGACACTAATTATAAGATACTAACCATATAAGAATCTCATTTAAAGCTGAAAAATCAAATTCAGTTCAAACGCAGCCACATATATGCACGATTTGGTGGAGGTGCTACGAAAATGCAACGAAAGTGAAATCCAATCTATTTACACCGTAGCTATGGACCGTTATCAATCGAATATCCGAGCTGAGAAAGAATCTGTACAAAACTCACCTGCGTTTGCTACGCAAAGCGAAAAATCTCAGGAGATCCTCGACGATTGTCTTGCGTCCTCAGGCACACGGTATGATTATAAAAATGTTAACTTAACTGCTTATAAATGACTAAATTGATTATCTATTATAATCACCCTAAACCGCAAGTGACGCTCGGATGTCCGGAACGTCACTTGCGGTTATAAATGACTAAACGGAAAGTGTGTTTCTAATAAATATTTCTTTAATGCTTTATCCGTATACTTGAAATATCTTCTTATTTTAAACGATTTGATTTATAATCACCCTAAACCGCAAGTGACGCTCGGATGTCCGGAACGTCACTTGCGGTTATAAATGACTAAACGGAAAGTGTGTTTCTAATAAATATTTCTTTAATGCTTTATCCGTATACTTGAAATATCTTCTTATTTTAAACGATTTGATTTATAAAATCACTTCCAGAAAAAAATTATGATTAAAATTTATTCTAATAATTCATGGAGTTTCAGAAATGCATTGGCCATTTTGGTTCAACGAATGAAGAAGGGAAATGTTAGCCCAATGAAAGCCGTCACGACTTTGAAGCTGTTCAGCGGCGCACTGCATTCGCCTTCAGATGAGCAAGTGTCAATTATGCTGGATTTGTGCCGGTCCAAAAATGTAGCAATGAATAACGAAATTTCGAGAGGAACCTGCTGGCTGACCGTTGGAGCTTTGATTGGAAAAGTTTGTCAGCCAATGCCTCGTTCAATTCGAATCGCTCTTGGAAATGGCCAGAAAGTTTGCTCATCCGCCGCGCGACAGCATTATAAAGAGGTTGAGATTGAACACATCGAAAAATTAAAAAATTAAGTAAAGTAATTCAGGCTCTTGTCCGAAATCTGGATCTAGCGAAGACTATCCATGACAAAATATTGGCTCTGAAAGCAATTGGAAATGCTGGCTTGACAGAGACTGCTACAATTCTTGATTCCATTATCAAATCAACATACGCGACCACCAACGTGGCCGATGCATTAGTCAACAAATCCCATATTATTCGGGTAGCCGCTATTGATGCCTTGCGCCGTTTACATGTGCGCGCTCCAGAACTGGTGCAGAAAATCGTCTTTCCCGTATTTCTCAATATCACGGAGTCCGAAGAGGTGCGCATTGCCGCTTTTTGGCAGCTTATGACTGCAGCCGGTCGAATGGAAAGCAAACCCTGGCTTTTGGAAGAAATTGGAAAGGTGTTGAAAGAACAAAAGCACAGTTCACCACAGCTTTTCTCTTTTGTATACAGAACGCTACAAAAGATGGCGGAGCTGAACGATCCATCACTTCAGGCAATGTGAGTTTTAATGTAAAATTAAATATGAAATTGATGACAATGGAAATTATGTTTTTGAAATCGAAAGCCAAAATTCCAAAGCTTGGGACTGGATAAATATCCCTAAATATTACTATTTACGGCCATTAAAAATAACCTATTGGTATGGCGGAAAAGTCTCCGGCGTTTTTAAAGTAAATTTTTTAGTAAGTAAACATAATTTTTTGGTTTATATCGCAACTTTGAGCGATCATCATCCCGCCAAACCAATATATATATGTATATGACGCATTGTTATTTTAGCGTGAAACCAATCAAGACTTTGTTGAGCAGCATAGACGTAGGCTCTAACGAGCTTGCATCCAGCTTCTTCTACTCTATTCCATTGGCTGATGGTTCTCTTAACACACTGAATTTGGCCGCTATTTTCCCACGCGAGTCTAGCATATTCCCGTCTCAAGCTGGTTTTGGTCTTGGAATGTTACCTTTCACCAATCCGACTCAGAATCCTTTCGCAACTGGACATGCTGTTTCAAATCAAATTCAGCTCGGTGTAAGCCTTCATGGCGTAGATGGCTGGTTTGAGAAAGTGATTAGCGAAATGTCTGCAGCTTCGGATAATGTGACATCGTCAAGTAAAAGATCATCGGTAGGTTTTCAGGAATTTACAACATAATGTCAACGTCAATTAAATTAAAAATGTTTTCATAAATTTCAGAATGATGTTTCACATTAGTGCAGATTCGAAATGTTCTAAAAAACCCGAAATTTCTTACGTTAACTTTTGTAATCATAGCAATGGCACAACTACTCGTTGCGAGAGCTCAAAAAGTTGGTGTCCAAAATTCGCATTAGCAATCGCAATGTGCAGCGTTCGTCAGATTTTTCACCGCTAGCTTTACTAACGGCACGACTTGGGGAAATGGATGAATTTGTTATACCGCTCGTGGACAGTAACCGATTCGGTCTTCCTACTTCCGTTTACGAACTTATAATGTCGAGTGCTAAGAAGGAAAACGAAAAATACCGCTTCAGATTCAATGCGATGGGAACGGTTGGTGAAAAATGGGCTCACATTCCGACCACTACTGGCATGCCAATCAATGTACCTTTAATTTGCATCATTTGTAATTTGATAAACATACTAATTAGAAATTATGTCATTGAATCCTTAGAATTTTCTTCTATATTTCTCATGGAAGACCCAAAACATGAGTAGATTTTCACATTTAATTCTAAACTTATCAATATCATAATATTTCGAACTATATTTAAGACGATTTCATATTTTTGTAGGTAATCCACTCACTTCCCTTAATGACATCGCAAGAACTACGTCTGGAGAACGACGGGTACCATATGCATGCAAGAGTTCAAAATGCCTTTTCAGCTAGCCATTTGCACAGAATGGAAGTTGCGATTCCAAAAATGACTGCCACAGGTTCGGAGAGCATGCAAAGTTTTGAGAGTACTTCGCCGCTGATTGACATCGATATCGATTATCGACGCCCCGCACAAGACGACGCGGTGGGTGATGACAGTGTTGAGGTGGTCATAGCAATGCCTGCAGAAACTTCACCGAAAAAGACCACGCTTTTTGCTATGCACTGTTTGCCGGTCACGTATACAAGAGAGTGGAAACCAAGGACTCAGGCCCATGGGGATGTTAATATTAAAACCGTTCACTTCTCGAAACTTGAGAGCCAACAAAGAACAGTCAATATGGTGGATATAGGCAAAGAATGGGGCATGCCGATAAATATGAAGGGGCATATCTACATGCCAACAAAACAACAGATTGGCAAATTCTATGACATGGTACGGCTGTTTAGCGCTACAGAGAACCATATCAAAGTGATCCTGGAACCTCAAAGCAAGACATCGGTAAGAAATTTTTTCTGCGGAATTTTTATTTCTGTTTCCATAACCTGATTGACTAGTACTAATTAGCATTCTTAAGTAAAGCGTATATTGGTTCGGCGATTTAATTAGAATCTACACAACCCTATGACAAACTCAAAAATGTGATCTAATTATGAAAATATTTCTATTAAAAAAGTATCCCCTATATTTTAGAATTCCGCATCAGTGGAAGAAAAGCAGCGAAGGCAAATCCAACTCAAATTTAACGTACATGGACATGCGTTCAGGCAGAAAAGTCGTGAGGCTGTCGCACATACCTGTGCAAAATTATCCGACTCTTTCTACGATAACTGGAGCCAACTGGCTACTGAGCAAACGGAACCAATGCGAAATTTGCGCTCCGAGCTTGTAACGGAATTTGAACGCATAAAAGAAAGGAACAAAGTGTTTGAGCAAGTCATCGAGTCAAAATTCGAAGTGAGCAGAGTTGGCACTTCACGGATACTTGGACAGAAAACACGCGAAAAGACCGGTTATTTTGGAGAATCAAGCTTAAATTTGGAGTGCGATATGGACACAAACAATTATTGCCGAGTGTCTCTAAAAGCCCAAAGTAAATGCAGCGCTGGACAAAGCTTAAAGTTCTCACTCAAAGCTTTCTATGTGTCACCTGAGGAGGTGAGTAAAATTTTATATTGATCAGATAGTTGAACCGAAAATAATATAGCCAATAATTAGTCTTGTAATTTTTTCGCATCCATAATCAGCAGTTGCGCCAAATTTTTTCCTGAATTATGTCAATGAGAAATTAGATAAAAAGTATTCTTTTAGCTTGAGTCAATTGAGGAGCTTATTGCCGCTCGCGCCGCTAGGAACAAATTCCTAAATTTGGTGTCTATGGTGGAGGCCAAGCTGAAACTGACGAATGATGAAAACACAAAATCCGATGAGAATGGGGAAAACGAACGTAAAAGTCCTGTCCAAGCTCAGTGGGGCGGCCGAATACGCCTTCACGGTGAATCTAACCAGCTAACTTTTCTCAATGAGACTACGGAAATCACTACGCCGGTTGTGATCAACAAAATGAGCGTTAAATTAGACCAGATGGATTCCACCAGTATGTTTTTCCTCATGGAAGGACTGAGAGATTACTATCGCGCTCATAAAGACGGTATGCTAGCCGAAGACAAATTCGATGTTGACTACGCTCCGAAACTGGATATTAATGAGGCGGAAATTCTTCTAGTCGTGGATCCTTTCAGTCAACGCCACGCCGGTATTTATTTTGCGGTTATTGTATTAAAAAATAATAACAAACCCTTTCCAGATATGGTCATGTGGGCAGCCGCAACTCCCACGCACATGCAGGCACGAACGACACAATTCAGTTCAATTCATTGGCCTGAACAGTTAGACCTCGTAGAATTGGTTTCAGGACATAACAACAGCGCTATAGACATTCCTCAAGCTCAGACAGGTCCGACTTCAATTAGCAATTTCTTGCGTCAGTTAGGCGTCAATGCTCGGCCTTTCTGTTGGGTGGATGGCAGCGATCTCCGCACCTTTAACGAGGTATTAGCTGTTGTTATTTCAAACTGATTATTTACCATATTCTATAGGTTATATATCGCGCACCGCTTTCCACCTGCTATACCGTTTTGGCTGCCGATTGCGCTGATGATTCCACTGGAGATAAAGAATCAGAGGCAAACAGCGAGGACATATTTCAGCCGAAATTTGTTGTGATGATGAAGCGCGTAGGTCCAGCTAAGGAAAATTCAAGACACGTGAGTTTATTTCATCTCTGAAATATATAACTTAAGAAAGATTGTATTTTATTAGAAATTTTATACGAAATTTATAGAATTTGAGTGAATATATTTTTAGAATCTGAAATTAATCACCAATCAATGGACAGTGGAAGCTGAGCGCGCATCGACTCACGAGCCAGGTCAAAAAACGCCTTTAGATGTTATTATAAATGGAATGCGCGTGGAGTCTGACATCACGGAACAGCCATTTTTGCTCGAATTTATGGATAGTGGGAAAAGTCAGATGGTATGTTTTCCGTAATTATTATATTAAAGTTGGAATTTTTTAAAATCTTGATAAAACATAACACCCTGCCAGCTGATAAATGCCGGTAATTGCTAAACAAATTATTGGCGAGTAAAAAATGGTACGAATAACAGATATCCGGATAATGGAACCATGCTACAACAAGCTAATGTAATGTTAGATTTCAAAATATATGGTTTCGAACCATATATCACTATATTGTATATATCACCATATTGTTTTAAAGTAAGTGTCAACTTTTCAAACAATTTCTCTTGGTATCTTCCAATAAAAGAAATATTGACTAAAACTAATATACGAAAAGTTGTATCACGCCCAAGTTTACAGAACCAGTTGCATTATACTATTATTCTCTCTGATTTCAGAGAATCCATACCCCAGACGTGGACTTGATCTTTGATGGAAAGCGATTGTGGATTCGAGTAGCTGGAGTACATCAGAATTCTGTCTGTGGTCTTTGTACGCACAATGGACTCAATTTAAGAGGAAAGCATCGAGAACTTACCAATAATAACCAAGAATGTGATGGAGAGGATCTTGATTTGTTTTACTCAAACGCAGAATTTGGGGCTAAAGAGCAAAAACGAACAGACGAGCGTGCACATACAATCATGCGAAAAGACGAGGAGGACCATGAAGTTGCGTCCGTTAACCACATCAACACCGTTGGTTCGTTTTAGTTTTTGAGATACAGTCAACCCTCTTTTAAGTTATAACCCTTTTTTGAGTTTTCATATTGAACTTTCAATTTATTTATAATTCTTGTGCTGTATTAAAGTGTCGCAGTGCCTAAAAATTTTCCATCCGGCATTTTTACACCGCAAAACTAATAAGAAAATCAATTAAAAATTCAATATGCAAATAAAAAATGTTATTTAAACGAGCGTTGACTGTATATTAAAATGGTAGTAGGAATTTACATGATTAAAACCGTATGTTTCTGTACATTTTGATTTTAGTTGCTGTAAAGGAGGGCAAAATTTTTATGTAAATTTTTAAATTATAAAAAATTCATAAAAATGAAAGTTCTCTTTGGTTGACCAATTGCTATAACGATAATGTTTCAGAACTTATGCCAAGGACCAAAGCCAAGGAATATGGGCATCAAATATGTTTCACGCTCTCTCCGGTGCCCAGCTGTCCAGAGCACAGCATAACATTTATTGAGATCGTGATCGACCTCAATTCGCCCAAGAAGGTGTCAGAAAATGACAGTGTCAAGAAAGTTAACGCTCAATTCGGATGTATGGACAGATTTGAGCCCGATGTGGTAAGGCTGCTGAAAGATATCCGCGACGACAACATTACATCTGAGGAAAAGCAATGGATGACCGATCGACTGGCTCAATTATCACCATCGTTCAATGAAGACGTTATTATTCCTAATGCGTGCTTCCGCCTTGACCGCGACTAAGAAGACAGTGTCCAGAAGTTATCCAGAATAAAATCAATTCTTTTACAATACTAAAATAAGTCATAGATTTTATATTTAAAAATTGAATACGCAATAAAATTCATTCAATATCTATGCAATTTCTTCACTAAATTATGTTTACCATTAATTGATCTCGCGGGAATGTGCAGCAGTGCAAATTCGCGTCATGGCCAACGCCCCAGTTTGATATGATAATTAGCCTCTGACATGCTGTGTGGTTTCCTTCTTAGCAGCAAATACTTTCATATCTATTCTTGTTTCGTGGTCATTATGGTTAATCTGAGAGTTACAAGGAAATTTTTGGCGGGTTAGCAAAGTTTTACAACCCGAAATGATCATTTGCTAATAGTAATTTGTATTAAAATTTAAATAGTTATATTGAAAATTTTTAAAAAAATTACGAGTAATAATAAAGTTTTATAAAATATGATAATGTTTTGCTAGTTTTCCTTTTAACCAACTAAGTTCCCTTTCTAAAGTTCTCTTCTAAACATGATGCTTGTTTTTTAGCTCGAAAAAGTTGAAAGTTTTTTATAAACAATTTTTCTGCTTGATGATATAAATTACCGTAAATGGTATGTAGAGTTACAAAGTCGAACATGTGTGTTTAAATATTGAATGTTGGGGATGAATCCTAACATCTCAATGAAGAACAGGAAGATTGGCGGTGAGAAAAAAATTTTTTTTAAGTTTGTTTAGTGTTAAAATACTGCTCATGCAAAACTCATCGCATCAAAAGAAAATGTTTGGCATTGTGCCAAGAATGCACGGATTAATTTCCGTTCTCGTCCATTTTTGTTTCGTTGTCCTCTTTGATAGCAAAACAAACGTGCTCGCAGTAACAAATGTGTCACAGAGCCGTTCGGCACAGCTCTTGGTATCAATAACACCCGCGCCGTGAAAAGAGCAAATTGAAACAAAGAGTGCGAAAGAGGAGTCCTCAAGACTGGCCAAAGAAGATAAGAAGATGAGCTAAGAACAGTTTTAATTAATTTCTGTGTTCTGGCCGGCGCTCATTTTCTCGGTTTTGAGTAAGAATGGTGTTCAGCCTGATTCCTTTAAGTTTAATATTTCGTTGATTCAGGGAACGGCATGTTTTGAAAAAGGATAATTATATATCCAAGAATGTATGAAGTTTGTCTTCTGATTTTCAGAATCACCCATTTTATTGTCGTGTTATTGTTTTCTCGTATTATAGTCTTGTTCTGAGTTTCGTTTTCTCAAAAAAGAGAACATTTCGAATTCCTTATTGTTTTTTTTTTAATTTGTCCCAGTGGAAATCTTGATTACACCTAAGAAAAATTCTGATCACTTGAAAAATTTGGGGTGTAATTACAGTGAATACGGTATGTGAATGTCGAACGTAATACATATTCATTAAATTATTGTGAAAAGATAGCTATACCAGGTACAGTTGGTTACTAATCTTCAGGCTTTTATATTCCATTGGATCCTTTATTCGTTTTGGTATAGGTAAAAACTTTAGTGGTGATCAAATCTGATGAAGAGTCAGCTTGCCAAAACTATAGCCATTACTAAACTTACTTACGCAACTGTAGCTCTAACCTATAAGTCTTAGATATGCTTTTAATTACATTTTATTCTTTTTCAGGACAACGGTCTCCCATATCAGAAGTATAGTAGCGCACTCAAATTGAGCGATAATCAATAAATATTTACCTCTTACTCTTTCAACTACTTTTTGATGCAGACAGAAAGTTTCCAGGTTTGAATTTTTTTATGAAATGTTTGCAGGGTATTTCCGATATAAATACGGATGTCTCGTGGCTGGCCCCATGATGTGTTAAGGCGCAAAAGGGCATTAATATTCTTGTTTTCTTCATCTTTTAAATAATTAATTTGTCCATTTCGCCCTCTTGCATATTTTTCTCGTCTTTATATGTCGCCTAATTTTTGTGGGAATTTCGTTCCAACACTATTACGTTTTATTAAATCCTGTCATAGCAGCAGAGAATGGTCCCAAATGACTGGTCGTGCCGAAATTTGGTTAATTTTAAATGAATTCCCAAAACCCATTACTTTGCGATTTTCCTCCTGGAATCCGAACGTGTTCCGAATTTTGCGATTAGCATTTCAGGAATGCTACTCAGCAATTATACTTTGGTTTTACTAGGGACCAAACAGTAACAATATGTCTTTTAATTTTATACTTTATAATCAGGGTTTTCATCTGTTCTTATTTATAAGATTTGTTCTTATTTTGAGGGTCCAAAATTTGGACCCTCAAAATAAGAACATTTTTAGGAAATTTCAAAAATTCCCATTTGGAAATGGATATTGCGTAAAATAAGAACAAAATAAGAACATTGGCCAAAAATAAGAACAAATCTTAGAAATAAGACCATTTTATTTTTCTAAGATTTGGAGTCCAAATCTTAGAAAAATAAAATGGTCTTATTTCTAAGATTTGTTCTTATTTTTGGCCAATGTTCTTATTTTGTCCTTATTTCACGAAATATCCATTTCCAAATGGGAATTTTTGAAATACAAGTACATTTTTCCTAAAAATTTTCGCCTGCGGCGCTATTTGGATGCCATTTTTCTCCAAGTATTTTTACAAATAGTACAAATTTTTATGAATATCGCCTAAAACTGAAAAATTTTCTGTTTTACTTTCATTGATTCTTAATTTAATATTATTATCATGCGGATTTCGTTACATAGTAACAGTTTTCTCGTTTCAGTTACCGAAATATGGCACCAAAGCGCGTTTGAATATGCGAGAATTTTTGAAATACAAGCTACTTTTCCTACAAATTTTCGCGTGCGGCGCTATTTGGATGCCATTTTATCCCAAAAATATGATCCCAAAAATAGTGCAAATTTTTATGAATATCGCCTAAAATTGAAAAATTTTCGCCTGCGGCGCTATTTTTTCATTCATGCAGAATAAAATATTGGCATTATAGTTTCGGTGCGAATTTTAAAAATTTGAAAAAATGCATCCCTAAGAATGCACTTGGAAAAAATTTTTGCTAAAAAACCATAGGGGGACCCTATGGTTTGAAAAATTATACAAATGTTCTTATTTTTGACCCGAAATCTTAGTTTTTGGGGCAAATGTTCTTATTTTTTGACCCGACTCGATGAAAACCCTGTTTATAATATATTTT
Source organism: Ditylenchus destructor (assembly GCA_022814885.1). Classification (NCBI taxonomy): domain Eukaryota; kingdom Metazoa; phylum Nematoda; class Chromadorea; order Rhabditida; family Anguinidae; genus Ditylenchus; species Ditylenchus destructor. The sequence goes on along the minus strand of JAKKPZ010000033.1, from coordinate 84,626 downwards.
AATTTTATTCTAAACGTATTAATTTAAAAAGATATATAATGAATCCCGTTACGGAAGAGTTGAATATTTTTCACTATAAAGATGTTAGGAGAGATTAGCCTAAAATTTGTCAAAGACCTAGAAATAGTGGGCGACATCTTAACTTTCTTCACCATCAAATAGGCCAAAAATATGCTTAATTGCCTAATTTGCCATACTGAAGTGTTTGCCACACAAGACTTCACAAAATTTTTCGGTTTGCAAATTTTTCAACGCGCCTCCTTTCGTCCGTCTGCAATTTTATCGCTTTCCAGTTTTATTAAATCATCCCAATATATGCCCTATATTCCTACGTATTGCATTTGGACTCTTTTAAGCTGAAAATTGAAGTTGGCATTCAATTTATTTTTGGCCCGTTTAAAATTTCGGGCAGCCTTCGTTTGGATATTCTCAGGCCCTCAAGCTTGGGAAAATGAAAATTTGAAACCGTCTCAAGAGGACTAAACTGTGTCTTTAGCTAATAAAACTTAAATATCGCTTTGTGTTTCAATCGTATCGGATAACCAAGAGATTTCAAAACATCTTTTAAACGTCGGCTTTCAATTTGTTAATAGATTTAAAGGAGTTTCATATCTGAGGTTAGCCGTTAAATCTGTAATGCCATTTTTCCAACCTCAAGTCATTTTGAACTTTAGAGAGAAATTATTGGAATATAAGGCATGAGACATAACGTTAAAGGTAGAGGGCGAATTTTGCTCTGAAATTATTAAAGTTTTAATTCTTTTTTATTGTTAAATTATTAATTCTTTGTCGCCTTTTTGTATTCCTAATCCTGAAAACATTTGTCCAAAATGCTATAATTCTCAATACAAAAACCAATGTCGTTTTTAATTATCGGAAGAAACACGCTTTCCTTTCAAACCATAAATTGTAACAATGGCATAATAAGGTCTGTCATTATTCTTACATAATGTTTACAATTAGCGTTACATATGGCCCGTGAGAACGGACATGTCCACGGTCTAAGTTATTGGCTATTTTCGAGCATAATAGGTCCTTCTCTTAGCTTAAGTTTTGTTATTTATGCATTACATTCTCCGCTAGCTGCTTTCCGCCAAAGATCCAGACTATTATTCCTTTCCTTTTTTGTCTGTAGGTGTTTCATTTTTAGATGTCAGAAGAGATATTGCCTAAATTGAAGCCATAATATTGAAGCGTATAAAACGCAGAAGGTTATAAACTGTTAAATCTATAAAAGCTGTTTCAGAACCTTTCTATATACAGCTTTTATGTACAAATCGTAGGCGGTTCTTCATCAGTATAGACCTACGATCTGTGCTTAGTGAAATATTTATTATGTACGAAAACAGATGGTTAAATTTTGTTTGGTATTGACTAAGGACTAGTGTTGTTTTGTCTTAATGACTTTTTTGAGAGAAGTGAAAAATCCATGAAAAGGTGCTCTTAAACCGTACCTTATTTGCTATCTTCGAACGATCTTCAGAGCTGTTCTTGTCATTTTTGCGCTTTCTGGATCCATTTTGCTTCGTAGAATCTGCTTTTTCGGACATTGTTTTTGCGGCTTTCTTGATGTGAAGAGATTGTGCGGCCTGAAATATGAGTAATAAGTTTGATTTTTTAGACAATATTTATTGGCAATGGAAGCAATAGTGTATGAAAAAGTACAGGTGGTAAAAAATGAATGTATGATACTGAGCGATGCAAATTTAAGGTTTATTACAAAGGAATCAAATTGTTCAGTTTTGATAGTCAAAAGATGATTAGATTTCACAAAACGAATATTTGCCATTCGTAGCAAGACACATGATATTTGAATATAGAATTTATTGTATTGGTTAGCTCGATTGGATGAGATGTGTTTTTTATTCGTGGCAAGACATATTTTTATTTAAACAATTTGAGTGTTTGTTAGAAAGTGAATACATGGATAATAGATTATTTTTAAATGCCCTGAATTCTTTAAGAACGTTAATTGTATCGATATTTAAGGAATTTAGTAAAGCTTTTTTATTGGTGATTATTCGATTTATTTGTTTGATTATTAAACTTTCAGGGCAGCCGTTTTCTAGAAAAGTATTAAAAAGTAATGTGATATTGAATTTTAGTCCATCATAGTTGTTATTTGTTTTACTAAAACGTATTATTTCTGTAAAGATAATGTTACTAAACATGTTTCTGGGAATACATGAGTCAAATTTTGGATACTTCAACACTTTGAAACTAAAGTCTCTGGTTTTATCGTAGGTGCATATTTTTATTTTTTGTTTTTCAATGTTTATGTTGAGGTCGAGAAAGGCTGTTTGCATTTCCTTGCTTGTTTTATTTAGTTCCAACTTGTTACCGTATATTTCTTGCGAATGTTTGTTTAGTGAATTGCTGAAACTAAATATGTCATCAATATATCTAAATGATAATGATAATTCTTTTTTGAGCCAATATAATTTACATAGCAGTTGTAACCATTATATTCTTTAATTTTCTTTGAACAGTTAATTACGTATGTTTTAATTGTTTCTAGAATTCTAACCATAATAATGTTTAGTGGTTTGGATATGGCTTTTCTTGCGCCTGCGATAAATCTAAATTTGACTGGATTTTTGTGAAATTTTGGTATAGCGAAAATTAGTGGTATGTTTAGTGTTGACAAATTAGCATTTATATTCCTTTCGGTGTAAAGTTTATCATATTCCTCGTATATTTCTGTTGATGTTTTAGTAGAAATTTTATAAGTGTTATTGCCGTTTGCGACAATTTTATTGTTATTTATGTGAATAATACCTAACTCTTTACATATAGTGTTAATATATAATTTTCTACACATGAAAGCGAAGTTGTTTGAAGCCTTGTCTACGTTGGTTATTACAAGGTTAATATTGGTATCCAATCGATCAACGAATTCTTTACTCAAGATACGGTTGTATTCTGTTGTTTTATTCCATCTGGATTCACCAATATTTATTAACCTTGATGCTATTTCTGGTCCGAGTGTATTTTTGTTTATGTTCTTATTATATTTATAGCATTTGTCAACTAAATCTATTCCCATTTTGTATAGAATTCCTCGAAATTTGTTTAGAGTTAAGGTATATGCTTGCCGATTTTTAGTGCCCATGTTAAGTTGTTTAATCAGTTTTGTAGACGTGACTGCGTGTGTATCTCCAGTAAGGATGTGATTATAATCTGTGTTTATAAATTTGGAGTTTTTGCAGTTACAGTCACTTTGTAAAGTATGTTTAAGGGTATCTAAATTTAATTCACGAAGTATCTGATTGTAATTACAGAATCTTACAAAATTGGGTTTGGGTAGGTTGTAGACGATTATTGGTTTGATGTTGTAATTCTTTAACATTAAACCATTTTTAAGAACGCTATCATGTATCATATTTTTTAAACCTAGTTTGTCCATAATTGGATTAAGGAAATCTATTTTTATATAGATTATATTAGGTTGTATTTCGTTTGTGTTTATGGACTTTTTATGTTGTTTTATGTGTGCATATATGCTAGACGCTAATTGTATTGTATTATTTTTATACTTTTTGTGTATATCATTAACTAGCGACTGTATATTGGAATTTTTAACGGAGTTGAATATTTTTGGTATATTTTTTGTGCTGGTGATAGGAAAATGATCTTGAAGTGCTAAATTATAAATGTTTTTATTTTTCTTATATCTCTGTGTGCTACGGCGATATGTTTCTTTTTGTGGATTTTTTAAAGGGTTTGAGAAGTAGTGATGAAGGTTTTTGTTTTTTGATATATTCATGTCTGATGCAAACCCTTCAAATCCTTGTATTTTGTCATTGAATCCAAATGGATGTAATGTTACTAACTGATGTATCCAGAAATTTTCTGCTTGTTGTCTGGTTGCTTTAACACATCCATCATTTAGCTTTTGGAGTATTTGAAATCTGAGGTTATGGATTCCATGATCCTTTGAAAAATGATTAGCCATAAGTTTATCAGATCCTTTTTCTATGTCTTTGATGTGTTCATATAGTCTTCTTTTTGCTTTTCTTTCTGTTTCACCGACATAGTATTTGTTACATTTTTTGCAATAAATTGTGTAAATAAGGTTCTTGCTGTGGCAAGAGATAGCACGATCTGTTTGATTTATTGTTTCAAAAACATATTTCCAATTCCTTTTATTAAACTATTGTCATAGTATTTGCACACGACACAGTCTTTTTTACCGCATTTTCTAAAAATATTTTCTTGTTTAAGTGTTTTATTTTTATTAAATTTACACACGTAAGTTCCACCTTTTTTGTGTATTGATAATAATCATACATTTTACAAATTAAATGTCGGCTAGCATAAATAGGATTACCTTGCGTGCGTTATAAATTCAGTTCCATATTATGATGGAAATCGTGTGCAAAGGTTGGGGCATTTTTTGTTGACATTTTTGAGCAAAAGTGAGTTTCCTGGAAATCTAAATATCATTCACTCCTGCGAAATTTGCTTCTGGATCTATAAATCAACGATCAAAGCACATAATCATTGCAAAATCGGAAGGCTACAAATAAATGTTTTAGCTGAACATTTTTCTCATATTCGCTACAAATTAAAGATATTTAAAAGGTTCGCTTTTAACAGAAATTTTTTGGATTTTCCGAGAATTTGGAACTAAGATTTCGTTAAGCAAACGAAACGTGATGCTTGCAAAAATAGGTCATGATAAATCATGAAAAGACTATTGACAATAAAACCTGGACACAACAAAACCAAAGACTGACGTAACAGCTTAATGGAAGTTCGCGTGCCCAATGGACATACTTCCCACCCAACTTTTTAAACTTCGAGTCTGAATGATATAAAACGTTTTGTGGCTAATAATTGTAGTGTATTATCCTTGATTTGTTTGTTAGCAGAAAATGAAGGCTAGTTATTAATTTAATGAAACATGTAAGTCCAAAATATTTTTTCTGCGCGTACATAAATGTTTTTCACTTCCAATTCTATCATATATTGTATATACCTTTTAGATAGATCAGGTGCAACTCCTGGCCATTCTTGTGCTCGTTGTAGGTATGCATTTTTATAAATTTTCTTCTAAATAGCTATCATTAAATTGTGCTCATTGCAGGTGTGGGCGGCGGCCTTCTGGTTCGTGCATTTCCAATATATTTCCCATTCACAATACTCCATTTATAGGCCGTCATAGCCGTCATTTATTTGTATAAATTTTGCTTCCAACCACCTGAAGAGGTTTTGCATGACAGCAAAACTAGTAATGGTTTCCAATCAAAGGCCACCATTGACACGTCTCCAGGGTAAGCCAATGCCGTAAATGCACCTTGGTTGATACAAATATTAATATTGATAAACTACACATAACCTTTTCCGTTGTATAGATTGAGATAAATACTCGCCCTAAAATTCAAGCAATTCATAAGCATAGAGATAATGTAATACTCGTCTTATTACATTTGCCAAACAGTGATATTTGGCAATTTTTGCATGTTAGAACACAAGAATTGGTTGAAAGAATTATTTTAAAAATAAATGGTTATCAATTTTCATGCCGCTACTACAGTTACTTTGCGGCTAATTAAAATTGATCATAAAAACATTCGCTAATTTTAAAATTAATTTGGTCAAATATTAGAAATGTAATTTTGTATCATTTTCATTCCAATAAAATAATACTTTGTATTTAGCGCCTCCTTCACAATTCCCACTCAAACTTCCACGACAAATGTCAACAATTCGGCAAACAATCGAAGTTCGATACAAAACAATTCCGTTCGCCTTCCGTTTAATTCAGATGACATTTGTCGTGAGACTGAGCCATTATTCAGACATTTCGCACCGCAGTTTTTGCAAAAGGCAAAAAACTCAGATAATCGGGGCTCAGTTTCTAGCCAGAACAAAAGGTAAATTACACCTTATTCTTAATTACCTTTAATTACCACAATATTTTACTGCAGCCTATTGTTTGACTTTGCCAATGACACAAAGAAAATCGCTGAAATATTTCCGAAAATGGAAGCTTCAAAAGGTTGGTTCTTCTTTCGCAAAAAGTCAAGTCTCTGAAAACGTTAAAGATTAATTATAAAGAAAAATACACGTGTCAAACATGTCGCGTTTTAGCATTCCATGGTAGAAGACGGCCTTCAAGGTCACTCGATGAGGATATGCCAGTGAGGAAATCCAGTTATTCCAAACATCGAGAGTTTTCATCCATGGATAATGATAGTCCCATCACGGAATATGCACAACCAAAACGAAAAGATTCATCTGATAAATCGCGTGTAAATAAAAAACACTCTACTTCATATGGAAAGAGACAATTGCCTTCAACAGGTAAAGGGATTTCCTACCATAATAATGTAATGATTGCAACTTTCAATAACCAGAATATTATGATTTTAATCCTAAACATTCAATAGGTTTTTTGAATTAATACGCAAAAAAAAGGAACTTCATTTTGCCCTAAAAATTTGGTGCGTGTATCTTAAACTCGGTTAGCTTTTGAGAAAGAAACACGCAGCATGTTCCAGTATCAAGATCTGAACTCATAAGTTTGACCCGAATGAAGCTATTGATATAGACAATTTTTTTAAATTTCAATGGAAATGATGTCTCATGTGCATTTTGTGCTGACATGCATCCAAAAACGTTCGGTTCTAAAATCTTTTGAATGTAAAGCAGAATGGTCTGTAGAACAGTTTATTATTTTGAATGGTTGTCAAAGCAGTTAAAATACAACTAGGCAAGTATAATTTCCATTGGGATCCAGTTAAAATTCAGGTACAATTTTTAGGATAAATTCAGTAGATTTCAATTCACTGTCTTATTATAAAAAAATTAATCAGTCAATGGAGGAAGCAGCGTTACGCTTTATGTAACTAGATAAATTACATCAGTTAAAAATTCAGTTAAAATGTCGATTGATGATCTGAATTAACCCAATGAAAGTTTTAACTGCTTTTTAATTGAGCATCGTTTTTTGTGATAGCCATGCTATTTTGTTTAGAGCGCCAGTTCCTGTCGCCATATTATCCGATTCCACCGAAATGCCCAGTATCAAATCCTACAACTTCCCACATTGGTCATGAAAATCACGCCACCGACAATGCTATTGCCAGTTTTGCTTTCCTCCATCGATTGGCCGCCCCTGAGCAGGTCCGTCCTAAAAGTGCCGAAATTCCCCCTTACGAGCGTACTTCTCTTGACGTTGAAGAGGAATTACGACGTGCTTCGTTTGATTCGCGATGTCTAAGAAGTGGTTTACCCACACCGGGAGGGGAAAGACGGAAACTTCCTTCCACAGAACATCTAGAGAAAGAAAATTTTACGCCACTGCAAGTCAGCAATGACCCCGGCGCATCACAGGTTTGCCTTTTTAGCACTAAATGCTTGAAAGTTGTTTGCTTTTCTTGGAGTAGTTTTGAATTCAGTAATGTGTAAACAGAAAAATTAATATAAATCGGACCTCGTATAAATTTATGATATGACTTTAAGACAGCATTGTAAATATGGACCTTCTAACTCAGGAAAAAGGCATTTATTCATATGAGTGACGATATGAGATCGAAAGACATCAAGTTTGAGCATATTACAGAAAAGACACTTTGGTAACAGATCACATAAGGCAATTTTATGAGCACAGGCGAAAAATCTGAATGAGGAATGTGAATGAGAAATTGGACAAAAAGCAATTTAAACCCATGGATTATTAATATAATTATTAATATAAATATGGGATTTTATTTACTAGTATTATTTTTCGGGTCATCATTAGGCTTTAATATAGAGGGAAAGCACTTTCTCAGAGTTAAAGTTAGCACTTCCAAAGCCATGGATATATTGTATCCTTGATCATTGGTGCCGGCTTTTTCCACGGACTCAAAGGCAATCGGGGTGGTGGATGGATTTGTAGCCGTGTTGTTATCTGTCGGATGGTGCTGAGCTTGATGTCCGATTTGTTCCGATTCGGCATTGGAGACAAATTTGCATTTCTTGCATCTGAAAAATATGTAAAGCATAAAAGTCACATAGTTCATATTATTAGTATGGATGTGAAATTAGCTTCCAAATCCAAGGCTTTCAAGGTAATTGATGAAATGGTATTTTATCGTTAGATTCTGCGTATATAAACATTTTGTTTGGAAATTATTAAGGGTCAATGATAAACAGTGAGGTTGTGCATGGTCTTGCGTCGCGAAATATATTACTGTCACAAAAACTATATTGGTGTACTGCGATATAAATTTAGCTCACCTGTAACATGGATGTAGATGCAAGTGTTTGACGATATTAGTACGTTGGGCATTCACTTTCTTATCACATAAAGTGCAAGTCACTTGATCCCACTCGTTCTCCTTGGCAATGCTCAAGACCTTATCCAGACAATCAGTATATGTTGAGCGACTCTTTACGCCGCTTCTTGGGAAACAGCTTAATAGAATCTCCGATAGTTGTCCCATATCACGACGATCCTCGTAATGTTGCCGATTCTAAAAGAGAAACGTTTAATTCCATGAAAGAATTTTTAAAAGGAAACATACTTTTCCAGGATGGCTTTCACAAATATGCTCAAATATTAGATGTTGTTCCTTGTAACCTTTTTGACAGATTTTGCACACAAATAGCGGTCGATCAGAATGTTGATGCACGTGGGAACGAATTCCAACTTCCGTGTTATGAATCGTTTCCTAAAGTAGTGTTAGGATTTGTTTCGTTTTAGTTGAGATATATGATTTTTGAAAAATGTTCAATTATGATTCATTTTCATACTAATGGCTCTTAACCCTTCATTGCCGAGGGGTAAAACACCCTCCTATGCCGAAGCGATTTTTCGTTTTGGGATTTTTTGGGGTATGCGCGCGCGCCGCCGTATGTGCGCGCGCGCGCATAATCCGGGCGCGCGAGATGCGCGCGCGCGTTCGGCAGGTCTCTGGCTAAAGTCTTGCGCACGCGGCGCGCGTCAGGCGCGCGCCTCGCGCGCGCGCAGGGCGCTCGAAGCGCGCGTGCCCCAAAAAACAGTGGGTGCACTTCGAGCGTCCCGCGCGCGCGCGAGGCGCGCGCCGGGCGCGCGCGCGAAGTGTGATAGGCTAGGGGGTGCCTAGAGAGTACCCCAGGCGCGTTTTGCGCGCCGCGCGCGCGGATGAGGCGCGCGCGCGGGGACCCTCCTATGCCAAAGCGATTTTTCGTTTTTGGGGTATGCCCGACGCGCGCCCCCGTATGAGCGCGCGCGCCTTGGGCATGTCCCTGGCTAGAGTCTTGCGCTCGCGGCGCGCGTCAGGCGCGCGACGCTCGCCTGCGCGGGGCGTTCGAAGCGCGCGGCCCCCAAAATAGCTTTGCGCTCCCGGCGCGCGCGCGAGGCGCGCGCCCGGTGCGCGCGCGAAGTGTACGAGGCTAGGGGGTGCCTAGGGGGTACCCCAGGCGCGTTTTGCGCGCCGCGCGCGCGGATGAGGCGCGCGCCCCGGGCGGTTTGCGTCAAGGCAGTCAGAGTGCACCAACTTTGCGCGCGCGCCAGGCGCGCGCCTCGCGCGCGCGCGGGGCGCGCGTGGCGCGTGGGCCTCGGGCGCGACCCTGGCTTGCGCCTCGCACGCTTGTGCGGGGCGCGCGCCTCACGTGCGCGCCGTGCGGGCGCAAAATTCGTTGCGTATCCGATCGGATACACCAGGCAGCAATGGGGGTCACCAAAAGCGTATCTATTCGGATACACCAGGCAATGAAGGGTTAAAGCATAGTATAATTATAATGTCTGATTACCCAATCATTTTAAATCCCTACTTTCACTACTGAGATATAGTTGCAAATTACCTGGCACATTTGACATTCCAGTGATTTCTCGTGCCGATTTCGAAAGGCTTTGATTTTGCGGAAAAAGTCGATATGTGCCTTGCGCTGGAGACGGGTTGGATTTGTCGGTACGCCGTCCACGCCACCCACGACATCCACAAAATCCTCTTCATCATCGACTGATGTTGACGTAGAGGCTCTTTGTGAGATAGAAGCGCTTACAATTATTCCTTTGTTTGTTGTAATGGGCAAAGTGAGGCAAGGTGAACAGGAAACTGGAGCCTGAGGTCCTACAAGTAATTTATATGGTTTCCTTCCAACCAACCAAGTTTGTGATTAATTGCAGTAAAGTTCGTAGTAAGATTTTATCGGAAATGTTGTACATTTGAATTGATATTTTCTGCCAAAATAAGACAGAAGAGTAATAATACTTTTACTATTACTAGTAAGTACTATTTACGGTAAGAGTAATATTTGAATTAAACCGCAACTTGAATTAAAGTAATAAAAAGTTATTATTTTCGGTTTGGATTTATTTCAAATCAAAACTGTTGTGCAAGTGAGCTTTTTGGCACTTATATGCAATGTTGATAATGAGTATCAAATGTTCCAAATTGAACAGTTCTGAATTTAACATTGATATTTTCTAAATGGATTACATAATATTTTTGCATTACAAAGCATTATGCAAAATTTTTCAATATTAGATTGAGAGATTTAATTCCAGACCAACGACCTTTTTGATCTCTTATCAAATTATAAAGAAAATACGTACTTAAAAATTCCGCTTGTGAGACACTGCTGGACCTCTTTTCCTTGGCAATCAAATTTTCATCGGAAGCGGGACATTGTGGCTGTGACAAGCTGTTAGACCTTTTATCCTTGGCTGCAAAATCGCCGTTGCCATTTTGAGCGTCGTGTGCCGACGGAACCGATTGTGTGCTAAGTACAGGTGTTTGTGCACTGCTCGTAGAACTTTCGGCCTTGTTGTCACTAATTACAACAACACAGACTTCTTCGCATTTTTGTCTCGCGTTGTCATTCTGTGTCTTTTCTTCAATTTCCACGCTCGTTGTTCCCTTCGGACTTTCTGCATTGGATGTTGCAGAAGTTTTTGCATCTGTGTTATCGCTTTTGGGATGAACATGGCGTAAAAATGTCTGCATGGCACAAAGTTGCTGCGGCGTCATTTCTAATACTGTCTTGCCTTTACTGTTTTGATTTATTGAAAGAGACATAACTTTTCCAAGATCTTCCTTTGGACTACAATCGGTGTCGCTTGGGATATACTTTGAAAGATCTTGAATTTTTACGGCGGTTTCCGTGGCATTATCAGAAATGTCAGCCTTCGATTTTTTCTTTGGAGGTTCTATAATCTCGACCTCCGGTTCATTTCGGCTTCTTCTTGGCTCGGGAGTTTTGCGTGGAGTTGCTGAGTTGGAACCGTTTTGTTCTCCAATGTTTAGTGTGAATCCTTCGCCGATGTTTATCATAAAAGGGACTGTATTGTTTTCGCTCGAGGTTGGGGTTGTTTCAAATTGCTGGTATCCTTTCTGGCTGACTTCGGGAAAATTGCTCGAATTTGTACACGATGAACTCGTAGGGATAGATGTAGTTCCTTGTATTTTGCAGGCAGCCATTATATGGGGAGTTACATATTGTAAGCTTTGAGTTGTCTGTTGCGAATTTGTCGTCGACCTTTTTATAGGTGTCGGTTTTATTGGCTCATGGATCTTGTCATAGGTTGACGTTACTACATTCGTTGCATTTGAAGTCGTGGTAGGAGCTCGTGCATAATTATTATCGTTAATCGCAGCATTTTGGGACGTAGTAGTTTGCTGATACCATATGGAGCGTGGAACACTCGGATACAAATTTATTTCAGAAATGGGGTATGGTGGAGCTGTCATTTGGGGTCTGGCAGTCTGCTGATTAGTTACGTTATTTGGAACTCCGTTAGTCGCTATCTCGTTATTTGTTTGTCCATGTGGCACCATTTGGCTAGTCTGATAGGGAGATTGAGCAGCTTGGTAGGTATTTTGATGGGCCTGAGGTAGAATTTGCGAAGTCAGTTGGCTTTGAGAAGCCTGTTGAATTAGCTGAAAATTTTCTTGTTGTCGCAGGAGCTCGCGCCAACGAACTAATTGTATAGCTTCTGTTTCTGTCATAGTCTGTTGTCGAACACTCTGAGACTGTTGAGGATATTTTGCTGATTGATGGTTTTGAAATTGCTGTGGATTGTTTGACAGTGATTGCCGCGCAGGCTCAGTCTGAGGTCGATGCTGAGTTTGCTGGCTCTGAATCGAACAACTTGCTTGTTGCAACCAACTCTGGCGTAGCGTAGGATTTTTCTGGAGCCACTGCCGCAGCGTTGCTTCGGATGCCTGAACATTTTGTTTTACTTTCTGGATATATCCCGTTTGATTTTAGATGTTCATCCTTGCTATTAACTTATTTAAAAATTTCAATGCAAGAAATACAAAGACAAATTAGTGCACTCTATAGGTGATGTCTTTTCAAGTTATCTATTAAAGCAGCGAAAGCAAACCTGAGAAGTAGTTGGCTGAGATGTCGTTAGATGCGCCAAACTATTGCTTGTTATTGATTGACTCTGATTGTTCTGACTCAAATTTCTCGTCTCCATTGGTCCGATCGTTGGATATTGCGGTCGGACAAACGTATTATTATGCGAATGCGCCGGGTATTGCATCGTGGAGTACTGAACAGTGCTTTGAATTTGCTGTTGGCGAGCAAGTTGCATGGTCTGAAAGGCCCACGGCGTCATATTTGAGCCAATAGGTGATACCATTTGATTTCTGGTATGATAGGGATAGCTTTCAGAGACAGAATTTGACATTATCGGAGATATGCTCTAAAATGTTGTTATATAATAAATATAGCACGTTTGTTAATGCATCTTTGATGTTTGCGAATTTGATATTGAAAACCATTCCAAAAATTGAAATATATCCCCCTCGCCGACCATAGAAAAGAGCAATTTTTGTATTGAAAAGTTATTTTATCGAGGTGTTATAATTAAGTTCTTGTTCGAAATGTTTTGTTCATATTGTTTTATGCCTGTAATTGGTTTCTCGCAACATTGCGTGATACATTGTTTTCCTATGCAAACTCCCCTAATTCGTATTATTCACCTACCTTTTCCAGCTGCTTGGTTTGCAAAATACGTTGCTGCTCCTGAATATAGGCCCGAAGATAGACTTCCTGAAATATGTCAGATTGCATAGTGCCTTCTTGCTGCAGATTCATCCAGCTCTGGACCTTAGGCACTTAGCTGAGTACCAAATCTGAAATCACGAAATTAAAATGTATGACTTGCATATATAGAAGGCGAGAAATATAAAATCGGTTTAACGTAATAATGACTAAAAGGCACAAGGTCGTATTCTTGTGACTTTTATAGTGGCCGACATCTTATCAGTTATCAGTGCTAATGTTCTTATAAAATCGGAGGACTGTTTGAAAAATCGTATGGATCTGTCTGCACTTAATGGGAAATGTCCGGAAAGGCGTAGCAATATATAAGGCTCTTCCAATCCGTCTCTTATCTATGGGCAATTTGGCACCTACACCTCTAATTAACGGTGCTTTAATATGAAAAATACGAACGTGTATTCGTATGGGACAAAATAATTGCGATAACAAGGCCTTTGCTGACGTTGAGTTGGGAGCAGTAACGCCTATGATTATACACATAAATTAGTCAACAATTTATTTTAGTCCGGTTTGTAGCGCTAACTCAAACAAATTTGTTCCTCCATTAGCTTCTTTTCTTGAATTATATTCAAATGAAGTAATATATTTTTGGGACAGGTAGTAAGTTTTGATCGTAGCACTAGACAAATAAATTCTCGGTTCGAGCCATTACAAATTTTTCTAGAATGCACCAGAAGAAAGTATGCCAAAAGTGACCGCGGAGGGTGGAATAACTGCGGGATGAAATGACCTACACTCCTTAGCTCGTGGCTATATGCGATGAAGCCGCATAAAAATTGATTTCCGCTAAGCTTGAAGATTAAAGTGGCATGGGTTCAAAAATAAATTTTTCGTCTGACTTTATGCTTAAAATGAAGGCATTCGCCTAATGAGAACGCCAGTTTTAACGAATGTGGCGCGAAATTTAGTTCGAGCGTCGAAAACAGTACAATGTATAATGGCATAAATTATTCACCAAGGTGCAAAGGGCAATATGGGTCATGCGGAATCGTCATTCAAATTGTGTGAAGAGCAGTCATATATATTTGGCAGCGTTGGCAATAGACTAAACGTACGGGAATGAATTAATTGTCACTAAAAGTGCATAAACGCACGTGATGGGCTTTGGTAGCCTGAGTAAATTATGCAACAATGTTGTCAATATTTGTGGGATTCATGACAGAAAAAGGGCTACATATAACAAAAATATTATTTTAAACCGTTTAATCTTATAGGATTAGAGTCAAAGTGGTTTAAAGTACATATTTGAAACGTTTTACCATATCTCTTTCATATTCACTGCTTAAAAGTGTTCGATTCATTTTCATATCCTGCGTAGAAACACACTTCCACAATTAAACAGTTGCGTAAATCAAAAGAATACTGTAAGAATCAAATAATAAAGAATAATGAAGAAATCAGAATAAAGCAGAACAAAAATGGTTGACGTTAGGACAAAGGTCACCTTACGTCAACTTTTGGTGGACATTCCCGTATTTCTTTATCACAAAAACCAAAGAACGGCCTATTATTGAAAAATAATGAAAAGTAAGCATTAAACTCGAGATCACAAGAGCATTGAACAGGCAAATCATGTGGTCCTTTAGGAATAGGGCACCACAAACACTTTTGTCCGGCTATTCAATAATGACCGATCAATAAAATATTGTGAAATGCGGGAGCAGGAGCCGAAAAACAGTCTGAGGACATTGGGCTCTTCCGCACTGCCAGATGGCAAAAGGGAAATGCTTGGGGGCAAGTAGACACAAAAGAAATGGAAAATCGATTAAATATATCGACTGCCCAATTTTTAGCTGAACCATTGATCCGATGGGTAGATAAGAAGATTGTTGCAGTAAAAGGCATGTACAGGGTGGGACGGTGAGGTAACGATATTCGTAATTGAATTTCGATCCGGAGGGAAATGCTTATCCTTCGCTCTTTAAATAGCAAAAATACCAAAAGGCTGCCGCGGCGGGCGGCTAGTTAAAAAGGGCCAAATTTTTAGGAGCACCATTCAAGAATAAATCGGAGACAGAAATTCAAATTAGGAAGGATTCCACCAAGAATTCGCGTGTAGAGACAGAAAAATATTAGAAATTCAAATTCTTGGAAAACACCTTGCAAAAATTCGGCACCCTTCAGCAAAAAACCAATTCTAGTAAAATTCTTTACAAAATGAATAAGATTTTTTTTGACAATTGATGCCCCTCCCGAAATCTCCCGACAATAACAATCCAATCCATAACAATCCAATCTCAATATTCTCGATTTTATATAAAAACAAAATAGTAAAAGTGAAATAATGTGAAAGGCGCGCTAATTTGCATATGGCGCACATCATCCGGGAACTGAATTAATTTTGGCGAGCGGTAGTGGCGACCGGGAAACGCAGGAATTATACGGATTACATCACATGCTTGGCGGCGAGTGCAATGTATATGAGCCGTCTTCCTGTGTCCATTGTCATTTATATATGGCCAAGAGGCTGTTTTTGGCCGAAAACGCGTATTTTGGCAAAAACACGAGGAAACTATATTCTAGACAGTACAACGATGGGGTTTCGGCAGTGACTAAGAAAACAATAATGTTTCTGCTTTCGACTTGCAGCAAAGGGCAATACACATAGAAAAATATACAAAGGAACAGTATTATTCATTCCGTAAAAATGCTAAAAGTGAGCATTCAATACATTGGTCCTATTGCAGATGTTCTGTCTCATTGCAAAATGAGGAGATGGGTATCTTGTGATACAAAGAAATCTGCAGATATATGAAGTATTGAATGAATCAGCCTTCTACTAGTTAGTCTATAATTATGGCCTAGACTAGTCTGACTCATCAAACATCGAACAATGCCATAAACCATAGTATTTTACACCTAAAGTTGTAGCAGTATTTTTCACTTAATTGGGATAAATATCGGAATTGCGTAGAGATAGTTATAGAGAGCATAAAGGGATTCACATTTTTCTTGTTGCAATTTTTGCTGCAAAAATACTTTTTGCAGCGGAAGATCAGATAACCAGCAAAAAAGAGAAAATTTGGAAAAAAGGAAATTCGCGAAAAAAGAAAATTGCAAGAATTCTAATCAATTATGGTAACTAAAATTAATTCGCTACAGTATCTACTGGTAAAGTTATTCTACTAGTGGAGTTCCAGTATTACCCGACTCCACTAGTAAAATTCCTCAGCGAAATTTAAGAGAATACGATGAAATAAAAGATTATATTCTGAAGTTGTGTATTCTTACACGAATCGAAGGATATAAATAAAAATCCTAATCCTAACATCCATACAATCCTTGATATACTGATTTTTATGACTAGAGTTCGAATTCGACATAGGTTGAGAGACAGAATTATCGATCGGCTGGCCACACGTCTACAGTCTAAATCAATAAATTTGCGCACGTCAGCAAATCTGTCGTTATATTTGTGAAAATGGATTTTTTGCTTCTAGCGAGCTGCCAGCTCAATATATATTCCCTTGGCGACTGATAAAGTTCCTCGGTTTAAAGTCGAGTTGGCCTATATAATGTTAGTGTATCAATAACTGCAAGCATACAATCGTCAAACCAGGGTGTCACTTCAATGGGCTTTGAAGGTTATTAAAAACTCAATACCCCAAGCATCCAAAATTTGCCCTATTTTCTATGAAAATGATTTTCGGGACCCATTGTCATGACATTTTCCGTGGATGCGTCACAACTGCTGTCAGAATTAAACTTCCCGAATAAAATTAGGAAACCCAGTGATTTTGATGGACCAAGTTTATTTACTTATTATGTGTACTCATGTGTTATATCGGAGTCCAAATACTAACAGTAAATTTCGCCAAAAATTCCTTAAAATCACTCTTATTCAAAACTTTGCGGATATTATGATTCTGTGTCATAATTTTAAAATATCTAGAACCTTATAATTTAACTGCTAACGGAGATAATATGTGCAAAGGAAAAGCAAGAAATTTCTGATCAAGAAGAAAATTATGCTTAAGCATCTGAAAGATACAATTAGTTAATAACCATACATGTAGCTGTCAATATAATCTTTAGAAGTTATAAGTCTTGAGCCGAAATGAAACAAAAAAATATTTCAAAATGTAAATACGTGAGAAATGCGAATATGTAAAATTACGCTACAGTACACCTGATACAAAGCATTATTACTATTTCGAGGAAAGAAGCATCAGGAAGAAAAATTTGCCAGATTAGCATATAATTCAGTGTGTGTTGGTGTGAGATTAAATTCGGAAGTCGGAATAAATAGGGATGTGTGTTGCGAAAGAATTGCTGATGTTAGGCAACCGCCCCCTATAAACACATATAAAACAAGTCACTTCAATTTTCCTCTCCATTTAAAAAACGCTCACATGAAAAATTAACAAATCGAATCACGGAATTTCAAAATAACTTTCAACTACTTATTTCAATCACCAGGATATCACAGAACTGCGTCATTGAGACGGAGGATTCAATGATCTAAAACAAACTTGATACTGATATATAATTGCTTATGTCCATAAATTAGCAGGAAAACAAATAAGTGGACTTGCGTTGAATATAGAAATTTGGGGCCATATGGACAAATATAGGTCGCAAAAGCTGTCGCATATATTTGAACAGCTTTATTTCCAAAGGCTAATATGCTAGGAAGCCCATCGAAAACTGCTTTATAAGGGAATTGAATTTGCTCAAAAGCTTTCACTGAGCCCTTTTGGTTCAACGTTTCAGCTGCTTTGACGATTGATAGTGTCGGAATAAAGTGCAAAGTCTTTTAGAAAATCGGGGAAGTTATTTTGTTACATTTTGTGATTAAATATCAAGGAAATAATTTCGACATACACATAATTTTATCTTAATCGCATACAGAAAATGTATATCTTGCGTAATATCTATACGCAATTTTGAACAAGGTCGACGTCGCATTATTATTCAAAACAATCGAGTCTGTCTACGTGAAATGCGCAGTTTATATAGCGTTGGATACAATTGAGCCAATGAAACCGAATGCCACGTAGCATGTCTTTCTGATTTTGTCAAATAAAATCATTCAGGGATATCAAGGCTGTCACAACGACTATAAATATAGGGAAAAGACATGCTCAGACAACGAAAGAACATCGACCAAGTCATCAAAGATGCGCGCATCACAAGACGTATGCGACGCGCCGTAGTCAAACAAGAGTCTGATATAAACTCAGTTAACAAACGCGGCCTGCGCGACCCTATATATGGGTTAGCAAAGACGTCGCATACCAATAAGGCAGCCCTCAATAGAAAGTTGCATGGATTTTTTCAATCACAACAGATAAAAATAACATAACGTTCCATGCCAAACGATAAAATTTGTGAAAAGATGAGAAAGGTCATTTGTTAACATGTTAGGTCACATGTTAACTTAAATGAGAAAGGTCACATGTTAACTTTACATTTTTGTTCAGCATGCCAAATATATTGCCTCAATTTGTCTGTGAAGCCAAATATAGGCAAATACGGGTGATATCTTTAGTTAGGTGAAAAATGTTACATAGTCACATACCATATCTACCCGACATATTTAAGCCTTATATAAATCAAACGTTCAAATAAAAATAATCTAATATCACCGACACAACATTTAAATAATAATTAGACAATAGCGAACCGACAAATTGAGAAAAAATGTTTTAAATTGAACGACATTCTAATACCAACCATATTAGGAATATATTGTGAAATAGGCATAAAAATACTCATCGCATTATTATTTTTCATAAAGTACTTTGCCAACAAGTTATAATTGCGTGCGTATTAAAATACTTACAGAAAAGCTTAACTATAATTTGCATGAACATCCTCCCAGTAAGCTAGCCCTGTGACTCCGTCTGTCCCAACCTGGCCGTGTGTCAGGTTTTTGACCCTCTTTTTTGACTATAAACTACAAATTTTGTAATTTACGATTTTTTTGCATTTCAAGCCGACATATTTGGCACCCGGGGTTTTTCGGCTCCGAGGAATCCGACTCCGGGGTCAGATTTTGGGTTTCTGGATTCAGAATCCCGGATTCTTATGCACCGTTGACTTTGTGTGAAAACGGTACCAAATCACCGAAATTCGGCGCCGTTAAAGGTTTTCGGCTACGGGGAGCTAACGCTGAAGTCAGGGAGTCCCAAGCCGCTAGTTTACAATAATACAAACATTAACGTATTACATATAAATATTAATTAATCAATGTACATTTTCTAAATTTTAGTCCTATATTTTCATAGTATAGTAAGCTACGCGCAATAAATCTTTAATTCGGTGA
Organism: Ditylenchus destructor; assembly: GCA_022814885.1. NCBI lineage: Eukaryota > Metazoa > Nematoda > Chromadorea > Rhabditida > Anguinidae > Ditylenchus > Ditylenchus destructor. The sequence goes on along the minus strand of JAKKPZ010000033.1, from coordinate 65,368 downwards.
TGTTAACCAAAATCGTACATATTGCGTATAGTCCGATGCTATTAATAGTATAAACCAAAATCTTCACTTTTACTTAAATTAACATTTTCAACTCATTTCAATGTGTCAAGTTTAGCCTCGTTACTCCAAAGCGGTTGCTACAGCAGCTGCTAGCGCAAGTGTATTCTTATCAACGCCTTTTATCCGAATAGAAACTTCGCCACCGAGCGATAATGATTACTCCTTTTTGGATAAAAATGGGCCGCTTCAACAAAATATGGATGCGACTGCGCTGGAACAACGCAGGCGCAACCGAAGAGCCTCATTCCTCGCCAGGTCTTCAGCGGTCGATGAATCAGGAATTGTGCCTTCTCCAAGGAAGCAGGTGAGTTATTTTACGAAATCTAACAAGATACGTGATTTGATGAATGCATTCAATAGTGGGAAATAAAATTAATTTTGCATATAAACGTTGCCACGATTTTGCGGGAAAATATGCATTCAAAAAACTATAAAAAATTTCGCATATTCTGGACTGCTTCTTCAGGAGTGCTTTGAAAAATGGGAAGTCTTCGTGTTGTATGGATCAAAAATTGACTTCAAAATCATCCTCAAAATGTGTCCTGATACCAATCTTTATAATTTTAACCATATTTGAGTGAAATTCTAAGGGTGAAGATTTATGGCCAAAAATAATGGATTTCTAAAAATTGTTCAAACATGGTCAGTATAATTCCTTTTCCTTGTAATGGATTTCTGTCCTTTTTTTTCATGCATTCACCGTTTTTTCGCGATTGACAGAAATTTCAAGTCAAACATTTTTAAATATTATTTTTCGTTCTCTACTTGTCAGTAAAGTTCATTCATGGATTCTATACACAAAACTGAGATATATATTTTCCCAATAATAATTAGACTTCCTTTTGTGTATATTTTTCCTGTAACATAAACTATATATTACGCTAGAACCAACACTATTTCTATATTCACATGTTATTTTTTAGACATCGTCGCCGTTACCGCATAGAACCCAAAGAATTTACGAAAGAAATCATGCGTACTCCCGCTCATGGAATACCAATTCGGATGTCTATACAGCCAATACATTGTACGGAAATATAGGAAGAGACGATAGCGACGATTATGATATTGAGGCGAATGAAGTTTCCCCTCCATCGTGGAGTCCATATCCATCAAGCGCGCATCACGGCGCTCATGTTACGGTAACTTTTCTAATTTCTTCAATTAACGTGAAATATAAGCATAATATTACCTGTTGAGATTCCTTTTGATAATATAGAAATACCAAACTCTATGACCGAAAAAATGATACATGCTTTAAGAAAGAAATTGGAATAACTTTGGCATAGCTAATTACTTTTAATATAAATAATTAATTTTTAGTCAAGTAAAAAGCTAAAATGTTTAAATTGTCGTCACTAATAAAGTTAATAATATGGGATTTAAGAAAATAAGTTGGAAAATATAGATAACTTTTATAAGGGAATAAGTATATATTTCAGGTAACTTTCAACGTTTATGAGATAAGCTCTGAGATATTTGGATTATAGTATTTTTCTGCAAAGAGCACTTATTCTTATGGGGTCTTACAATTTCAATGTACCACAATTCCATTTGCTTAAATACATCTTATCTTAGCATTTTAGACATGGAAGCGCGTTCTTCCTACGCCGTCTGGTTCGATTTTTTCTCCATCTAAAATCGTACTGAACAGTGCACATAAGCCTCCATCTCAAGAGCATATATATTCTCATTGGCCCGTCTCATCATCAGGCGTGCTAGCTATACCAAGCAGACCCACAATAACTAATATTGAAAATGGTTCGCGTCTCCTACCGCCGTTGCTTCATAGACAGGTTTGTGTTTCTAGAATACCCAGAATAAATATATGGACAATATAGAAAATAATTTAAACTAAAATACTCATGAGGTGCAGCGGCGATATAGAAGATAGGCACATGTATATTTGTAGCGGCTTGAGCTGAGTACTGTGTAATATTTATCCCATAAGCAGAAAAATATAAATGTCACAAACACCAAAATTTCATTCCCAATTACGTGGAGGGTGTTTGTTTCACCCTTCGTAGCTTTTTCATTTCTGCTATTGGTAATTTTGCTGTTACAATTTCCACATATAGCCTTATCCCAATGGCGCGGAGGTTCGGTCCTTCTGTGAGGAGCTGCTTTTGACTTTGGCCCTTTTTAATGGCGAGTGGGGAAATGTGACTTGGGCATTTTGTAGGCGAGGGTGGGTTTACTATCAGCAGTTTTTTTTCAGCCCCCCGGGGATTGGGGTTTTTCGGATTTATGAGTCATGCAAAGTACACAATCCATGATACCCCCTCATGGTTTTGACGAAAATTTTGATCCCCAGAAAGTATGGTAGGGCAGGCTTGGTACTTGGGAGAAGTTGTACACTTTAGGGGACTTCCCAGTAGAATTGTTATTAGTTTTTTCCTGGGGTTGGACTTTTTTGAAAATGATGAATCATCCATGTCACCTTACATGACATAGGGTCATGTCATGTAAGGTGACATGACCCCATGTCACCTTACATGCCCGCCCCGTAGGGGCGGGGTAGGATGCATGCCGGGGCGGCGAAGCCGCCGCGGCTTGCCCCGGGTTTCTTGGCGGGCGGCCCAAGGCCGCCCGCCAAGAAACCCGGAACTCGAGGACCCCTGTATAGGAAAATGCATACTGATATGGGGCTTAATCATATTATAGGTTGCTCGCGGCGAGCGAGGATACGTCGAGCGAGCCGCAACCCGCCCGAAGGGCGGGTTTGACACACTGACCTTGATACAGACTTATGCATACTGACATGGGGCTAAACCCTATTATAGACTTAGGCATACTGATACAGGTTGCCGCCGAAGGCGGCCTAGCCAAGTGAGGGCCGCCGAAGGCGGCGCTCACGCAGGCTAGTACCTAAAACAATAGGGGCGTTATTAGAAGGGAAGCAGTTCCAGAGCACGATGCTTTTCTAAGGAAGCATTGTATTGCTTCTGACACTTAGATTTGTGGTGTACCAATAACAAAAAAGCATATTTCATTTATATTCACGTCTTGTGCCCACGCCTGTGAAAATTCGCAGGCGTGCCCGGAATTCAGTTTTGGCAATTTTTTCATATTGGAAAATTGACTAGCCTGCGTGAGCGCCGCCTTCGGCGGCGCTCACTTGGCTAGGCCGCCTTCGGCGGCAACCTGTATCAGTATGCCTAAGTCTATAATAGGGTTTAGCCCCATGTCAGTATGCATAAGTCTGTATCAAGGTCAGTGTGTCAAACCCGCCCTTCGGGCGGGTTGCGGCTCGCTCGACGTATCCTCGCTCGCCGCGAGCAACCTATAATATGATTAAGCCCCATATCAGTATGCATTTTCCTATACAGGGGTCCTTGAGTTCCGGGTTTCTTGGCGGGCGGCCTTCGGCCGCCCGCCAGGAAACCCGGGGCAAGCCGCGGCGCCCTCGCCGCCGCGGCATGCATCCTACCCCGCCCCTACGGGGCGGGGTAATGTGACATGGGGTCATGTCACCTTACATGACATGACCCTATGTCATGTAAGGTGACATGGATGATTCATCATTTTCAAAAAAGTCCAACCCCAGGAAAAAACTAATAACAATTCTACTGAGAAGTCCCCTAAAGTGTACAACTTCTCCCAAGTACCAAGCCTGCCCTACCATACTTTCTGGGGATCAAAATTTTCGTCAAAACCATGAGGGGGTATCATGGATTGTGTACTTTGCATGACTCATAAATCCGAAAAACCCCAATCCCCGGGGGGCTGAAAAAAAAACTGCTGATAGTAAACCCACCCTCGCCTACAAAATGCCCAAGTCACATTTCCCCACTCGCCATTAAAAAGGGCCAAAGTCAAAAGCAGCTCCTCACAGAAGGACCGAACCTCCGCGCCATTGGGATAAGGCTATCGGTTTCTGGTGCATTCCGATTCATATACATAGTATACTATATACATCATTGTGAACCTAAACTATCTATATGTTTTAAACTTGTCAATCGTGCTATCATAAAGATATATAATGGATACATATATCGTTACTTATTATAGGCAAAAAGCATGGAAGATCGAGAATTTCCGAACAATATTGGAGGTAATAGTGGATCTGATGATAGAAGACGAGGTTTCGGAGGATTGGATAAACATCGCTCCCAAAGCGAAACTTTACGAAGGCAGCTGCTTCGACAAGAGACTATGAATATGCACATGATGCAGCGTCCTTTATATGGGACGGACACACACAAGGAGCAACAAGCAATATGGACAGCTAAAAATCCATATGAATCAAATCAATGGTCAAATAAGAGCATGTGAGTCGTTCAAGATTTTGTGAAAAAGGTCAATAAGTTTAAAGCATTGTGGAGAAGTGTCGAAAAGTTTTTATGCACGCATGTGTTTATTTTTAAAGTCACATAACTGTTTCGAATATTTATTATTCGATTTATTTCAGACATAAATCCACCACTCCCCAAATTCTCCGTCAGCGACAATGGTCTCAGCCGCGCTCGTCTCGTGAACATTCTGGAACACATCCCTCAGCCGAGATATCAACAGAGCCATCGTCTTCACTCGCCTCAACTTCGCTATCTATGGATTCCAATCATTCATCTTCTTTCTCAGAAGGACCTGCACCTACTCCTGGTCACAACAAACAGACCACAAGAAAAATTCAGCCCCCGCAACAGAAGCCGGCAATAGACAATACTGCGGATGCAAAACGTCAAAAATATAAATCATTATTCAGTCTGCGACATTCAATATACCCATCAGATACAACAAGAAGCAGTTTGGACAGTGCCACCACGTGCGCAATCACAACAGGGGAGTCGTATGCGGAAAATTTAATCAACAACAAAGGTGATTTTATATATTATGAAATGAAATAAAATCATGGTAAATGCTTAATAAGAAACCGAGAACAGAATATTGGATTATGAAATAGTTTCTGGGTTTTTGCAATTTAGAAACCTTCGGCTGCTATAATTCTCGATAATTAATAATACCACATTTTAGGCATGCAAAGGAAAAACTATCACATAACGACCAAAAATGATCACCCTGTTCTTCGTCAGTATTCTGCGGACCCAAATTGGCAGCAAGGAAATAATCGTAAAAGTTCAGCAAAACTAAACGTTTCCCCAAACACACACAATTTTACTAGACAAAGGTCAGAAATGCTCGAAAGGCAAGCAAATCCACCACCACAATATTTACGCCGTTCAGCAGAAGTGATCGCCTCTAAATGGCCGTATGGTGCAAATAATGACTGGAGAATGCCATATTCAACTCATTTACCGGCTAGTCAGCCCTTATTTCCGGATCTGTATGCCAATGCAAGAAATGAGAGAAATTACTCTGAACGATTTTCTTTATTAAATGTTCCTCATTGAGCAATTTTATTGTTTAGCAACAAATAAATATATTATATGAATACAATAGCTGATACAATTGCTTCAATATAAATATTGATGGTTTACAGTAGGCAATTTGGTACCCGGGTTTTTTCGGAAATTATTCAGTTTTGGAATACCAAATAAAATCCTTAATTAGCAATAATCTTAAATGAAAATATTAAGTCCGCCCTATTTGTCCCAAAAATGGGTTTTTTCCAAATTTTTCCAAATTCCAAATTTTTCGCTTTAAATTTTTTCCCAAATTTGATTTTTAATAGGCAAAATTTTTTCTATTTTTTTCAAAATTTTGGGCCCAAAAATTATTCAATTTTAGTAAAAATACCGAAAATCTAAAAATCCAAATAAGTTCGAATTTTGGGAAAAAATTAAGCCCCCATTCAAATTAGGGTTAAAAAAAATTTTTCCAAATTTTGCCGAAAGTCCCAAAATTTTCGGCGCATTCGGCTTTTCTAGGGCCCAAAAAAGGAAAAAAATTAACCCTTTTTCCCCCTCCCTCAATTTAGTCCCCCGCTCAAAAAAGTCCCCCTTTAGAATCTGACGAAATAATAAGTCCCCCGGGAACTAATTAGAGGATTTACGGTATTTAATATCTTTACATTTTCTAACGAAAATTATTTTTCAACGTATTTTCATGACATGTCACGTTGTAAACATAGCTAAACTTATTAAGATATTGATTAAGCTGCTTGTTAAGTTAAATCCAACGTTTTTAGAAAAATCTATCACTTAAATAGTGGTGATTGGAACAATTATGCTTCTGGTTTTAGCCCGATTAGTGAATAAGACGGAAGGGTCGTTATCATTGTCACGGCAGAGCACATACACAACGGAAAGCATGTCCCGGCGCGGCACGCCACCTTGAAGTCGTATCATCTAAAATTAGTTATATAGCACAAGTTATTGTTCATGAACTTATTTTTATTCAACATTCACCTCCATGTTATTACTAAATAACGGCTGAATTTTATCTACTCATACACAGTAAATAAATATTTCAGTCGGACTTTTAATTGTTCAACAAATAAACACTTTCACATTTTTGTTCACTATACCCAGTATTAAATAACCTCGAGCTCATTCATACAGCCGCAGTCCAAAAACGAGAACACGGGATTTACTCGGAAAAATCTGTTGTTGCTACATCTCACTTTGATAGCTAGGCGATCACCGGAGTGGTTCATCATCATATGCCTGAAACAGTTATGCTTGTTACGGTAACCGCAATTGTCATCAATAGCTGAGAACCCAGCATTTTCCTTCAGAAATGTATATGACTCTTCATCATTGCTAAATGTATCTGTGACTGTCTATAGTACAACAAAGAGGGCAACATTGTTATTGCTCAGCAAAAGTGAATGAAAAATACACTAAACTTTCCCGATAGGTTTCACCACTCAGCATCTCAACGAAAAGGTTATTCCTGTCACAAACCCTCACGTTCAACAGAACCCTCAAGATCTACAGCTGAAGCGTGATACATTTTCTTTTTAAGATAACTTTTCTCAGACTTAAGCTTAAGTTTTGCGTAATAGCTTAAAATTATCCCTAGGCTTAGGCAAACAAGTTAAGCTAGTGATTGCACTAGATTTTAGGCTTAAGTTGAACTTAAGCTTAAGCTTACATTTCTAGCGCAATCAATCACTTAAGACAAGCAATTAGGCTTAAGCTTAGACTTAGGCTTAGACACCACCCTTCGATGTAATATAGACAGTCAAAGACGAACAGTGGTGAAGGGCCATGTACATTCTGAAGAGAAATGCTGAGATCTTAGCATCTGAGAGCTATCGGCCCAGGTAAATATATTCACGCATGCTTACCTGGAAATACCGCCTTCTGTCGTAAAAGCAGCTCTTGCCGGTTCAATACTGAAGGTAAACGCGGCTGGTGTTTGCGGTACTAACGGTAAAGGAAGAGACGAGGGCGGCTTGGGAGGTGGCCTATCCGGTGGCGGCATGGGTTCTGAACTTTCTGTCTTTCCTACCAGCGTTCCACGTCGTGCTGTTGTTGCATGGGCAAAGTTCTCAGACGGACATGCAGGTGGATTGCCGTCGGAATTAAGTTTCGAGATCACCGGAAACGGGGCCATCCTCAATGTTATGGAGCGCGAAATGTGGAATGCCGTTCTATATGTTATTTGGCATTTTCAGGCTCGGAAAACAATGAGAGAAAAATTGCCCCAAAAATAGGCAAGAGCAATTATTTCTCGAATAGAGGCCCACGCTTATCTGCCCCTCAATCTGTCCTTTTATATTCAGCTTTGCGGCTGTTGACATTTTCAGAAAAGAGATTGGGGAAATTATGGTTATTGCTGTGAAAGGTGAAAGGCGTATTTGACATTGGATTTGCCAAACATGAATACTAAATAGATCAAAAATCAAACCAAAAATTATACAAAGTTTAAAGCACATATTCAGAATATGAGGATATATAGTAATCCATAATCAAATTCCTTTTCCTCTTTAGTATACAAAGATTAGTGATTTTTTACCAAGGCTTTCAAAAGTAATTGAACATTAATTTTCCAAATTATTTACAGTCAAAGTATTCCTTTGCCATTTTTAATTAGTGAAAATAACTTTTATTGGCTAATAATTAAATACAATTACGGAAAACATTGCACATTTTAATAATTTAAACAAAGTGTTCCGAACATTGGTCATTTTTAAGCCTTGCGGGCACGAAGTCGAAGGCGAGCGAAAATGTCGTTGTCAGATGGGAATTGAGTACGGAAAGGCTCGTCGAATTTACAACCAATGGTGAAAGTGGCGGTGCTGTTGAGACATTTTCCAGATCGCCACACAAACCTAAGCAATGTAATAAGGATATGTGTAATTGAAATAAGTATAAAAAAAATGTTACCATTCATCTCCTCGACGCTCCAATTGATAAGTGTAATAGTTAAAGCATGAGCGATGTCCTTGGTCGATATGAGCTAAATAAGTAATAGAATTAATTTATATCCTAAAAATACACATACCGTTGAACACGGTGTGAGCCTTGGGGCAGACCAAATCACAGTATACGCGTTCTTCACCATCGTGATCCTCCTAAAATAGTTGCGAAATTAAATGCGAAGTTAATGAAAAACGACACAATATCCCTTACTAAGTATATAATAATCTCTTACCGAGAAGCAACCATCTCCCTCAGGAGCCGGACGTCCAGGAGTCTCGTCTTCCGCGTCCTTAATGATCATATGGCAACGAGCGCGATCATCTCCAGCTCGCAGAGAGCCATCCGGCGTCGCGCATTTCAACTGTCGGTATTCTGAAGTGCTTAAGTATTCGAACAGTTTTAAACTATTGCACTTGAAACTAATAGTGATTTTGATTGAAACCACCCGATTGAAGGCTAATTTGATAATTTTTCCAAAGATATATCTTGGAAAAAACAAGGACTATTTTAGGACAGAAAATTCAACCTGTTAATAAAAAGTACAAGTAAATAAGAGAATTTTCGAACTCCTTAAAATAATGAAAAACATTTCAAATTGGATTTTTGTGATCCGAAATCTGTAAAGGTATAGAATACTTACGCGGATGAGCCAAGCACAAAACGAACAAAACGGACGCAACCGCAATAGGGAGAGCGAGCTTCGAAATCATGACTCGAAATGCTTCAAGTGAATAAAGTGAATTGGAAAGAACGATTGTGATATGTTGGAGTCGCGATGTAGAGCCTTTTATAGGCTTTGAAACTAAAAGCGGAACAACGTCGAGATGACAAAAAGTAGTCCTAGTCGGAGTACGAGAAGCTCGTAATTAGGCGCAAGGTGTTGGATTGTCCCGCTTTTAGAGGCAAACCGGTTCTTATTATGAGAAATCTCGCGAATTGAGGCGAGCATATTGAAATCGCTGATGATTGACGCAACAACCCGTTATTCCATCATCTCACCCGAAGATGAAATAATCATGCTATTGGAGGTGTCCCTGTAATCCCGTCAGATATAGCCTACTTTCATTGAAGCGAAAACAAGTCTTAGCAACGCTGCGAGCTGTAATGTAAAAAGTAATATCTGCTGAGATATATGACAAACGATGTATGTCGAGAGGCACCGAAGTGCTTTGTTCTACGGGATATTAGCAAAGACTCACGTCAGCTCCAAAGCGAAATTGTGATACGGACGAATATGATTCAAGCAATGATTGATTAGCTTATCCACGAAAATTATGTTACATTAGAAATAATCACGAAATAAAGATGTATACTTTTTTGCGATTAGGAACGTTAATAAACGTGAAAAAATTGTTTGAGTCTGACCTTTGTATTTTTGATTGTTGCATGCTGGTTCTCTTTCTTATCATTTTGATTACATTTTGAAAACCCTAAATCAAATCAAAACAGCAACAAGGTTTAAGCTTGCATCATATAATTTAAAGAGCGGACGCTGCATTTCATTGCAAAATACAATAGAACACATTGCCAATTCTCCGGGAAACATTAAAAGTTTTAACGTTTTTAAAATTTCCTTTTCATGCTTTTAAGCCAATTTCAAGTTTATTTTTCTATTTTCAACTAATTCCCCTTTGGGGGAAAAAATTAAATTTCATAAAAATTTCAGATGCCCAAATATAAAATTATTGGCCCCATTCTATAAGAAACAAACGTAATTAAAAATTACTTTTCTTTAACATATTAGTTATAATTAAAAATGCTTCCAATGCTCTTATGAGCGTTTTTGTGGCTAAGGTTTTAATACCATTTGTTTCTTGGTTTAAAACCCTTAACCCCCTTTAAAACCCAAATTTTTTAGAAATTACGGCAATCTTTTAATTTTTGAACACCTCTTTTTCTTATTTCTGTTAAAAAAAATTTGGGGCGCAATAGGATAGCAGTTAAAATGTGGTCAAAAATGGTTCTATAATCCCCCAAATGCACTTCGTGAATAAATTGTCCTTTTCTTTTCAACAGAATATTTTGGTAATGGGGGAAGTATAAATGCTCTCCAATCGTTGGCCCCACTATTTGTGGAAATGTATTAATACGTTTTGCTTTGCGTTGTTGTTTAATCAACCTAAAATTTATAAACCGCCTTTAATACAATTTTCTTGGCAAATTGCATTTAGATTAAACCCAAGGGTATTATAGAAATTTCTGTGTGAAATTATTGAACACTCCTTTTTCAGTTTCAAAAAATTGTAGGCGAAGGAAATATGTTGTGTAAAAAATTTTTGGTTTTAATTTGCGCCCAAAATGCCCGTCGAATGGAATGGCCGCCCTTTAATTTTCTTTCTAAAAAAACAAGGACAAGTTGGCCCCCAAGGTTACCAAATTTTGAATGTTTTCCTTTCGTTGGAACCAAAACTTTTTTTTATCCCCCGCCCATCCCCCCAATTAAAATCGAAAAGGGTTTTGCCCCTTTTCCCCAAAATTATTTTGTTGTTGTTTAATTATTTAAGATAGAGGATGAAATAATTTTAAATCTTGCCAACGATTAAGCCAAGCCATGATCTAAACCTACTTGTTAGTCTAAAGCCTAAGCTTCATTTTAAGCTATCATGCGGGACTTAAGCGTGAGCTGAGGTACGACCAAAAATTTATGTCATGTTAAGATAAAGTATATATGCTTTATTCGTTTTGTATATCAATCATAAAAATGTGTTTCTAGAACTGTTTATCATATACTTTTTATTTGGAAAGAGCACTTATTTTATAAAAAAGTTGTTTATATGTATCCAAGTTGCTAACACAAGGGAGACTGTCAATCAATAAAGTTGGTTCTTTGTGATTTCTATTTCATCAAGTTTACTACTTATCACTTTATGGTATTTTTAATCCACGCATTCTTTGGTTTCATTCAACACAAATAAGTATAATGCTAATAGTAACTGAATGTGACAGTTAAATGTCAATTTCACTACAAAAACTATCAGACTTATCTCTGCTGACTGTGAATCAACTGTCATTTAAGAGGTTTAAACAAATCGATTTTGGCTTATAATTCAAGGCATACTGTTAAAAAACAGTACATTAATTATACAAGCCACATAAGTTATCACCGACTCGACCTATATATCTCCTTCATTGCGATAAGCTTTGATGAATAATGTTGATATAATAATTTCTTATCGAACAATACCGATATATTCCCAATATGATTTAAAGTCAAATATGGTAGTGACATCAATGCGGCGTTTATCTTTTTTGACGAGCGCTGAGTCACACATTCCTTTCGCACTTTACCGCTCCTTCTTTGCTGGCCAAAGCACATGATTATTGCATAATATAAGATATTATTCAACACTTTTTAAACTCCCTTTGCTCAATATATTCTTTGCATAATTGTTTGTTGTCGTATATTTTATCATCGTTTGTTTAATGTACTTTTAAGGAAAAATGTCGTCAGATCGTCATCAGTTACACGCATTTCCTGTCACAAGTCAGAACGGCAGCACTTCTGCCGCGTCGGTGCACCCGGCCGTTGCTCAGCTACCGGTTTTGCGAAGCAAATTTATCGTGGACGACAGCGCAGAAGAACCCGAGGGTCCATGTGCGCGCATTCTCATCGTTCTATCGTATATTTTGGTGATATTCACGTTTCCCTTCACTATCTTCATCTGCATTAAGGTATCCTCTACATAATGAATGTATACAGGATGTGTATTCGATTGTATCCATGTTTGAGAAAAATTATGTAAACTGAGTAAAAGCCAAAAGTCGATTATCTTTGAGAAACTTTGTTATAATGTGAATTACAATTATGCTTTCTCTTTCAGATTGTTCAACAGTATGAACGAGCTGTGATCTTCCGATTAGGCCGACTCAAGAAAGGCGGTGCTAAAGGGCCAGGTGTGTATTATATTAGTTGGATCGCGTTATAGTAATTGTAATAGTAAATGACATAACTTTTCAAATACTGAGTCTCGTTCAATGTTTCACAAACTGTTTGTTGTAGGTCTCTTCTTTGTCATCCCGTGCATTGACGAATACCGAAAAGTGGATCTCCGTGTAGTATCTTTCCAAGTGCCTCCGCAAGAGGTAAAAAACTCACATGACACATTTTCTCGATTAATCGAAATTTTTTTATAACTGTTTTTTAAATAATATTTTTTTAATTTTTTATATCTGCATTATACACTTAAAACGGTCAAATACCGTATTTTCTTTAATTGAGCCCCCCTCTATAATTGAGCCCCTCCCTATAATTAACCCCCCCTCTGGAGGGGTATTGAAATAATTAAGCCCCTCCCTATAATTGAGCCCCCCCTCAAAATGGGTTTTTCCTAATTTTTGCTGTTTTTAGCTAGTATTCCGTATGTGTAATATTAATAAACAATAATTAGACAGTTTAGCCAATTTTTAGCTAATGTTTTAGATTATTATTATATTATTTTTAGATTAATTTTGGACAATTTTGTCCATTTTAGCTATTTTTTAGGTTTTTTACATGTCAATTTTAACTGTATTTTTCATGTTATAGCTTTTTAATGCTATAACATGCTGTATTTTCAAAAGATCCTATTGATTTTTTTGACAAATTTTTCAGAAAAGTGATTTTTCAAACCATAGGGTCCCCTCTATGGTTCTTTGGGCAAATAATTTTTTAAAGAAAATTTTTTTCCGAAAAACCATAGGGGGGACCCTATGGTTTTGAAAAATCATTTTCTGAAAAATTTGTCAAAAAAATCAATAGGGTCCCCCCTATGGTTTTTCGGCAAAAAATTTTCTTTAGAAAAGTATTTGCCCAAAAAACCATAGGGGGGGGGACCCTATGGTTTTGAAGAATCATTTTCTGAAAATTCATCAAACAAAAGAATTTGTTCAAACACATAGTCTAGATCAACTATTCATGATCTCAATAAGCGTTCTAGATGCGCCCGTTTTGACTAATAAAATTTTTGGCATTTCTACAAATTTTTGGTATGAATGAAAAATGGAATGGAAAATGACACTTTTTTCTAGAAAGCCTCATTTATTGTAAAAAGTGAATGTATTTCCAAAGGATACAAAATCGTCATTTTTGACGCGCTACACGTAAAATGATTATAAATTTTGCTATTTTTTACCAAAACTTGCAATTTTTTTTACCAAATTTTAGCAAAAAAATGAAAAATTTTCCGTAAAGTGTAAAAAATACTGACAAAAATTCAAATTTTCGCCAAAAAAAGTTTGGCGCCAATTCAAAATCGGTTTAAATTCTCGAAAATTTTTAAAAAACTGCCCAAAAATCGAAATATTTTGTAAAAAAGTCTCAAAAAATTTTCGCGCCCGCCGAGGGCGGGGCGCGAAAATTTATGGGATCGCGCCCAAGGCGCGATCCAAATAATTAAGCCCCTCCCTGAAATAGACCCCCCCTCTAGAGGGGTATTGAAATAATTAAGCCCCCGGGGGCTCAATTAGAGAAAATACGGTAAATCAATTTTCCTAATTATTCAGTGACGTGAATAATTTTAGATTCTATCAAAAGATTCCGTGACTGTGGCAGTGGATGCGGTTGTGTATTTCCGCGTTTTGGATGCCGCAGTTTCCATCGTTAATGTGGAGGACTCAACTGGTTCGACGAAACTATTGGCTCAAACCACTCTGCGAAATATTCTGGGTATTTAGTTTCTTATATGCCAGTATTAATATATCGATCCTATATGTTTCAGGCACAAAAACTTTGGCTGAGATGCTTTCGGATCGGGAACATACTTCTCTCCAAATGCAGGTAATACTTCCAAAACATGATTCACTAAATTTACAAAAATCTTACAATTTTAAATTCAAACCATCACTTTCCACATTTTTATTATGGGAAATAATAGAGAAACCTTAGAATTAATAGTCAAATGATTCTTATTGAACAAAAATATAGAAGCTTATGTAAAGATCTAATTACTCATGTTCTTAATGTTCACAGATCAACTCTTTTGTAACTCTTTTGTTCACGTGATTATTCTCTTAAAAGGTTTATGTTATGAATTTCTCTGAAAGCACTTTATTGTATCCGGGCACTCGCCCACTAATGGATTTGGTCGGCAGAGCCACTCTCTCTCTGACGCCCACTTTTGTCACACATATAAGCAGTGTATTGGAATGTACAGTGTCCCTGTTGTTTTACGCAATAAATTATTAATACGAACTTTGTGTCAGAACACATACTAAATTGCTAGGCCAAATCATTAGGCGGTCAGGGACCAAGACTTTTCTCTCTAGCTAAGTTTGAGTGCTCTAGGAAAATCTTTACTCTTATAAGAAAATTTAGGCTGCACTTGATGAAGCCACCGAACACTGGGGTATGGTTTACTCTTTATTTTACATATACTGTAGGTATAGATGGATTACTATAACCATATGGGCATCAATTTTAAAATAAAATACAGTCAAATCTCGTTATAGCCGGATATAGCCCCCTTTGGGCCCGGAACGGGCCCCAAATGAAAAAATAAAGGATTTCCCCCGTTAGAGCCCCCCCCCTTCCCCCCTGGAGAGGGTCGGGAGTAAAAAAGCATAGGGAATGACATTCGAAAATGTCTTGCAATATTAATATTCAAACAGTTTTTTAGGAGTCAAAGTTGAGCGAGTGGAAGTCAAAGACGTTCGCTTGCCACAATCAATGCAACGAGCCATGGCTGCCGAAGCGGAAGCCCAGAGGGAGGCTAAGGCAAAGGTAATTATTTTCTTAACGTGTCATTTTATCTACTACGAGGTTCAATAAAATGACAGGAGAATGGATCTAAAATCCATTTTTACTTTTTTCGACAATTTTCAATCTGCTTGGCATATTTTTTAATACTAATGGAAAGATATAAGATTTAATGAAAATATTCACAAATGATATGGATGGATGAAGAATATATTAAATCATAATTTATTAGGTGATTGCGGCTGAAGGAGAACAGAAATCGTCCATGGCACTGCGCGATGCGGCTTTAACTATCGCTGAAAGTCCAGCGGCGCTTCAATTGCGATACCTGCAAACTTTGAGTACTATCAGGTTAGTTTAACTCAAGCACATTCCGCTTAATATATCCCACTATTTCAGTGCTGAACACAACTCCACTATCGTGTTTCCTTTTCCTGTGGACATCCTCAGCTCTTTCATGCATCACCAACCGCAAAGAGATAACAATTCATCATAAAGCGCCTATAACTGGATTGAAACTATTTATTCAATTTGAGTATGACAATTTATTTATTATGTCTTTTATTTATAAATATCATCTTGACATCAAAACGTATAATAAAATCCTTTTATCAGTGTCATATATTTTGTCAACTTTACATAGTACAACAATGTTTGCAATGCGATAACGTTGAATCTAATTTTTTATTGATAGCATTTTACATTTTGATATATATGCAGGTGCACCAACAACAAAGCATAGAAATACCATCGACTTATATAGATCTAACTTCCCAAAATGTGGAAATTTTGAATTGCCATTTTATAAAATCACAAATTTTTAACAGTTAAAAATTAACGATAATATTGTAACGATTTTTATGGTTATAAAAAGTTTAATAATATTTAAGTTTCCTTGGAAAACGCCTTCTACTAAGTCGATAATATCCTGAAATTTAAGCAAAATAATGTAATAGCTGGAAAGAAGTTGTGTCCATGTTGTAGAAATCATAGAGATAGGAATGCTGTATTCTTACATATAAGTTAGGAAATAATAACTGTAATTGTGGTATGACATAAACACAGAATTCGTTGTGACATATTTACCCGCAATGATCGACGTGAGTATCGTGCCCTTATAGGATGTTAGAAGAAGAAAGTGTGTTAACCGGATGGTGTTTTTTAGGCCTTGTCATCAGGTTGGAGCGAAAGTTCAGTATGAATTTTACTCTTCTTATAAAATGGCTATTATTTCTCTTTCTATAAATGAAATTACTGCTGAAATGCCTACAAATTTATTTTGTATATTTTGATGAAGTTCTATCCACATTTTTTCAGATAAATAAATTTTGTCAAAAAGGTAAGTAATGTTCTGTAACAATTGGTAGTAGATCTATGCCTCAGGAAGTTACAAACCTACTATGCATGTAATATACCCTTATATAAAGTAAGTATAATATCTCAGTAATAATCTTAGTAGTGATACTTTCAAGTTTTGCATAAAACCTAAACCCATAGATTTATCCCGCAGCGCTAAAATTTTGGAACATCCTGTAAATGAAAAAAAACCTTAAAATGAAAAAAATAACAATATTTCACAAATATTTTTAAAATATACAAAAGTAGAGCCCGCCAACGCGAGTAATATTCCGATTATTGAACTATTGCGGTAAATGACGCTGAGCACACGACTTGTGTTGAAAAAGATCAATAGGTGGGGTTATTTGCGCACTTGCCGACCAGACATTCGTTGTTCCTCACCAATTTTCTCAAGGAATTTCTCATAGGCTGCTAAATCGCAATTAAATTAATAATGTCATTGTTTCGACGAGAAATTTACCTTTACACTTGCTAGCAGCATTGATGATCTCGCACGTTTCTTTGATGCTAAATACCTTATATAAATATACATAAAATACCTTTGATAAAGATTTAGAAAAAAGTACGTCGCATGGGCATGTGCCTCCATATCGTAATCAACCGAGTTTGTATCTTCTAAACGATTTGCAATACACTCGATTGACTTTTGAAGTTTTTCCTGAATATAGTTATAGTTTTGTATATGACAAATAATTGAGCTCATTTTTGCTAGCTAAAATTAATTCTACTTACAAAGAGATTCTGCTGTTCATCAATGGCTTTCTCTTCTGACTTGTTCATTTGTTCCACGGCCAGTTGATATCCTCTATAATCCTTATCACCTTGAAGTAGTGCCCTTTCATCTGCGTTGTAGCCCTCATCCATATTCTCTTCATTGTCGGAACCCACATTGATAGAAGCTGCAGCGTTGAGCAGAAACTCGTCTGTCTCCATAGGGCTGCTTGACGGAACTCCCGCTTCACTGCCGAGCTCTTTCACTCTGAAAGTTTAAAAAATAAATTCGTAAAACAAGGCAAATATTTTCTGCTCAAAACTAATATTTCTAAAAATTTTAGGAAAAAGTCGGTAAATTATTCTGGATGGTTCCAAAATGTAGCAAAATATTTAAAAAATATTTTCTGCTGGGGGCTTAAGGGAGGGGACTTAATTACTTATATTTTCTAAAAAAGGACTTTTTGCAGGAAACCAAGTCGGAAAATTTTGGCAAAAAGAATTACTATCATGCAATTTTTGCAATTTTTCAATGAAAGTATCGCAAATAAATTGTAGAAACGCGGAAAATAATTTTGGGGGGGGGCTATTTGAATACAATTATTTGAGGGGGGGGACTTTGACATTTCGGCGCATCAACGGTCGTAAAGGCTTACCTATCAGCATAACGTAGCGTATTCATTGTATTTTCTACACAAGACATTCCAGGACTTATCATCGCAATCTAAAAACATTATTACAGAGTAAAACTAGAATATACTACATACCATGCAAATTTTTGCATTTTTTCCTATGAAGCTGTCGCGGAGAATGAGTGTGAGTTTAGAACCGCGGAAGGGCACATGATCTTGGTCGCGACCCATTGCTCGAATACATTCTTTTAGAGCCAAGAGCGACTTGTTAATTTCAGCGCCTTCTAGACGAGTTTGGCGATCCGAGCTGATTGTATCGGCGCCACGTTCATTACCCGCCAAATCAATGAGAGAAAATTTTCCGAACAGATTATCGTTATTACCTTCCCTAAATTAAAAATATATAAAAGTGTTTCCCAGGCAAAAATTCCGACTTCTTTCTCAAAATTATTTGAAAGACGGCATGAGATCGAGAAGAATTTGAATTGGCTGAGGTTTGTCCTGCTGTCCGTTGATCAGATCCTTGTTTGATAAGTCGAAGAACCTAAAACTCCGCATAACTAAACAATACAGATAACTCTCTTTATAACGACTCTCTATATAAAACGGCGATTTTTTCCAATCCCGAGACAGTCGTTACAAAGAGATGATTGTATATCATATGCAAAGTTATGGAAAAGTAAATAATTGAAACTAATAACGTTGGTTTTGGAGTAAAAAATTATTATCATAGCCATATAACAAAATATAATTCATGGAAAAATTTACTCGAAGCGGCACCATAAAAGAAATAAAATATTACATCATCAGCACTATGAACTTTGAACTCCTTTAAGCCAACAACTTGAACCAGGCGTTTGCCGTCCTCTAACACACGCAGTTTGGCTTTTTTACCTGAAGCAAAAAATTTAATTTGTCTTGCATAGTTTTCAGTTAGTTACCCAACAAGTCGAACACTTTGGCACCATAAATCTCAAAGAAGCTGCAAGATGCACTCAAGCCTAAAAACGATTTCTATTTATGTGTGCATAATTAGTAATGTACAGATATAATTTACTTACAACTATTACATTAGCTTTCATATTCATATGTTTAATTCGCTAGGCGTTAAACTATTAAATAACTTTAATTTTTTTCAATTCATCACAATGTTGCAATACCATCAATATTATAATTATGTACCTTGGCCCCGATATTCGGGTGAATTTAGTTGTTTGAAAACATCCATGGCTGTTAGTGCGTAGACTCCATTTGAGCAATCCTGCGTTTTTCCATCGAATATTCCACCTGAAATTGTAAAATAATTGAATATTCTATAGCTTCATAATTTAAAAAAGATAACCAACCCATAGTGTGTGTTTTGCCGGAGCCTGTTTGTCCATAGGCGAAGCATGTTGCAAACCCTCTTTGGAAAACAGTGCGCACAAGTGGCTGAGCTGTGAACTTGTAAACCATTTCATTAGTTGTGTTTTCGTCGAATGTGTAATCGAAGCGAAAAACTTGATTGTCGAGATATTTCGTCAAATCAACTTTCACTTGAGGCTGGTGAACAATTACGTGGTCTTTATTGGGAATGGTTATCACCTGCAATTATGGACTGCGATATTTGAAGTTTAAATTGATACATACCTCAATTTCTTTCTTGCCAATCTCCTTTTTGTTTATTGGCCTTTTTCTGACACATACACATATTCGGTTTTCACCCACTTCATCGATTATCCTGAGTGGCCGATAATCAACCTAAAAGTTACTTATACATAAACATATGTGCGTATTTAAAGTATTTATTCAGATATACCATAAATATTTTTTATTAAAAATTTATTTTAAAGTACCTGTGATTGATAATCTCGAATCATCGAAAGAAACTGCCAATTAGGGTTTCCAGGATCAATAGCCTTTTGAAGTTCCCTTTGTTTCTTTGCTTCATTCTAAATGACTGGAGAAGATAGTAATTGAAACAAGACATTATAATTCCAAATTTTAAACTATGTTAAGTTTTCAAAGAAAATGAATTTAAATTCTTTAAAATTCGTAAACGACGAAGCGTATCAGTTAGCTTTCGTTTTCCCCGCCCCGTTAATTTTTTTTTATTGTGGAGACGTATTATTTATTGATGAAATTTTATAATTTAATAACTGTTTTATACCTGTTGAACCCGCCGTTGTTCACGATTTTTCTCGAGTTCTTCAATTTTTGAGACCACTTGGGATTTAGGCGCTGGAATCACACTTGTCTCCTCTTGAAGGGGAGGCAACACTTCGGTTTCCATTGGTTTCGGCACTTCCACAATACTCGGTATAGTACTTGTTATGTTATTCGGTCGTGATCGTACCGCTAAAATGGGAAGTTATATAATATAACATAAATATTAAATATGAACATTACGTGGAATTCGCGAAGTGGCCACATTCTTACGAGCTGCATCGGTGTTATTGTTGTTTTCTGTCTTTGTGGCCATCGTTGTGCGTCTGATACAGAAGCATATTAGTTTGGATTTAGATTATTTATTTCCCATTCTACTTTTCATTTTGTGCAAATAAAAACCCTTTCCAGTAAAAATCCAAAAGATGTTCTGCGTGTAAAAATTTTTCACAAAATATTATTGATTTCATTAGTTTTGATTACTTTCCGTTTTTATAACAATTACCTGGGTTCTGATTTATTACTAAATTCGGAGATTGTTTCATTCAGCTTCGATGTTTGCGACACAGGCGCTGAGATAGCTTGGCTTTGGTTCTGATTTAGGACCGATGCACGAGATTTTGTGGTTGGTGGAATAATTTTTTCCACTGGCGGAGCGGCGTTAATGGGAGGCGCTGCTTGTTGGAATAATGTTTGATTGTTGCGCATTAATGCCATCAAATCAATTTCTTTGCCTTTGGTTTCGCCCTATAATAATTTAAGGGGTAGCAATTTAAACAAGGAAACGTTAACAATGATGCTTACCTTTTCAAACCATTCCACACTAACCACTTTTGTATCATGCCGAAGATTGGTTATAAGCGCGCCATGAACTCGGCCGTCGGATCGCTGGATATCTACGTGCATTCCAATACCTTTAAGTTGATAACATTATAATATTTATGGTTGAAAGGGATTTAAAATTTTAATATTCGCAATTTTAATTCTTAGAATTTTTCAGATGTTCGGGAAAATGTGGAAGGAAATTTATTTTGTATAATATCCTTTAGTTTCTAAAGCTATTCTTAAAATGTTACAGTTATTTTAATGTAGAAATAAAACCACTTACTGAGTCGATCCATATTTGCTTTGTAATATGCGATCTACGAACAGAATGGAATAGAGCCCTGTAATTGCCAAAATTATTATCATAAAATAAGATAGATTGAGTTTAAACAAATAAACATTTCAACTGAGCATAAAAGTTTCGTATGCCATTCAAATGAATGATTTTTCCGAAATTGTATTTTTTGAGAATAGGCAAAGTGCATTGAAAACGAGCGACATTCAAAAGCCATTTGCTTATATTCCGGTCCTTAAAAGGTCGTGTCGAGAAAAGAGTAAAAGCAAATTAAGGTTTCCCAAACACTGCACAAAATCAAAATGTATTGAACTAAAGTGTTCGCCAAATCAAAAACCAAACTTTTTTGGCTGTATAATAAGTAATGAATTGCGTGAACGAAATTCACATTTTCAACTGTAAACTGACTAAAACAATTAATTACACTAAGGCGACGCATAAAGGTCTCAGGGTTTGAAACGAATCAAACACGCGCCAAAACGCTACGCCATTCTTTGCTGGTAAAATTGAAGCATACGCAATTTTTCTACGAATGAATTGGATTACGAATGCATCGACAGTGCTTTTTATCACGCTTATTGTATTCTGAAGCTCTGTATATGTTTTTATTTTAAAATTAAATATAGAAATGTGTTCTAAATAAAGTTTTCATATTCTGACGTAAATTAGTGCTCTGCTTTGATTTCTCTGTTAATAAACATATCCGTCGGAGAAATGCATATAATTATGATGAATGTCATTGCATGTGAAAACATCGATATTATAAGCTTTGACAAAATAATCCGTAATAATTTGAAGCGATTCATACGACAAAATGACTTTCCCATGCCCATTTTTACATCCGTCTTTTAAAGGAGGGATTAAAACTGGATCGTTCATCTGGGACTGTAACGTCTTACAAGGAAAATGGCACAATCGAAATGTTTGAGTACAATTTGGTAGTAAGTGAACTATTTTATTGAAACTAATTTATTTTACTTTCCTTGTGAGAAGCGATTATCCTAAATTTGAGCCCTCTTTCACGCACAAGACAATTTTTACGCTGAAATATTTAGAACATTTTTCACATAAATTCTTTGGTCTGTCAAGCGAGTGTACTCTTTGCCCAAATTCCTTAAATTTTAGCATACTTGTGCTTTTATTTCTTTGAACCTTGTAAGGCACTATAATCTTATTGCTGTATAGTATATTTCTGTTACACGTATATTTGGAAACATCACTTTATTAATGCAGGTATTCTTTTCAGATAAGCAATGTCTCATCATCGAGATCGTTATTATCGGGGTCGGCGTGATTCACCGCCCGATGTGCAGAATGTACCTTCTGGCAGTGGACAACATTATCGTCAAAGGGATAATCGTCAGCAGAACTACCCTCCTCCAATGCAAATGTACGATGAACGCGCAGGTGGTCAACCAGGAATCATCATAGCTCCTCCGGGAACGGTTGTGCTTCAACAGATGGCGCCGGGCTATGGACCCCCGCAAGCTATGTACTCTGGCGCTGCTATTCCAGCGTATGGCCAATTTGATAACAGGGCAGTTCCTCCTGAACTTAGCACAAATGGTTTTGGACAAATGACTCAAGAGCAAACTCTTAAAGCTACCTATGAAGCTCGAAAAAAAGAAGAAGAAGCGAAAAAACTGCGAAAGCAGAATGCTATGTTCAAAAAGCAGCTCCAGGATATGTCAAGATATAGTAAGCACGAATAAAAATTTTCAACAAGATTTAAGTTAAAAAATTAGACTATTAAGTGAACCAAGATTAAGCTAAAACTTAACTTTGTTGGATATATGAATTTACTAATAAAATGGCGTAGATAAGAGTTCCGCGTAGGCAAATGGCGATTTGAATTTGCGCCAAAACATAATTGCATGCCAAAGGGGTTAAAAGGGGCCGCTGAAAATTTTTAATGAGGGGGATTACTCGGCAGGGGTCTCCTCTAGAGATTGGTAAAAAAAATTTGAGTGGGCCTTATTAGAGTAAAAATTTTCACAGTCAACACTTTTTCCTATTAGAGGTGGCTCTGTTCAGCATCAGGAAAAGAACCTCCTCTAATAGGGAAAAGTGTTGACTGTGAAAATTTTTACTCTAATAGGGCCCACTCAAATTTTTTTTACCAATCTCTAGAGGAGACCCCTGCCGAGTAATCCCCCTCGCTAAAAATTTTCAGCGGCCCCTTTTAACCCCTTTGGCATGCAATTATGTTTTGGCGCAAATTCAAATCGCCATTTGCCTACGCGGAACTCTTATCTACGCCATTTTATTCATTAATTAACTTTGCATTACCATAGTTGAATGGAATCTGTTTTGTGTTAGAGAATTTACAATATCAATAGTTATTTTTGTGAGAACATGTACCGTATTCCCACTTGATTACGCCCATGGGCAAAAATTATTCAACTCCCCTTTAGACTGGGCGGAAATTAAGGTGATGGGCGCAAAAAAAATTCATTTAAATTGCAATTAGGAAAATAGATGTGGTTAGTTTACTGCATTTTTTCCGACAAAATGTATGCTCTTTTCCATCTATTATTTTATAGAATAGCAATGTCTTAGTGCATTTTATACATACGTATTCAACAATTCTTTAATTAATTTCAGGTATCAAGCAAACTACACTTGATTCTGGCGACGATTCAGATGTGCCCGCCATGGTAAAAATTTTAAATCATAGAAATTCTTGCTAACGCATGTTTGCGTTAATTGAATTGTGAACAAATCTCACAAATGTACATATTAGGTTGGCGGATAAGTTTTGCAACTTTTTTAAAAGATAAATACCGTAAATCCTCCAATAAGTCCTTCGGGGGACTTATTGTTTCGTAAGGATTTTCAAAAAAATTTTCAAATTTCGAACTCAATTTTCTCCGATATTTTCAATGACAAAGTTTTGGCATTGGGGTTTTTCTTACGTAACTCGACGAGATCTACACGAATATGCACTTAGTTTTTTTCGGGCAAGACCGCAAGTACGTTTGGCATTCTGTTTGAGGGGGGACTTATTTGAGGGGGGGGACTTAATTGAGGGGGGACTTATTGGAGGATTTACGGTATTACTAATATTTATCTTTTAAAAAAATTGCAAAACTTATCCGTCAACCTAATACATAGATGATCATTGAGTACTTTCTGAAACAACATCGATAATTTTTTTTGCCCATTACAATCAGCTGATCACGATAGACTCCCTATCTGAATCCGTTCCTCCTTTGACTTTTTACTAGACCAGAGATCCTGAGAAATTGTCAAATTATGCGATTCTACTCTAATTCGTACACCGCATCTTATTAGGGATGGCATGCTGAGCCACAATTTGATAATCAAGATGTCATATTGGACCGTTCGCCGTCCCCAGAACGTCATAGCCGCAGGCATCGGGATGGTGATCGCCACAAAAAGCGTAAAAGAAAGCACAAGAATCGGTCTTCTTCGAGTGATTCCGGCTCATCTTCAGGATCCAGTGTACGAAAATCTCGAAAAAGAAAAGAGCACAAAAAGAAGCATCATAGCTCTAAGCGAAGAAAGCGAAGCCCTTCTCCATCATCTCAGTCTAGTGAAAATTCTGAACCATCACCTCGCAAAGTTATGTCCGAAAAAGAAATCAGTGTAAGTTGTAGTAGCTATTTAAATTTGCATGTAGATAGTGAAAAAGTGTTGTCCAAAGAATTTTTACTTCAAAATTGTGTATAAAGTATCGAAACTTGGCGCTAAATAATTGCTTCAATATTTCAGGAGCAGGAAATATATCTATCAAATATCTAATATTACGCTGACAAACATTCTGAAATGAAAAGTTTAATGAAGTTTTATTTCATTATACTCTGATAATAATAGTTTTATCGCTATATGATAAATCTCATAATACCGAAATTTTCGATAGACCAACAGTGATCCTATGAAGGTTATACGTTGCTTTCAATTCACGTATTTTAGGGCTATGATGTCAGGAAGAACAAATACAAGTTGCTGCGAAAGCAGGAATGGACATATATGGTTTTTGACTGATTTTTTTGCAATAGCTATTAATATTTCTTTTTTAGAATAATCTTCATATGATTATTGATTATATTGGAGATCATAACAACTTGGTTTATGAGGAATCATACAAGCATTTGGTTCCGGACCACTTCCCACCTCGTATCATTTACGTGCCTTACGATCACGTTAAACCATTTGAGCCTGGATCTTCCAACATTAAGCGCTATAGTGATCCTAGCATTATGAAAAATTGGAATAAGAAGCTAGTGGAAAGAAGGTATTCAATACTTTCACAATCTTTTATAAAGCTTTTACAAAATTTCACAATCTTACAAATGATAAGACCTATTTTCATTTCAGGTTCCGCCGACTTCGTTTGCCTGCCATAAAAGAACCGCTGTCGGAACCAATAGCAATTTCGCATCAACCTTGTGGTGCGGATGAAGTAGTAAGTTTTTTTTTTGAAATATTTGTGCAATATTTTATTAAACCTTTGAGGTAAATCAGAGAATTGAGTCCAGTGAAGCTGGGATAATTGCTAAAATTTGCAATTTCAGACTCAAGTAAAAGAAGAAGAAGAAATTGTTTTGCCGGATATGACTATTGACGCATATGCAGCCGTTAAAGAAACCAAAGACCTATCTATTGAGGAAGCAGACTTGGACCAAATGCGTAAGATTCTTTACGCCCGCTGTCATACAAACCATAAAGATGTTGAGTCATGGATCAAATACATTGATATCCAGGTCAGTTTATTCAACTTGCGATGTATTTTAGGCAAGCATATGTTTATAAAAGCGTTTTGCGACCGCGTAACGAAATTTGTTTGAGTTATTGCCTTACTGCGTATATATAGAAGACGGTTACTCGATAACGGTTTTACATCTTTAGAACAAGCTAATGGCAAAAGAAGAGTCAAATGATCCAGAAAACGAGGTGAAAAATACAAAGGCACTTTATCAGAAGAAGGAAGCCATTCTCAACGATGCTGTCAAGTACAATCCAGCTAACGTTGACTTGGCATTAAAGAAGATCGAAATTGACCAAGAGTACTATGGGGTTAACTCCTTGGACGTGCAGAGTGGACTGAACAGAGTAATATTTGTTTATTGCCTATGAATATTCTTATAAAAACTTGCAGGCAGTAAACAAGTTCTGCAACAGCATTAAGGTATGGTTTGTATTGTCATTTCATATTTTACATTGAAAGTTAAGATGTGGAGTATGTACATTCAAATGAGACAGAATGATCGCAGTTCGTTCACACTCAGCGATACTGTAAGTGTAAATCCGAAGTCTGTTACAACAATAATTCTGAACTAGCGCGCTAACGCGCGCTAGCGCGCGGGGAGTCTATATCAGTATGCCCTTTCTATACAGTATGCCTTTTCTATATCAGTATGCCTTTTCTGTTTCTAACTTCCCTCACATTCCAGGGGGGAAGGTCGGGCGCTCCGCGCCCGACCACAGGATTAGCTCGCCACCTGCAGTGGCTCGCAAATCAGACTCAGTCTAAGTTTGGCTCAGTCTGAGTTTGGCTCAGTCTAAGTTTGGCTCAGTCTAAGTTTGGCTCAGTCTAAGTTTGGCTCAGTCTAAGTTTGGCTCAGTCTGAGTTTGGCTCAGTCTAAGTTTGGCTCAGTCTAAGTTTGGCTCAGTCTAAATTTGGCTCAGTCTAAGTTTGGCTCAGTCTAAGTTTGGCTCAGTCTAAGTTTGGCTCAGTCTGAGTTTGGCTCAGTCTAAGTTTGGCTCAGTCTAAGTTTGGCTCCTGAAACCGTTTCGGACACGAAAAATAAGCACTGGATAAAAGCACTCCCTCACGAAACCGTTACAGACACGAAAAATAAGCACTGGATAAAAGCACTCCCTCACGAAACCGTTACAGACACGAAAAATAAGCACTGGATAAAAGCACTCCCTCACGAAACCGTTACAGACACGAAAAATAAGCACTGGATAAAAGCACTCCCTCACGAAACCGTTACAGACACGAAAAATAAGCACTGGAAAGAATGCACTCCCTCACGAAACCGTTACAGACACGAAAAATAAGCACTGGATAAAAGCACTCCCTCACGAAACCGTTACAGACACGAAAAATAAGCACTGGATAAAAGCACTCCCTCACGAAACCGTTACAGACACGAAAAATAAGCACTGGATAAAAGCACTCCCTCACGAAACCGTTACAGACACGAAAAATAAGCACTGGAAAGAATGCACTCCCTCACGAAACCGTTACAGACACGAAAAATAAGCACTGGAAAGAATGCACTCCCTCACGAAACCGTTACAGACACGAAAAATAAGCACTGGATAAAAGCACTCCCTCACGAAACCGTTACAGACACGAAAAATAAGCACTGGATAAAAGCACTCCCTCACGAAACCGTTACAGACACGAAAAATAAGCACTGGAAAGAATGAACTCCCTCACGAAACCGTTACAGACACGAAAAATAAGCACTGGATAAAAGCACTCCCTCACGAAACCGTTACAGACACGAAAAATAAGCACTGGAAAGAATGCACTCCCTCACGAAACCGTTACAGACACGAAAAATAAGCACTGGATAAAAGCACTCCCTCACGAAACCGTTACAGACACGAAAAATAAGCACTGGATAAAAGCACTCCCTCACGAAACCGTTACAGACACGAAAAATAAGCACTGGATAAAAGCACTCCCTCACGAAACCGTTACAGACACGAAAAATAAGCACTGGATAAAAGCACTCCCTCACGAAACCGTTTGGACATAAAGTGTGACCCGAAAAATTTGAGGCCCCGAAAAATTTAGGTACATTTTAGGTACATTTTGTCTAAATTTGTCTACATTTTAGCTAAATTTTGACCTCAAATTCGGATTCCCCGCTAAAAATTACCCTAATGAGGTCACTCACAGACAAAAATAAGTCACTCACGGACAAAAATTCGGGACAGACCGACAAATAATTTCTCCGTGTGTCCGCGGACACACGGAGAAATTATGTCACTAACTTATTATAAGGATATCCTATGGGTATTGGGTTTGCGAAGCTATATGCATATTCCATTAGTTTGAGAGTGATTTCCACTATATACTGTAAACCGAGAATCTTGATAAATAACTATACTTGCTCATTTTTAGATCTCCATAATCGATAAATGCATACGAAATTTGGTAGATATTCGAGATGGCGTTAAAGTCAGCCACAAAGCCGAACCCGGAACAGACGCGTTTCTTCTGGATCTTGTTGTTCATAGGACAAAGTTATTGATTGGTATGAAATTTATTAGTCATGCAATAATAGAGCCCATAATAGTTTTTGGACGTCATAGTTGAATTGGTTAATTAGTTGTCTCTTGAACTCATATAAATGTAACGAACTATTTAAATTACTTTTCCCATTTGATTATTTTGCGCCTCATAAGTTAGCTTAAGATTAGGCCATAGATTGAACGTTATTCGCTTGAAGTGAGGTTCCGCCCAGAAATTCGACTTTTCATGTTTGAGATGCCTAAAAGTTTTTCCAGGTTATTTGGTATTATAATATTGAAAATTTTAGAATCGGACTACATCAGTTGGGCCATTGCATCCGTTCAAGCCATTGCCGAGTTTCATTTCTTCGACATTGCGATGAGTCCAGAGATGAAGCCTAAGGACTACATTCCCATGAAGTGCAGCACATTTAAGTATGATTCTTATCTGTTTTGGTTTACTATTACTAATGTCCTTTTAAGGAATTTTTGGGAGACCGGCGTTCCTCGGATCGGCGATGACTTTGCGATGGGTATCAATGGCTCATAAGAAGTTTCATCCTAAAAAAATTTATTTAGGATGGCGAAAATCCAATTACAATGAAAGATTCATTGACAAAGAGCAAGAACAACTGTTGGCGCAAGTTGCAAGAATTAACAAAAGAGAGGATTTAATTCAGCAAGAGCACCAAAAATTCGGAATGCCGAACATTGACGTAAGTTTTGATTCTATAAATAATTAGGTTTAATTAGTTAACCCTGTAATGGTTGATTTTTAGGTTTGGAGACGCGTGGATATCCTCAGAACTGAAGAAACTTGGCGCCCAGTTCGATACAGTGGACAAGATGAAAACCATATACAGGTAATTACTTAATTATCGATCAACGGCACTCTAATCCTATAACGTTTCAGTATCTGAACCGAGTTATAAAATTCGAACAAATCAAACCAATTCTGTTTCATTTATCGGACAAAAAACTCGCTTGCGATCTTGTCTTTCGTCTTTTACAATTGTTTGGTGCGGTTATTCCCGGAATGGTTAGTGAATCTATTTTGACACATTAATAGATGTTGTTTTTGTAGGAATTTGTCAACCAAGAAAGCACATTGCGACGCTTTTCATCTTCAGACTTACCGAACTTCTCATTGGAATACAGGGATATCAGAAAATTCATGGATAACTTTTTCGACCTCTTCGCTAATGCCGATGGCGTCGACTCCATTAGAACGAGGACCGCTAAATTGATTACGTAGGTGGTTTGTGGCATTTTATTTCAGAAACTTTTGCACGTAAAACTGCGGCTATATTGCCAATATTTCGCGAGCATCTCAAAGCAATCTTACGTTATAATTCGGCCATATACAAAATTTACTGCTTTTGACAAAATAACATTTGATTTTAACCAAATTATTTAGCCGAATTAATAATATAGGCAACATTTATTTTCCCGGTATTTAAGTCTATTTATCGTCATTTACATTCGAAATTTACATGAATTCGCGAAATTCATGCGGTAAAAATAAATAATAATAACAAAATGTGACATTACGTAATCTTTCTTTTTAATTGAAATAGAAATGTTAGTATTAAGTATCTCCCGTATTTATAAATGTAATCTGCATTTGCTTGATTTTAGTGGTCTCAAACTTGGACTGCTTGCTGATAAATCAATATCATTAAAGGAAAAACTGAAGTCAATCAGAGATCTTCTCAGATGCTATGTCTTGGATACGAAAATGTCTGAAGCTGAGAAAATGGTAATTTTTACATTTACTGTTATAATTTACATGCTTTAAATTTTTAGGCGCAAATATTCTTTATGCTGAAACAAGTTCGTTGCATATATTACATTTTTGCTCTTAGTTTTTCTCATACGTTTAATAGCATTTTTGTGACGAATTTAGGTGGAATCTACCGGTGACATGAATACGTTCTTGAAGGCTACATATAGGTATTTTACTGCTTTTCTCTGCTGCCAAAGAAGAGTCCTCGGTCTGTAGAAATTCGGCACGTTCAAATTGCCGCAAAAATATGAGCATCCAAAAGTTGTTGTAACCAAGTCGCGGCTTGTTGACGCGTGCGCGTCCAGCCATCGAACAAGCGCGCGCCAACCCAGCTGGCTGCTCACACACATGTCAACAAGCTGCGACTTGTTTACAACAACTTTGGATGCTCATGTTTTTGCGGCAATTTGAACATGCCGAATATACTGTTCGGGAACTCTAACCGTAATCTAATAATTCCATTTTTATTTATGATGTTAATTTCGTTTTCCTATAAATCTAAACGCTCTTTGTCATCCTATCATAAAAATGACTACCGTAATATCTGTAATTACTCCGCTCCCTATAATTAATCCCCCTGTATGGATTTTCACTCCCTGGTTTAACCCCGCTCGAAGCCCTTACCATCTTTACCAAAACTAAGTGCATATTCGAGTTACCTAAGTTTAGCTAGTTTAAAAATATTTCGACCTAAAAAACCAGAGAAAAATTACTTCGAATTTTGGTGTTTGAAAAATTACTCCCCCGGGGGAGTAATTACATGTATTACGGTATATAAGTATGAGTATATATTTCTCTCGGCACAAATGGCAAATCACACATTTTAAGAGATTTTTCTGTACATTATAGTAAAAGGGAGCTTCGTCTCCAGGGACACTTCGTCCCCCGTATATAAAACTTACACTTAAGTTTAAGCTTTGAGTGATAGCTTAAAATGTTCCTAGGCCTTAGGCGAATAACTTAGGCTTAAACATATGTTCGAACAACTAAGGCTTTAGGCTTAGGCAAGATTAGACTTCTTTTTAGGCTTAATCGGATGTTTGACGAATTAGGGTTAGGCTTAAGCTCAAGTTTAAGCTTGTTTTTAGGCGCATGGCTATAGGAGACTCTAGGGATCATTTTAAGCTATCATTGTCTTCTAGAACGTTCTAGAAGACTTTTTTACATACGGTGGACAAAGTGTCCCTGGGACAAAGTGTCCGGGGGACGAACTGTCGCGTACCCTAGTAAAAGGGTTTCATATTGGTTAAAGACTCAGAACTTTCATCAAAACTAAAATGGAAGTTACGTTTATTTTTACGAATAAAGTCTTATTATTTTACTACAACTTTTGTTCAGATTCCTGGAGATGAAACAAGTGAATTACTGGGAAATCGAAAATCGAATAGAGCGCCTCGTGTACTTGAATATGGCTCTAGATATTTGTCGCCGTTTACCGTTCGATAGCTCCGGCACAATTGTTGAGGACTGGCCCAAAGAACTAAAGGGATTAACCAAAAAGAAAGTTCTCGTGTGTATTGGAATTAGTGGGACTGTAGGACAGGTACTTTACGATTAACTTTCAATATTAGCCTAAATGTTAGTAGTGTTAGAAGCGACAAAAAAGTAAGCGGGAGGTAAGTAGAGAAGTTAAATTAGACGTACAATAATTAATTTTAATAAGTGATTAGAGAAAATTAATAAAACAACAACACACTATTTCGAAATTAACCAATTCATCCTAATGCTAGGTTCACGCACACAGATTGTCGAGTTAGGCTATTTTGACCTATGTTGGGCGTA
Source organism: Ditylenchus destructor (assembly GCA_022814885.1). Classification (NCBI taxonomy): domain Eukaryota; kingdom Metazoa; phylum Nematoda; class Chromadorea; order Rhabditida; family Anguinidae; genus Ditylenchus; species Ditylenchus destructor. Next base: position 33,612 of record JAKKPZ010000033.1, on the reverse strand, counting down.
TTTTTGTGTTTGTGGAATTGACATACACTACTCTAAAAGGGCATATATATATCACTCGTATACGTCTCGGCCAAAGTGCGAAATCGGCCAATCTGCAGATTGCCGGCCAAAATGCGTAATTCACACATTGGCCAGCAGATTCTGCCAAAGTGCAAATTACGCACTTTGACCGGCCAATCTGCAGATTGGCCGCTTTCGCACTTTGGCGGTGATATCATATTGACTTTCAAGGTCCTTCAAAGTCCCATAACACGCTTTTCCGTTTAAACTTAGCCTAGGATTTTAAGACTTAAATTCAGGTGGATGTCACACCAGAAATTGTTAACATGGCAAAAACAAACTGGATAAAACATCTCAAAATGCTTGATCCATGCGTGAAAGAAGCCGCTGAAGACTATCAAATCTCGGAACTCTCCTGGCTAGGCAACGAAGCCGAAATTACGTTGGAGCTCGGTGCCCTTTTCACATATGAAACCTCGCCTGTCTACGAGGCCCCAAGTGTTTTGGAATACGTAATTTCGAAGTCCAATCTCGGCCGAAGGCTAAGCAACAAGGCATTTGTCTACGCGATGAAAGTGAATGTCTACGAGCACCACATACAACGTCTGCCGTGTTTTGGGAAGCAAAAACTGCGTGAGCTTTTAGATGACGCTATCATCAAGTTTCCTGAGAAGGTGGAATTTATCAAGAAGTAAGGGTTTGCGACGAGTCGGATTACGGCAATAAGCTTGGATTTTCAGGTATCTGGAGCTAAAGAGAAATATTTTCGAGAAACGAATATTCCTGAAGAAATTGCCCGATTGTGGTGAGTTTTGCATTTTCTTTTTTTAGTGCTGTTTTGTAATTAATGTCTAATTTAATGCTAATTTAATTATGTGAATAATTCCAGCTGGAAAAAGCAAACTTGTTCGATCAGCAGCCAAAATATTTCTGGAGTGGGATTATTACAGCAAACATCCTGAAAATAGCCATGCATTAATGGTATGAAATGTGACTATTGATTCAGTGTTTTATGCATTCCTTTTTAGTTGCTTCGTCAGGCATTGGAAGATTCCGCACGCGAAGAAGCCTCCAATGGATACCCGGATGCATACTTCTGGTGCTTCTTAATGTACATAGAGGCTCAAATTGCCAGAGGGTCTGTAAAGCGAATGGACGAGGCAAGTTTGCTCTATGTTAGTACAATATATTGATCCACATAACTATAATTTTTGAGTTACTGTAACTTTATGAATTTTTTCAGTTATATCTCATAACTGTAAATCCTATGTAGGTAAATCGTAAAAGTATCACATATCCCCACGGAATTTTTAACCGTTAACTGAATGGAATTACCATTTTAGGTATTCACTCTTGGCCAGAAGCTATGTCCTTGGTCAAAGACGTTTATCTTCGAAAGTACAAAGGGGCGATCCAACTCCGAAGAATATCTTTCGGTTGCCTACAATTCGATTATAACTGCCGGCTTAAATCTTTTATGCATTCCAAATGAAGTCAGCGAGATATTGCGACCAAATGCTGAGATTGATCAGCAAGAGGTGTAAATAGTATATTTGTTGTTTTGTTGTATCAGATTTTATGTTTATTTATTAATAAAGCATTTTCACTTATAATTTTCGGTTGATGTTGGCTTTCCTTGTGAACTTTGTACATTCAATACTTTTTCATACTGCCCATTCCGTAAATTCAAAGCAAATGATTTTCATCCCGTGATATTTTTAGCTTAAAAGTAAACTAATAATAAAGTGTTGGTCTGTTTTTAGTCCATCTCTAATTTTATTGTTATTGGATTATTCTGATGAAATTAATAATTTGGTTATCTGCTTGAAAATTTGTTATATTTAAAAAATGCCTTTTTAGATGGCTCACAATTTTGAGGGTAGCATCGATTTTGGTGATAATCGACCACTCGTGACGGGGTTCAGGTCGTTAAGGTGAGACAAATAGTATTTATTAATGTTACAGTAAATTTCAGAATTAGTAAATTTATAAAATTTACTGGAATATTCAATAAATTCTAAAATGTACCAGTAAATTTCAGAATTTACTCTCACATTTGCCAACAATTTTCAGAATTAACTAATTTCTGAAATTTACTGTAACATATGCATTTAATTCAAGAACTGTAGAATAACGAGGTAAAAATTAAGAAAAATTTAGAGTAAAAATTAAAAATAAATAAAAATATCTACAAGGCATGTACGCTTAATATTTATGAACACGATAATATGCCATAATAGGGTTAAGCCGCAGCAGTGGAAAGGCTGAAATTCTCCGTAGCCCCTGCTACAGAATGAAATTCTCGGTTGCCCGCCCCTCCCTACACAAATCAGCGCTTTAATTAGCGGGTAAATTAAGGGCATTGGGTAGAGATAATAAATTAATATATCCATATAATACTCTGTCTTCACATCATTTTAGGCATCCGTCGATTGTCCTTGTACATTTGATGTTTCGCGCACTTGGAGTAGTGTTCTATGTGTTCGCCAATATACTCTCAAGCTCTTTCATAATTCAGCTTCTCGTTTTGGTTGGTCATTTTATAGTGCAGCAACTAAAATGTTCTAAATAATATGTTTAGCTGTCTCTCTTCTCCGCCGATTTCTGGACGGTTTGTGGTTGCTTTTGAAAACATTTGATTTTCAATTACAGTATGATATTTAGGTAAAAAATATCACCGGTCGTTTTCTAGTCGGACTGAGATGGTGGAGTTTTGTGGATGCTGAAGGAAATAATCATTTTAAGTTCGAAACTAGCAAGGTAGACGTTTATATAATACTAAAATGTATCGTGGACTCATTATTTTTGTAGGATCCGCAGTCATTCGACGCAATGGAAAGGCGCATATTTTGGGGAGCATTGGTCGTTGCTCCAATTTTCTGGCTATTGCTCGTTAGTGTGGCTTTCTTTACGTTTCAGGTGAATTCATAGTTTTCTGTGATTGAAACTATCTAAAACTTGAGATCTAAAGATAAGCATCTAAAGGGTTTTAAAACGATTATCGTTTAGTTTTCTACTTTGAGAGAATAAATTGAATTTTACGCACAAATTTTCTATTTTTCTGTTTGGAAAGAAAAACAGTATAACAAAATTACAAAATAACAACACCGTAACATGGACTAAACTTTCGTGTTGCTTATTCTTGTTTTTAAAATCAATTCATGTTCGCCCAGAATTTTCTTTTTGCGAAGGGAGAAAATTCAAGTATGCTCAAAAAAATTTAGCGGGAAATAAAATGAAACACAACTCACGAAAAAGTTCATGCAGAATTGTCATTTAAACAATATTAATTAATTAACTGTTATCTAGTGGCAATGGATGATCGTCTGTTTGCTAGGACTGTCAATGACTTCAACCAATCTTTACATGTACCTTCGCTGTAAATGGAGCAATACAAATGAGCTGACCAATTACCTGACTAAATGGGCTTTCCTTTCAGTTAGTGCCCCGTCCATATCAATAAATCTAGATTTCGTTTAACTTACTCATTGCAGATGCTAACGCGGAATTTTCAAACTCAGCAAGCGGCAGCTACTTCATTGGAAACGGTGTAACACAAAATACGGATAGTCTCAACCAAATATTCAACATATCAAGATATTGGTTAATTTTCCACGTATCTTCTTTATATAATATTCATGCCTATTTGTCGTTATTTATTAAAAATTTGTTAGGTTTATCCAGAAATCATGTTACTTTTCGGGAAGAAATGTCGTTAAAAGGTTTACTGGTAAATTTTCGTTGCTTTTCTTGCTAAAATAGTAAAAGGGTGGATGTTGCAAATTTTAAAGCGAATTGATTCGTGGATGAACTGAAAGTTATATTAATTTTAAACTTATGTGACATAGAAATTTTTCGAGATATTTGTAATAAAATGTGGGTAAGATATTATAAACATGTTTAAAAACAGCAATTCTACAGAAGAGTTATCTCTTTCTTAGAGTAAAGTGACTTAAATCATTTTTTGTCGTCTTAAAACTATGTAAAGCTAACGGTAAATTTGTTTTTCATAATCTTGTTAATTTGTAACGTTTACAAACATTTATAATTACGGTTGTTATTGAATGTGCGTTTATTCAAAATTTATTAACAGCTAAACATTCTAAAGAGTGCATTTTCGGAAACATGGTAGAATGTAGAACAATTACTTAGAATGGACTAAAATTTAACTACCAAATCATAAATTACTATGTAATCCAGTTTTCAACGTTTTAAAATTTTAGGAAAACATCAAAATAAGTTAACCGGTAAAATTTCATGCAAAAAGTTTTATTGTTGCCGCACTTTATTTCTAATCCTTAACTGAGCTTCGTATTGATGCAGTTAAATCAATGGAAGATTGACTTTCGTTCCGCCCAAATATTATTAGTAGCTGGAATTGTGTGGATTCATGTTTATCCATAGAAAAGTTCGTCGCCCGCCAATTGCACTTGTGGTGTTGAAGTTAATTATATCGGGCCATATGATTTTATCGCATTTTTTGTATCAAACCGAATTATTTTGACCTGAATTTCTTTTTTATATTGCTGATTGTAGCTTTTGCTCTCACCTTGCCCTTAACCATGGAAAGTTATATCTAATTTAAAACACCACTCTTCTCAGTGCTTTTGATGGTATGCGTCATCATATTATGAAAGCAGGACTTTCGATTATATTTACAACTTATCGATTTCCGTTTGAAAATTTTGCCGTATACGATTCTTAGCGGAAAAGCTGCTAACGAAATAATTCTAGAATTCATTCGGAGCAACATCTGTGCATAGCTACTATTTTCAAATCAGTTTTCCCTATAAATACTCCGTACTGTTTGAGTGGTTCGTCTTTTGTCCTATTACATTCAAATGGAACGCGATAATGTCCAGCGACAGTCATATAGCAACGCTGCCGGAATCAGGACAGTTCGTACCCGCATTGCAATTCCAGCGTATGATCGAGCCGAAAGCGGCTCCGCTCCTCGACTAGTTTCAACGGATTCGGTCGCTTCGACGGCATCGACGCATTCGTCCGAAACGTCAGGCATTACGCATTTTTCTAATCATCTCGAAGCATGTCTCGCTGATCGAGAACGAGAGGAACAGCAGAATGCGAAGAGAAGGGAGCGTGAACAACAAAGGCGTCAGGTTCAGGATCAGTCTCGACATAGTAAGTCAAAATTTATTTTGGAATTATGAGATAATTACTTGAACATTATGTAAAAATTTACAAATTTTCAGCCAAAATATTTGTGAAAATTTCGTGATCATAATTATGAATAGATAGCCCGTTTTCTATATTTTATATCCCCAGAGGGCATTAACCCGGTCAATATGCATAGCAAAACCTTTGCTAATAGCTCTCATAATTTGGCGACTGTTTTAGTATTCCAAAGTTTTATTGGTATAGTATTTAGGCATTCGACAAGTCTGCGTTGAATCTGATTCAGATCCGGATGTTCCTACCATGGTAAGTAATTATTATACCTAAAATATCTAAATTACAAATAACTGCTTGAGAAAGCTATTGTTATGAATGTAAGGTATTTCCATAGAAATGGAAGACATGTTACCAAGCAAATTTTACTCGCTTTCATTTAACTCACTTTGAGACTAAGCAATGATGAAGGTGCTACAACAGAGAAGTAGAAAAACTTTACGTGCAATAAACCTTTATAAGTGCACTAGCTGAGATGGGGGCGCTTCGCGCCTCCCTCTCAGCTAGGAAGCGGGAGCGTGCATCAACGGCGGACCGCTTCGCGCTCCGCCATCAGCGGTCAGAGTTAGGTTGTTCGGGGTAAATAAGTATGCCCTCAGTGGCTTTGTCAGGGGAGACTCGCGGCCTTCGGCCGCTCGAAAAAAATTTTTTTTCGTACCCCGGGGTACCCCCGGATTTTTTGACCCCGGATTCGGATTCCCCGAACCCGCACAGCCAAAAAATCAGCTCCGTGTGAGCTGTTCTCGGAAAGTTCCAAAAAAGCCACTTTGGCCCAAAATTTGAAAATTTCGGTTGGTGCGCGGAAAAATATTTTTCGGATTCCGTTTCAGGATCACCGTAGGAGCATTTTGAGCTATCATGCACCTCCGTAGGAGGCCAACACAAAAAGTTACGGTTCCGTCCCACTTTTCGTGACCTTAGTCTATTAGTACTAAGACTACTTTGGTTTAGACTTAAGCTTAAGGCTGATTGCACTTAAAATTCCTCTGCGTCTCTGCCTTTTTTACAGGCGAGAGAGCATTGTTAGGCAAAAGAGAAATAGTCTTTTAGTCTCAAAGTGGGGTGTCAAAAGCAAGGTTGTGTCTAGTGGTGTTTGTGGTTGAGTTGAGTGGCTGAATAGCTTTTGGCAGAAGTTTATTCGCAAGGAAAATAAGTCGTCAATGCGAACAGAGATTTTCAACTAACAACTAACACTGAATTATTACAAGAGCGGCGAAAATGCCGATTACGAAAATGGGCGGAACTTTGAGAGTTCCATTAAGAAAGGAAAACAGTTTAAAGCGGAGAAAGAAATATGGATTGAGAAAGTGATCGGTGAACATCGGAATGTTCCCCGCAAGGAAAAACATGGGAAAAGCGGAAGAGACCGCTTACAACATAACAGAAAGGCCAAAGCCGATGAAAGCTTTGACCAGGAAAGAAGGAGACCAAAGTACAAAAAGCACAATAAAATTAAGTAATTTAATTATGCTTTATTGGTTGGCTTTTTGAGTTCTTTTCGCGATTCCGCTCGCGACACTCCCGACGCGAGAAATGTTCCATCTGCGGTGTCTGGGTGGTTTGATCTCAGCGTTGATCGTATCAGGTACGGCGAGCTCATTCGGATCGAATTTGGTCTGGTATAGCGCGCTGCGAAATCGGAGCAGTTCCTTTGAAATGCGTGTGGGCTGTGAGCGAGTCGACATCTGGACACTGTTTGGGTAAGATCTGCCGGTATAAAAACACGGTGTGCGTTGATTGATGCCTGATTTTGGACACAGCGGCCCAATGGTCCTTTGGTTGGGTTGTCAGGGTGGTCTCGCGACAAATTCTGTTGTCTGGAGCTGTAGTCTGCTCGGCGTTCTCCAACTCTGGATTGGTCCAGCTTAGTTTGATGCCGAAGTATGTGGTTCTTCGTATGGAAAACTCCGACTGCCCATTCTTTGTGAGATTTCTGGCCTCGAGCGTGATTCTTCAGTTGAGGCACTGCACTTTGAAGGGTCCTCTCAGGGATTCTTCCACTATGGCGATATTTGGGCTTGTTCTGGTACTGTTGGACTTTGGCTTTGAGGTTGTTCTGTCGTGAAGTGGACACGGCAAGATTCCTCAGACCGCTGCGGCGAGCGGTGGTCATTATTTTTGGAATGACGTTCTCTTGACCGATAAGACCGCTGCGAAGAGCGGTGGTGTTCGTGTTGAGTCTTCTCAGACCGCTGCGAAGAGCGGTGGTCGTCATGAGTTCGCTTTGAAAGCCGAGAATCTTTTCGTGAGTGATGCGACCGTTTTAGCGAGCGGTTGTCAGCATGAGACTGATTGGCACGGTATCGATCGTCTTGCTCCCAGCTCTGAACATGCCTTCGTTTTGGCGACGGGGGCTGAAATTTGGGATGTGCGGAGCTGGTTCTCGATGAGCGTTTGTGAGACCGAGGTCGATTTGGATTTGGCTCAGGATGTTGCGACGACCATTGATTGTTGGCACTTGGATTTTAGCGCCTTGGCTCGGTGTTTTTGCCTGAGGTATCTGACCTGTGTTTACGATGTTGCCAGATTTCTTTATCATTAAAGAACCCTCCCTTGGCAGACATGTCATTCCTGTCACCTGTCGGTTCTTATTTGATTGAATTTCATCTTCAAGTGAGGTAACGGCAGGCACTGGCACAATGGGTTTTGCCAGACATGTTGACTTCAGCGTTACATTGCTCGAATCCGACTGCGTACTGATCGGAGAGGTAAGGTTGAAGTATCGCCTCGGAGATGTGACTTCATCTTCCTTCAAACATAGTGTGTTTGCGTCTTTGTTTGCTATCGAGTGCTCCGGCTTCTCTGGGAGGTCAATAGAATCGGGTCCGCTGATATTGCCAATCAGTTGGATTGAGTTTGATTGAGGCATAAATTGAGTTGCGGGCAATTTTCCTCGTCCGCTCAGGACTGGACCCATCGCTGTCGAGGATAAGTATAATCCACTGGGGAGTTTCTCGCCCCTCTCGACTTTGAATCGATGGAAATTGTCTATCCCGATCAAAATATCGGGGACTCTGAGTTCTGCGGTAATCGGGTGTTTATTCCAGAGTCTTCGCATGTCGTCCTCTTTAAGCACTGCTAGCGGGCTAGGACCGGCTATACTGTTCTTTGTGTAGCCTTTGATTGAGATTTGGCGACCGTTTGAGAGTTGCAGTCCGAACTTCACTGCTGTAGTCTTGAGTTTGACTACTTCGTTTGAGTCATCACTGAAGGGTCTGAGGCACAGCTGGAGTTTACGATCAATTGGTAATGACATTTCCCGAGCGAGTTTGTCGGAGATGAATGTCAGATGGCTGGCACTATCCAGAATGATTAGTGCGGTTGCGCTTCGATTTGGCTTTTGCGGATTGAGCACCTTTGCTTCCGCGGCCATAAACATCGTGGTGAGACACGTGGTCGTCTTGCACGTTGTTAGTGTCTGAGAAACGGTTTTCTCAGCATCGGAATTAGCCTGGGCGGCTATCAGAGTATTGATCTGGTTAGCTGGCTCTGTCGATTCTTCACTTGATGACTCTTCGTCTGATGACTCTTCGTTTAGTACGCGTTTTCGTCGGACATTGTGACCGAATTTACGTTTCGGTTCGGCTTTTGGTCTCGCATCTCCTTGTTTTGATCGAATTTCTTTCGGCAGAGAGCGGACTGGTGACTTCCCTTGCAGAAGAAGCAGTTTGGAATTGTATTGTTGCAATCCCTGGTGCTATGTCCTGTGCGCAGACATTTGAAACAGTAGCCTAGTTCTCTGGCACGGTTTGCGCGAGTTCGGTAGTCGGGGAATTTGCGGCATTTGTCCAGCCAATGGCCTTTGTCTTGGCAGAATGAGCACGGCCATTGAGGTTCAGGGCGTTTCTTCTGATCGGCAACTGCACTCAATACGGTGTGGTGTTGATTTGAGTCGTTCTGAGGCTTCCCTTAATTTGCGCTTTTTGGCTTATCGCCTTTATGCGCTGCGATCTCTTCTTCTTGATCGATCACTGTTTTGAGTGCGCGCTGCAAGGTCTCAACCGTCCACCCACCGATAGGTTTCTTCGGAATTATTTGGCGGAGTGTTTGAGCGGTTAGTTTGTCATAGACGATTTTCCACAAGACTGGATTGTGGGACGGCCTTTCTCCTTCGACTTCAAGTTGCCGGCAAATCTTTGAGAATTGGAAGTACACTTCCTTCAATTTGGGCCCATTCGTGGCTGGTTCAAGCTTTTGCAGATTGTTATAAAGTCCGCAAATGATCATTTCTCGATTGTCGTAGGCGTCTTTCAGTAGGCTAACTACAATTTCGTAGTTCCCGTCTGCAATCGAGATTCCTTCGACTAGTTTCTCAGCGTCTCCTTTCAGGTAGCCGAGAAGTAAGATGAGCCGTTCCAGATCGGAGAGTTCGGGATGTCGGCTCATAACCAGTTCAAATCGTTGCCAAAAACTTCTCCACTTTGACTGCTCTCCGTAGAAATACGGTATTTCGATTAGCAGAAGTGGCAAGCGAAATCTGTCATCTTGAAGAGGCGGTGGCACTGGAGGCACATATGGACTTGAGAAGTACTGAGGATGAGCGTGATGCTGCCCAAACTGCTGTCCAAAGCCTGGGCCTGGTGGAGTAGTCCAGTGGGACGAATGCGTTAATTGTGCACCCATATTCCTTGTGGTGTAAATTGGCATTGACATGGATGCGGTTGAAACCGGGAACGGCCCGCCCGGCGCGCTGGAAACTGGTCCAGAAACGGACTGAAGCGTGTTGTTTGCGGTAAGCTGCGGCTCACTGACTGAGAGCGCGGTGGTTAGCAAACTATGTGAGGCAGTGGAATTGACCGCGGACACAGCTGGAGGTGTGGCTGGACGATGTTGGTCGTCAACGGAAGGCGTGGCCGGGCGAATCTGCAGGGTGAAGGCCTGGAGCATGTCCTGCATGTTCTGCTGAGCAATCTGCTGCATGTCCTGCATGTTCTGTTGAGCAGTCTGCTGCGTGTCCTGTATGTGCTGCATGTTCTGCTGCATCATTTGCTGCATCAGCTGTTGGTTCTGTTGGAGGATGTCGCGTAGTATTGACGTGTCGCGGCTGCCATTGTCGTCAAGTGCGACATGGGTTGTGGCGCGAGCTTGTGCTTGTGCGATTTGGGCGCGCAATTCCGACTCCTGGCGCTTGTAGGCGCGAACGCGACGAGCGAGTGAGCTGATCATCTGGCGACATTCTGCCTGGAGTTCGTCAAGCCGGATCACGTTTAGCAGGTCGTCATACGTCTTTTGTTCCGCGTCTTTGGAGCCAGATGGGAGTTTGCCAAATGCGCTAAGAAAGAGGCGTTGCCCCTCTTCAAAGCGCGCGGCCTCGTTGATCAATGCATCCGAGTGTTCGATGTTCACTGCGATCTCTTCTTCGAGGGCGAGGAGGGAGATCGTGGCGGACGCATCTTCGACAGCGGTCCAATCTGGAGGTGCTGTTGCGAGCAACGTGCGCATTTGGTGCGCCGCCTGAGACAATTGGTTTCGGAAGGCAAGCGTCATTGGGATTGGCTTCGATTTGCTAAAAGCAAATAAACCTCACGTGGTGCAATTCAATCGAGAATCAGAGCAAAGTCTGATTTAGGCGATTCCGGAGTGAAATCCGGGCGAACTGGGAGTGAGGGTGTCGTTGACCGGAGTAAAATCCGGGCGAATTGAGATGAAGTTGGGTAGACCGGAGCGAAGTCCGGGTGAGTTGGTTATACCGGAGTGAAATCCGGGAGAATTGGTTAGACCGGAGTGAAATCCGGAGAATTGGTTGAGTCTGTGTTGCCTGGAAACACTGTAATAAAGTCAGTCCTTTCGCCGGTACAAAGACGACAGGATCAGACAATATTACTTATTGGTTGAGAAACACAATAATAGAGAGAAAACCTGATTACCCGTTCAGCAAAGCAGCAGCAGAGCGGCAGTGAGAGAGGTATGCGGCAGGAGAGCGTAAGGCGGCAGCGGCACGATCACGTCGCGGCAGGCAGCGGAGCTCGTAGGGCACGGCACAGGTTCGGCAGCAGGCGGCACAGTTGAGTTGCGTCTCGGATGATCCGATCAGCCCCCACTTGTCAAAAGCAAGGTTGTGTCTAGTGGTGTTTGTGGTTGAGTTGAGTGGCTGAATAGCTTTTGGCAGAAGTTTATTCGCAAGGAAAATAAGTCGTCAATGCGAACAGAGATTTTCAACTAACAACTAACACTGAATTATTACAAGAGCGGCGAAAATGCCGATTACGAAAATGGGCGGAACTTTGAGAGTTCCATTAAGAAAGGAAAACAGTTTAAAGCGGAGAAAGAAATATGGATTGAGAAAGTGATCGGTGAACATCGGAATGTTCCCCGCAAGGAAAAACATGGGAAAAGCGGAAGAGACCGCTTACAACATAACAGAAAGGCCAAAGCCGATGAAAGCTTTGACCAGGAAAGAAGGAGACCAAAGTACAAAAAGCACAATAAAATTAAGTAATTTAATTATGCTTTATTGGTTGGCTTTTTGAGTTCTTTTCGCGATTCCGCTCGCGACAGGGGTGTGGTCAATTTTACGTGAATATAACATTGCTAAATGAAATGAGATTGAACAACATTGTAAAATGATACCTAGCTTTTATTTTAGCATTATCTTTTCTCTGGTAATGGTCATTTTTGTTAAAGTTGGTTAAATATTATTCACATTGCACATTTTTGTTATTACAGTGTAACATAAAATTTACAAATTGTTTATTTGTAAAATTTATTTTCATAAAATTTGCAAATCAATATGGGATCCTATTGTTTTTCACTAAATTTCACCGAAAACGGTCGGATAAACGAGGTAAATTTGTATGAAAAAATTCCGTTCCGGTTAAAATCGTACGGATAACTGAATATTCGGATAAACAAGGCTTGTCGGTATTTATATATAAATAGTATTCATTAAAATACACCCATGTCTAGTTTTTATTTTCAGCGTTATGTTCCCGAACCGAAAATTCAGCGTAATCGCTTGCCAAGCAGTGTCGATAACGATCACCGAAGCCGTCGGAAAAAGAGTAAATCCAAGCGCAAGCATCGATCATCTTCGAGTAGCTCATATTCAGACTCGTCTTCCGAATCCAATAGCCGAAGATCACGAAACAAGAAGAAATACAAGAAGAAGAAGAGTAAGAAGCATCGCACCTCAAAATGGAAAAACAGCAGCATTTCTTCATCATCTAGCGAAAACGAGAAATCTGTTTCACACCAACAAAATGACAGAGATATAATAAGCGTAAGTTGTAGAAATTATCAGTGCTTGTATCATAGGTAGTTATATAATGCTAGAAAACCAATGTTTTACGTCTTTCTACATCGTTTCGAAAATCACAAATTCATGCGAAGTTGTATATATATATAATAATAATATAAATATGTTTATAGCGTTATTTATTTTTGTTTTAGATCTTTGACATTCGCAATAACAAGTATCGTTTGCTGCAAAAGCACGAATGGCAATATAAGGTTTGTTTGCAATACAAATTTGTTTTCTCTCTTGAATACTAAGTAATTCTTTCAGAATGATCATACGGTGACCGATTTTCTCGGAGATCAACAAAATATGAAGGCGACAACATCATACAAGCATTTGGTTCCGGACCACTTCCCACCGCGCATCATTTACGTGCCTTACGATCACGTCAAGCCAATTGAGCATGGATCTCCTGTTATTAAGCGCTACAGTGATCCTAGCATTATGAAAAATTGGAATAAGAAGCTAGTGGAAAGAAAGTATTCAATACTTTCACAATCTTTTATAAATCTTTTACAAAATTTCACAATCTTACAAATGATAAGACCCATTTTCATTTCAGGTTCCGCCGACTTCGTTTGCCTGCCATAAAAGAACCGCTGTCGGAACCAATAGCAATTTCGCATCAACCTTGTGGTGCGGATGAAGTAGTAAGTTTTTGGAAATATTTGTGCAATATTTTATTAAACCTTTGAGGTAAATCAGAGAATTGAGTCCAATGAAGCTAGGATAGTTGCTAAAATTTGTAATTTCAGACTCAAATAAAAGAAGAAGAAGAAGAAATTGTTTTGCCGGATATGACTATTGTAGAAACCAAAGACCTATCTATTGAGGAAGCAGACTTGGACCAAATGCGTAATATTCTTTACGCCCGCTGTCATACAAACCATAAAGATGTTGAGTCATGGATCAAATACATTGATATCCAGGTCAGTTTATACAACTTGCGATGTATTTTAGGCAAGCATTTGTTTATAAAAGCGTTTTGCGACAGCGTAACGAAATTTGTTTGAGTTATTGCCTTACTGCGTATATATAGAAGACGGTTACTCGATAACGGTTTTACATCTTTAGAACAAGCTAATGGCAAAAGAAGAGTCAAATGATCCTGAAAACGAGGTGAAAAATACAAAGGCACTTTATCAGAAGAAGGAAGCCATTCTCAACGATGCTGTCAAGTACAATCCAGCTAACGTTGACTTGGCATTAAAGAAGATCGAAATTGACCAAGAGTACTATGGGGTTAACTCCTTGGACGTGCAGAGTGGACTGAACAGAGTAATATTTGTTTATTGCCTATGAATATTCTTATAAAAACTTGCAGGCAGTAAACAAGTTCTGCAACAGCATTAAGGTAGGGTTTGTATTGTCATTTCATATTTTACATTGAAAGTTTAGATGTGGAGTATGTACATTCAAATGAGACAGAATGACCGCAGTTCGTTCACACTCAGCGATACTGTAAGTAGAAATCCGAAGTCTGTTACAACAACAACCCAAAATAAGCCCCCTCTAAAATAAGCCCCCTACAGAAAGAGAAATAGTATGTAAAAATGAGAGGTTAGAGAAAAAATTTGCAAATTTTTGGGACCTTGAGAAATAAAAGCCCCGGGGCTTGTTTTGGAGGAAATACGATATATGTTGCTCATTTTTAGATCTCCATAATCGATAAATGCATACGAAATTTGGTCGATATTCGAGATGGCGTTAAAGTCAGCCACAAAGCCGAACCCGGAACAGACGCGTTTCTTCTGGATCTTGTTGTTCATAGGACAAAGTTATTGATTGGTATGAAATTTATTAGTCATGCAATAATAGAGCCCATAATAGTTTTTGGACGTCATAGTTGAATTGGTTAATTAGTTGTCTCTTGAACTCATATAAATGTAACGAACTATTTAAATTACTTTTCCCATTTGATTATTTTGCGCCTCATAAGTTAGCTTAAGATTAGGCCATAGATTGAACGTTATTCGCTTGAAGTGAGGTTCCGCCCAGAAATTCGACTTTTCATGTTTGAGATGCCTAAAAGTTTTTCCAGGTTATTTGGTATTATAATATTGAGAATTTTAGAATCGGACTACATCAGTTGGGCCATTGCATCCGTTCAAGCCATTGCCGAGTTTCATTTCTTCGACATTGCGATGAGTCCAGAGATGAAGTGCAGCACATTTAAGTATGATTCTTATCTGTTTTGGTTTACTATTACTAATGTCCTTTTAAGGAATTTTTGGGAGACCGGCGTTCCTCGGATCGGCGATGACTTTGCGATGGGTATCAATGGCACATAAGAAATTTCACTCTAAAAAGATTTCTTTAGGATGGCGAAAATCCAATTACAATGAAAAATTCACAGAGAAAGAGCAAGAACAGCTGCTGGCACAAGTTGCAAGAATTAACAAAAGAGAGGATTTAATTCAGCAAGAGCACCAAAAATTCGGAATGCCGAACATTGACGTAAGTTTTGATTCTATAAATAATTAAGTTTATTCTAATCAGTTAACCCTTTTCAAGTGCGATATATCAGAAATTACTGTAAATAATCATTAATGCTGGTGGGTTTAGGGTTTACTATACTTGGGTATACTATACCTTCCAAAAGTATAGGTGAAGGTACACTGGGTGTCATTAAATGTGAAAAATTGTTTACTTGTAGTGATGAATAAATAATAAATCCATTCCTGTAATGGTTGATTAAGTTTAGGTTTGGAGATGCGTGGATATCCTTAGAACTGAAGAAACTTGGCGACCAGTTCGATACAGTGGACAAGATGAAAACCATATACAAGTAATTACTTAATTATCGATCAACAGTCCTCTAATCCCATAACGTTTCAGTATCTGAACCGAGTTATAAAATTCGATCAAATCAAACCAATTCTGTTTCATTTATCGGACAAAAAACTCGCTTGCGATCTTGTCTTTCGTCTTTTGCAATTGTTTGGTGCGGTTATTCCCGGAATGGTTAGTGA
Organism: Ditylenchus destructor; assembly: GCA_022814885.1. Classification (NCBI taxonomy): domain Eukaryota; kingdom Metazoa; phylum Nematoda; class Chromadorea; order Rhabditida; family Anguinidae; genus Ditylenchus; species Ditylenchus destructor. The sequence continues at coordinate 18,213 of JAKKPZ010000033.1, read as the reverse complement.
ATCTATTTTGACACATTAATAGATGTTGTTTTTTGTAGGAATTTGTCAACCAAGAAAGCACATTGCGACGCATTTCATCTTCAGACTTACCGAACTTCTCGTTGGAATACAGGGATATCAGAAAATTCATGGATAACTTTTTCGACCTCTTCGCTAATGCCGATGGCGTCGACTCTATTAGAACGAGGACCGCTAAATTGATCACGTAAAAGCGTTATCATTATTATTTGCTAGCAAAATTAGCTATAAGGAGATATAAGGATATATTAGTGCATATGTCAAAGGAAACTTATCTGTTAGTCGGTTTATTAATGTCGGTCCAAAATTAATGTTTGAATGCTTGGCGTTCTGTTTTGCCCTCTTTAGAAGGGGGCTAGCTCAAATCTGATATTTCTAACCCCTCTAAAATCGTATTTTAAGAGGAGTTAGCAATATCAGGTTCGAGGTAGCCCGCTTCTAAAGGGGGTAAAATGAATGGCGCTAATTCAAATAATAATTTCCTCACCGACATTAATAAACCGACAAACAGATATGTTAAATTTAGTTGAAATCAAGGTTAAGCGAACAATTGTGCAATATCGATATTTTCTCAAATGTACTTACGTGATAATTATTTAGGAACGTTACGCTTGGGTTGCTTGCAGAAGATTCAATGTCTATACAAGAAAAGGCGAATAGTATCAAAAATTTGGCCATGAAATATTTCCATGCAGATACAAAAATGGCAGAAGCAGAAAAAATGGTAAAAATAACATTTATAATATCATACATTACGTTTAAAATTTAGGTGCAAATATTCTTTATACTAAAACAGGTTGGCTTTACAATTTTTGTCGATAATATCGAAATAAATTATAAATAATTGTATGAATTCTTTAGCTGGAATTGATAGGTGCCTCGCATATGTTCCTGAAGTTTTTTTTCCAATTCCTGGAGTTGAAACAAATGAATTACTGGGTCATCGAAAATCGTGTAGAGCGACTCGTATACTTGAATATGGCTCTGGAAATTTGCCGCCGTTTACCGTTCGATGGCAGTGGTGTCGTAGCAGAGAACTGGCCCAAAAAATTGAATGGAATCACTAAGAAAAAATTTCTTGTGTTTCTCGGAATTAGCGGGACTATAACTGAGGTAATTTGGTTTTGATGGTTATGAAATAAAATTTCTCAAAATGTATTTAATTTTTTTTGCAGTGTCTAAAAAATAACACAACGTTTATTCTCACAAACTTGGCCAAAATTTAATTAATTAATTCAAAAATCGGACGCAAATTTTTTTCTGAATTATTAAAACACTTAAATTCAGGTGGATGTCACACCAGAAATTGTTAACATGGCAAAAACAAACTGGATAAAACATCTCAAAATGCTTGATCCATGCGTGAAAGAAGCCGCTGAAGACTATCAAATCTCGGACCTCTCCTGGCTAGGCAACGAAGCCGAAATTACGTTGGAGCTCGGTGCCCTTTTCACATATGAAACCTCGCCTGTCTACGAGGCCCCAAGTGTTTTGGAATACGTAATTTCGAAGTCCAATCTCGGCCGAAGGCTAAGCAACAAGGCATTTGTCTACGCGATGAAAGTGAATGTCTACGAGCACCACATCCAACGTCTGCCGTGTTTTGGGAAGCAAAAACTGCGTGAGCTTTTAGATGATGCTATCAGCATGTTTCCTGAGAAGGTGGAATTTATCAAGAAGTAAGGGTTTGCGACGAGTCGGATTACGGCAATAAGCTTGGATTTTCAGGTATCTGGAGCTAAAGAGAAATATTTTCGAGAAACGAATATTCCTGAAGAAATTGCCCGATTGTGGTGAGTTTTGCATTTTCTTCTTTTTAGTGCTGTTTTTAATCTCTAATTTAATGCTAATTTAATTATGTGAATAATTCCAGCTGGAAAAAGCAAACTTGTTCGATCAGCAGCCAAAATATTTCTGGAGTGGGATTATTACAGCAAGCATCCTGAAAATAGCCATGCATTAATGGTATGAAATGTGACTATTGATTCAGTGTTTTATGCATTCCTTTTTAGTTGCTTCGTCAAGCATTGGAAGATTCCGCACGCGAAGAAGCCTCCAATGGATACCCGGATGCATACTTCTGGTGCTTCTTAATGTACATAGAGGCTCAAATTGCCAGAGGGTCTGTAAAGCGAATGGACGAGGCAAGTTTGCTCTATGTTAGTACAATATATTGATCCACATAACTATAATTTTTGAGTTACTGTAACTTTATGAATATTTTCAGTTATATCTCATAACTGTAAATCCTATGTAGGTAAATCGTAAAAGTATCACATATCCCCACGGAATTTTTAACAGTTAACTGAATGGAATTACCATTTTAGGTATTCACTCTTGGCCAGAAGCTATGCCCTTGGTCAAAGACGTTTATCTTCGAAAGCACAAAGGGGCGATCCAACTCCGAAGAGTATCTTTCGGTTGCCTACAATTCGATTATAACTGCCGGCTTAAATCTTTTATGCATTCCAAATGAAGTCAGCGAGATATTGCGACCAAATGCTGAGATTGATCAGCAAGAGGTGTAAACAGTATATGGCATATTTTGTGATAATTTGTAATTAGTGAACTCTATTGCCGATATCTTCTGTCAATGTTTGCCTTAATTTTTATCATCATTTGATTTTAGTAAAATATTTTTTTCATATGTGGGCACTGATAACATTTTGTATAGCTTTCTATCTCAGAAAGCTATAGCAGCGCCATATTTTCGGTTTGTTCTTGCGTTGATGCCATAATGAATGAAACAGTTTTAAATAAATTGTTAAATCAGAAATTTGAGCAATCCTTTTGCAATGAAACATACTCTGTCGCATGCAAGCAAAGCTGATATCAAATTATTGTTCCAAGAAACCGTTGGCTCTAGAATTTTAAACCATGTTTTCAATTTGTCACATATTAAAACAAAGTGAATCAAACAATAGAGAAAGTTACGAGGGATGGGTTTGACAAAGCATAAATTCTAATCATTTATTTTGTTTCGTCGCCCAAGCAACTTTACTACCCATATTCAAATAAGCGAATTGTTCTGGAATTGTGCCAAGTCCGTTTTGAGCGTTTTGTAAATGCGTACTATTGCCCATGTTTAGGCTTTTTCTGGTCGTACTTTTCCTTTCGATAAACCGCAAGTGCTCCTCCCATTGGTTTAGGCAATCATCCATCTGTGTTGAAATATTCAGCTTCGCCGACCTTTCCAGGTGGCTTTTGGCATACGTGAGCCCGATTTTGTGATAATACATCATATATTGAATGGCAAATGCTTGAGAGTAGTCTTGCTCTTCATCCTCGTTGTACAAGAGCACCTGTAAAATACTGAATTTTCATCCGATAAATAAAAATCTTTGCCACGCATCCAAAAATAGCTCCTTTCTCATCGAAATTTGACATAGTACTGGAAGTATTTCTCCTAATATGACACACTTATGGACCAGGAGTGAGACCAGTCCAACAACGCAGTTATCTTCCACATGTGAAATTCTTGTGAACTGAATCCAGCTCCTAACTTTTAATTTACTCCAGTTGGTGTAGTATGTGATTTAATTTTTTCGTATGTTGTTACTTGCTAACATTTGATTGAAGACTGTTATTCAAATTTTTCAACGTACATACCTGTACTCCTTTGGCCCGTGCCTCTGTAATGAATGCATTTACCTAAAAATGAGCACAGTGTTAAAGTATGTTATATTCGGCAGATTACGATATCTTCAGGGAGAAGTTCTAGGCGTCTTGTCAAGTAAACTAATGCCAAAAATTATTTTCGCTTAATAAGGATCGCTCCGAGGATTAGGCATCTACTATGACTTTCCAGAAAGGAAGGAAAAGATAATATGTAGTAGAAATAGAAACGTAATGTATTTCTTCACTTGTGGATGCTTTTTCGTCAAATTTCGAGGCTAACTAGCTAATTATTGCTTCAAAAAATTGGTCGCTCCGTCATTCGAGAATTTTATTAAGGTATTTTCTCCTATCAAGGGAAATTTACTCTCTGTGAAAATGTATAAAATTCTTGTTGATAGACGAAAGTGCGAAAGAATGAAAATTATTGTCTAAAAAACTTACTAATGAAAATTTTTCATAGATGGCATTGACATCAGCAGTTAAGGCGATCTTTACAGGTATCTCCTTTAGTAAATCATGGAAGCGGCTATTGTCAGTGCACTGGCACAGCTTTCGTGGCCTTCTTTTTACTTTACGCCCATCTTCTCCAATAAGATTCTAAATATCTCCATAAAAATAAGATATAAAGCTATAATCACTGACCACAAGGTAGGCGATGTGATTTCGGCAAAGCCATTCTCCATTTTGAATTGCGTCCACCGTTCCACACCACAAAAATTCTAGCACCTAAAATATAAGCAATAGGACTCAGAATTTTGAGGACTTAGAATTTTGGTTTCGTTATTTTTCGTACAAAACTTTCGTGCGTTGAATCTTCTGCGGTAAAATTAAAGTACTGATGTTTTATTATATCAAAATAATATAAACCAAATTGAGAATAAAACATGATGTAAACGGATAAAACCCCACCATAATACTCGTAAACGGACTCTTATCGTTTTAGAAATGACCAAAAATTGAAATTTTTGACGCGATGGGAAAAAACTAAACAGCAGAAGCGATTGCACTTTAAAATTCTTTTATGAGAATTATGGTGGGTTTTCACCATGCGCCTTTAGAATAACGGGGCTAGAGAGTACCTTGAGTGAATACCACGTTTTTAGAGGTTAAGGTTATATTTCAATCACTCTTTCTAATCTGAAATTTTGAATCACTTTACTTTTTCATAATTATGCAGTCACAAAAATGTTAAGGACATTGAAAGCTAGAATGAAACAGTTAATTTGAATTCATCCAATTTGTGTTATGAATCTACCTTATAGTTCTCGTCTTGTGGCAAAGCCATTACTTCTGTATTGTTAGAAATAACGCTACATTCGCCGTTATTTTCTGTTGACGCGCTACTTGAACGAGAAAAAGAGACTCTTCGGCGCATTTCCAGATCCTTAACTCAGTTTCAATTAAATCTCTCATGTGAATAGCCGTTTACGAAAATGTTGGTAAAAGAACCAAAAAGTCCTATTTTCTATCAAAAACTTATGGACAATCTTTAGCCGAAACAAAAAATGAAACTGGTGCAAAAATTTGAGAAAGCATATGTAGCAACGTAGAATATATTCGCGTGCCCATCAAAAATATGTTTAATCATTCAGACTTTTCCAAAGCTCCAATAGTTACCTCCGCGGCTGTATCATAGCTCGAATGGCCGTCATCGGATAAATGTTCGCCACTTCCGCGGCTCGGTAGAACTATAAGGTTTCTTGTGATCTGTGCCGGGAGCGAGTAGCGAGGTGAGCTGTGCTTTCCCAACTGAGCTAAATTTTCCGCATCCCCAGACACTGATCGCACCTGCGCTACTCTGCTAACGGATTTTGTGGACGACACTCTGCTCGGTAATCCGACGACAAATCCTGTAAGTGAAGATGAAACTAGGTGCGGACCCGTTTGCGAACGTTTAAGAAAGTGGCGGGAATAAGTTGACGGACGTGAGTGGCTGCTGGATGAACTGACCAAGTCCCTCTCGCTATTTGCCACGGATGACCCATATGAGTCTGATTTCTCCTGAAAGGAAATATTATTGATTATCTGACGCAATGTTGCGATATGTTAACGCTAAAATATTTTATAACAATGACCGTTATCTCTTCAACACAAATATTATGATCATTAAGATTATGAACAACATTCTCAACAATGCAGAATACGTATATTGTAAAGTCAGCGAAATTGTGACATTTGGTATTTCAGTATCGTAGAATCGAAGATTTGTCGAAAAGTATAAACGAAATTCATTTATATTAAATTTTTCGAGACAGAATTAATCCGTTTTTGTTGACGAAATTAATTCATATTTCTTAATGTCTACCATTTTGTTCTTCGAAATTGACTTATTAAATTTTCAAAAAATTTCCAGATATAAAAATGCGTTTATATAAAAACGATTTTGAATTTACACAAAAAACCTGGATGTTTTTAAACCATGATAGACTAAAACTTATCTTTCAGCACGTACGTAAGTAGATTTCTTCGGGTACAAATTTAATTCCCCATCTGATAGGTGAGGGCGGAGGGACCAAACAATTTTACAGGATAAAAACTTTGTTCCTATATTTTTAGTCCTGGTTTTTTCAGGAAATGTTTACTGGAATTGTTCAAAATTAAACTTTTCGCGATTTTTTGACGGATTTCGAAAAAAAATTTATTATATTCTGCAAAAACGGCTATTTACAATCATTTTTCAACATTTTGTCCAAATCCGAAAATTAAAACTTTTCCCGACAATTTTCAAAATGTTTTAGCATTTTAAATATTGCGAAATGGAAGAAAACCACTTTCTAAAACGTTCTAGTACAATTCCGAAAAAATTGGTTTCCTGAAAACATCTGGACTAAAAAAAATTTCTAGGGTTGGGAGGAACTAAAATTTTTCCTGTAAATTTGTTTAGTCTCTCCCTACATCGGATGGAGGAAGGGGTGGGGGGACTAAATTTGTACCCTTATACGAGTAAGGGAGTTAATAAATTTAACTTATTTCAGTATTTTTCGCGCATTTAGTTGTATTTTGACAAAACATAAAACATTGGTTAGTATTGTAAAAATAGTTTACACGATAGTTTACACGCTAACTTACGATGTATGTCATGTTCGGAAGTGAAGAGTTGCTATTGCTGCTGGATAAAGACATTTTTGGAGCACATTCCTTAGACATCATCCCGTAAAAACAGCAATTCTATGCGCAACCTCTGAACTTTTGGCACCAATCGATCGATTAGCGAGTTCGCAATGGGGCAAAATGCTAGCCGGCTTTAATTCCTTTAGCAACTTTTAAGGCCATTGGAGTGAATATTGTACCAGCAAACGGTTTAACAACCAAAAATTAGCTAGTAGACTGAATTGGAAAAGAGCTCAAATGCGCGCGCGGATTAACATTTAATCTCGCTAAATTGAATGCTCGAATAATTTTTGGAATACTGCGTTGCGAAGTCTTTTTGTTCTCGTTATTGACATCGGCCGAGGGAGCTTCTAATTGGCAAAGAAGAAGCTCTAATGAGGAGTTCATTTGCAAATTTAGGGGAATGTAGTTTATATGGAGTTTGTAAAAAGAAAAATGTTGTCTCACTCGAGCAAAGCCCAAATAAGCGTTGTAGGCGTAAACTTAATTACACGCCATCAAACGAACAATAAGTGAGCATGATTCTGTTTAATTCAAGTGAAGCGAATCATGCCAGTCTCATCTTAAATGACAATTAATCGGCTCGAATGACTCTTTACAAATTCTTTATGAGAAATGCCTCAAATTTTTAATAAATGAGTTTACGTGATCTCATTTCCGACGATCTAATATTCTATTTGCTGTAGGAAATATTATTGTACTTGATGTTTATGCGCAACTAATTGTACTGCCTATTACAAAACGGGAAGCTATTTCTTCAGTGATTTCAAATTTCGTTAAATTTTCGTTAAAATTTCGTTAAAATTTTGTTAAATTCGCGCCAAAATTTATAAAATCGAAAAGGGTTTGGATACTTTGGAAGTCGGGTAATTAAACCGAAGACGTTGGCTGAGGACAGCGCTTTGTGTTGGTTGTGGGTCGATTTGGTGCTATTGTGCGGCGCACAGAAAAGACTGCAGGGACAGGCAGAGCGCAGAGAAGCTGGTTATTTCCCACTGCCTTTCGTTATAGATTTTGACTATAATGTTGGCGCTTTGAAAAAATGGCGCGAAGCTATGAAATGGCAAAAAATAGCTTCCCGTTTTGTAATAGGCAGTATTGAGAATATATTCTCAATATATAGAGATAGGCCAAAAAGTGAAACAGACTCCTTATATAGAACATCAATGAATCAGGAAAATATACTGTAACTAGAAACTATGTAACTAGTGCATTCTAAGCTAATCCTTATAGTAAGCTATACAAGTGATTGCGGCTTCGCCGCAATCACTTGTAAAAATGGTGGAGCGTGAGTTGTTCGGGAGTGTGCATCTTCATCGCTTCGCGCACCGCCATCAGCGGTCAGAGTTGGGTTGTTCCTAAGCGTAAATCAGAACAACCCGAAAAATGACGATTTTTGGCCAAAAAAAGCCACTTTTTGAGATCTCCCCAAAAAATTTTTGCGGATTCGTTCTTAGAATTCCCAGGGGAGCATTGTGAGCTATCATGCGTCCCTGTATCGAGGGAACTCGAAAAGTTACATTTTTGGCCCCCTGGGGGGGTAAAGGGGGTCGTTTACCCCATTTTGGTGTATGCAGGGGGTCTGAAAAAAATTTCACATCATAAACCTACCCTAAAACGGGGGTATACCAAATTTCAGCCCGATCTGAGGCAAATAAAATTTGGGGTCACGTAACGCAGGCACTGCGGTTTAGGTAAGAGTGGATAGCGGTCTGTCCCTCAGCTGACTGTATAGTTTGAAAGCTTTTTTGTTGTCCCGCTACAGATCTGTATATAGCTTTTTTGTAGGTTTCGGGGAGCTGAGTGAGGAAATGTAAGAATTGGCTTGCGCAGCATTCAACAGTTTCAAATTTTGGGCCAAAAAGTGCCTTTTTTGGAAAACCATATGTATAACAAGTAGGTACAACTCAATCTTACTCTATAAACATTGCGACGAGTCATTCCTGTGGTCGGGCGTGGAGCGTCCGACCTTCTCCCTTGAAATGTGAGGGAACTTAGAGCATATTTTCCGCTGATTTCAATCTATTAACTGAGTCCCGTAGGGACTCCCACAGTGCTTGTTAAAAATAACTGTTCCTATGTTTATTATTATTGCTATGTGTTACTATGTTCCATGAGTAATTTATTTTTCAATATGTAATCGACGTTTGGAAATCACGTGGTAAACCTTTGGACAAATAATCCACTCTTACCTAAACCGCAGTGTCACGGCCCCCTTGAGGCCGAAAATTTTTATTTCTCAGATTGGGCTGAAATCGCGGATACCCCCGTTTTAGGGTAGGTTTGGTTTGTGAAATTTTTTTCAGACCCCCATGCATACACCAAAAGGGGGTAAACGGCCCCTTTATCCCCCAGGGGCCCAAAATTGGAAATGGCGCCAACTTTCCGAGTTCCCTCGATACAGGGCTAAATGATAGCTCATTTGATAGGTCTCGGAAAGTTGATTAGGGAATCCGCTAAAATTTTACGTCGGCGATCTCAAAAAAGTGGCTTTTTTGCCAAAACGTGTCATTTTTGGACGTCCGCGGCGGGTTCTCCCTCCTTGTCTTTAATAAAATGGAATCCTCCTTACCTTATAACTCACTCTTTTCTTCCAAAAATTAAATGTGATTTGACAGTCATTTATTTTATGATAATTAGTAGGACAAAACAACAAAAATAAATAATGAGGTTAAAATGGAAAAATAATTATGCGCCATTATGGACACTTTCTTTCCACGATTGATTTTCCGCTTTCTTCGTATTCGCCTTTGCTGATCCAGAGTTGTTGGAATGTGCCCTATAAATGATTTTGCATCATTCAGAAACAATAAAGCATAATTCAAACCAGTGATGAAACAATCGATCCGCCAATCCAAGCGCCATAACGCCTAAAACATCTGATTGCTAAATAAACTAAATGTCCAAATAACCTTTCCACGGGCGTCGGCGCAGCTGACACGCGTAGCTTCATGGTCTGCAAAACGGAAGATAAGCTTTTTAAAGCTTGTGATTATTTGACATCTGGGATATTATCATATAAGTGGGTTAAATTTCTCAAGCCAACTCAGAGTTGGGGTTAAATTAGAGTTTCAGTTATGGATGCCAATAGTTACCATAGAACTATTTTAGCAAAATTTTTGCAATATTTTCCAAACTAAGTTTAAGGTAATGCAAAACCAATGCATCTTCTATCGTATGAGAAGCTTCAAAAAATACTTACCGCAGGACATTTATGCGCAAGGTCTAAATAAAGTCAGTCATAAAATCAAAATTACGTCAAACAAAACCATGATTCAGCCGCTCTGTAAATCCCATGATCAATGAATTGCCTCCGGTGACCATTAAATTACTGTAGAAAGTCTAAAAATGCATAGATATGACAGATAGATATCTTCCTGAATATATTTATCAGTGAAGTTAGTGATTATTAATTATTGAAATCCTGTTTTCAAATTAAATAAATTAAATGAGCCCAAAATTATTCAAGAAAATGGCTTATGACATAAAAATCATATTTTAGAATACAATGTCTTAGCAGCCGGAAGTAAAGCAATATTTCGACAGCGACAGTGACTTCATTGAATGGTCTTAGATCACGTATTTAGAAGATAGAAACTAGCAATGTGAAAATCTGTTTCCTTACAATATCGAAAATTCACTGACCGGTCTCAAGTCCACATCACACATTCCACAGGATGTGGCCGCGATTGTAGAAACATTGATCAAAGAGTCTTTTAAATTGTTTGTGTCATCCTCAATATGTTTGAGATCGAATAGAGCCTCTGGTATTCTAAACATTCGTTCTAAGTTAATCCTGGGAAACCGTAGGATAAATATTACAGAGATCTTTTTCTCTGAAAGCAAAGATCCTAAAGTTGGGCATATATAGCTAATTAGAAAAGTTTTTTGTACGATCCGACGGCGAGCTGATCTGTCAGCAAGTGCTAACTCGGCTACATGTTTGGCACTAGGGAGTGATTCAGCGCTTCATTGAATTTCCGACAGAGATTTTGCACTTTTCTAGGTTTTCAGGGCCCAATGTCCGGCGTTCATTTTTGCCCAGGTGTCTTCCTGAGGGAGCTAACACCATCAGGGAAGGAAAAATTTTTTAGGTGGGTTCGGTGAATATCGCCATTTCTGTTAATTATTGAGCCAAAAATTGACCGTGAAATAGTTGTTTCCACGCTACTATGTTTCCGCTCCTTTATTCAATTTTAAACAATAAAGGTGGAGGTCCCATCGGAACGAGACCGGGATGGCTCAACCTTTCCACTGATATGCGCGAAAGGTAAAATTCTGACCCACTATAGCGGCTCCTCATTGTGTAAAGCATCCACTAGAACTCTGCCTCATAGCATGCTAATAAAAATAAATACCTCGCACGTTCACTGAGAAAATCTTTCCTAAATCCACAAGGAAATCCGTAAGAAGATGCTGGCAGTTTATCTATAAACTCGACGTCTATTGGAGTGTCGCATAGCTGCAAAGTGGAATGTGCGAAATCCTCGATCACTTGCTGAAACAAAAATAATTGTCAGCTAATATGGACTAGATCAAATATTATTATAAAAATACAATTTATAAAGTTTATAGTTATACGGGCAGTAGCAAAACTATATAAATTTCAACTAAAGATAAAGGGTTGAGCTATGCTGTTACATTCAGTATGCGCACTGCAACAATATGCATAGAAATCTATCTTTTGAACACATATAAGATATTTTTATAGGATATATATATATATATATATATATATATATATGTATATGTATAGTCTATGATGTAATAAACCTTGGGTCGATAAAACTACTCTTCAGTATTTTATTTAAATGGTATTAATTATAATCGAGCTACCGCTAAAAGTATAATAAATTATTGATATAGAAATCACCTTTTTCATGAAATCTTCATAGCTCCTTGTTACTGGAGGGAGGCCTGTTCTTTCTTTCCATACAGAGGGTTCACCGTCTTTTACTTCCTTCTAAAGAAACAAACACTTTCAAGAACATAAGAAACAATAACCAACCTTCGAGCCAACCTTATAATACGGTACAATATCAATATTTTGTTTATCCAGTACTTTTTTGCATTGATCCACTATGAAATCGCCGCCGATTGGAGATCGAGCTACCGCTAAAAGTATATGGAATAGAAATATCATATTTCCTATTGAGTAACACCCCGTTACCTGATCAAAATGGGAATCGACATTTATAATTTTCTTAAATATTTTTACAACTTTTATATTATAGATATTCCTTATAAGGTCTACAATATTCTAGAAATAAATTTTAGCAGAGATCAAAGGAAATTCAAAGAAAATAAAATCCATAATTTGTTGAGTTATTCGGGGACTTATTCAACAGTAAATAAGGTAAAAAGTAATAGCAATTTTATATGATAAAAAATTTTCGTAAACTTTTTTTGGCTTGTTTTAGCTGTTAGATTAGTGTATTCTACAAACTGCAAATATGCGCAAAATCTGAACAGATGGACCACCAAAATATCCGGACAATGAATACAAGAAAAACAATTAAGCGAACATACCATGTGTGAGACAGTAACCATCATAGACCGGTATAGCTTAAACGATAAAAATTGTGCGTCATTATAAAATGTTTTGAGAAATAGTACCTGAGGTATGTGTTGCTCCGCTGTCAAGAATTAGACCGGCAACTCGACCATTAGCAAAACTGTAAGCAAATTTATAATCAAAAATTTAAGAACAAACATAAACATACGCTGCTAACACAGCATTTTTAACCAAATAGAATGCTGGAACATTATACTTCTCGAACACCAATTCTGTTAGCTTTTCCCGCCGGTCTTTGGTGTTCCACTAAATAGGCGTGCATTGCGACTTTTATCTCGTTTATAGGCCAACTTTATGTAGATATAGGGTACTGGATTCATTTTATCAAAAAATTTCCACTCCTGACCAATTGAGCATAACTGACCAATTTTAATATTCCGAAAGAAGTAATAAAGGACAATAAAATTTTACTACCCAAACAGGTGTCTAATAAGCAAAATAAACAAATTACCGGCGCCTCTGTGAAAAGGACAGAATGTTGTTGGCTATCTGCGAGAAGACAATCTTTGTAAAGATAATCCAGCACTTTTTCGAATGCATCCCAGTCTTCGACTAAAATAACATATTACAAAAGTTTTTAAGAAGTTCTATCTTACTAAGTCCATCTTTCATATAAGAAATAATCTAAAAATTAGTGAATATAGTTAACTCGACAAAACGAGAATAGTTATAAAGTACCTCAGTGTTACTTCTGGGAACGTTGACTTTGGTGGTACCAATAAAATAATCGTTCTTCTTTATTCCTTTGCGACCGGAGGCAACTTCCTGAAACAGAAAATGGTGTTAGGTTAAACTTTCCCCGGCTGATGTAGCCAATTTGCATTTTTCGGGGGACACGGACAGTTCATCACCTGGACAATTCATCACCCGCGACAATTCATCACCTGCGACAATTCATCACCTGCGACAGTTCATCACCTGGACAATTCATCACCTGCGACAATTCATCACATGCGACAATTCATCACCCATAAAGAAAAGGGCCAATTTTCAGAAAAATTTCAAAATTTCAAATTTTTTTAAAGATAACAATGTGTAATAAGCAAATTTTATTCATTATTTTCAACCTCATCATCAATTCCAACAACATCATCGATAACGATATTCTGAGCAATTCCTCTCAAAAGCTCAATAACAGTTCTCTCATTTCTTTGGTATTCCTGCAGAATTTTCAAAATTCGCTTGTCGGCATCTTTGTACTTCTTGCGCTTGTCTTTTGGTCGGCGCCCTGAACATATCGGGAACATTTGCAACATCTGACGCAACTGTATCCCGCGAATTTTCTTCCTCCGCTTGAGAAGAGGAATCCTCTGAGACGCTTGAACTTCGTTCTTCCATAAGAGCAGAAAAATCAACAAATCGATCTCGACTCATCCAGCGGAACTATAACATAATGGATATAACATAATGTTAACTATAACATAAATCAGCACATTTGATCAACACACAATTCTAACAAACAGGCAGTTTTTATCCAACTGCTTCAGATGTATAAAATAATCTAGAATAGTCACTAAAATGAATGCTAGGCATAACATGAATCATCAAAGACAAACATATTGTATAGTCGTCATGCAGTAAGGAAAAAGATGAAAAATAACCAAGAATGCCTTTGAATCCATAATTTTGGAAAAAATTGACCCAAAATGTCAAATTTTTCTGAAAATTGGCCCTTTTTCTCTATGGGTGATGAATTGTCGCAGGTGATGAATTGTCGCAGGTGATGAATTGTCCAGGTGATGAACTGTCGCAGGTGATGAATTGTCGCAGGTGATGAATTGTCGCAGGTGATGAATTGTCGCGGGTGATGAATTGTCCAGGTGATGAACTGTCGCGTACCCATTTTTCGGATATAACCCAGATAAAGCTAAGCAGATAACCTTAAACAATAGATCAAATAAAAGACAGGACTTTGCTAAAATCTATGTTCAAACCACGCACGTTACCAAGTGCCAAAGTTGCCTGCCTTAGGCCTAGCTTCAGTTCGAGCCATTACTCAAGGCGAAACGTAGGTTTTAGCTAAATTATGCTTAAAATATGCAAATTGTGGGATTCTGATCGGAGGAACATTTTGGCCGCTTTCCAGAGGAATTGTGTTATATGGCTGGAAATTGCAAATGCTTACCTCAATTGTTGCGTCGGTTTTTGACTCCATCTCTGCTTCGCGTACACCAACATAGGCGGGAATGTCAAACTAAATAATGTAATCAAATGATATAACACATGTATATGTTTTAACAACATATAAAATACTGAATTGCATTTGAAACATTTAGAGCCCAAAAATTTAGAACATGAATGGCACTCACGTTAGTATTTACTTACCTTTGGGTATTCTTCGCCCCCATAGCCCGCACGAAAACTATGAGATCCAGCGTCGAACACGATTGCCCCAACTTCGTCTGAAATACGAATTGCGAATGCGGTGACATTATCATACAGAAAATATACCTCCTCCGTAAAGTCCTCCACTCATCTTTGTCTAAAATTTTATTAATAATTCATACGCATAAAAATATTCGATAGAGCAAAAAAATGCTCTTTACAGAATAAAAATCATTGCTTTAAAGCAACAATTTGAAGATAATTTTGCACTTATCAAGCAAAATTTATAATGGGGATACAGATTTCTTAGAGCTTTTACTGAAAGAGGGACCTGCAAAGCTCTTTTGAAAGGGACAGAAGGCCAAATATTTAAATGTTTTCATGCAACGCACTTTTCAAAACCAATTATGCTTCTAGCAAACCTGACCGGTACTGCTAGTAATACTCTACCAAAAATGCTGTGGAGAAGATTATGATGTAAAATTAAATAAAAGTTACGGATCATTCAAAATTATGGATTATTCATGTTCATCTAGTATAACAGCAACTGGGCCGTTTATATTATAGATCCGATTTATTCGTTATTTTTAATCACGACGCTATTTTAATGTCATATTTATGATCGCTCCGTACTCATGCTAACTATCGCCGAAGTGAGCAGATGGACCGGTGTATCAGTCTTTGAGATAGCATTACATTTAGTCGCGATCTTTCTGACTTCCATCGCATTGGTATTAATTTTTCATTTGATTATTGCTGAAAAACGAACATACATTTCACTTTGCTCATGCATAGGAACATTATTTAGGGAACTTTTTTAAATGCAATTTTTTATATACAGTCAAGTCTCTATTTAATGCGGATTTTGCCCGGTCCCCTGACCGCGTTAATAGAATTAGAAGAACAATTAGAATCGGTTCTATTTTGCAAAACTAAGTAATTTTTCAATTTCAAAAACGTAATTTTGCGTTCCGGAATATGAGTTTTGAGATGGCTAAAACGCAGTCGACCGAAAGAGCTCTTAAACGTATTTCTTATCTTCTTAACCAACTTTTTAATAAACGAAAAAACTGTAGGTTGCACCAGAAAACTTAAAGTTAAGAGCGATTTTGTCAAAAATGTCAAATTTTGGAGAAAATATTGTTTTAGTCGCAGAATTCAATTTTCACTAAAAATTACGATTGTTTTCGCGTTAAGATATTTATATTGCTAAGTTCTATCCATATATTCCCTTCTCACTCTCTGCCATCTGGACGCTGAACGAATTTCCTTTCGCGATCAAAACTGTCAGAAACCAAAATTATGACAGCGAAATATTCTATAAAGTATAATAAAAATTATAAAACTTACAATGCTTTTGGGTGGTGGTCACTCTTTCGGTGCAATCGAGTAATTGTTTCACGAATAATTTAAATTGTTTTGATTTAGTTGCTTAAATGGCACACTCTGTTCGGGCTCAGCTTTTGGCACGTATTTGCTCCTCTCTTCACTGCGAGCGCGCTGAATTGTTATTTTCTATTCATTGTATTCGTCCGGAGTGTAATAAGCGATAAACAATTGAAGCGAGCATTTTTAAGGTGAGACTTATTGCGCATTTATTAACGTAATGAACAGAAAATAATTAGTTCTTTAAATTTACAAACTGTCTCTGTCCGGGTTACCCCATGCGTTACACCGCTAGGAGCTCATTGGGAATGATACCATTTTTGGAAAGGATCTTCTTTGCTGTATTTCGAGAGATATGGCCATTTTTGGTCAAAAACAGAGTTTTTCGGCCGCTTTTTGGTTACTTGCAATATTCAAAGGCAAAAGAGCACTTCCGAAGCGAATTTTTTGCACTCGGTCATTTTCATGTACGGGGTATTCGTATTTGAGGTCAAAAAATTACGAATATTTTTTCAATTTCAAACCACCCTTCGAGGGCCGAAGGCCCGAAATCAGTGGCGCAACCAGGGGGCGGGTACCGGGGGTACGTACCCCCTCCCCAAATGGGAAAATTTGAAAAAATGAGTGTAAATCAGTGCAAATTTGGGCAAAATTTGGTCCGGTACCCCCCCCCCCAAAATCCAAAAGTTGGGGGTACCCAAAAAAGTGTACCCAACAAAATGGCCATTTCTACTAAAACGTACCCCCCCCCCAAAAAAAAATCCTGGTTGCGCCCCTGCCCGAAATCCTGGATGACGGCATTGGTCGAGGTTAATACATTGTCTCATATATGTCTGGCACCTTCCAGTATCCTATATGACAGACCAATGCTGTAAAATTGTGCCAGTGTTTACAAATTCATTTAATCTTAGTAAATTCATAATAACCTCGGGCCTGCGACCTTCGTCCAGGACCTCTATATAATAACGTATATCAATATAACGTTTTAGTAATTCCTTCAATTTCCTTCGTGTTATAATGATTTCCATTTTCGAAGTGCTTTTGTGCCACAAAATAGAAGGCGATGTGGAACATGGCCAGGTATTATTTCGAAATTAATTACCTCTTACCACTAATCTAACTTGTCAAAAATTACTGTAGTCATTAAAACAATGTTTTAAATTAGGAAGGTAACTAGCCGAGCAGAGCTCGGCTAGCTGTCGGGAGTCTATATTCGTGGTTTAGATTGAATTCGTTGGTCAATAAATTTTAATTGGGTCAATATGAATAACAGTTTTTGTCTAGAAAACGGCATAGATTTTAAAGGTATAATACTGATATACCTATGTTCTAAGTTCCCTCACATTCCAAGGGAGAAGGTCGGGCGCTCCGCGCCCGACCACAAACGACCAAAAACAGCTAAATGCCTCCAGGACAAATATCTCCATCGTGTGTGGTCCGACTCAAAAATTTCAGTGCCATTCGCTTAGTCTCACCGAGAGCTATCATTTGGCACCTTACTCGCCTCTGTAGCTTGTCAGGAACGGAAAATCCCGACAAATGCCCTCAGGGCAAATTTCGGCAATGTGGGTGGTCCAACCTCAAAAATTTCAGTGCCATTCGTTTTGTCTCACCGAGAGCTAACGTTTGACAACTCGCTCGCCTCTGGAGGTGGTCAGGAACGCCAGATCTCGACAAATGCCCTGAGGGCTCATAATTTCGATTTCCGTCGTTAGATCTCGAAAATTTCAATTTATCCCACCCAGGCTCATCGAGAGGAATCGTTTGACGTATCACACGCCTCTGGGCGCTTGCTGGATATTTCTAAACAATTCCGGCACACTACACGAAAAAGGGGGCGTGGCCTAACCTTTGAGGGGGTAAAAACAGGGGTCCAACATGCGAATTTCAAAAATTTTTTTTCCGGGGGTCTTATCTCACCGAGTAGAAGCCCCGGAGCCAAAAATCCATGGGCCAGGTGAAAAGTCGACCGATCGAGGTTTGTAACTTTCTTGTTTGGGGGATTAAAAACGGCTAAAACATACATGTGAATTGCATATGTTGCAGTCCATCTTGATAATCAGTCCATCTTGTGACGGACTAGTCCATCTTGTGACGGACTGGAGTTTCTGTCCGTCTTGTGACAGACTAGTCCATCTTGTGACGGACTAGTCCATCTTGTGACAGACTAGTCCATCTTG